>OU015645.1:7500000-8750000 GCA_907165235.1 Zeuzera pyrina
ATCCCCGGTCAGGTCAATTTAGGAAACGAACTTTTCTAAATTGGCTTGGAGTGTTGGTGTTACTGGGAACTCCCCCAGAGTTCATTGTGTGGTACTCATAGTACAAACTTACTGCTTAGTTTGGGGTCACACAATCTGTGTAATTGTATGTAGTATTATTATTATTATAGTTCAACATATTTTTATGTTTTCGCTTTAATAGAAACTAATTAAAGGGCAAAGTTGTTCCATAAATCATGATTATTATATAACAATTGGGTATTTAACAGTATAAAAAACAAACAATAAAATGTTCAGCATCAAATAGAGAAACGTTTAAAATATATAATAATATTACGAGAGAGAGTCGATATTGTAAGTTTGTTTATATGTGGATAGTAATCTCGGTAACCGCTGCACATATTCGAATAATTCTTTCACTATTTGAAAGGTACATTATTCCAGATGGACATAGGTTATATATTATGTATATAACCCGGGCGAAGTCAGGACGGGCCGCTTGTAACTGAATTTTTTTTTAGTACGGTTCTCCCTTAGGATGGAAGGTAAAGGGTTATTTCTGTGCCCATATAACCGAGAATAAAAAGAAACTTTTTTATATTTTAAATATAATTTTGAAAAAAGAAATTTAACGGCAGAGAAAAATCATGACGTCATCTTTCAATCTCTAACAGTTCTCATACAAAATTAATTTTTGACAGACGATAAAAAATTACTAATTTAAATAGTTATAAAATACCCAATTATTATGTGACCTTAACAAATAAAATTTACATTTTGCGACCAAATTGACGCAAACAATTGATGGAAATATACTGTATAAGTAATAAAATTAAAAATGGCGGCGATCAGTTATGGACTAATTAAAACATACTTGTGATGTGTTTCAATTAAAAATATACACAATATAATATGTTCAATCCTTCCACGCTGATCTACAATAAAAAGGAAAATGTATCAGCTGCTTATCTTCCTGCACAGATCATAAAAGTAGGCCAAGGTTTTATCACAAGGAACTCTAGTAGAAGATCTACTTGAAGGCTAGTAGAAGGCTAGCAAATTGTGACTATTTGAATCTGCTTCGTAATCTATAAAACCTAACAATTACTGCGAGAAACAAATAATAGCCGCCATTTTAAATCCTATTCTTTATTCAAACTATTCGCATTTTCATACATTTTTATAATCTTACACCATTGACAACTCACTTCAATACAAAAACCCCTTAAAGGCCATAAATAAATCGTTATTTTTGAATTATATATAATAAAATAGAACTGTTTATACACATTTCGTATGCACAAAAAATTTCAATTATACAGGTGTTCATTTTTACGATAATGATAAATGCATAAATAATATTGTTTCGTATTACGAATTACATTTTAAACATAACAATGAAAGTTTAAATGATACATACATTTAAAAACCCGACAAACTATACTTTTAAGTAAAAAATACTTATAATTTTTCATAAAAAAAAAATCACTAAAAAACTACAAATCGTAGATTGCTATCATAAATTCTTACCGACAAAAGCCCATTCTTAATTAAATAAATTAATAATGAAATAATTGCAATTAAATAGCAAAATAGGAATTACCTTTTAAGTCTTTGTGGGACCATCAGAGTCCAAAACACTTGAAGCCATCTTTCCAGAAATTTAAAAAAAACATGCATTATTGTGTTTTATATATAGTTTAACTTATTTGGGTATTCCGATGAATATCCATATAGTATTTGTTCGTGTGGAAAGCTCCTTATGTATGATATTGTTGTACGTAGGTACTCGATTTAAGTGGACCTAGAAAACAATATTTTGACTTGAAATAGAGAGACAAAAATTGAGAATAAGAGTTGGTCAACTATTTTTTGGTCTAGACTAGACGATTAGTTTCGTAAAATATTTCTTATCATTTATTATCTTATACAAGGTTATTTTGAAAGGATGGGTAAATATAGAAGGCCATAAAATTACCCATGACAACGAAAAACTTGCGGTCTACAACTTCGCCAAAAGTCAATAGTTTAGTATAAAACCTCAAAGTTTTAACAAACAAAGGTGAGACAACCCTAATATCAGCATTTAGCCGTCGCCAGCAAACATTTAGAATATAGGGCGTAATGATAGGGTTGTACATTTTTACGTAACGTCTCCCGAAATTATTACATCTGCAATATAACAGTCAACAGTGACACGTTGGGACCCCGGCAGACTTATACCCCCTTTCAGAATAACCTTCTATAAATGAAAAAGAGAGATAGCAATTATATATTTATAATGTATAATAGATATGACGAGGAAATGCATTTTTATGTATAGGAATTATTATAATATCGAAGAAACCTCAAAGAATAGTAAATTAGTAAAAGAATAGGAACACCTTTGGGCAACTGAAAGTGATTTGTCTCCTGGACAACCATTAACGTAACGAAAAATATGGGAATATTGTCAAAAGTTGAGTTAAATATAGTAGTATAGGAATCTATACATAGTATAAAACAAAGTCGCTTCCTGCTGTCTGTCCCTCTGTATGTACGCTTACATCTTTTGAACTACTCAACGGATTTTAATGCGGTTTTCATCTATAGATAGAGTGATTCAAGAGAAAGGTTTATACATATAGTTTAATATTGTTTTGTGTTAATTTGTTGAAATATGGCGATAATAATTCAAGATGTCGGAAAAAAATCAAGCCGACTGAGAGCTTTATTCAAAAATACTGTCTTATTCCAAAATAATGTATGATGGAATTGTTACTCTTTATTAGGAATACTAAAAAGTCAGCAATGGCATATGTCTATTTTATACAGATAGTCTTCTATAACCATTTTAATGTTTAAAAAATTGATACAAATTATGTGGAGTTTGGAAAGCTATTTAGACGGATATGAAGAATTAGTATCTACATTGCACTCGTGCGAAGTCAGGGTGGATCGCTAGTTATATATAAAATGAATGCGTAGCCATCTTGCTCAATAATTTTTGTGAGAAATTCAGGGATAGCAGTGAGACAAAAAATAGTTGATCCTAAGCTGATCCTAAGTTACATAATTAACTAGTGCTTATAAACACTAACAAAAGCGTCCCCGGATAACTTCGTCGACCAAACCATAACAATAAAACAGGACTAATCAACAATAACCTAAACTAAAGTAAATTTGACGTTCAAAAATACCTTGTAATTGGGTTTACTTGAATAAATCGATTTGACTTCGACTTTGACTTTTACTTTGAAACCTTATCTTATAGTGTCAAAGTTTAGAGTCCATCGTGGTAATGACATTATCATTTTGAACAACTCTCCATGCAGTCACAAAAGAACGACGAATTTATATTAGTGAATTCCCAGAAATAAGATCAAGTATCGGAAAATTGGGAATGTTCCCAATTAATTTCTGTTGGGAATTTTCCCATTGACGCAACGGTAATTGAATTCCGCTTAGTGTTTGGTCAAACGGACTCATTACCTTGCCTTCGGCTTCACTGTAGAAAGCCAAAATGTGATATTAATGGTCTTATGGGACCATTAATATCACATTTATAATAAGGTAGTAAGGGTATAATAAGGTCTCATAAAATAATATAAGGTCCCATAAATGAAAATTAGGTTCCATAAATGAATATAAGGTTCCATAGATCAATAGAAAGTCCCACACATAAATGAATGCAATTTAACCGAATAAATATGAAATTATTTCTAATATCTATCTACAGTAGGTATAGATGATCTATATTCAATATTTCTTATGTTCAATACAATATTCGCGAGAGTCGACTGGTTTCAATTATCGATTTCGCAATCACCTGTATAAAAAAATCACGCTGTATACGCACGTGTTACGCGTGTCGCGTGTCGTGTTACGTGTTGCGCCGCTGCACGCGCGAGGCTATTTTGAAGGCGACGAACGGCCACAGTAGCACCAGCGCCAGTGTAGAGGGCGACAGTTCCTGCCAGGGCCACCGCCATGTTCCTTGCTGCGGAATAACGGAGCGTTCATATCTTTGTAAACAATGAAGAAAGGAATGCTGTTATCATTCGGGCACATAGAAATGAGTGATGAAAGACTGATGAAGAAAGTCTACAGAATGAAAGTCAGTGGTAGCAGAAGCCAAGAAAGACCAAGGCTGACATGAAAATCAAATTAGCTGACGGAAATGACAAAATCTCTCGTATACCTAGACGAAAATGCGTGAGGCCAATGATGAGATTAGAAGTGGCGAAAGAAGTATGCTTAGCGCTGCGTTCTCTGACTTCCCCGTTAGGGATACAGCGAACATATTTTAATTCAAAAACAATAGAGTAACTTGAGACTAAAAATATTACTCCAAGGTAGTGATAGATAATTTTTCGAAATATTTCAAAACATGGAAAAATTTGGAAAAATTTCAAAAATAGAAAAATATCAGAAAAAAGTGAAAAATTTTTGAAAAATTTCAATGACCCGACATTACTCCAAGGTAAGCCCTATATTTTCCTTCTAAACTTCATTTAGAATCGATCTACTTGTTTCTGTGTAATGTCTACAGAAACAAATTTTTGTTATAATGAATACATACATACATATCTTCACACTGTATCCCTAACGAAGCAGTCAGAGAGGACACAGCACCAAGCTTTGTGGTCCTTACATAGTTCCTTCGCCTCCTCAAATCCCATTCTCCTCACAGACTTTCGCCTAAGTATAAGCGTGCTTTTGTCATTTCCATCTGCTAACACTGACTATTTGATCTTCAGTAGTAAGGCAGCCTTGGTCTTCTTGCCTTTTGCTCCCACATTGAGTTGAAAAAATAATGTCTTATACTCACATCCAATAGTCTTCGGTCTCCTTCAACGGCCTTCCTTAATGCAGCTACATCGGCCTCGAGCCGAGCCAATGTACCTGGCAGCTGTTCCAGCACCTTCAAATCTGGAACATACCGACAATATTTATTTGCTAGCTTGCCTAAAATGACTGACCCGTTGGCATGATCGCAGAACATTTGCCTTCCAAGTCGGGACACAGAGTTTGAGCACCGATCAGGTCAAATTGATACAACTTTTTCTTTGGTTTGGA
Source organism: Zeuzera pyrina (assembly GCA_907165235.1). NCBI lineage: Eukaryota > Metazoa > Arthropoda > Insecta > Lepidoptera > Cossidae > Zeuzera > Zeuzera pyrina. Next base: position 7,505,059 of record OU015645.1, read on the forward strand.
AGTGGTTTGTAGTCTGGCTATTACTGAGAGATACAGTTCTTTGTATGGTACCCATCGTTTTTTCTACCTTCTTTTGCTTATTACTGGAAGCAAGTAGCTCGTGATTTGATGAGTTTTTCACTTCTCATATGTAATTGAGATAATTCACTTCTAGGCACTTATATGTACATAATATAGTGTATATTGTTTAAATACATTTAGTGTAACAATAAAATTAAACCACAAAAATAATCTAATTAGTTAAGAAAAGATATCAATAAGTTAAGTAAGGCACGCTAAACACTGATCGTCTTACTACAAAAGAGATAGACACGGCGTAGACTTTGTTTATATGTAAACACAAGCTGGAGCTAGTTTAACGTGCGACTAAAAGCACTGAAACGCAGCAATATATTGACACTAGCCTTTGCTAATGTTATTTTTTACATGTGTTTAAACTATGTCTATCTCTAAAACTGTGTTTACCTAAACACGTGTTAGATCAATGTTTAAAATATGTTTTGTAGTAAAACGGTCACAGTTTTAGAGATAGATATAGTTTAAAAACATGTAAAAAATTACGTTAGCAAAGGCTAGTGTCGTATATAACAGCGTATAAGACGGCGTAGTGTAGTATATAACAGCGTTTCAGTGCTTTTAGTCACACGTTAAACTAGCTCCAGCTTGTCTTTACATATAAACAGTCTACGCCGTGTCTATCTTTTTTGTAGTAAGATGGTGACAGTTTTCTAAACGGCAACTTTGAGGAAGTCTATTGTTTAAGATAACACTTTTTTTTTGTTTGTAAATATTAATGTTTAGTTATAAATATAATGTTGTAGAGTTTCACGGTTTGTATCCGTTGTAACAATACATTAATATCACGGTAACATAATGGAAAAAATTAAAAACATGTTAACATACTAGGATATACTTTGAAGGAAAAGACAAAGCAAACGCCAAATATATCCTCGGGTTGGATAAAGGTAATGTAAGAATACTGGTAGGTATCATAACGAGTCACTGCACACTAAACAGACACCTATCACTACTCAGACTAACACCAGACCCCCTATGCAAACATTGCAATAGTGTAGAAACTAGTATACATTTCATAGCAAAATGCAGTATGTATGCAGGCATTAGATACAACACATTAGGTTCAGATACGCTGGAGGAAAGGGAACTGAGGACAACCAAATTAAGAGATATCCTCATGTTTTGTAGGAAAACCGGAAGATTCATTGATAAAACTAAGGAAGGAGAACCACCAGGCCAACAGCAACTGGACCTGTAACCAGGGATTAGGGTTGAATGGCGCCACATGAGGGAAGCCGACAGTCCGTTTGCAGCCTGCCGGACGACCTTATCAGCAAACTACATCTAATATCGCGGTAAGAATCCATTCATTTCATTGTTATAATAGATTAGTAAAGTTATAAAGGAATGCTTAGATAATTCCATAAAATAAGATTGAGTGAATGACTGACGAATAACACTCACAGAGATTTATTCGTTTTACGCTAACTTGTTACACTTACGTGTCAGCTGTGAAGTGATTTGATGGGCATGTCCGTTGCTGAGTCTGGGTAAACTCCGCTGCTGCACTGTCGCTTCCGGTTCACCCTAGAACATCGTCACCATGATTGCATTTATGTATAGGAAATATATAAATAGAGAATTAGTAATTCTAACTAATGACATTGTATAGACTCAGGTGTTACTGCGGAAATCCATTTCATGTGATGGATTCCTAAAATCTTTAGCTATTTTCCGCTCAAACCAGCTAACTAGCACTGAATCTATTCGGTGCTAATTAGCTGACCGAGTCCTATCTCTGGTAAATCCTGAGGATGCTTCGTTGAGAGGCGAAACAAGTGTCGATTAGTGGTTTTTCGAGTTTGAGCAGAAAACAGGTAAAGATTTTAGGAATTCATCACATAAACTAATGACATAAAAATGTATAGTTTCCACATTAAATTTACTAATTCTAAGTTCAATCATATGAACTTTATAATTACCAGTTTCCAATAGTTTTATTATTTTTAACCATTCTTTATTGCGAAGTTTAAATTAATTTTAAACTTATATCATATACCATGTGAAAATGGCAGAAGAAATTATATTGGAAAAATTTGTATTGTGTTAACTTTATTTTATAGTTGACAATTATTAAACTGAAACTAGTGTATTTGGGCAACTGTGTTCGTTTTTATAATAAAATTCCTCAAAAATAAACTCAATTAACGGATTAGCAATTTAAACTTGTTATTAAACGCACAGTGATTGGAAAAGCATACTACAAAGTTAGAGATTTCATTGAAGAAAAAAAAATTCTGAAAATAATCTTCTCTGCACACGCATTTACTGGCTTTATGAATATTGTATTTTAAATAACTATTGTAGAATGATGTTGAAAAAATTATACCTGACTTAGTTTCTTGTCGGTTCTTCTCAGTGTTCAGGTTTTCTTTTCGAACCGAACTAAAGTAGATTTGACGTTCAAAAATACCTTACTATTGGGTTTACTTGAATAAATTGATTTGACTTTGACTTTTGACTTTTAGTGTGCAAAACATAATTATGTATGTAATTGTGTGTAACACGTGTCCAATGTGGATGCAAAACTTAACAAGTATGGGTATAAAACGCGTCAATGTGGTTTTAAACGTGTCCTATGTGTGTGTATCGAGTGTGGTTGTAATACATACAACACTAACGTCGAAGTGTAAGTAACAAACATGTCGAGACTTTTTGGCGGGAACGGGAGAAGCGAGGTTGTCATTTTATTTAGATTTTCTATTTTTTACATTTTTGGGAGTTTTAAAGTACAACAGTGATAGTATATTGTGTTTTAAAGTTCTGTGTAAGTGACAAGAATGGAGGAGATCTAAATAAACATGTGTAATTGAAGTTTTTGCGCTCTTCCAAGAAGTCCTTTATAACTTCAGTAAAGCCTACTATCACTTTACTGGATGAGTTTTACGATAAGAAGGAACTAATTTACTTGTGATTCTACGTGGATTCTACTTATTCTGTGTCGATACACTAGTTTGTGTTAATGCGTGACATTGGCAAATGCGCTAATCATCTACTGAATTGTTTTCTCGCTTTACTTGACGTTGGCAATGTACTCGGGTAGGTGCCATTTAAAAAAAAAATAAAAAAAAAACAACGCGTCAATGTGGTTTGAAACGTTTTCTATGTGTGTGTATAGTGTGGTTGTAATACATACAACATAACGTCGAAGTGTGTAAAACATTTCAATGTGGTATAAAACGTGTCCCATGTGTTTTTTTAAATTTATTTATGGGCCCATGTGTGTGTAAGTGTGGGTGCAATACATACAACAGTGACGTCGACTGTATCGATGTACTCGTCCTCTGAATCGTGGCGGGCGCGTGGCGGCGGTTGAGGACTTGCTCGCGCCGGAGAAGAGGCTCCGCTCACTGACCTCGAGTCTGAACCGGATGATTATTTTTTAGATCGTTTCTTACCCGAATACAATGAAAACAAAGAATTAATTGTACTTCATTCATACGTTTATTTCCAATATGAAGGGTACGTTTACATCGAGTGAAAAGGGCTTGAAGATTTTGGCGTTATCAGCCACAATTTTATTTTTTTCCGAAATGGCGACGCACTATGTAACCTAAATATATCAATCGATCTTTTCCTGCAACTAACTCTGTATCATGACTCTTTAAGACATAGCAACCTTAGTAATTTTGTCTGCATAAGTGTCCCCAATCGATTTAAATTCTAACGAATTTATTAATGACGTTACAGTTATGTGTTATAATTGACGAATACGTTTATTTAGTAAATATGGAACACATAATGAGTTGAGAATTCAAGGTTATAATCTACAAATACCCTAAAACTCCGAGAGCCACTAACTTAAAACAGGCCACGCCTACAAAGCACTGATATCGCCAACTTACCAATAGGAGTGTTGTGTTCGGAACGGACACGCTTCAACACGTCTCCGGCGACAAGTTCTAAATCATTATTCGGGAATCCTTGCTCGTCCTCGCCAACAGACAGGAACGAAGCGACATCTGAGCTGTACGACATTGTTTCGACGATCTGGAGAATAATATTTTTTGCATAGTATTTATGTTTAGTTTAAATTTTACATTTATGTTAGCTTTTGGCCGCGAATTCAGCTGCGTGTTGCAACGTACAACAAAGGGTATTGCATATAAAATATTCTCCATGAAAAAATACATACTGTTAAATATGAAATGTAACGGGAGCACTGATCATTATGAACACACTATCAATTCTTCATCACAACTATTATGTACTTGACTATTCAATGGCTTTTCAACAACTGCACTCTTACAAGACCAAAATCAAGCTTTTATGCAGCCCCACTACACGCAGGAAATCCATTCTACCCTCTTTCTTGTTACTAAAATGTTACATAATATCACATGTGGGTAATTTATGTGATTAAACTTAATGTGGAACTAACAATACCTACATACGTGCTAACTTTCATGATTACGCGAAGACGGTTCAAATGGTGTTGGCGTTTAGCGATTACAGTACATACAAACTTCTGTAATTGTGATCACTTAAATCTTAAAACTATTAAACACAAAATGGTACTTATAGTAAACAATAATAGTCTATTTTTCAGAATCATATTACATTATTACCTTGTGTAATTCTTCAACGTAGGCTTGCATCGCCTCTTCCCGTGTCATATTGCCCAATTTATTCCAAGACTCCCATTTTGCTCTGAAACAAATGATTATCTTGTAATGAATTACGTACCTAAAAATTTGCATACAGGGACAGCCACGCGATCACTGCGCGACCGGTGTCTAATTGTAATAAAAAATTGGTATCATGTATGACGCTTGCATTCCTATTGCGCCATGACCGTAAAATGCGCTTTTAGCGGTAGATATAGCGCCACTATACAAATTATATTAAACAAATTCTCGTTTTGACAGCAGATATCAAGCGATATTTGGCTGTCACATGCTCACTGCAAGTTACGTAATAAGCGTGCCGATTCCGCCGATTGTGATCATGGGCAAACTGATGAGGATGAAAAAAACATGTGATGAATATATGTGGGTAGTTCCCAGGAACCGCACGCTACGAAGACGACGCTCAACCTCAGAAGTCTGCCATGAACACGATCGGTGCAATCCAGTGATGATGACAAAACGTCAACGTCAATGACTTTTCTTATTCTAAAGGGTCGTGAAGCCAGAAATCTCTAACATACACTTTCAAGAAATGTTAAAATACCTGTTCACCACATCCCAGAAGCCTGGTTTTGGTTTATCACATGGTCCCTCCGTTGCTTGTTTGAAGTAACTGTAGAAGCGCAACATCAATTCATTGCTGGGTTGGTATGAACCTGTAAGAAAAAATATGTCTAAAACTCTACATAAGAGTTATTTAAAGTTGAATTAAAATATCAACGTTAGCTTCACAATTATATTAACCACATCAATTGGCCACCTGTAATAATTTTATAACATTACAATAACAAGAGTTGAGATATAATGGATTATTGCTGTTAATGTAGCCGATGTAAGTCTGAATTTAGCCATTGAGTAGTTGTTAAACAATCACGTATAGAAGTTGTGGATTGAACAATCAAGCAAGCTCAAAGATATTACATTTATTAAAAGAGGTAGATATCATTTAGTGTGTGGACCTGAAGCAGTTAAATTGAGACAATTGTTATAATTTGATTTATTAGCATAATAGTAGCGAGTGAGTGAAGCTGTTATATTGTTCATATTTCGAATCTGCCGAATTGTGTATTTAGTGGACTAATTGTCTAACTTCACTCAGATTGTAATCGAAATTGATATTGAAGGCATTTGGTGAAAATAAATGGAATTGTGTATGTTACACGGACAACAGCTAATCTTGCCATATCGCCATCATCTTCAATTTATCGACTATTTATAAAGAAGGAATGAAGTCTTATACACTTCGATCACATATACTTATACAACTAAATTGTCATTTAACTAATAGTAGTGATTTTTCAAGTGCAAATTTACCTCTTCATTTATAGGTCTTTTTGAATGACAGTTGACATTATATGGTGATATTTAGATTTCAGTCTTTATTATTTGTATTTACAAATATCAGCCTAATTTAATAATTAATAGTACCTACTTTTTATTCATTTATATATGTTAAAAGTTTAATTACTTTGTTTTAAATCAGCACTTAATTAAAAATGTCAGCCAGACGAAAAGTTAGCGACCAAGAAAATCGCTCTCCTAGTTGAAGCTATGGCGAAAAATTCAACTTACATGTGTGACATGAACAAAGGCGAAGAATAACTCAAAGTAAGTACATAATGTATATTCCACTGGCGTGCCTAGGGCTTCAGGATAAGGCAAGCCCGACATATATGTTCTTCATTGTTTTTGTATAAGTAAAGAGAAGGCTAAAATATTATAGATTCCTAATTAATCATGACTTTGGCAGACCGGTGAACAAGAAGACAGGAAAGAGATCGCTCTGTGCTTATCTTTCAACAAAGCAATTTTTATATTATTTTGCTATTAAAAATGAACAGGCGTAAATAGTTTATCAGTTCTTAACATATTAATGTATCTCAATTCGTTGTTTATCCAAATTACTAAAAGAAATCACTGTATTCAAATGTTTTTGTGAATTCTTGTGTCTTATGGCGCCACTATAGTTTTTTAATCTTCATAACCAGAACAATTCTAAATATTTTTCGTCATTTGAATAAAATATACAGCACTAATAAACCTACCTATAACTTGATGGGAGAACTGGAGAACAAACAAAAATCAAATCAGTTTCCTAAACTGATAAAATTGTCATTTATAGGAATTACTAGTCAGAGAAACACATTCATAAGTGAAACAGTTTTGTTAAAATACCTGTTGATTTGTGTATTATTGCAATTTACTAGTCCGATAATACACAAATCCAGGAGTAGGTTACAAGCATAATGAAACAATTATCAATTTCTATGCAAAGTTCAAAGATTTTACATTTTCAATGCCGATTAAAACTTGTATACACTTTAAGTCTTCACAATGAACAAGTTATTGAATTTTTTATTACAAATTAACTCACTTATGATGGAAATTAGAAAAATACTTATCACTCGTCCATCCACTCAAACAGATGAAACTGTATTCGTATTGTATCTCTCAAAGACACAAAGTTAAGTATGAAAGGCGGGCTTATCGCTTTATACTAATTCCTACATAAACCTTAGTAAAGAAGCTATAGCTTTATAGAGTATTGCCCATTAGAAAGTAAGTAAGGGTGCCAGCCACATTGCAAGCCAACGCACGAGAGTGAGATGGCTGATTACGTAGTTACACAGTACACAAATTGCACCTTGAGAGGTTGCAAGTGTCGAACTCAAACAGCCATCATGTCTTTGTTGTCATGGTTGGATGCAGCACTTTTGTTTCGATGCGAATTTTAAAATTGATAGGGTTTGAAATTATATAGTTTTATTTTATTATTTCATGCTTGACTGAGCATTTTAGTAAGGCATACCAGACTTTTGGGCTTGTATGAAGGAACCACCACTGGTGAGTACAGAAGTGACTACTATTACCTATTAAACTCTTTATTCCCTAGCGAACAAAGTCTCATTTCAATTAAGTATACCTACTGACCTACTACCTACTTATGTGAATGTTATAATTTCATATGTTTAAGTGATAGCTTCTAATGACACAATAATTCTAGATAAAAAAATGATTAAAATAACTTCTACAATATACCTAATATAATTTAGTTATCTACAAAAACATTATTATCATCATTGTACTATTAAAAATATTATGATTATGATAACAGTGATTTACAAAGGGAACTGTTTATACATGAGCAATAACAGGGTAGTTTGAAATCATCTTAGGTGTGGTAGAGCCATGCTGCATTGCAGTATGAATTGGGCTGGCTCGCTTGGTGAAATACCACTCTCTCACAGAATATCAGCGTGAAATAACAGCATATATTGCTGTTTTTTTCGTTCGGTGAGTGAGAGTGCTGGTGGCCCATCTCCTCCCTCCCCTTCCTTTCCCTAAAGGCCGGCAATGGTCACTTTCCCTCAGATGATGGTGATGGATGAAGCTAATTCGCAGTATAGTTTTCATGTGCACGCTTTGACGACGATTATGGTAAACATAATCTAGCAAACAAGGCTTGAAATTACAATTATGGGTATATGTTATAACAAAATAATACAACAATATTATTTATTATAGCTATGTACGAGTTTTCGAGATAAAAGATTGTATTGTATTAAAAAAACGTACCGCTTTTCGGCAAACTCCTAATAACGTTAACAGCAGCATTGAACTTCTCCTCGAGAGACATTTTGGCACTTGAAAAACAATTACGTTAATGGATATATTGCAAAATAACAGCACAACGCACTTTGGACTTCGAAAACAATTCACTGATCTTTGTGTATAGGTCGAATGATGAGCAAATAATCGAATCACTGCCTTCACTGTACGTTATACATATTTATAATAAAACAATAGACGAATATTATAAACAGTACGATAGGGTGCCGTAATGGCTTCCAATAATATCTATATATTAAAAATAATTGTTGATCGAATGTATTAAAAAAGACAAAAACAGTGATAATGACAAAATTTGATGGGAAAGCACAGTGAGAAGAAAGGCAACGAAACGAATGGAAAGTGAAAGAAAAATATTGCATTGACTTTGACAGTTAACTTTTTTTTTTAATTCAGCTGTCATTGATATTTTGTGATTTTGCCACAGAATGAGTAAATCATCAGTTGTTGGCGGGATTTTTGGTGAATGGTTGGGCTTTTATTTTAATTATTTGCAAATTGTTTCTAGTAAATATTGTGATGTAAAATTAATGTAGTCTTACGTCCCAAGTATCTACGCTATTTTGTATTTTGTGGAATTGTTAAAATAAGTGCTAATTTAGTAGTGTGACATTGAGATTTTTTTAGTGGCTGAGTCTGCCTCGATGGATCCTAATAGAAAGACTGCCTTGATATATTCGTCGCCAGTTTAATTTAGTGGTTAAGTCCACCTCGAAAGATCCTAATAGAAAGACTGTCTCGACATATTTGTCGCCAGAATTATCAAAAAAATTTAAAATGTATTACGTCAACATTTTAATGAAATAACATGAAGAATACAGGTAAAGCAATTACTGTTTTAGATGACCTTAAAACCCTCATTCAAAGGTTTACAGATATTGGCTTAGTATTAAATTTTTCTAAATGTGAACTCTTTGTTTCCGATTCTGTTCCAATTATTAAAAAAAATTAAATAATTAATAAATTTAACAATCTGGCATCAAATATTAAAGTCTTGTGAAAAGAATCGCTGTACCTCCTAGGTGCTCCCGTTTTAGATGACTCCATACCCTGCTTTATCAATGATCAAATACAAAAATTTAGCCAGTCTTCAGACAAACTTTTCAAAATTAATTCCCACATGGCTCTCCTCGTTGTCCGCTTTTACCTTTTCGTTCCAAAATTTACATATGCTCTTCGCTGTTCTCAGCTTTTTAAATTGCAAACGCTTTTAAAATCTGTAGACAATATTCTCAAAAATACATTATCTAAAATATTAAATTGCTCCTTTGTTGATGACAGGGTCTGAAATCTAGGCTCACTTCCTATCTGTTATGGAGGCCTGGGCATACGCAAAATCTCGAGTGTGTCACTGCCTGCTTTTCTTTCGTCAGCCTACAGCACGGAAAGCGTTTTTCTATCCGTTATTCGCCCTTCCTTAGGATCGGTTGAGGTGCCGTGCTTGAGTGATGCTCGAAATGCTTGGTTAAGTGTTTGTTCGAGTACTAACCTGCCTACCTCGACCTTTTCTCAGAAACACTGGGCCTCTATGCAAAAATGTTTATTTACAACTTTTAGATTCTTGTAGTACCGAAAAAGGTCGGTCTCGCCTCCTGGCTGTCACCTTCAAAAAACTTAAGAACCTTCATTGACAATACCACACTTTCTCTCATAGTATCCCTTCGTCTGGGGACCAGGACTAACCTTCCTCACCGTTGCCGCTGTGGTGATCTCGTCGATGTACTAGGTCACCACGGTTTATCCTGTTTACGTAGTGCGGGCCGCATGTCACGACATGCTGCCTTGAATGATGTCATTCGGCGGGCTCTTGTCGCCGCTGGCGTTCCTGCAGTCTTAGAGTCTGTAGGTATTGCACGCAGCGACGGCAGGAGACGGATGGCTTGACGCTCATTCCTTGGAAACTTGGAAGATCGCTGGTGTGGAATGCCACTTGTGTCGATACACTTGCTGTTTCCCATGTGCCGGTGACTTCCAAGTCAGCAGGTGCCGCGGCTAGCACCGCCGAGAACTTGAAGCGGCGTAAGTATGCGACTCTCTGAGAGTTTTACATTTACGCCCTTTGCAATCGAAACTTTGGGTCCCTGGGGCCCCGAAGCCCATCGACTAGTTTCTGATATTTGTAAGAGACTGGTCGAGGCTTCAGGAGACTCCCGGCTGGCAGTTTCTTCCGCCAACGAATCAGTTTGGCTATTCAAAGAGGCAATGCTGCCAGTCTGCTAGGTACCTTAAGCAATGACAGCTTTCTAAGCGGCAACTTTGAGGAAGTCTATTATTTAAGATAATGTATAGTTTTACGTTTGTAAATATTAACGCATTTATGTACTTTTTGTTAATGTAAATAAATTACGTTCATATGAAGAATATTTTTATTTATTATTATTACTGAAAACATCAGCTGTATATACATAGATCCCTCTGCCTTCCCTTTCAAAAGAATCGTGCAAACAATAATTGCTAATTCCACAGACTTTATGATTTGTTGAATATATCTATATGACATATAATCATTACGACCTACGACCCCAAAAGGGGCCATTATTGCAACGGTTGTATGGACCGTCTCACGGACTTATGTCGTATGCGACAAGTTCGATCGTGAATGTATTGGTCGTAAAGGGGACAGTACGACCAAGGTCATGTCGCAAGTCCGTTGAAATACCTTGTGACACGATCACACCGGTCGTAAGGTGAGTGTTGATGTTTGAGACGGCTCGTGCGACCAAGATAATTCTTTTTTCTTTTTCTTTCTTGTCACTAATTCATCGAGCAAGCTCATGTAGGTAGGTATACATATTTCTTCTGAGCAAGCATTTTTTTGACCACTTACATTTCCTTTTTCTTTCATTCATGCACTCTAATAATGCTACAGTAAGTGCAGCGTTTCTTTTTACTTATAATATTCATATTGATATCCCACTTCACACTAAAAGCATCTGACAACTGTGATACATTTCTGCAGGACAATCTGTACAACCACGTCGCAACGTATGTGTGGCAATAGAACTGCCATTGCAACGGTTCGATTGACAGTCCTTGCGACCGGTGTAACGTGAATGGCCCCTTTTAGTCATTGCCTACGACATAATAAAGTACTTTGTGCCTACGACTTATTGTGACAAGTTAGAGGGAACGAATTGCCTATGCACAAAGTCATTACCAAGTCACTTCCAATTTATTAGAAATATCTAGCTCTAGAACTAGACCGACGTCTTTACTCGCAACTTCACGATGCCTCTGAGCCACAAAGTACTTTATTATATACTGCTCTATGCCTTTCTAAAACTCAAAAATTGGTAATTGGCATAGCCATGAGCTTATTAGCTTTTAACGATATATATATTTACTATATTTACTGAAAGACTGTAGAGATCAGAAAATAAAAAAAACAACTTTCCTTAAGATGCTGAAATAATATTATCAAAAGCATGACGCCCATCTCCCATACAACTGCGGACTAGAAAAAATAATAATTTGCACCATGAATACCTTGCTTACGGTTCGTTAAAGTGGGTACATGACGTTTAATGACATAAACGATATATTTTTAAAAGTCGGGAAAGTTGATAATCAGGCAAGTAAAAGTTTTGAGATTAGACTTTTTGGCGCGAACGGAAGAAGCGCGGTTGGCATTGTGTTCAAAATTCAGATTTTCCATTTTTTGTGCTTTTGGGTGTTTTAAAATACAAAAATGATAGTATATTGTAAGTTAAAATTGTGCGCGAGTGAGAACAATTAAAAGAATTTCATTTAACAATCCTTTGTAACTCCAGTAAAGCTTTCCTACTATTACTTTTCTGAAACAGTGTTAGAGACTTTGAGAGAGAAAAAAGAACACATTTTACATCAGACGGGTGTTATTGGAATTTGAATGATGAACACGAAAAACAAAGCTGTATGAGCATAGTGCTATATGCGTCTCAAGAAATGAGGAATAATATTATATAGAGAAAGTTTGAAATAAGCTTAGAAAAATAATTATTTTTCTAAGAAGATATCCATCAGAGAATATTTTACAAAATTATTAATTAACTCTTCTTTTCATCACTATACTTTCTGCTGTAATTATTATTTGGTCTAACCTACTCAGAATTCGCAAATAAGGGAAATTAAAGAAGAAAGAGAATGGAAATCAGCAGATAATTTGATGGGTGATCGATCACATTGAGAATGAAAACTAAAATAACTTACACAATAAAATAAAAAATGTTTTCATAACTTTTATTTATTAATCGGATTTGTCTCTTAATACATTATCTAAACCTCTTTCCAAATGTGCATCAAACACATGATCTCACTATGTGTCAATGTGTATTGTGTACTAGGTAACCTGCGCAAAATGTCAAATATGCTAAGGATTACCATTGCAAGTAACATAGATATTATTTGCCTCGAGATATCACGCGCGATTTTTGCATCATGTAGTTATCTATGATTACGCGAAACAAGAAAGTTGTATTATTTTATAAATAAATTAAAAATAATTTCAAATTATGAAGTATCAAAAGCGATCTCAAAGTGACGGTCGTTTATTGAATGTGACCTTACATGTCTAATAATAGCTGCAGAGGTGAAAATGTATATTAAATAATGATGTAACCACACTATCATATTGGGTACCCGATGCTGTGTAAATAGAGGCTAGTGGAAAAACGTCCGTTGAAATAGACATATCATAGTAGGGTTTACTTAAGCTATAGTATTATGCCATTTTTAATGTGATTTATCAAAATAAAGGTTTCGATTTTCCTTTTGAGATATGAAACCCTAAAATCCGAATACTATTAATAAACTACTAATAATAAACTAGTCGGTACCTATACCGATTGGATGTAAGTATAGCCGTGTTCGATAATTATTTAGCGAATAATGTCTCACGAAATTTTTAATATTAATAACTCATTGTTTCATTATTAACTCTAAAATTCCACAATTCCTAGTGGTAATATTTCCTACAAATCCATTCAGCTTGAAATTACACGTTAACTAAGGATATCTCCACGTAATGGCAGCCCTATATTAGTGAAGTAGATGACAGTCACTATAATTGTTCAATAAAATGCTTTAGTGATGCGAACAAAATAAAATGTAATCACTACGTTTAAAAAGGAATTTATTTTTTTCGCGTTCTTCTATAAAATTATAATATAGCTATTAAATGCTCCATTACAAACAGTTTCGATATTGGTGATTTTTGTTTCAGGTACTTTTCAACGTCCAGGATGGACATTTTCCTATAAGTATTTTGGAACAAAAATGAAAACATTCCCTTCTAGCGAAAAATTAAAATTTCGAAATGTTTTATATGTTTGAGAGGTGTTCACAAAAGCTTTAAAAAAGAAAAGTTTTTTTTCTGCAAAAACATTAAACATCTAAAGAAAGGAAAAGGACGTATGGTTTAAAGAATTACATATTAGGTATATTACTGTAATTCGCATACTTTCTTAACTATGTAGCAGTAAAGGAACGATACTGACATAAAATCTTAAATAATGTTGGGCTAATGTCGGGCAATCACTACAAACGTTACAATTTGTTAGCTGTCAGCTCTAGTTGAAAGCGCTTCTCGAGCATAGAACAATATACTTTTCGAGAAACCGAAAAATATCGGCAATAATAATAATAAAGTTGACCGACTGCCCCACAGACAATTTGTCGGCATCGTTGGCTGTTTAATCCAAGGAATTGTAACGTCTATAGTGATTGCCGATTTATTAGTCGAATACACAGAAAACGATGTCATCAACGTGAAAAAACAATAAATATTAATATTATGTTACATTTGAATCAAAATTAGTTTTTATAATTAACTCAAAATCTAGGGTAAATTTAGGCTAAAATAAGGTAAAAAAGATTATTATCTGGCAGCACTACTCCTGTCGGTCTTGTCAAATTTATCTTTCTTTTCGTTTTCATCGCATTTTGCGAATTTTCATATAAGAGGTAAATAATCTAAAGATATTAATATAATCTCGCAATTATGTGCAAAAATATTTTATATGCGTGTTATAAACTGTGTTTCGCTTACAAATTATGCCATTATTTTTAAAAATGTCTAAATTATTGGTTACATTAAACCCGCGCCCATATTTAGCGGCCAAAATACTATCAATTCAATTATTGCATTGATAATTTGTTGTTTCATATTTATTATATTATATGTCTCTTCTAATAATTGTCAATAAATCTGTGAATATGTAATGATTCTAAACAATTAGTGGGTTATTATTGATCGCTATTTTGATTTTTTTACATTTCTGCTTTGCACATGAGCTTTTTTCTTTTATTGTACAATTTATTTTTTAAATATGCTTATTTTTATATTATTTAGTAGAGTCAAAACCTCGCTTAGTTATATTTTACTGTATTAGTGCAGTACACTTTACTGTATGCTTTTTGATTAGATTTCTACTTTAAAATTCATAAATTATTTTCGATAATATAAATATTTCCTTCCATTACAAGCAAGTAGTATCAAAATAAAATGTTACATGTTTTTTTAATAGGAATCAAGATCTGTCCAAGATAACTGACAAAGAGGACACGATGCCAGAACTCACAGAATTGGACAAAGCTACCGCTTCCATGACTGAGAAGCGTAAGGACGAGACTGCCTCATCTGACAGTGATTCTGATGACACTATCCCAGAGCTGGAAGATGCTGGTATGTTTTATAAATTATTATTTGTATAATGTAAATTTTGACATATTGCTATCTTCACAAATATACATAATATTCATATTATAGTTGGACTGACTTCTTCGTACAGTGGTTAGTGATTGTCTTCCAAATTGATGGTCTGGTGTCGAGTTCCCAGTCAATTACCGAAATGAAAATTTCTAAATTGTGTTCACTAACTCCTCCAGTTATACCCATAGTGTAATCCTACTGGTTATTTTAGTATTATCTAATTTAGTAATTTAAGTGTAGTTTTGTATAGACAGGTAGTTTAATACAATGTTTACTATTGGAATCATATTGACGGTTAAGAATCAATAGCAATACATTTTACTTTTTTATGCATTTATGCAGATAGATTTAATGTTTTAATTTGGCTTGATCTGTTCAGTCAACTATATCTAAATTAATGAAAATTCAGTATAGGATTATCATATTGTCACTTAAGAGTGTGAATATTCCAGAAAACATTTTTTTAATCTTCTGTAAAGTTAACTTTTTGAGATAGATACAATTGATTCTTAACTGTCAATAGGTAGGTAGCAGATTTTTTTGTATTAGTCTGTTTTTGATGCGTAAATGATAGTGTATTTCTTTATTTTTGATAATATCTTGAAATATACATTACTAAGATTTATAGCATAATTACTTTTGTAACATAGTGTGTATAGTTGGATCTCAACCCATTTGGGGTGAACAGAAGGTTGAAATCAAATTAAATCACAGTGACTGGCCTTTTCTATGGTAAAGAGTGTTAGCTGTGATTGAAATGTCGAAAGCAACCACATACCTAGGTGAAAATGTGTAAGGAGTATGATGAGATTCGAGGAGGGGAATTGTGGCAGAAAGAAGTAAGGGCCGCAAAGCTTGGCGCTCCTTCCTCTGATTACCACTTAGGGATACAGCGTGAAGAAAGAAATGGATGTAAATCTTGATAGTATTTGAGGTTAAATACCTTTTTCAATAGCATGAACATATAGTGACAGGTTTCTTGCCTACCACCTTTTTTTTTTTTTTTTTTTTTGCGTCAGGAAATGCTTTATGCATCCCGTCCTGCCGTAGGGGGGTGGCAGGGGGGTATGTGGGACTCCTCGACATTAGGGTGCTAGGCCGAGTCTACCCACTAAAACCTGACGGTGTTCCTCGAGAGCCTTGATGCCGGGGCAACGGGAGCGCGTTGGCATTCTTCCGCGACCCCGGCGGCTATACCCAGCCTGAGCCGAGCCCTCCTCCGTTTGCGGGCAGTTTGACCTGCCCGCTCTCCTGGGAGGCGCGCGGGAACACCGCGCGCACCATCCCGAGGCCATTGGTGAGGCGCCTTCCCCCGAAGGACACCCCAGGCCTCCGAAGTGGCGGCTTCCGCACCCCGCCTACACCACGGCAGGGGCGTCAGCACGCCCACCTGATTTTTACGTGTTTACTCACGGGTTTTTACAAGTTTTCCTTCTTCCCACCTCTGATTTTAATGTGTTGTCTCACGGGTTTCATTTCGAGTTTTCCTTCTCTCCACCTTTGATTTTAACGTGTTTTCTCACGGGTTTCATTTCGAGTTTTCCTTCTCTCCACCTCTGATTTTTACGTGTTTCCTCACGGGTTTTTAAAAGTTTTCCTTCTTTCCACCTCTTGACCCGCGTCCTCCGCGAAGGACGCCGGAACCAACACTTAGCCAACAATACCCCTCTCAAAGGAGAGGGGCAAGTGGAAAGACGACCCACACGGCAGACCCCCGCCCTCACGCAGAGGACGGGGAACACAAACTTATCCCCCCCGGGTCCAGGCCGGGTCCTTTCGGCTCCACCTCCTACTCGGTCCCAGCCCGGTCCCACCCCTGATTTTAACGGGTTTTAATAAGTTTTCCATCTTACCACCTCGGGGCCGAAGGCCCCACACGCCGTACCCCCACCCTCATTATGAGGACGGGGACCACGACCCCCTCCCCCCCGGTCCGGGCCGGGTCCTTTCGGCTCCACTACCTACTCGGTCCCAACCCGGTACTGAGGGCATCGCCGAAGCGACACCCTCAGGAGTGTTTATCGACTCTCCAGTCTAGATCCGCAGTGTTCAGTGGAAACAGGGTCACCTCGAGAAGGATGTAGACATGAAGTCTACGCACTGCGGTCTTGGGATGGCAGGCTAAGGCTCCACTTAATGGGAGCTATAAGCGCCTGTTAGTCCACCCCCTGTGGCGGGTTACCCACACCACTCGGCCCCCTTGCCTACCACCTATACTAGCTTTTTTTAACAGCTTACAACTTATCTCTTGAGTGATTTTTATAATAAACTGAAAAATAAGCAGCTTGCACCATTTTATACTTTTTTTTTCATCAAGACCAACAGGGAAGTGTAACTATAGAATGGTTTTTATCCTAATTTTGACAAGACGAAATTAAGACATTTGATTGACCTAAGTTTTGTCTCACAATGGGCCATTAGCTATTAGGTATAATATAAAAAATGATGAAATTGATTCACATGGTTGCTCTATTATTACTACACATTCAAAGTTATTTTGAACTAAAAGTATTATAAGACCAGCCACTGACGATCAAGATACTACATCAAGCCCTTCCATTTTGCGAGAAGTATAGTTTTTTGTGATTCTCATTTTCATTATCTCATTCGAGATGACTTGTTTTTTTACTAAAGTAATAGATATTTAGTCCATAAGCCATGTAAATCCTGGAATGTGTATATTACAGGTGCTCCCGGCACTGGTGGTATCTCCAACCCCATTGCGGGTATAGATATAGTGTCCAAAGCAAAACAGTCACGTGGTGAGAAGAAAGCCCGTAAGATCATGAGCAAACTTGGACTTAAGCCTGTGAGTAAATATGAAATTTTACATTTATTTGTATCTTAATTAGGACACTAACAAGCAGGGCTTTCTGCTTTGAAATCCATATATTAGTTTTTCAGTGATATTAGAGAGTCAAACAAATAAAGATTTGTAAAGTACCTATGATTTGTTTCAATCCAATTTAGGAAAAAGATAAATAATATATAAATATGCATTTTTTTTTTGTAATTTTAGAATTATTTTTAATTAAGTCTACTGGTCATAATTTCAGGTGCAAGGTGTCAACAGGGTAACAATCCGCAAATCAAAGAACATACTCTTTGTTATAAATTCTCCTGATGTCTACAAGAACCCCCATTCGGATACCTACATTGTATTTGGGGAAGCCAAGATCGAAGATCTATCTCAACAAGCTACTATGGCTGCGGCAGAGAGGTTCAAGGCCCCTGAGACTGCTGCGGCTGGTAATGATGCAACTGCTACTGGAACTGTAAGTGTTTACTGAACTTCCTTGAAAATTCTTAGATTATTCATTTCCAGTTAATTATCTGATGTACAATAACATATGCATTATTTAAAACTCAGTATAGTATTTCAGTTTTATATTCAAGTTAAGCCATTGCGCACTGTCACATAGTGGATAGGTGATGAAATGGTATTCATAAAATGCTTCGTACTACAAAAATCATTTTGATCTCATCTATTAGTATAATGTGGTAGTTCTTTTTGTAAAGGACGGTCCTATGAACGCCTGGAAATATCTTAGTAATTTGACTAGTGGTCTATCAAAATTTTGAAACTTTAGTAACATGGGAAATTAATGCGATTATGTTTTGCAATAACATCTTATTTTGGCTTGACATTTCGCCGAAGTTGACTCTCGATATATTTAAATAATTATTAGGGTGAGTGTAGTGTGTAAGAACCCAAAGTAGTTATTTACAAATATCGGGGGTAGAATTGATATAAAATTTGTCTCTTACACAGAGTCACCAGAATCATCATGCCAAAATAAAAGATAATCGCGTTAATTCCCATTTTTAGTAGTGGCAGGACCTTCATACAAGCCCAAAAGCCTGGCATGCCTTACTAAAATGCTCAGTCAAGCATAAAATAATAAAATAAAAACTAATTTCCAACCATATTGTTTTTAAAATTTCAAAATTCGCGTCGAAACGAAAATGACTGCACGCAACCATGCTAATGAACACGTGACTAGCACGTGACAGCCGTTCGAGTTCGACCTCTCAAGCCGCGATCAGTTAACAGCGTAACTCTCCTACTACTACTCCGCAACACTATAAAGCTATAGTTTCTTTACTAAGGTTTATTTAGCAATTAGTATAAAGCGAAAAGCCGGGCTTTCATACTGAACTTTGTACAGATTGAGAGATACAATATGAATATACAATTCCTTGTGATTCAATGTAATTGTTTTTTACCTATTATTTATTTGTTTGAGCCGTGGAGTTAAGTATTTTTCTAATTTCCATCATAAGTGAGTTAATTTGTAATATAAAATTCAATAAGTTGTTCATTGTGAGGACTTATGATATGTGTATTATTCTACTAGTAAATTGCATAAAAGACAACAAATCGGTGTACAAAACTATTTAACTTGTTAATGTGTTTCTCTGGCTAGTAATTCGCATAAACGACAATTTTATCAGTTTACGAAACTGATTGGATTTTTGTTTGTTCTCCCGGTTCCCTCATCAAGTTATAGATAGATAGTACTACTTATTATGATTAGTACTGTATATTTTATCCGAATGACGAATATATTTAGAATCGTTCTGGTTATGATGATTAAAAAACAATAGTGGCGCCATAAAAGATGCATGAATTTACAAAAACACGTGAATACAGGTTTGTTTTAGTAATTTGGACAAACAACGAATTGAGAAACATTAATATGTTAAGAAGTGATAAACGATTTAGTAAATAAATTTAAATAGTATTTCACCTGTACATTTTTAATAGCAAAATATTTTAAAAATTGTTTTGTTGAAAGATAACGTGGGGAGTGATCTCTTTGCTCTCTTCTTGTCCACTGGTTGTGCAAAAGTCATGATTAATTAGTAATAATATTTTAGCCTTCCCTTTACTTTTACAAAAACAATGAAGAACATGTATGTCGGACTTGCCCTATCCTGAAGCCCTAGGCACGCCACTGGTTTTTAGATATTTTATAGTGGTCTACCTTCACCAATTCTCACTAGGTTGATGAGATGCTGTATGGCCTGTCTGCACAAATAATAAATTGCACAATTATATATTGCTCAGTATATCGGGTTGTGCAATTCCCTATAAAATATGTACAGATACCCTTTTTCATAAAACAATTTGACCATCCCATTACTTTCAAGGTCATATGATCATCAATTGATTGTCCTTCGAAACTACAATTTTTGCCTAATTTTTCCGAAATAATGAGATCCAACTCAGCGATTTCATTGTGTCAAGAAATAGTCTGTTGTAGTATATGATATACATAGATATCTTCACGTCAGAGAGCATGGAGCACCAAGCTTCACAGTCCTTATTCTATGTGATATGCTATTAATTTTCTTTTCTTTTCTCATGGCATGGTGCACAGATTAGTGCATTTGCTAATGTGACGTATTAATGAGTAGATTAGAATCGCTTGATGAGTTAAAGGGTTAAAGGCAACGTAATGCACACATCATAGTATTGTTGTAATTCATGATGAACACATGAAGCCTGTTCGAAGTAAATTCGTTTTTTCTTTGTATCGTAATAAAACTCCTCCAGTAAAGTGATAGTAGGCTTTACTAAAGTTATATAGGACTTCTTGGAAGAGCGCGAGAACTTCAGCTACATATGTTTATTAGAACTACTTCATTCCTTTCATTTACACAGAACTTTAAACACAATATACTTAACCCTTTTAGACTTTAAAACTCCCAAAAATGTATTAAATAGAACATATAAATAAAATGACAACCTCACTTCTCCCGTGCTCGCCAAAAAGTTGTACTATTTATTTAATGTGTGTGCAGACGGTAGCGCCGATAGCCGAGGAGGAGGATGAGGAGGGAGGCGAGGAGGGCGCGGCGGGCGCGGGCGACGTGGACGAGAAGGACGTCGAAATCGTCATGTCGCAGGCCAATGTGTCCCGCGCGCGCGCGCTGCGGGCGCTGCGGAACAACAACTCGGACATCGTCAACGCCATCATGGTGAGGAAATAACAGTTACCCACACTTTTAGACCATTCTGGTGATGTATTACACACACCACTGTTTTACATTGTCATAATTGTCATATTTGACTGGCCCGTTGGCGCAGTGGCATATGCATCTGCTTTCGAAGCTAGGGTCCCGGGTTCGATCCCGGTCAGGTCAATTTAGGAAACAAACTTTTCTAAATTAGATTGGAGTCTGGGTGTTACTGGGAACTCCCGCAGAGTTCATTGTGTGGTATCCATAGTACAAGCTCACTGCTTAGTTTGGAATCCACACAATCTTGTAATAATTGTGTAATTGTCTGGAGTATTATTATTATAATAATAATAATAATAACAATAATAACCCACTGTTTTAAATGTTAATCTTCCTGGTAATGTACTAGACATCCAACTTTTATACATCATAATGTGACAGATACCCACTTTCATCATCTGATAATAATAAAACTGACATTTATGAATACCCTACAATGAAACAGACACACACCATTTTATAATAACTAGGTAGAAATTCAGTTTTACATTGTAAAGGGAAGGCAAAGAGATCTATGCCTATATAGCCAATGTGTTCAGTAATAATTTCTCCTATTATTAAGTCCCTAACAATCCTCCAGCGAATTAATAGTAGGCTTTACTGGAGTTAAAAAGGACTTCAGCTACACATGTTTATTTAGATCTCCATTCTTTTCACTTGCACAAAACTTTATCGCACAAATACACTTTTGTATTTTAAAACTCGCTAAGAAAATCTAAACAAAATCTCAACTTTGCTCCTTCCATTCCCACCATAAAGTCTTATGTGATTGCAGACAAACATTTTATTTTCAAATTCACTTTTAGATTATACTTAACATTTTCATTTCAAAAATAATCTGTATCTCACTCAAATTTTTTTTTAATCCATAAATTTTTCCTTTTTTACAGGAGCTGACGATGTAAAATTATGGATAGTCACAATACTTTATTGTTCCTAGCTTTAAATCTGTTATATTAAACAGCCAAGTGACCTGACGGGACAGGTCTTCCATCTGGCTTACACTTCTGTTCCAAAGTAAGGTCTCTACTGAAGATGAGGTTTGCAGCGATATGCGATATGAAGGATATTACGGGGAATGTATATAGGCATATTTACTTCAAAATAAATTTAATACAATAACAAACTGTTTTTAATTTTTTAACTTTGACGTGTTTTACACTGCGCAGTAGTAGCGTAATATTAAATTACTTATGTACAGTTCCATATATCGTTTTGTGTCACATTATAATACAAAACTAGTCCATAAAATGAATTCAAAAAAATAAACGATTAAAATAAGAAAATGTAAAACAACTGCTGCATTGACCAATTGAGAATTGACAAGACATTGACATTAGTAATTTCTGTCAGCAAATGCCAAACCTTTCCGCAGGCTTATTACGTAATTGCAGTCAGCCACAAAGTACCAATCAGCCTCAGCATGCGAGAGTCAATATCGCGCGATATCTGCTGTCAAAACGAGAATTTGTGTAATGTAATTTGTATAGTGGCGCTAAATCTACCGTGAAATAGATACGCAATCGTCATACATGATACCAATTTTTTATTACAATTAGTCATCGGTCGCGTAGTGATCGCGAGACTGTCGCTGTCTGCAAATTTTTAGGTAATCCCGCCGGTTAGGTACCGTCAGTGATAGCCTAAAATTAGAGTCATCACCATACATTATTCTAATTGTATGAAGTTATAACCCACCCGTAAGGTCAAAGCTCATTAGAGCATGCACTCGACCAGCACTGCCTCCTTGTGCGGTTAGTATTGTTTATATGGACTACTATGGACTTGCACTCACTTATCAACTTCGTAACGTCACCGGACCGCCTCGCTCACAAGTTGTCCACGTGCGGACGGCACGCATTCGACCGGCACTGCCTCCTTGTGCGGTTAGTATTGTTTATATGGACTACTATGGACATGCACTCACTTATCAACTTCGTAACGTCACCGGACCGCCTCGCTCACAAGTTGTCCACGTGCGGACGGCACGCATTCGACCGGCACTGCCTCCTTGTGCGGTTAGTATTGTTTATATGGACTACTATGGACATGCACTCACTTATCAACTTCGTAACGTCACCGGACCGCCTCGCTCACAAGTTGTCCACGTGCGGACGGCACGCACTCGACCGGCACTGCCTCCTTGTGCGGTTAGTATTGTTTATATGGACTACTATGGACATGCACTCACTTATCAACTTCGCAACGTCACCGGACCGCCTCGCTCACAAGTTGTCCACGTGCGGACGGCACGCACTCGACCGGCACTGCCTCCTTGTGCGGTTAGTATTGTTTATATGGACTACTATGGACATGCACTCACTTATCAACTTCGCAACGTCACCGGACCGCCTCGCTCACAAGTTGTCCACGTGCGGACGGCGAGTGGACGACCCGCTGAAGCGAGTTGTTCCCCACCGCCCACCGCTCCCCCACCCTTTGTTCCCGGCTGTTCTTTCGAACGTGTCCAAAATGAATAAAGAACTAACAGACTACTTGTTTATTCGCGAAAAACGCTATGTTCAGTCGTTGGCCACACGACTATAACCTTTAAACTACTGAATTATTTCTATCATTAAACAGTTTTTTCAATTTTGAATTGAACTTATTTTAACTGTGAAACTACTTGGTATATTTCAAGAAAAAAAACACGCAAATGCAAACACAACACGAATATTCTGCTCATAGCCCTATATTATTGGATAGTCCAAGAGCTGTTAACGAAATTTCATAACATATTTTAGGCCAAATGATCTGAAAATCGTATATTTCAATATTAGTTGAAAATGTCCTTCCCGACTCTCCATTTCTTATTCATTTAATATTAAAATTGTTTTTTTTTATATTTTCGTTTGACCTAAAATCAGCTCTGTTATCAGCTCTGAACTACAAGAAAATAGCAAAGGAAAAAAAATTAGCAAATGGAACGATTTTCAGTTATTAAAAAATAGAAAAGATGCTGCGCTCACAAATACCTGCTATAAATCCTAATGCAACAACAACACTTCTACTTCTCATATTCGACTCTCCATGTCTAATGAAATGTATCAAAAACAATATTTTAAATAAAGTTGGGAGATTTTATAGATGGCAAAATGAAAGTGGCTGATTGGGTCCATATATTATTACTATTTAAAAGGAGACTGCGGACTGGGCGATACACTTCATTAGACGTGGAGAGTCAAATATGGGATATATTTGACTGTTGTTGATTTTGAAATAATCTCCATTTCATTCCTCCTTACCATTCCTTAGATACTTTGCTTTTGTATCATTTCATAATACATTTATGGCCGCCACATTCGAGGTACCTTGGTCACATACTGTTCCAATTACTAGTAAACCGGTTTCCTCCACTTAAGCACAGTCTTCAGTTGAGTTGCAAGAGTGTGAGACTGGATCCCGCACAAGAGCCATATGCTATTTGCTGTTTATATTTTTAAATAAATCACGTATCATGAATATTAATTATTAAAGATGTGCCGGACTGTTAAAAATGTATATCCGTGGATTCGAACATTGATATGGATTTATACTGTCTAGATCCGCGAATACGGATACAGACTTAAATTAAATTAGTCCTATTTTATGTAAACATAATGAAGTAACATTATTATAATGTTTATTTTAATTATTTGTTTGATTTTTGCAATAAAAAGTGTCAAAACTGTAATTCTAAAAAATAAAAAGCTATTTAAAGTTATTATACTCGTACTTCATTGATATTTATTTTAAAAATTCCATATGAAATTTATATTAATATAAAAGATCCGTTCAAGACCTAAAAAGTAACGTATACGGAAACAAATACAGATCTTTTTTCCCCTAGGATGTCAGCGGACACGGATATGAATATCCAGCACATCACTAATTGTAGAATTAGGTACAATAAATAAAATATTTTAGTATTAGTATGCTTAAATGGTGCGAAATCGATGTTTCGTTTTTGTATATCGTGGTGTCATCGTGTTTTGTTTGGTAAATACATTGGGCTTTGTGTTATTGTAAATATATACATAACTGCAGTGGAAAAGACGTTTTATTGTTCCTATAAAAATCACATTCCTAGTACACAGAAGTTGACCTGACACCAGAGGGTTGTACATGGTCCTTCGAGCCGGATCTTTGAATCTGGCAGGGTATCAGGCAGTGGTGAATTTTTGTGCTGTTCGCGGGGAGTGTTCCCTAGTCTTCTAAGGGACTGGCTGGCGATTGGCAGTTGGCGAAGAGCTGCTGCAGGGGTGCAAGGCTTGGTGGTGAATTCGGTCTGCAAACTTCGTGAAGGTGAAACAAGGATTGGTGGATGAATCCGGACTGCCATCTTCTCAACGATGAAAGCAAGGCGAGCAGCATAGTCAGTACTATCAGAACAGAAGGAAGGTGCACGAATACTAATATCATACACATGATCACAAAATTCTGAAGTTGTTTGACTCCCATCATCAAAAAAGCCATCTATTTTATCTTGCTTTATATTATATGTTCATTATTCCATTGCTAAAGCTATTTCACCAAAAATGTCTATGCAATATTTATGCGTTTTGGGCGTTTTTGTGACTTTCGTCATCAAATTCTCAAAAATAACTTCATTAATGCTGGGTCTTAATGATAGCCTGTGCATTAATTTATCCAATGTGCTTCTGCTGGGCAGGACATTTTCACTCGGAAGGCGATAGACCTTCGAGCTGGGTTTATAGTTCCCTCAATTGTGAATCGCCGTCCTTGTGGGCACTTTGCACACTGCCTAATCTGCATTTGAAAAAAGGTATTTTTGCTTCAGGCGACAAATGTTTTATAACTTGGTTGTAACCAACATTACCTTCTTAGTCAATTTTAACTTATTTTTATATTCTGCTTTTGTATTTAGGCATCTTAGTAATTGTACCTTACTTTTTAATATGACTTTTTGCATTTCCAATCTGACTTTGCTCGCCGAAGCTTTACCCATATTGTTTGTGTTGAAAAAAAGGTATTTCCTGTCGCGAAGCATCCGCCAAATTGGATATATGAAGACGTTATATAAAACGTTCGTGTATTCCATTATATTTGATACCTATATTATTAGTGGTGAACAAAAAGTTATTTCCTATTATGAAGCATCTGCCATATTGGCTTTATAATGCCGTCACATATACAAAAATCTTACCAAAAATAGTATATTATCTGACACAAATAAATAAATAATAAGATAAACAAATTAAATATATTTTATGTATGAAATTATAATGAATATATATGTATTATATAATAAATATTTATATAAATAAACATTTAAAATTTAATATATAAATGTGGAATAAAAAATACAAAAATAAATATCACTTAATAAAATATATAAATAAACAAATCGATGAGTTGATTTACCAATGGAAGCGTTTGTCACTGGGAAACATGCTGGAGCAATTCGACCACCACAACTAAAGTAGTCTTCTTTCCTGGTACAGTAGATGGTTCTTCATCTTTACTTTGAAAGTACCGATTCGACCGCACAAAGATCTCGAATAGGTGGTGGTAAATTATTCCAACACTTGGTGGCCGCGTATTTGAAACTACCACGAAACCCCGCTGTGTGATGCTGCGGCACCTGCAAACCGCCTCGACTTTGCTCCCTACATCTACTTCGCCATTTAATTTTATCACGAAGATACTCAGGCTTTCCGTGCTGTATTATTCCAAAAAGCAATGTCGCCAAATGTAGTTTTCTTTGTGAGGACATTCTCAGCATGTTTGAGGTGTTTAAAAAAGGCCCTACATGGGCGCGTCCTGGAATATTGAATATAAATAGCGCACAAGCATTTTGTATCCTCTGTATTGTACGTTCAGTTCTAGCACGTAGCATAGTCCATATACTGTGTCATCATAGTTAAACTTTGAGAGGACAAGCGACTCACAAAGTTTCTTACGTACGTCTTCGCTTACAAAGTCACGAATCCCATACAGCACCTTGAGTCTGTAAAAGCAGTTTCGTGCGACCTCAAGTATATGAGCCTCAAAGCGGAGCTCGCTATCTATCTGCACGCCCAAATTTCGTGCCTCCTGCACATGCTCCACCCGTCTTCCGAGAATATCATAAAGATACGTATGAAAAGATAATAAATATAAACGTAAATTAAAATAAAAATATACGTATACATACATAGCTATTTTTTAAATCACTGTCAAGTAAGTAAAATACAGATACGCCGAATTTATTTTCAAACAAAAAAAAATTATTTTGTTTAAGCAGTACTCATCACTCACCGAAATTTTTATTTGAATATATATACCCTTTCAAATATTAAAAGCAGTTATCATACGCAAAGCTAATTTCAACGCTAGTCTACATCGTGATACCGAGGTATTACTTCGAGGTAAATACATCGTGATACCGAGGTATTAAGTACCTCAGTACCCTGTACCGGTATCGCACGCCGCGCGCCGTGCGCCTCTCGCATTCTCCTCGCAAGACTCGTAATTATGCGTACTTAGTATGTTTTCAGTGGTTACGATCACAAAGCAATTGGAATATAACCTATAAATGTGATATAGTATAAGCAATACTATTGACTACTGTTAAATATGAAATGTAACGGGAGCAGTGATCACTATGAACACACTATCAATTCTTTAACACAACTATTATCAGTGTTGCCGACTTAGTGGATTTTCCACTAAATCTGGTGGTTTGAACCCCCTTTTAGTGGGGGAAATATTGCGTTTAGTGGCTGGTGATTTTTCTGGTGGTTTAGTGGAATAGAATTTTTCCTATTTTTTTTTTATTTAGTACATAATCACGCCAGTATAAAGTTTGGACGTTGCAGTTCATAATATTTCTAATTTATTTTAGGGGTATTTACTTTACTATGTGAGCAACACTAAATCTCTGTTGTCAAGTAACACGGGGATTTCCCTTAAAATATGTTGTTTATAGCAGTTTTCTGTCAGGTGAAGCGGGGATTTCCAGCAAAATATTTTTTATATTCTTAACTTTCTTCTTTCTCAAATTGGTCTTATTCACTGTCTGAAGTTTGTTCGCGAGGGATAGGTCACTTAATGAAAAATATGCCGAAACCTCAGTATTCTCAAAAGTTTCGGGATTCTTGGCTGCAAGACCCTGCTTTAAAAGATTGGCTTCAGATGATTGAAAGTACTACTGGCCAAGTAGCGAAGTGCAAATTTTGTGGTACCACTTTAAGGAGCCATTATGGAGACTTAAAATCACATGGAATGTCGAAGAAACATCAACAAAATGCAAAGGTAAGCTAACACGACTATTTTATTACGGTAAAGCATGGTCAATAATGTGTCCATGTGGTACCGCATTTAGCATTACCTCATATTATCTTCCTGAGGGTGTCGTAATACGTGTCTGAGGGATGTGAAAATGGCAGCAGTGCTTCCCGTGAATGCAACATTTTGCATTGTAGTGTTCATAAATCCGCCTCGCCTACCAAGTTTGATGAGTGTTAGCATAGTAGACAGAGTGCATTTATTTTTTACACGACTGCCCAAAAAAAGGAGTGTAATTTGTTTAGAGTTTAAAAAAAATTAGGGTATCGTTGGAATCCTTACATTCTTATCCCGAGTGACATAGGCTATATTTTTTTTTGGAGATAGCTGTCGTGTTTTTTTTTTAAATTTATTTTTTAAACTTATTACATTATTGTAAATTGTTGCAGATTATCACTGAGCAACCCAAATTACCATTTAAACCAGAACCCATTGGAAGTCAAAAAAAGGAAGAGGCCAGGCTTGCTTTGGTTACAGCCATGCATACGAGTATACGAGTAGTTGACCATTTAGGTGAGGTAATCAATCATAGCCATCAAAGGGTAATAGATAAAGTACAACTACACCGAACGAAGTGCACCGCGGTCATAAAAAATGTATTAGCATCACATTTCATTGAGGTTTTAAAACAAGATATTAAGGATCAATCCTACAGTTTATTGATTGATGAATCAACAGATATTGCTGTTCAGAAATATTTGGGTTTGGTTATAATTTATTATAGTAAAGCACACCAAAAAATAGTATCTACATATTTAGACCTTGCAGAGCTGCATGAATGCAACGCTGAGGGTATTGTCTCCGCTATAAAAAAGACACTTAAACGATTCGATTTGAAACTAGAGAACTTTATGGGCATTGGTACAGACAACGCTTCCGTAATGGTTGGAGTAAATAATGGAGTTTTTGCGCAGTTGAAAGCAGAGGTACCACATTTGATTCTAGTGCGTTGTTTATGTCATTCCTTGCAACTGGCTGTTTCTGCTGCTGCAAAGCAATTTTTGCCGAGGGATTTAGAATTTTTAATTAGGGAGACCTATGATTGGTTTGCTCGCTCTTCTTCTAGACAAAGTGTTTATAAGGAGCTATACAAAGCAATGAATGATGGCCATAAACCACTTAAAATCGTTCAAGCATGTCAGACACGATGGTTGTCAATAGAATCAGCAGTCTCGAGAATATATACGCAATGGCTAGAGCTAAAAACTCATTTTTCTATAGCCAAGATCCACGAAAGGTGTCACACAGCAGAATTATTGCACTCTATGTATGCGAACGAGATGAATTACGCATATATTTCATTTTTATATCCAATATTAATTGAGATAAACAGAGTCAACAAAATGTTTGAGTCAAAAGATACAGACCATACCAAATTGTGCGATGAGTTGATCAACCTGATAGATATGCTTGTCAGCAAAGTCACGTTACCTATAAATAAAGTTAATATTTTCACTCAAAATATTCGTGATTTTTTGGATCAAAGATGTTATTTGGGATTCCGATTTGAAAAACAAATACAAGAGATGAGAGAAAAAGGATTACCAGCAGCAGAGGAAGTATCAATACGGAATCGGTGTATACAGTTTATAGTTAGTCTGATTGAAGAAATTAAAAACAGGCTGCCGGAAAATGTGACTTTGATGAAAAAGATTTCTCGAGTAAGTGTTCAACAAGCACTAAATCACAACAAAGAAGATCTAATCGACATAATGTCTCAATTAAATAAAAAAACAGACTTCATTGCAAAAGTTGATGATCAGTGGCGACAAATACATTTAATGAAATGGAGTGAAACCAAAGACACAAAAAAGTTTTGGATCGAAGTGTTGCATTTTAAAGACGCTCAAGGAGAAGCTAGATTTCAAGATTTAGCGAATTTTGCAATTTCTCTTTTAATATTACCACACTCCAATGCCGACGTCGAAAGATTGTTTAGCAGCATGAACATTATAAAAAATAAACAGAGGAATCGTATGAAGTTGAATCTTTTATGTGCCATATTAAGAGTACGCTGCGGTATGAGGGTGATAGGTAAATGCTGCAATGACTATGAAATTCCAATACACGTTATAAAAAAAATTGGCACCAATGAATCATATCGTTCCTTGGAAATTGATGATGATGGTGGCGGTGAAATAGACACATCTGATGACGATTTGTAATAATTTTAATATGTTTCATTTTCGTAATAAACGTTTTTCATATATCCCTGCTTATTTTTCTTTCATATTAACAATAAAAAAGATTTAGTGACAAATTTAGTGGCTTTTTAACTTTGGTTGTTTTTGGTTAGTGGTTTTCTGGTGGTTTTAGAAGTCGAATCTGGTGGACAGCTCGTTCACCTGTTGGCAACACTGACTATTATGTACTTGACTATTCGACGACTGCTCCACAACTGCACTCTTACAAGACCGAAATCAGGCTTTTATGCAGCCCCACTACACGCAGGAAATCTATTCTACCCACGTTCTTCTTACTAAAATGTTACAAAATATCACACGTGGGTAATTTATGTGATTAAAATTAATGTGAAACTGATACTACACAAATTTTGCTGGAAGTAGTTTTGAAAAAAGTATTTTCTTAGGGTTCTGTAGGTCGCAACCGGTTGTAAACTTAAAACTAAGTATAATAAGCTAATAAAAGTGTCCGATGAGTTCGCAACTAGTACCACAAATGTTGCCTAGGAGATAAAGATGAAAAATCGCTTTTTTAAAGTTTAGGTATGTTCCTTACTTTATTGTATGGAGTGAGTCCTGGATATGCCCGAAATCTAGTGAAAGTAAGATAAAATTTATCTTACTTTCACTATCGACGAATTTAGGGCTACAGCAGGGACTTAAAATTGTCTAACAAGCGGTCGGTACACACTGTTTCCCACGTTAGATTCAGCCGATATTTTTTTTATAGGTGTCTTGTGACATTAGAATAAATTTCGGCTTGTTAGAAAATATCAAGTTTCAGGTGGCATGCTAAATTCAACCTACAGCCTCAGCCACACTTTCAAACCGGCCGAAACTTGCACCTTCAGAACAAAACTTTTTGATATCTTTACGAATATCGCATTTTCGGCTTGTTAGCAAAAATTACGTTTTGTGTTATCATATAACACACTTTTCAACTCTCCCCCTTAAACGGCGTACAAACGGTTTTGAAAAATCACGCGATCCGGGTTGCCGTCGTACACCGTGTAAGTGTCGGCTTGTTATTTTTTATTCAACCAAAAAGTCCATGGGCTCTTCGTCTAATAGCCTTTATCGTTCCTAACTTTGCAATTCTCATACTTTTAAAGAATTTTCTTCAAACACAATAAAACTAAAAAGCTTGGGCTTTAGTTTTAGTATTAATATAATAAATTAAAATCGTTCGACTTGGCGCTGTATACAGAAACCCTTCGATCACAAATAAAGAACTAGATGCACAATCTCCTATAAAAAACAAACAAATAACCATCAAATAAATTCCATGCACAGAAACTCACAGAATACTAATATACTATCGCAGAAACTTCACGTTACTAAAACTTTTGCCTTAGTACCTACGCTAGATGACGCTACCGCTAAATTAAAATTAAATCATTCATTTCAATCTCCATCTACGATTTCAAAAAGTACGAATGGATTCTACGGTGCCAACAGTGTGAACAAAAAGAGAAAGAATATTTTCCTTTAATCCGTGTTTGCGTATGAATTTTTAGCAATGACTAAGGAATTCCTAAGTCATTGCTTTTTAGCGACCTCTATTAATATCAGTGCGATATTGGTGGTTAAACAAGCTTGTGGCGCCAAAAGTATTTTTTTTTGTAAAACGTTACACTTGATTTCATGAATTTTATGAGACTATCATATGTGTTAAAGATTTAGTGAAAATGCGTAGTTTTAGTGGATTGCGGCGCGCCAAGCTGTAAAAACCGCAGTGAGTCAAAATGAGCCAAAATACGACAACATAATCATTTTTATTAGTAATCATACGTTTGGGGCTACCAGTAATTTTTACTCTTCCGTTTTATTTTATATTTCCCAAGAAACCACTTGCAAGAAAAAAATGAATAAACCTAAATAGCCGAAACAATTGGTTACCTAATAATAAATCCCGGATGCACCTCAAGCATTTTAATCTTAGTCATTCTCAGTAGACAAAATATAGTTCTTACCTGAAGATGCATTCAATAGGTTCCTGTGTACATAATTATTCATGAAAATGAAAGGAGCTTATATGACTGCGATCTCGTAATGAATTTATTTACTTATCTCATTAGTTTTTTTTTTGTATTTTCATTAGTTTTCTCATGCCCGGCAAAGATTAGCAAAATGGTTATAATATTGTTTAATATTAATCATCATAATCAGCCTGTATTTCTCCACTCTTGGATATAGGTCAGCAAGCGCTCGCCTTCATATCGATCTTCTACTCTTCTCACCAGCCACTGCCTGCAAGGGACCATTCATTAATTACCTAAGGGTCCCGAGGGGGAAGGGGGGTTTTCAAAATTTTTACATGCACTTCTCGGGGTGAGGAGGGGGAGCAAAGCTAATCATATGTAATATTTTTTAAGTCGAAATATGTGATTTCTAACACAGAATGATGGATATTTAAGAGAAAAGTGTTGAGAAAAACAACTATGGGATCTATTTTTTATTTTTAAATGTACAATTCTATTTATACATATTTTTATTTTAAATATTTTCATTGCGTATTAAGTTTTCAAAACCTTTAATGTTCATTTTCACACATTTTGAAACTAAGAAATAAAAAATATATTACGTTCGCTTGGTATATTAATCTTATTATCATGCAATAGGCATGCAATAGTTTGTAGCTTGTTCAACTGATATGTTTTCTTAATTTACGACTATTTAAAAAACTTAATTTTAATTGTAAAACTGATATTCCAAAGACTAGACAATTATCTAATAAATAATAATAATATAATCGTAATCTAAATCCCACAATAATATAATATTACCATTAATGGTATAATCTAAATTTATTATCTTTTAAAGAATAAAAATTATTGATTTACGTAAAATTATGAGTTTTAGTGCAATCGATCCTTTTCTAAAACCAGATGAAATCTTACGTAAGAAGGGGAAGGGGAAGTTCGAGAAAACTTATGTCCCCTTACATGGGGTTAGGGTCAAAAAAAGGCCAAAATCGTCCTTACGTAGTTAATGAATGGCCCCCAACGTCTTTGAAGTTGTAGGTAATTGTAGATTGGAGGGCGCCGCAACTTGTGTTGAACCCATATATTAAATCAAAATAATAAATTAAGGATAATTATGCTAAATAAGCAAAGATGGTGAGCAACCTCTCTTGCAATCTGTCTCCTGTTTTGGGTTGACGATATATTTAAATAACATTAAGGACTAATATCGTAAGTTGTTTGTGACTTTAACTATTCTGAACTGTGATACTAGACTAAGGATAATTAGATGTAAGCGACCCATGACATGAACTTGTAAGAATAAATGGAACCAAGTATCGTAATTTTAGTATAAGGAATGAAGAAATGTATACACTAATATAAGTAGTTTAATATATACATAATTGTAATTCGATAAGGAAAATGTTAATAGTTGACAGATATGGAAGTAAAGTAAGAAAATTCAAGCAATGAACCAATTAGAATAGGATTAGCATAAAATAGAATGGATGGATAGTGGAAAGAATGAGATGAAAGAAGAAGTATAGGAGAGGGTGAAAAAAGTAAGAAAGAAAAGGAAATTAGGAATAGCAAAGTCCCCGCCCAGACCATGACGGGGGAAGTAGGAATTATTATTAAAAAAAAAACTATTCAGAAGTTAGTGTAACATAAATCTGTTGTTTTATTTATAGTGTCTATGTGCTCTGAATCCATGGTTAAAGTGAAAGGTTTGAAGTCGTATATCAACAAAGTACATCTACGTGTGAAATGGCGGAGGCAACTTTCGAAGATGAGGTTCTTTCGGTATTTGGATGTTCTTCTACACTCTAAAAGAACATCCAAATACCGAAATCTCTAGATTAGAATCTAGAGATTTAATTTTTCATGATGTTTTGAAATAATAAGGTTTCTTTTCGGAAGTTTCGAGTTATTTCAATTTGTTGAACAGTTGAACATTTACTTTGTATTACATTGTACAGAACAGTACATTGTATTAAACTAGAAATCAATTAATTTTTGTTCGTAATACTTAATTTCAAATAACTGTATTCTCATTTCCAATGTTACTCTACCTAAATTATTTGCATTACTTTAAATTACTGACCTAAAATGTGGGTAAAATAATAAAACTATCACTACGGTCTCTTCCATGTAGTATATATAGAAAATAATTATATTGACTATATAATGCTCTCTAAAACGTTGTACGCTGAAACCTCATTTATATACTCCATCTACGCATTTCTGTCACATTTCTAGAGATTTCAATCATCCACAGACTACCAATCATCATTCAAATCATTCACGTCAAAATCAAGTGATATTTTTATTTGTCATTCATTGATTCAGTTTCATTCATTTGTTTTTCTATTTGCTGTCATTATTGAAATACTGATTTAAATGTATTGAAAATCCATTTACATCTTAACATTTTTAAGTGGAAATAAAGTGAAAATGGCTATGTTTCCTGGAACCGTTGCATTCGACGAGTTTGGTCGTCCATTTATTATTTTGAGAGACCAGGAAAGCCAAAAACGCCTTACCGGTACAGATGCTCTAAAGGTAATTTTCCGACTTTTTATTCTGTTGCTAGTTAATAAATAGATAGTACCAATTTGTTTGCCCTAATCTCGAAGATAAATTACGTATAAAGTTATAATTCTTAGAAATATCAATACATAAAAGTAACCTAATTTCATTTTGCTCACAGAATAGTCCAAAAAGTTATTAAAACTAATATTGATCTATGAAAGTTGTAATAAATAATTCATTTTTTACAAATCAAACCGAAATATAGCATTGTTGTCCAATGATAAACTAAAGTTTATTAAATTTTTACAATATTCTCATCAGGTGTGTGCTGAAGTCTGAGTACCTAAACATACACATAGCTACCTGATTACCTACATAGGACCGTCATACCACTCGAGATATAATATTCATACATTTCATCAAATTCATACACATAAATTTATCATAACACTAATACCTAATTGGTTACTTGAAAAAAATTAACCTGCATTACTTTTTTTGTTAAATATTTGTTGTCACTTAGGGCAGTATAATTACATTCTTTTGTGTGTCTTTTGCTATGTAATTAAATTAAATTACTGCAAATAAATCTTCATTAGCAGATTAATAAATAAAAAGTTATAAAAATATTGTATTTAAAAAAAAGAATTTGTTATCCTTATTGTAACTATTATACATCCACACATGTATATAATATATGATATATTATTATTTTAATATGACATCAAAAAAATATGATCTAACTTTCATTAATTCAATTATGTTTAAATACCATTCTTCAAAATAAACTACAAAATTGGATTGGATTACAGTCACACATACAAGCTGGCAGGCAAATCTCTGGTATACTCCGCACATCCCTTGGACCCCGTGGTCTAGATAAGATGATGGTGTCTCCAGATGGCGAGGTAACAGTCACAAATGATGGTGCAACTATCCTTAAACTGATGGATGTGGAGCATCAGATCGGGAAGTTGATGGTGCAATTGGCACAAAGTCAGGATGACGAGATTGGAGACGGAACTACAGGAGTTGTTGTATTGGCTGGTAAGTGATGGCATTGTTTCTTTATTGTTAAATAATGATATTATTTATGACTAATTTTTGTCAGTAATAAGATTTATTATAATATATAAATAATAAGTAATAATTATTTGTATTTAGTATATTACTAACAAACATAGATTTTTAATATTCCCTTTTTTATTCCCTTTTTTATTCCCTTATTGCAAATTTACTAATGGTAGGTACTTTTGTTATTCCTTTTGGTTTTGTTATTTGTTTGCTTAGGTAGGTACTTTTTTTATATAATTGTGTAATTATATAAAAAAATGCATTTACAGTGGATTTCGGTTATAATGAGGTTGAAGGGACCACTATAATTTCATGCTATATCTGTAAATTTCCAGAAAAAAAAGCAAGCGAGAAAGAAAGAAAACCATATTTATTGCTGTACAAATAGTGGAATTCCTATCTATCCTCTAATATCTACCTAATAATACTATACACATTTTAAAATATAAGAAAGCTTTATGATTCTATGAATGAACCTTTGCTCTTTTTTGATTTTATTATTATTTGTTTTGTTATTGTTATTATTTGTTGATGCGGTCTTTGTGTGTAAATTCAGCTGCAATATCTGTATTGGATTTCTAGGAGCTTGTTACAAATGGTTCATTCCCCATAGTCCCAATACCCGAAATCGGCATTACATCCGAAGTTGCTATAGCCAAATTATTTTCCTCTAAAAGTATACTTTAAATTCAAGGGAGTTTAGTGTTGAGTCTAACCTAACCTAACCAACCAAAAAGTCTTTATAACCAAGGTCGTTATAAACGAAATCCACTGTAATTTGGGTATTTTTAAAAGCTAAATTTTATGTTTATGTGTAGGAAATGAAGGTAATGTTCAATATATACATGATTGTTTATTGTGTTTATTATGTTGATTAATGCAAGTGGATTTTATAATTACTTGGTAGCAACTTTGAGTAAAACAATAGCAATCACAATGAATTGTATGCTCTAAATATGCTAAATATTTTACGGCCAATGACTAATCTGGTTTAAGAGCCCTTTGACAATTTTGTGCGATATAGTGATATTTTGACACTAATTTTCAGAAACCTTAAGATTTTTTAATATTCTGCTGGCAGTTTATAACAGATCCATTTTTCTTTTTAAATATTAGTATTGCATATTTTCATAGTTATTTTATAATATACAATAACCATTCTATGAAGTCAGTTTGCAAGGAAAATTCTTAGATGCGCTAAATTGACGTCCTAAATAACATTGTTTCGACGAGTTGTGTTGTGGAAATGTTCTAAATTTCTTCCTTTTTACAAAAAAAATATTTAAAAAGGCTTATTTCGAGGATAAAGTGTCATGATTAGACTCATTTCGTGCCAAAAAAAAGCAATGACTTGAAAGAAAATCAATATGAAATGAAACTTCATTCAATGTACAATATAATAATAACAATAATAAAGCTTTATTGTTCCATTTCTTAATCTATTATTTACATGTGTTGTTAGTAAGTTATTAATATTACATTCTAATATTAGTAGGTAAAACTTAATGAAATGCTTAAATACTAGAAATGGATCCCTTTTGGGTAAAAGCCTCCCCTATCATTTCCCATTTTTCTCTCTGCGCCGAGACTCCACCAGTTCTTGCCTGCAACTTCTTTTATGTTATCTGCCCATCGTTTCTTTGGTCTTCCTACTCTTCTTTTTCCCAATGGTCCAGACCATTTCGTTGACTGTGAAGTCCACCTTTTGTCAGTGTACCTGGTGATGTGTCGTGCCCATTGCCATTTCAGCCTCATGGCATGTTTGAGTGTATGTCAGATTTGTCTTCTTTCTTATTTTTTCGCTTCTTACTTTTATCTATTTTGCTCAGTTTCAGTATACTCCTTTCCATAGCGTGTTGAGTTGTAATTATTTTATTTTATTTGTAAATACCCATGTTTGACATGCATATGTTAAACTTGGAAAGATGCAAGTTTCTATTAGTCTTTTTTAGTGGCATACTGTAGTTTCCCTTCAGATTTTTCTTTCTGGGCCCAAAAACTCTTCCATGAGCAGTTGACTCTTCTCTCAACCTCTTTTTCGTTGCTTTCTGGATTAAAGGATACTTGTTTACCAAGGTATATATACTCGTTGACATATTCAATTGGGTTATTGTTGTCTACTTGGATTGGTTTCTGTTGGCCATTTGTCATCACTTTCGTTTTACTTGCATTCATGTGCAGTCCTACTTTTTGCTCTCTTTGTTGAGAGTTTGTATCATTTGTTGCAGTTCTGAGGCTGACTTAGCTTAGATAACAATGTCATCTGCAAACCTTAAGTGACTTAAATGTTTATCTATTATCCAAATACCTTTTTTGTTCCAATTGATATTTTGAAATATATCCTCCAGTACAGCTATGAAAAGTTAGGAGAGAGGGGATCACCTTGCCGAACTCCTCTTTTTATTGCAATTTCTTCTCCTATAGTCTCTAGCCTTATTTTGCTTGAGTTGTTTTTGTAGATGTTTTTCAGAATAGATATGTAGTTTTCCTCTATGTTGCAAGATTCTAGTGCTTTCCATATTGAGACATGGGAGATGCTGTCGAACGCTTTTGAGTAGTCTATGAAGCCAATATACAGAACGGAAACCTGCTTGCTCAACTGGCTGTTTGTTATCTATCTTCTCTGATGTTCGTGACAGTATAATGGATGAGAATAGCTTATATATACTGGGAAGTAGACTTATCGGCCTGTAGTTTCCAATATCTAATGGACTTCCTTTTTTATAAAGGAGTATTATGTCCGACTTACACCATTGGTGGGGTACTATTCTTGTTTCAAGTATCCTATTGAAGAGTGTTGTTAAAAATGTAACTATCATAGGGGCATCTTTATGGCTTCATTAGTGATGCAGTCTGGGCCAAGGCTTTTTCCGATTTTAGTTTCTTCATGTGTTGCAGCACTTCTATTTCTGTTATTGCACTAATTTCACCGAACTTTTGTCTGTCTGTGTCTATAATTTTTTCATCATGAGTGTCTTCGGGCAATCTTGCATATAGCTCCTTGTAGAATGTAGTAGCACATTTTAATACTTCTTGTCTGGTTTTCGTATCGTCTTGTCCTTTCTTCAATGTTTGTATCCAGTTTTTGTGTGTATTTAATTGTTTGTTAGCTTTTTTCACGCTTCTATATTTCGCTAGATTTCATGTTATAATACTTCTTCTATGTTGATTGTAGTCTTCCTTGATTGCTTTGCTTGTTATTTTGTAAAGGTTTTTTATTTCTTTTGTTTTATTTTTGCAAATTATTAATTCAGTGCGTCTTTTTATCAGGTCTAAAGTGCTTTTCTTGAATATTTTATGTTCTTTTTTTTCATAGGTTTTATTATATAATTTTGCTTTTAGGCTTGTGATAATTGTGTTTTCGAGTTGATCATAGTATTTTTGTACATCTTGTGTATTTTGAAAAATTTCTACTTAGTTTTTCATATTTTCTTCTAGATTTTCTTTGTAATTTCTTATTTCGTTTTCTGTTTTTAGTGTTCTTGGCATTGCTGTAAAGCAGCCTTTCCCAAAGTGGGCGATAACGCCCCCTTGTGGGCGCTGCAGGCATAAAGGGGGGCGGTAAGAGACCCAGAAAAAAAATTGGGGCGTTGTGTAGAGGCCTGGGGGGTGATTTGTAATTTCCTTTAGCTAGGAGGCATCTTAGACAACGACTACATGACTCAAAGTGGGCAGTAGACAAAATAAGTTTGGGAACCCCTGCTGTAAAGGATGATCTGTTTAGTTTAGGTTTCTCTAAGTTTATTGATGTTCTTATCTAGTCTATGATCCGAGGTAAAGCATACATTATTTAACACTTCCACATTTAGAATATGTTTTTGGTTGCTACTTAGAATGAAGTCTATTTCGTTTTTTGTCGTCCCATCCGGTGATGACCATGTCCATTTTCGGCTTTGTTTCTTTTTGAAAAAAGTGTTCATTATCGACAATTTGTACCCATAAGCATATTGGACCAGCCTTTCGCCTCTTTCATTTTGAACGCCATATCCATATTTTCCCATTATACAATTGTCGTTTGGTTGTGGGTGTCCGATCTTGGCGTTAAAGTCTCCCATAACTAGTACCAACTGGTCTGCAAGGCTGTGGGCTTTTGATAGTTCTTCATAGAATGTATTAATTTCTTCTTCACTTGATTGGGCTGTTGGAGCATATACTTGTATCAAGGACAAAGCTATATCGTTGAACTGAAGTTGGAGTAAAGCCACTTTCTTTCTTTCTTTCTTTCAGATATTCCTGTGAAGTTTACAATGTGTTTTTTGAGTTCTTTTTTTATTAGGAAACCGACGCCATAGAGTCCATTTGTTTCTCCTTTGTTGCAGAATATCAAGTTTTCGTGTTCCTCTATCTCGCATCCGTTTCTTCTTACTTCGGCCAGTCCTAAGATGTGCCAATCTATTTTTTCTATGGCATAAGAAAGTTCAAGGTTCTGTTGATGATAGTGTTCTTACATTGTAAGTGCAAATTTTTAAGGATTTTAGTTTGTTCATTTGTTTAGATGAGGGATGGTGGTCTTTAGTCTCCACGGAGACCAACCGGGTTCGGGGCTGTAGTTTCTCGTTGTCCATGTTCATGTTTGTATTTTTGTCTTTGTTTGGCTTCCAGGAGTTGTTGTTGGTTGGTTGCTATTGTTTACTAGTTCCTGGTTGTGAATTGGCTCTGGGGCGGTTCATATGTTCAAAAGCATTAGTTTTGTTTATTTTACTTGGGGCCTTTGTTGTTGATCCACTGTCGCAACTAGTTTGAGTTGGTGTTTTTGATGGAGATCTTATTCTTTTCTCATTCCCCTTGACTTGGTTAGCTTTTCCTTTAATTATAAGTTGGTCGTACTGTATAATGGCCAAATTCCCTTTCTTAATTTCCTCCTGTTGTTTCACTTTTAATTCTTTTCTGATTTGTATAATCTCCTTAGGGAAGTCTTCAGTGACATATGTAGATGCTGGAAATTTCTTGTTGATCTTTAAAGTTTCTACTTTCCTCCATGTTAATGCGAGTTCCACTAATATAGGTCTCCGCTTCTTGTCGTTTTTTTTCCCCAACCTTTGGACTGCTAATTTCCCACATGTCAAATTCCCGTATGCCACTCTTACTTCCTACATCGTTTAGAAATTCAACGACCAATTTCATGAGCTCGGGATTATTTTTTTCGGTTTCTTCTAGCCCGTGTAGCAATATATTATTTCTCCTCGCCATCTTTTTCTAGGCTATGAATTTTCTTTTTCAGTATTGTCACCTCATTGTTAAGTTTAAGGTTGTCTTCTACTAGTGGTTTTAACTTTTCTTCTATAGTTGTTACCATAATTGACGTCAAATAGGAGGTTTGTTTCATAAATTCTTCTTTTAGCTCATTCATCTTCATATCCATCTTTTCATTTACTTTTTCCAGAAACATTTCTATTTGACTCTCCATCAATGTACAATATATGGCAGTAATTCTTTTTTAAAATTAATCAGTATAATAAACATAATAAAATCAGTATAAAATACGAGATGTTGACGCGTGTATCTAAGACTGAGATTTATATAGCATACTTGCACTTAGCTTGAAGTTTCCTGTTCACGCACTTTGCTGAGTTTCTGCTTAGCTCAAACTTACCTGTCGAATTTATAATCGTAAATGAGCTAAGTAAACTTTGTCTATGATCTGATCTATAGACGTTCCATTATATGAAGTAACTGCTTTTACTTTCATTGCAGTTAATGAACTGATTCTCTTTTTTTAATCACAATCTATACACTACATCAATCACCTATTAATCATTAAAAAGAAATAAGAAAATAAAATTGTACAGCATTTCATACTGAGAAACGATTTCTACAATTATTACATAAAACCATAGCCTAAAACGGAACGCGCTGTTGTCAAACACAGAATGCAGAGTACTATCTGTAATCTTACTCTTTTCTACTATCTTTTTAGCCGGTCTATACTTAAGTTTTTCGTAAGTCACCGATATTGATGACAGCTTTTGCTAAGCTGAAGCTTATCGCAAACTCGTGCTTAACGGACCATAAATTCGATTTTTCTCTAAGTTCAACTTTACTGCAAAGGTAAGCCTGAGGAAAGGCAAAGTACGCTCTATAAATCTCAGCCTACGACCCGCGCGAGCGCTTGTAGAGGAAGTACCTAGTACCTGTACGAGAAATATATGCGCTCTTCATAACAAGTGATCGTAAGCGAGGACATTAAATAGCGACCCGTATATGCCGACTGACATGTTTTGATCCAAATCCCATGACTCTATCATGACTTTTAGTAGGGAGGCTAACTTGAATAAAGTCGTCAAATAACGATTTTCGTGGGACTGGGCAGTATTATACCGACAACTGGTATCGTCGTATTCAGTAGTGTATCCTGAGTAAGAAAAACGGTATTGTCGTCACTTTCTCAATTGGAGGACGAGCTATGACGTCACAGATGGCGATTCTTGGTTTAAATTTTAAGGAATAACGCAATAACTACTTAACCTATTTGAACGATTGAGGTGATATATGAAAGGTATTGAAAAGCCTAACAAAAGTCTCTAACAATCTTAAGTATGGGTTCAATATTTAAAAAGTTATTTGAATAAAAAACAAAAATTGAAAAGTGTTAATTTGTATAGTTTAAACAACGCTGTAAAAATGCCAATTACATTAAAAGTGGTTCAAATAAAGAATCTTGCTTTGTTTTTCATCTTTAATATACATTTTGAATTTTTAAAATCGGATAAACAAACTGCAACAGTTTTAAACGAATGTGGCGCATTGCGCGTGCGCGGGCGCTCGTTCGCTAGACACGCGGGGACAGCGACAGCCACGCGATCACTGCGCGACCGGTGATTAATTGCAATAAAAAATTAATATCATGTATGATGATTGCGTATCTATTATTCTATGACCGTAAAATGCACTTTTCGCGGTAGATTTAGCGCCACTATACAAATTACATTACATACATTCTCGTTTTGACAGCAGATATCGCGCGATATTGGCTGTCGCATGCTGTCTGCAAGTTACGTAATAAGCGTGACGGTCGACTGAGTCAGAGCCGAGCCAACACACGACAGTTTCTTGGAAACTGAGTAACATAAACTTTGGTCTCAAGCAAACTATCACAGCATGCTTACGGAGTGAAGCAGTCCGAACCAGATTTTTTATCATCTACCCCCGACATTTGTAAATAACTTTTATTAACCCTCCTACACACCGCACTCACAGTGTCCACGTTTCAGTGTTATTTTCGCATCCGGTTAAATAACCTCAGGCTTTCAGATAAAAGTGACGTTCGGCGGAAAGTACTTGCGGTCGATGAAGTTGGATCCAATAATTGGTATCTAATTGGAGAACTTGTACCGCTAGTGCTGATTTGGTTGTTTGCGGGTTTTTTACAGATGTGATGTGTTTCCTAATCCTTTCAGCAACAGTCGGTTTCTTGTAACCAATATATGAACTACCGCAGCTGCAATCTATCTAATATAACAACTGGATTCTCACTTAATAAAGTGGATCACGTTCATCTTTATTGCAATGGTGCGAAATTAAAAGGCCTTACTTATGGAGCAATCTAACTAGCAATTTGTTGCTGCAATGTGTTGCAGTTGCAACGCAACAAATTGCATTGTAAGATAAGTTGCGTGCGACCTGCAACCTGCCTATTTACGATGCAATCAATTAGTTGCCTTGCATCAGATTGCAGCAACAAATTGCTAGTCAGATTGCACCGTGAGTAGAGCCTTTAATACTTACCTCTGTTCCATTTTTGTGCGATCTTTGCCATAACGCAGTTTGGTGGGTTAGTCGAAATATCTCCACTAACTTTGAGTGATATGGCTGTCAACGACGGCTGTATGTACGCCACGCGCCTTATGCGAGGTCGGACGTTCCGCCTTGCTATTACGCTACAAATATCTTAAAACAAGCATCGTCAACCGTGCTGTTCGTGTTGTGTTTCGTCAAACTGTCAATTCTGAGTGTGAGAACATATAGCACGTCGAGCTTGTCTTCATGTTGTGCCGTGGGCAATCAAAGGCATGTTGTGCAGTGGGCAAACAAAGGGCTGGATTCCCGTCGCAGACTACGTGGAACTTAAGGCCAAGCAGTCGCCGCTGACTGGAATATAATACGAAATGTTTTAAACGCCAGCCTACAGTTGAATAAAGATCATGTGGGCTTAAAATAGAGTTCATTTTAAAAGTTGACTGTTGAGTTTGCGACCTTTCGTGTTTCAGAGTATTTGAATCAGACTCTCGGTACCGTGTTTTTCGGCCATAATTGTTCTGAATTACACTTCCATAGTATTTCAGAATTCGTTAGTCAATAGGACTCCCAATAATAATCAGTGCATAGTTTCAATCTATGCCTACATGTTAATAAAATTGAAGTGTCTTGTCTGTTATTTCGAAATAAAGGGATTTTTTAAGCTTATATGGTTATTTACACGTAAGGAAAACTCAATTATGTTTTTTTAGAATTTTTATCTGTTTGTCTGTTTATATATCTGGGCTAATAATCTCCAATATGGCTGAACCGATTTTGATGAGTCTTTGATTGACAGGTAGAGGACTTTTCAGAGAGTAATCTAGGTTACTTTTTATATTGGAAAAAATAATAAAAATCGTGGGACCGCTAATA
This sequence comes from Zeuzera pyrina, assembly GCA_907165235.1. Lineage (NCBI taxonomy): Eukaryota > Metazoa > Arthropoda > Insecta > Lepidoptera > Cossidae > Zeuzera > Zeuzera pyrina. The sequence goes on from OU015645.1 coordinate 7,549,742, forward strand.
CTAAATAACTGTAATGAATAACCTCCGTCCTCACTGACTACCCCATTAGGGATACAGCATGAAGATGTATGTATGTTTATATGTAATGAATAAGTATAATCTGAATTAAAGGTATCATTAAATAATTAATTCTTTATAGTTTATACTTGTAAAATCGTAATTTCATAAATCATAACTGTTCCGTAGGAGCATTATTGGAGCAAGCAGCCAACCTCATTGACAAGGGTATTCACCCGATTCGCATAGCCGATGGATTTGAGCTAGCGGCTGCTACAGCACTGGCGCATCTGGAGGGCATCAGCGAAGCATTCCCTGTTAATAAGGACACGAGGGAGCACCTCATCAAGGTTGCCATGACGACTCTTGGCAGCAAGGTTGTGGTGAAATGTCACAGGTTGATGGCGGAAATTGCTGTTGATGTAAGTATATAATTTATGCTGGTTCATTCGTATAAAAGCGCAATCATGAACACAGCAGTAAAGCTGGTACCATAATAACCTTTACCTTGATACTCGATGATGTTGCAAATATACGTTTAATGCGCCTAATTAGCGTCTCGATGAGTATGATGATGAGTTAAGAATGAGATGAGGCTCTACACTTGCCACCCCAGCTCATCTAGGACATCCAGCACCTTCTTAAGGTTAGCAAAGACTGGGGAGCAATCTTGGCGAACCAAGATGGTTCGCGCAGTAAGCTACCACTCAGTTGCAGTAGTAAATCGTGAGCGGCTGTTTCATCTGCCTCTAGACACCCCCTGCAAAGAGATCTCATGTCATTGTGTACAGGAACATGAGCTATAGAAGTCATGACTTTTACTGTCTGTATTTTGTTTGTGTAACGAATTAGTATTTTAAGACAATACATGAAGCATTCTAAATATTTAACATTTTACAGGCGGTTCTCTCTGTGGCGGATTTGGAAAAACGTGATGTGAACTTTGAACTGATCAAAGTTGAGGGCAAAGTAGGAGGTCGTATGGAGGACTCCATACTGGTCCGAGGAGTTGTCATTGATAAGACCATGAGCCACCCGCAGATGCCGAAAGAACTGAAGGTATGTAGTACATATTATATTACTAGGCCTGGCAGAACAATGTCTTGGCACCCTAGTGACCCTATAAGTACCACCCGGGTGACCCTATAAGTACAAAATAAAATTTCATCACAATCTGTGAAGCCATTTAGGAAGAAAATATTTATGAACACACGCATACCGGAATTTATTTTGTATATAAGCATAAAGCGATTGCATTGTTGTTATATCACATAATGTAGACTATTCTTCATAGTTTTTATGTTTAACACGTGTAATTTAATATTTTCTAATGCGTAATGAATTTTCAGAATGTGAAACTGGCAATCCTTACGTGTGCATTCGAGCCGCCTAAACCGAAGACCAAGCATAAGCTGCAAGTTGGCTCTGCGGAAGAGTACCGCGAACTGAGGCAATATGAACAGGAGAAGTTCATCGAGATGGTGCGGCAGGTTAAGGTCAGTGCACAATTAAACTTTTACCTCACTACGGAGAAGCGATAAAAAGGATTATGATTATGACTTTAGCGCATATGTGTGTACATACATACTTATATCTTCATGCTGTATCCCTAACGAGTTAGTTGGGATACAGCTTGCCACTCACTTTCACTCTGTAGATTTTATTCGTCAGTCTTTCATCACTTATTCCTTCTATGTGTCCGAACCATCTAAGCATTCCTTCTTCCTAAAATCTTTAGCTATTTACCGCTCAAAATCAAACTCACTGCTGACAGAGTCTAATCTCTGGAATATCCGGAAGATGCTTTGTTGAGAGGCAAAACACGTGTCGATTGGTGGTTTTTGGAGTTTGAGCGGAAAATAGCTGAAGATTTTATGAATTTATCACATGAAATGGATTTCCGCACAGTAAAACCTGAGTCTTAACAATATATTTTCCGTTAAATGAGCAACTTTCTGAGGAACTTTATTATAAAAACGAATGCAGTTACCCAAATCATAATAATAATAGGTGATGATATAAAAATCACATAGTGTTTTGATATAATAATGATATCAACCTTGGCTGTGTCTGACATGAAATACAGATATTTATTACAGAAATAGTTTCAAAATGAATTCTATAAATTTACCATTATTTTTAGGCTGCTGGCGCCACACTCGCAATTTGCCAATGGGGCTTCGACGACGAAGCTAACCATTTACTCCTTGCTGAGAATTTGCCGGCCGTCCGATGGGTGGGTGGGCCGGAGATGGAGCTGATAGCAATCGCCACCGGTGGACGTATTGTGCCGCGGTTCGAGGAATTGACTCCAGACAAACTTGGCAGTTGCGGCTTGGTCAGGGAGCTTAGTGAGTACATGGATATTTGATATTCTCTACATTGTAGCATACAGACTGTATATATATATTTGTACTAACTGTACCCGCGACTTCGTCTGTGCGGAAATTTTTTTCGTGGCGTTAGATTATATGTACATATATAGTATGTTTAAAGATTGTTTTTGAAAAAAGTCTACGTCTTGCCTAGGTCTGTCTCCGGTTACATACTATCTCCGTACCAAACATCAAAATTGGTTCGGCGGTTCAGCATTTCCCATTCAAAGTTTCATCCCCCTTTTCACTCCCTTAGGGGTAGTTATTTGTTAAAAAAGTAGCCTGTGTCCGTTCCCAGGTGTCCAACAATATCCATGCTACATCAAATCAGTTCAGTGGTTTAGCATTTCCCGTACAAAGTTTCATCCCTCTCCTTCTGTTACCTTTTTCACAAATTTTTGATAAAAAAAAGTAGTCATGTATTTTTGATAAATAATGTCTGCACCACACCAAATTTTATCATTACCTTTTTTTTTTTTTTTTTTTTTTTTTTTGCGTCAGGAAATGCTTTATGCATTCCGTCCTGCCATGGGGGATGGCAGGGGGATATGTGGGACTCCACGGCTGTGATGTGCAATGCCGGGCTACCCACTAAAACCTCCGGTGTTCCTCCGAGACGCCTGTTGCCGGGGCAGCGGGGGCGCTTTAGCATTCGTCCGCGACCCCGGCGGAAATTTTATCATTACCTAGCGTTCACCATACAAAGTGTCATCCTACTTTTTACCCTCTTAAGGGTAGATTTTCATAAAAAGTAGCCTATGTCCTATCTTCTTGTCCATCATAATCTGTTCAGTGGTTTACCATTTCCCATACAAAGTGTCCTACAAAACTAAAAACTTGTGGGATATCTAAATAACCCCCTGTAAGTACTATAATTTTTCGTTTTCAGCATTTGGCACATCCAAAGAAGAGATGTTGGTGATTGAGCAGTGCTCCAACTCTCGCGCAGTGACGGTACTAGTCCGCGGAGGGAACCGCATGATTGTGGACGAAGCCAAGCGGTCGGTTCACGACGCGCTCTGCATTGTCCGCAGTCTAGTACAGGTGAGATACACTGGTAAATAGGCTTTTAGATTAGGGATGTCCCGCTTCTCGGAACTTCTGGGACGTTCAAGAAACTGACTCGTGTCCTGAGGACAGAGTGTACAATTTTTGGAAAATGAGGAGTCAATGAAATCTAGGAGGTAAAAGTTGGTCAATTGCGAGTTTGAGTCGCTTACATAGGATTCCTTACGATATTAAAAATTTCTAAACATAATTTCTTTAAATCTGTAAGTCTGTAAAGAGTTTAATTATATTTTACCTGTAAACTTTAGTTATTGCTTTATATTCCTTGGAATTTTTAAAGTTCTAGTATCAGTAGCTTCAGAAAAAGAGGGGGATGGTTAAGTCTAGCCGATTACTTTGTATCGTATTTTCTGGGAATCAGACGCCGTTTGCGGCGCTATACAGTTCTTTGTGCATGTAATGTTTCACATGTGTTCTCTGTAACTGTTCTTTGTGAGGCAGTTGTACTCGCACTAGAGATGATCTATATACTAGTGATGTCCCGGATATCCGTATCCGTTACTTTTTGGCGGATCTTTTACCGATAATAATAATAATAGAGCTTTATTCATTCCACACACAACAATCATTCTTGAAATAAAAATAATGAATAAAAAATAAAAAAAATTGAAAAAATAAAATTTTTTTTTTTTAATTTTCAATACATAGATTAAATTATATATGAGTCGAAACATGTCCTGTCACGCAAAGCGTCAAGTGGCGTCAACTATCGTTTCAAGGTCACTCGCACCGACACCGATCGAGTAAGAAAGTTAAGATCCGTATCGGCTGATCTTGACACCAAATATCCGTATTCGGATCCATATCCGCGGATATAAATTTTTAACGATCCAGCACATCACTACTATATACATCGATATTATCGAAACATGACACACACAAGACAAACTAGTCACGTGGATGAAAGAAGAATGTAAAATGAAAGGATTGAATATGAATGTGAACAAGACTAAGGTTCCGATGTTTGAAAGGGACGATGTACAGACGAAATGTGAGATATAGGTATATGGAAAATGTCTAGAACAAGTGAATTAAATTGTGTATCTGGGGTGTGCGTTTTCTAGGGATGGAAGATGTGAGTAGGATGTGAAGAGACAGGTAGCAGCTGGCAATAAAGTGGACGGCTCTGACCGCGTTAGTGGGCAGTTTGAATATATCTAATTCAGCTAAAATATTCATCCAAAGTAAGATAAATGCAGTAGAAATGCTATCTCTAAGAAATATGTGCGGTGTCACTCTTGTGGACAGGATAAGCAATGAAGAGATACGCAGTATGACAGGGTTGGACGATAGTGTTATTGTAAAAATGAAGAAAGGAATGCTTAGATGGTGCAGGCACATGAAAAGAGTGAGTGATGAAAGACTGACGAAAAATTCTACAAAGCGAAAGCGAGTTGTAAGAAACCAAAGAGACCAAGGCCGACTTACGAAGATCAAATAGCCAGAGTGTTAGCTGACGGAAATGTTAAAAGCACTCGCATACCTAGGCGAATACATAGGCGAAATCATGTGTGGAGAATGATGAGATTTGAGAAAGCGAAAGAAGTATGTAAGGACCGCGACGCTTGGGCCTTCGTCCTCTCTAATTGTCCTTATAGGGATACAGCTTGAACATATGTATCTAAGACATCTGTGTGGAGCTTGAGAACATTAATGTTTTAGCATTGATATTAGGTCCTCTAAAAATTTGATGCATCCGGTGTTTTGAATAAAAAATATCGAAAATCAATCTTTATGTATTTGTTATAAAAATCAAATTAAGCTAATATAAGCCTTCAAGATATATATTATTTCATGTAAAAATCTGAAATTTATAAACTTCTGAAATGGCACATTTCGAAATTTGAGGAAAGAAGTAATTCTTAGTTATTACCAGAGATCATAAATTAGGGAGCATAAATGCTTAAACTTCATTGGCGGAATGATATAGAGTTGCTAAAACGGACCTACGGGGCCCCAATTTAATTTCTAGATATTGTAAATGTGATGCTGCCAATAAATTCTCTTAAATATAGAAATAGAAACTGTCTTTATAAATTTTTGATTAAATTTGAGATTTCGATGACATTTGACGGAAAACGTTTCGAATGCTTAGAATGAAGAATTTGCAATACGTGACATTGGCAGAATTAATGTGCTTGTCACATTATAAGCCATCACTGAAAAATTGAATTGAATTGAATAGATTGAAGAACAAAATTATAAAATGCAAATATTTTGGCAATAATTATCAAATATTTTGATCTCTAAATGTACATATCAGGTTTTTTTTGTTTTTTTTTAACATTTCATACAATAAGTAGTCAGGGCCCAAGGAGCCTCTTATATTTAAATATTATATTTCTTAGTTTTGATATTTAACAGTTGTTGGAGCAGTTTTTAAACGCATTAAAATTATTATTTTAAATTAATGTGATTAAATTTCTGTTTTCGCAGATATTTAAAAAATTTCAAAAATGTACCTATTTCAATTTACGGAGAACAAAAACGTAAAAATAATTTGATTCACAAATATTTCAAGCTTTTGTTTTATAAGTACTTTTAACAGTTATCCATAAAATACTTAGGACCAAGGCCTTTTGTTTTAAATTTCATATTTCTTTGAAAATAAAAGTAGATAAATGTATTCTCTTAAACGATGGAGTTATTGAAGAGTTAAGAGTTCAAGGGTTCAATTAAATTTAAGTTTCACAAGGCATTAAAAACAACTAAACATATTAAAGGATAAGGACTACAAGAAATAAGTATTTCATGTACTAACGTATTTTTACAATTTTATCTTATTCATAAAATAAATAGCACGCAATATCAGCAATATTTTATGAATTAGCAACTCTATATCATTCCGCAAATGAAGTTTAAGTATTTATGCTCCCTAATTTCGGGTCTCTGGTTATTACACTAGAACACTAGATGCTACTAATATATATTTTTATTTCATAGTTTATTTTTGTACCGAAAAATCGATGTTTTTATTTCGATATTTATTGGACATCAACATTGATGTTTTTCCAATGTCGCTCATCCCTACTCACACTTGACTACTGTAATGCACAGGACTCGCGCGTGGTATATGGCGGAGGCGCGGCCGAAGTGTCGTGCTCCCTCGCCGTGGCTCGCGCTGCCGAGAAACTATCCTCGCTGGAGCAGTACTCCTTTAGGGCGTTCGCGGACGCGCTGGAGGCAATACCGCTTGCTTTGGCCGAGAACAGGTATTGTGTAATTCACTTTATCTCCTCAACTGCTTGAAAATAGATTTAAATGGTATATGATGATGAGATGTCTCCCTACACACATACACATACCACTTACCAAAGAGACAAGTATTTTTTACGAACTTCTAAGCAACAAAAAACTATTCCATATGTAAACAGGTGGTAAGGATAATGTCACATACGAGATGAAAAAGAATTCTTGTTGTTATTGTATATATTTCATACCCTCTTGGAATTATATTTGCGACTGTCACTGTTACTAAAATGGTTTATTTTACAGTGCAGTTTGGCTTTATTAACATTATTTTTTGATACGGCTACATTGATTACATAACTGTTTCCTTGTTCAAGTTCAAATTTATATGCTCATTTCCACACATGCATGAAGATGGCTCCTTTCTATTATTATAAATCTCTGGAGTATATGGTCTGTGATATTTCAATTTATAATTTAGATTGTTAACATATCTGTTGTACTCAATTGTTTTATACGTCGACTCAATAGAATCAGGAATCACCAGACTAATGAGTCCAAGAGAGCACTGCGCTCAGGGCCTCTAGCACTCACTGCAACCATGAAACTGAACAAATCTCATTAATGTAACACATTTAGTGTTTATTATGTAAGTTTAATTACATGAGTACAATGTTTTGTAACGCGCAAATCGAGCGAACAACTAACAAAAATGAAATAAGAGTGCGATAGAGACATGCCGGTGGCCCATCACCCCCTCCCCCTCCTTTCCCTGCTTCCCCGTCGGCCGGCAACGGACCCGTGATTCCTCGGACGTTGCGGGTGTCCATGGGCGGCGGCGGTTACTCTTCTTCAGGTGACCCGCCTGCTCGTTTGCCTCTTCTTTTTATAAAAAAAAGACGTATCGCTCTGTTTGTTTCTAACAAATTTTTCGATATTCGTTATCTTTTGTTACTCCCCTAACTCAGCCGCGCAGTTAAAAAATCTTCAAACCGTTTAGCCCCTCTTTATTAATACTAGGAATTTGGCAGTTCTTGCTCTTCATATCATGTTTTAAGTACGATATCGTGGAGATAGCTCAATCAAACTTATGAGAAAGGTGATTCTTTTGTTAGTGTAAGCCTGAAAGCCTGTATTTAGCTAACTAAAAAAAAACAAGCCCTTATCTTAGTTATGGACATCACTATACACAAAACCCTTTTGAAAGTCGAAAATTTATAAAAAAAAAATGTAAAATATGATAATTCAAAAATTACGAAAATCTCTGAACATACATAGGGGTTATTTGGGTCCCTCTAGGGTTGTTCTATCTCTGAGTTTCGGCGTGCATCGGTTTTACGCTATTTCTTGGGACACCTGGTATAATAATCTATTCGATAATGTATTTGTGGGAGTTTTTGGTAGGATTTTATGGCGAGCGGTTGGGCGTTTATTTTAATTATTCCAAAATAGTTTCTAGTAGATATTGTAATGTAAAATTGGCATAGTTTTGCGTCCCAAGTATCTACTGTTGTGCATTACGTGGAATTGTTGAAATAAGTGCTTAGTGTGATGTTGAGATTTCTGTAGTGGTTTAGTCTGCCTCAGTGGATCCTACTAGAAAGACCGCCTCAATATATTGGTCGCCAGGAACTCCATGAAACTAAAATGTATTACGTCGACATTTTAATGAAATGACATGAAGATTATATCATTTTATTACTGAAGACGTCGGTTGTTATGGGCATAGTTTCCTTTGCCTTCCTTAAGTATTATAAAAGAGAAATAATAATGTATTTGTGTAACACAGCGGCCTGTCTCCTATCGACGCACTGTCGGACGTGAAAGCGCGGCAAGTGGCTGAGAACACCCCCCATTTGGGCGTCGACTGCATGGGCACAGGTAAATGTGGTTTTTACAGAATTAGAATTAACTAGAACGCTGCACATATTGAGTATAGAATAATAAATGTAGTGTAATTTTTTTCGTAATTATCTAAATGAATATACAAAAAGAATTTTTTTGCCCTACACAAACTTAAATGTTAATAATAATAATAAACTCAAGACATTTCACACAGCGCCATCTAGTCCCAAAGTAAGCAGCACAGCGCTTGTTATGGGTACTAGACAACTGATATACTACTTATATACTTTTCTTTTGTAAATAAATACATATTATACATAAACACCCAGACTCGGGGCGGGAATCGAACCCGCAACCCCCGTTTACTTTTCGACGCGCTAAGCCATTGCGCCACGGAAGTGGTCAAATATTAAGATCTGTGATGAAAACCATACCATAAGGTATATGGAGACAGCAAGATTTTCAAAAAGTGCGCTGCCGCAATCCTTATTTTGAAATATATATTATTCATTTTTTATATTTACTTGCTTTCCGTTTCGAATTTTTTTAAACACCTGACAATTTAAAATTTTCCGTTTTCTTTGATGAAGGATGAAAATTCAGGACATGTAACGAAAATTCCTATATTTGTGGTAGTTACAGCACGTATTCAAAAAAATTATTATTTCCAGGTTCAAATGATATGAAGGCATTGAATGTGATCGAGTCTCTCCACTCCAAAAAACAGCAGATCGCTCTGGCAACACAGCTCGTCAAGATGATACTCAAAATAGACGACGTTCGCTCGCCGGCCGACTCGATCCACTAATATTGTAATATGAGCTAGACATCTTTTTAGTTTATATTTATTATAATTATATATTTAAACGATAGGTTCCCAATGTGTTTCTACCACTCTGAAGCGACTGAAGGCGTCTGGAGTAGGAGTAGAACCCTGAGGGAGTTGAGAGGCGTTCAGGATCTAGGGAGCGACGACAATAACAAATACATACTTTTAAATTAATAGGCATTTAACAACTTTAATATTTAAAGAACAATGGTGAAATAATTGTTGAATCAATTCTCTGACGTCTTCAAATGCCATCAATTTACACAAATATTTTATATAGGTAAATTTTGTTTGTTTGTATGTAATGGATAAACTCAAAAACTATTTAACTGATTTCGAAAATTCTTTCACATATAGAAAGCTACATTATCAGCGCGTAACATGGCCTGTATGTTATTTCTACCCGTACGAAGCCGGGCGGGTCGCTAATATAAAATAATTTTATAAAATTTTTCAAGATTAGAAATCGATTTTTCAAGATATTACAAAAAATCGATATTTACATCAATGTCAAAATCGGTCCTCAATCAATGATAATTGCAATGAAAATATTGATGATTTTTAAATATCGACATTAACGACGGAAGTGCTCGCTGCATATTAAGAGGTTATTCGTATGAATAGTCAAGATGAGAACTAACTACAGGACAACAAGTGTTGATGTGCAGCAAGAGGAAAATGTGCTGCAGTCTTCAGGTCAGCTGACAACAACAGTAGATACACAAACAATAGTCTTAGATTACAGACGAGCAACAATTTCTACTAGCAAATTTTGTCTATCCAAATTATAATTGCACGACATTCCATAATATAAATAACAAGTTACGAACTACATTTTTGCATAATTATATTTATTATTTACATTGGCAAATAATTCATGGAATACATTATTCACTTATAATTGATATTGTTGCAACATACCTAGGCGAAAATGTGTGAGGAGAATGATGAGATTTGAGGAAGTGAAAGAGGTGTGTAAGGACCGCGACTCCTGGCGCTACGTCCTCTCTGACTACCCCGTTGGGGATACAGCGTGAAGTTATGTTATGTTGCAACATTTACCACAAAACAATACAGCATGTATTTTCACTGATATGGATGAGAGAATATTTCGTATTTCAATACTAGATAGGATTATCTAAAGAGAATACTAGGATAGTAATATTTAAAATTAAATCAAAATAAACTGGTAGGGAAGTTCGCCATTGTTCTTTAATTATTCTGAGGCTTCATCCACATTTCAGCTGAGAACACGCGGTAAAAATATAACCCTCATATTGCTGATCATGCTATACTTATTATTATTGACCACTTAGTACTGGGTAGATTTTAAACAGTACAATATATTTGTCTCGACTATATATTGATGAGCTTAATGCAAGAATGCATTTATTTAAAGAAAATAGTATTACTCATGGAGCAGTATTTAAACTGGAAGCCGCACTCTCAGGAGGTAGTTGAAGCTGAGAAATTTAACCTTGAAACATCTCTTAAACTCTTCCATCTCTTCATTTTTTTGCTGTTGGTATATCTATATATAGCAATCTTATATATACTAGTAGGTGTATTTCTGAGTTATTTCCAGGAGTTAAAAAGAGAAAAATGTAATGTTAGTGTTCAAAGTTTACTCGAGGTCAATATAATTTGTCTTCATGTACCTCTTCATAGTATGGTATCCAGCTAGATTCAAAGATTCTTGAGTGTACTCTATCAAAAGGTAATCAAGCTTTTATTATAGTTTTATTGGCGGTAACGGTAGAAGTAAAGTATTTTTTGCACTTTGAAAGATTCAAAATGCAAAAGTGATACGTGTGTCGTGCGTTAAAATTCCGTGCAAGTGAGAACTTGAAAGTCGAATAAATATATGACTAAAGTTTTTGCGATCTTCAAAGAAGTCCTTCTCAACTCTAGTAAAGCTTATTGTCACCTCACTAGGGGCGTTAGGCACTTAATGATTAAAAGACACATTATACATTCAAGATATACCACTACATAGTAGATTCTCCCTTAAAGGGAAAATAGGGAAACTAAAGAGATCCAAGCCCTTACAATCGATATCTTCAGTAATAAATAGATAAATTCTTAATATTATTTCATTAAAATGTCGATATAATACATTTTAAATGTTTCTCGAAGTTTCTGTCGACAATCATATCGAAGCAGTTTCTAGTAGTATCTGCTGAGGCAAATTAAGCCTCTAAAAAATCTCATCGCTACTAAATAAGCACATTTTTTAACAATTCATCGTCTTGTACAACAGCGTACATACTTGGCACGCAAAAGGACGCCAATTTTACGTCACAATATCAACTAGAAAACAATTTGCAAATAATGAAAATAAACACTAACCGCTCCCCATAAAATACCATGAGAAGGGCTTGAATGTTTCTATTAAATATGAGCTGGGTTGTCACAACCAATCTAAGCAAAAGCAATCTATGTTCTACTTATTACTACATGACATTGGCAAAATTCGCAAATGCGTATAAAAAATGATTAATATTTTTAAACTTTATGACACACATCTTACAACCTAGGTACGCCTAGGTACTCGCATACCTAGGCGAAAATGTGTGAGGAGAATGATGAGATTTGAGGAAGCGAAAGAGGTGTGTAAGGACCGCGACTCCTGGCGCTACGTCCTCTCTGACTACCCCGTTGGCGATACAGCGTGAAGTTATGTTATCTTACAACCCTAACGGCAGGTTATTACCTAAAAATTTGCAGACAGCGACAGCCACGTGATCTGCACGATTGATATCATGTATAACCATTGGAGGCTTTTATAATTTACCGTTGAACGTTTTTACCGTCCAAAATACAATAGGTAAGCAAAATGCTTCCCTATTATGTCAGCGATAAAGACGCTTTTATATTTCCGTGCACGGTAACGTCATTCCGTGGACGTTGAAAAAGCGTCTTTATCTTAGACACTTTAGGGAAGCATTTTGCTTGCCTATTGTATTTTGCACGGTAAAAACGTGGCGATAAAAACGCGCAACGGAAAATTATAAAAGCGTCCAATGGGTATCTATTATTATCATACGCCATGACCGTAAAATGCACTATCCCCGGTAGATTTAGCGCCACTACAAATTACATCATGGACTTTTTGGCGGGAACGGGAGAAGTGAGGTTGTCATTTTATTTAGATTTTCCATTTTTTACATTTTTAGGAGTTTTAAAGTACAACAGTGATAGTATATTGTGTTTTAAAATTCTGTGAAGTGACAAGAATGGAGGAGATCTAAATAAACATGTGTAGCTAAAGTTTTCGCGCTCTTCCAAGAAGTCCTTTATAACTTCAGTAAAGCCAACTATCACTGTACTGGAGGAGTTTGACGATAAGAAAGAATTAACTTGTGATTCTACTTATTCTGTGTCTGTTTATTAGTTTGCGTTAATGCGTGACATTGGCAAATGCGCTAATCATCTACTGAATTGTTTTCTTGCTTTACTTGACGTTGGCAATGTACTCACGTACGGTGCCATTTAAAAATTAAAAAAAAAATTACATCATTCTCGTTTTGACAGGAGATATCGCGGCGATATTTGGATGTCGCATGCTAATTGCTAGTTAGGTAACTGCATCGGTCATGGTCAGGGCAGAGTGATGGCAGAAATTTGACTGATGCAGACTGATGGCAAAAATATAGTTTTGGGAGCTCTTTAAATCTTGAATACTTTTAGGGAATGCCTTGATATTTGTATCATCTCGTTACCGAATTACAAAATGTGAATCGTAGCCAAACAGTAAAAGAGGATTATATTTTTACTTGCAATCTGCAATAAGCTCATCATTATTTTAATTTATGCAGTATAATTATAGTTGTTAAGTTTATTACTAAAAGCATTTCAGAATAAATTGTGGAAACATTGTGATTTATGTAGTTATCACATTAATAAATTGAGCTAATTTATTTCTTGTTTTATTTGGGCATGAGAAAAGTATGGAGAGACCTTTTGCTCAAAATTTGACTAATGTTTTAATTTAAATAAAACAATCATTATTTGTATAAAAATGCTGTTATTATATTTTGGCACTTAATTACTAACGTCTTAAGGATCAGTCCACACTGGTGCAGTCAGAACACGAAATGGCGATTTTGGTGACTGTCTTGTAGCGCTGTAGTGCTGTATATACTATCACTGTTGTACTTTGTTGTAGCGCAGAGCGACCAAGAATTTCTATCAGTGATTACTTAGATATGATAAATTCTTAATATTTGTGCTCTATGAATACATAACCAACTTGTGATCTAAATCAATAAATATTTTTCTAAATATTTACTGGCTATTGGTGCATTTGGGTTCTGAGGGTTCTGGATTCAATTCCCCCGGACAGATTAATTTAAAAAACGAACTTTTCTAACTCGTAGTTTAGATCTTATACAAGTGTACAAGGTTATCCGGTAGTACAAGTTTGAGAAAAGGGTTATACTTTAGTATTCTATAAACTAACTTTCGCGTTGCATTATAAAATATCTAAAAAACACGAAATTAACGCGATTAACTTTTATTTTCGCTTGACGTTGCGGCTGAGTTACATCGGCCGTGGTCTCGAGCAAAGAGAATATAATCACTACATTTTAGTCTCAAGTAAACTTGCAGCAAGCTTCACTCCCCGTCCGAGGCAGATTTTATATCATCTACCCCCGATATTTGTAAATAATTATTAGGGTTCCTACACACAACACTCACGGTGTCCATATACTTAACCGGATGTGAAAAACGAGGTTTTGTCATTTGAATCGCAGGATTTCACGCTGTTGATAAATTGTATCTGTTTTCTAGATTTAAATTTTTGTCTCTTGATTTTAATCGCTTTACTCACAACTCTTGGATAAAAGTGGCGATCGGCGGAAAGGACTCGCCTTTATCGCGTTAATTTCCCGTGTTTTTAGATATTACTTTAGTATTCATTTATTTTAAAAAGTGTAATTTTGTACTTTTTTTGTACGTTATGTGACCAGTCGCAGAGATCTTTAGGCTTCGAGAGACTGACGCGCGATTCCTGCACCGATTCCACTCGATCTCCTTTAGCCAGATCCATTGCGATATATTTTTCGAAGATCGAACAAGGAACGTACCCAAACTGGTCCAAAGACAGGTGAACTGTTTTCCACAGAGGACGGGAAAACACCATTGTGTTGGCTTTGCGGGGTAGAGATACTCTGAGTTGTGCGGTCACTTTATGTAGACCAAACATTATTTGCGTTGCTTGTTTTCAAAATATATTTGCTGACCATCTTCTAAAAACTTTTGCAGCGAATGGTACTCTACTTATAAAACCTTTAATCCAATGTGAATTGATCCTTATAAAGTTCTTTATTAGATAAATTACAAAATACAAGTATTTGCGATTTACAAGATACTTCATGATTATTTTTATAGTAGGTAATATGATTGGCCTAATTGTAAAACGACCGTTGTCTTACACAGAAAAGACAAACTCTTTCTATAATTTATTTTAAAAAGCAATATTAAAAATTTTGCAATATCCCACGCCGGATGTTAAAACGCAATCGAAAAAGGATTAAATAACTTTTTAAAGTCCCCCGACTAGAGAGAAATAATTTACACATTGAATTGGCCAAACTCATGAAATTGCATAGGTATATTTATTTTTTCAGAGCAGAGAATTGAGAAAATCCGTCGGGGGCTGCCATTCTCTGCTCTGAAATGAATGTACCTACGCAATTATATGAGTGACTAATTCAGTGTGTAAATTAATGTAGTTTTTGATTAATACAAATTGATATATTTTAACTGGAACTTGGAACAGAGAGGGTGATGGCAACCCCCGACACACACACAAACAACCTCTAACCCCAAACGCATTTACCACATCCGTTCCGTCCGTCGTGGGTAAAAAGCATAATTCTGAATATTACATTCAGGGTTAGATTCTAATATTATATGACAACCATTTTTGAAGATTTGTAATTAGGCTGATATGAAAATATTATATTTAAAGTTATTCGCCTATTTTCAGGGCATGTCCTAGTATTTAAAATCTTATTTATTAGATATCTGTCAGGCTGGCATTTGCAACAACTGATAATGCCTGGATCCCTCGATCAATTATCCTGGATCGAATTGATCACTATATAATTAATTGTGCGTTTGAAGATGCATGTCCACTTTGTTTGAATTCATTTATACTTTTGATCGAAATAATGTCCTTTGATAGTGCATTCCACGCCTTTTTTTCTTTCACAAAATAAAAGCTATATATCAGTGGATGTGTCAAAGTTCTAAAAGCAACCTTATTTTTAGGTGGTTAGCAGTGATTATTTGCTAGAGGCTCACATTTTAGCGACTGATTACTTTTAGTATCGGTCGGCAATATGATCACTGTTCGAAAGTTAGATATAGCAATCAAATTCTACAACATATGTACATATATTATTACATATATTGAATGTTGAACGCAGTCGCTAAAAGACAAAACAACAATATCACTAATTGTTGATGCTAACAATAATGAGGTTAGATCATTATTACCAATAAACCGAACAGAATATAAAGACAACAAAAACTTTTCAATGTGATTCAGTTTAATTCTGGGGGGAGGGTCTATCTCCCATTTGTTGATTATTGGGGAAGGTCAATCCTGTATCTTGTTGATTATTACAATCTAACAATTCACTTCTTCCTAGTTTTAGCCTCCAAGTAACTTAGTGATGAGACTAGAGAGTTGAAGTTACCATATTTTACTATAACCTAGCAGGAAGTGTTTTACGAGCAAAGCGCCTTCAGATCAATCCGAAGACCGCCTCGCTCGCTTACGTCGTTAAATGTCAAATCTCTCAAACGCCAACGCTTTCCCTTCTTCTTCATACTCTTCTCTTGTGATACAGAATGAATAAAAGTCTGGATCTCTGAAAAGCATCTTCCCACCTTCCCAAGCATAAGTAAGAGGTTTCTCTGCTAAAGTTACATTAACATCAAAGTGATCTAATGCAAACGATCTGACTTCATTATAGACACGATCACGAAAATTAGGAAACAGAGTATTACCGCCGTACAAAACTATATTTTCTAACAGACTCTCTTTGTGCTCCTCTGGACATGCATCTATGGACTGAATGATTGTTTCTGGTATCCCCATTTGCTGGATGCCAACATCTGATGGGTGGAACAGCAGCTCAGGTATGGTGAATCGTTCGTTGTTTAATCGTAATGTCTGTTGTTCTAAGTCTTCATCAGGTTTGACAACTTCCCTGAGGTATCCTCGACGAATTGTTGTGTAGTCTGGTAGAACATAGTCTCTGACTATTGTATTATCTCCACCTGAAAAAAGAAATATATTAGGGAATACATGAGAAGTATAGCATTATAAAACAGTACCAAGCCATATCTATATATTGAAAATATGGAAAAACCAGCCAAGTGCGAGTCGGACTCGCGCATCAAGGGTTCTATACCACCATATTATATTTGTGGTATGTATTCATGGGTGAATATACAAAAGTTCGGTAACATATAAAGTATTTTGTTTATTAACTTCTTACGTTAAATTTTTATAAATTTGGGCATTTAAGATAGATTATCTTATGAATATATTGATCTAAATCGGGTCAGTCATTTGTTTGAGTAGATTTTGAGACATTTCGATTTTTCTGAATTTAACTGCCATGGGACTGACCAGGGTAACATAGTACTGATTAAATACAAAATATTGTAAGAAAAATATGACATTTATTAACATTTTGAGCAAATTTCTTATAATCTAATACTGGCACATATCTTTTAAGTATTAGGTAAATCACATAAGTAACTAATAGTAATACGAGTAACTACTACCAGTAAACTAATTAATCTGTGCTACTACTATGTAATACTGTGAGAATGAACTAGCTCAGTCTTCAATACAGTATTTTGATATTTTTAATAACCTTATTTTAACTTATTTTACTCTTAGTTTTTTTTAACAGTACCGATACAATTTATAAGAAATCACAATAAACACTACACAAACACACATACTGTCTAGGCGAGGTTTTAAACTGCGTTGTACTTGCACGAACTTGTGAAATAGCAGCCCGCACATCCCGTGACACGTGCGCTAGATAGGTTCCTACATGTTAAATGCCTTAGTTATAAAAACAAAAGGATGAGAGGCAGAGTTTCATTGTGACTGTTTAATTTTTATAAATAACAGTAAAAAAGTTAAATTAAAATGGATAAATTTGAACAAAATGAATGTGCCTTCTACATCTAGTGAAACGGTAAGGAAAAAAAAGACCAGATTATACAACGACATATTTAAAATATCAATCAACATCAACTTTTCTTTACAGCATCAACTTTTCTTTACAATTACAATCTGAGCACTTTCAAAATGAGTGTATTGGCATCTTTTGGAAACTCATGATTAATGTTAGGTCTCATCATTGCTTTTCATCAGGCAAGATAGGGACCAAACACATTGACTATTTTAGATCAAAAAAAAGTTACACCTAAATACTAAGGTACATACAAATAATTGCTGTTTTAGCTATGAGGGGGAGTAGTGCCATTTAAATTCTGAGTGTATATATTTTCAGTTCAATTTATATCTGAAAGTATAAAATAACTTTCAGAGTTTAATGGCTGATCTTAATAGGGCATTAGAATTTTTTTTATTGTTGCGAAATTGAAAGCGAAAATTCTTACATGTTACAATTATATTTACCTTTCTTCTTAGCTATCTCCATATCCTTCATGAAGTCCAAAGATACAAAACATGAGTCCTCTTTGACCTGATTGATTACATATGTCTCATCCATCACATTAAGCTGTCTATATGACAGTATCTCCTTCAAATGGTTGGTTAACACCTTACCACCGACATCTATCCGCCTTATGGCTTCCCGGCACTTCTTACCTTTTACATAAGGCACAATATAAGTGAAACTATAGCTGGAATCCACTACTACTGTACACTGATTATTATGGGTTTTTCTATAGCGATATTCAGCTAAATCTGTAGCATTTATTCTTAACAATGATTGGCATTCATATTCTTCAAAGAAAATTTCAGTCATCGCCTCTTGTATAGAAGAAAAGTTAAAGAGAGGTTCTGTAATTATGAGGGGTATATCATTAAAGTTCACAGGGCAACATTCTTTACTGAATATGTAGTCCCAGATAGTTTTCTGTGTGTCCCAATTGATTAAGAACCCTTTTTGAAATGGCAAAATGTAAAAGAGACCAGATGCGTCTCTACACTCGTCGATTTGAGAACCTATAAATGGTCGGCGCCTTTCGGATTTCGCTTTCATTATACAGTTGGGTACTATCTTCGGTTCCATAGAGGAAAAACCGACTTTCGCTGTGTAAGCGCCGTTATCAAGGATGTAGCACGACGTTTCAGTCATTTTGTGTAAATGTAAAAATTATACACTATTGAGGTTACCGGTGTTCAATAAATTATATTTTTAATCATAATTCTATCAGAATAAAGTATGTCTATTCAACTTATAATTAGTTTAACTAAATAGCATCCAAACAATATAAAAACTTAAAAATTATTTTTTTTTGAAAAGACAATTGACATTGACAATTTCAATTTACAGCCTGCTGTTCAGATCACAGAACATATATACTGGTTCAGATGTTCAGTGCGATTAATCTCAGTACTACGAACGAGGTAAAAACAGAATAACAACCATACTAAATTAGGAAGAACACTGAATGTGTTCTAAATCTACGATCTGGTTTGATTTTCAATTTAGTCGAATTAAAATGTTTCACTTTCAACTTTCCATTATAGATGGCAGCGTAGGTTACAAATAAAAAATATTTTTTCATTGCAATCGAGAGTAATTATAATTATAATAGTTAATTATTATGAAAAATACTTTGCAAATTATTGCTGAACTCGATGTACGAGTTCAGCAATAAGATAATAATTAATAATTAACTTGAGACTTTTTATGTATATTTTTTACTTTTCTTGGCAACACTGAAAATTCGTCGAGGTCACTGGCTGTTATATTCACAGAAAAACTCCATAACCCTATGAAAATATTCTTAGCTGCGAGTCTGATACACTAGAATTGTAACTTTGTTTGTAACGCGTCTATAATTAAATGTTAGCTAAAAATATAGTCTCATTAGGGAGTGCGTTTACGTCACAATTTGTACAATTCGGTAACTAAAAACTCTAAGGCACGAATTGAAACCAATTCAAGGTTTATTATTGTATGACAAAGATTACGATATATGTAACTCTAGAATGATGAATAAGTTATTGCAACATATTCGAAGGAATCGAAATACGTTATGATGAGTTCGGTAAATCGATTTTGTGATACGATTCTGAAAAATAATATTTACTTATGAAATCGGTACAATTCTGTCCTTGTCTAGATTGAATGTGGCGGATTTTTCGTTGCATTTCCAAAAACGACATATTTTGTGAAGCGCAATGAAGTAAAAGTAGTACAGTTTTTTTCTCATATTGTCGTGTTCCATGAAACGATTTGAAAACATCGAAATTATCAATCACCTTGTTTTTGAGCGAGCGCATGCTATGACGAGTTATATTGCGATGTGATGCCTAGACTACCTTTTTATACATGCCATTCTACAAAATGGCCGCGTGTAGTGTATCGCATCTCCCCCCATTCCCCCCCGTAACCCTGTCGTAACATTATTCGCTTCGCCTGCAAGATTCCTGTCTGTACGCTAGTACATTAATAGTCTGTGGTTGTCGTTTGAAAGCATAAAATAGATTGTTATCTGTTATCGTTATCATTATTTATTTACTTTTGTTATTTTCTTTTTTTTTTCTCTTGTCCTATGAACGCGTCATTGCAATGTTTATAATATCACGCAGATAATTAGTTTAAACAGTTCATGAATGTAGTAATAGATATGAGATGTGAACGACAGTGCTGCGGCGTTAACATGTTATCTACAAAATAGAAAATATTCCGCAGTATTATTTATCATCATGAAGTCACCAGAAAAAAGAATTTTTTGAAGAACACTGCTTGTAATTATTGTAATAAAGTTCCAATTACTTCCATTTAAAATAAAGTTTTATTTATTTCCCATTAAATATCTGAAATAAAACATATCTATACCTATATTTTATACAGGGAGTACATACAAACGGGACATATTTTTGAATATGCTATAGTATATCGAGAATTCATCTTGATTACGATTTAATAAAGTATTATTATGCAATAATAACAAAGATACAGGTTAAAACACAATCTATTTCACTTGTGCTTCTCCTTAACACAAGTAAAAGACACCGAAATTTAATTTTTACCTAATTTCACAAATCCACAGAACCTCTTTTATTTATGTAACAATAAGGTTGATATTCCTGTGTATGTGGAAAAAAGTATTTTTAAATTACATTATAATGATAGGTAGGTAGTGTGCCTTTGTCGCCACGTTCTTGTCGCAATGATTCTGACCTCTCACTGCGGACGTACAAATGGTTATGAAAGAAATCGATAAAAAAACAAAAGATAGACTCTGACCTTGTATTCAGGCTGCAAATTACCAATGTGGGTAAATCATAAAATGTCGCACGATAACACTGCTACAATTTGATACTTTTTCACATCACTTTTTTCCATATGTATTGAGGTCCGTAGTGATTACACATTCACAACTTCACAAACGTAAATGTTCAAAATTGCGGCCTTGCGCTTCTATGCATGCACGTGCACGCCGCGCTATCTCACTATGCACACGATGCAATACGTTTGACGTTTCTCGTTGTAATTTATTAAAGGCATCGATGATTTTGTGCTTCATGACCTCTTCTGTATCAGATTAGGTTAAAAGGATGGCGCAGGTCTTCCTTCAGCACTTTATGGACCGTACTGTGGGGCACCTGTAGTAACCTTCCGGCCGACCTTGTACTATCATCGGGTTGTTCATCAAAATGATTAATAATGAGATCGCGGATGCCTTGGTTAGCATTGCCGCCGGAATCTGTATTGCGCGGTGTAAAGCTGCCATAATCCCTTAACCGTTGCACCACTCGCGTCAGTATTCTACCACTCGAAGGCACGTGCTCATCATTACGATGTCCAAAATGGTCCAAATACAAACACAAAGCTTCACTAGAATTACCACTAGCCATACCATAAGCCAAAACCATATCGGTGTATTGCAGATTACTATACAGATAAAACGGCATGATTTAAACAAGAAAATAATTCGTAAGTAGTTAAAAACGAATTGACGATGTACACAATGAATACGTCTCACAGAGATCGTAACCCGAATGCAACTGAAAAAATTTAATTTGAACAGCTGTTCAATATTGCGGATTGGCGGTGTTACTTCAAAGAAAGCCACCGTAAATCACACGTCGACAAAGTCAAAGGCAGAAAGTATTTTAGTGACGTCACAAAGATGCCGACAAAATGTAAAGGTGTGTACATACGAAGTACGAATTGATTTTTTAATGAATGAATATTTTTGAGTTTCTATGAAAGTGGACAAAGAGAATGAATTGATGAGGTAAGAGCATTGTTTCAAGGAAGCTCGGCTTCTCAAGATGAATTTCAGTAAGATAAAATGTTATCAAAATGTACCAAAGTAGTTCGACGGATGTAAGACACAACGACATTATCATAACAGGCCAGTAAATAACGGTTAGTAATAATGGTTATTGTTTTACATTGATGAAACATCTACTAGAAAGTTGTTTTTTTAAGAAGAGCTTCGTATATCGGTACTTACCTACAATAATTACCTATTTTCTTATTAATAAAAAGCTAATTTAATATTAATAAGTTAATAAGTAATTTTAAGCAGATAAAATAATGAAATCACTAAAAACAGTACCTAAATCGATCGAATGTTACAAAGAAATAAAAATGGTTCATGATTGTTTATCCCTAGCTATTGTGATCCGAGCTTTATCTACCTATGAATAATAAGGATTTTTTTCAAAAATTATTAAATTTTTTCAGTTGCATTTAACCTTCCGGCCGACCTTGTACCGGAATCGTATGTATCGGGATGTTCATCAAAATGATTAGCGAGCTTGAAACAATGCTCTTACCTCATCAATTCATTCTCTTTGTCCACTTTCATAGAAACTTTCAAAAATATTCATTCATTAAAAAATCAATTCGTACTTCGTATGTACACACCTTTACATTTTGTCGGCATCTTTGTGACTTTCTGCATTTGACTTTGTCGACGTGAGATTTACGGTGGCTTTCTTTGATGTAACGCCGCCAATCCGCCATATTGAACAGCTGACAGCTCATGACCTTAGCGATTTGTAAACATTGTTAAGGGGTATATGCATTATTTTCAAAAATGGTTTTCAGGCTGTATTTCAGTAACGGATGAAATTATTACAAAATAAAACAATACGTAAGATTTAGAATCTGTAACTGTACACGATCAACCCAATTTTACGAGAAATGGTGGGGATAACACTTGAAAATTAAAACGGTCATAGCTCTTAAACGGATACGTTTTTTCGATAATTCTTTTTGTAACTACATACTAAAGTTATGCCGTTTCATCCATTAAAGTAACTGTCCCGTTTTCATATACAACCTGTATATTTACGTGTGGTAGTTCCAACGTTGGATTACAGATGGCATTAGTAATGCAGTTACCCATTTGAGGACCAGAGTTTGTTCTCTATATAATGAAGTACTTTGTGCTGCTGTTGCTGTTGTTATTTTTTGCAATACGTGACATTGGCAGACTTATTGTGTTTGCCACATTAGAAGCCGTCACTGAAAAGTTGAGGCGACTTTTTGGCAGGAACGGGAGAAATAAGGTAATTTTATTTAGATTTTCTATTTTTGCCAATTTTAGGAATTTTAAACTACAAGAGTAATAGTATATTGTGTTTTAAAATTCTGTGTAAGTAAAAAGATTGCAGATCTAAATAAACATGTGTAGCTGAAGTTTTCGCATTCTTCCAACAAGTCTTTTTTCAACTTCAGTAAAGCATTCATTCTAAAATTTACTTTATTGGAGGAGTGTTATGGACAGTTAATATTACTCCAGAAGTTGTCATTAGACTGATGGTCTTATTACCAATGCCTTAAGAAATATAAATAAATACTGAAAAGTTGAAGTTGTTTGTAGGATTCTACCTTGACAGAAAAGGCAAAGGGATCAAGCCCCATACAGCCGGTAACTTCAATGTTATATATATTTTTCATATTTCATTAAAATGTAGACGTTAATACATTTAAATGATTCTTGGAGTTTCTGGCGACAAATATATCGAGACAATCTGTCTACTAGGATCCTCTGAGAAAGATTAAGTCACGGAAAATATCTTAAAACCGAAGTAATCAGTATTATTTTAACAATTTACAAATAATTAAAATAAAACACTCAATTGCTCTCTATAAAGTTCCGCCAAAAAAAATTGCTCTACAGACCTCCAACAGTACGAATTTTTAGTGTATAAGGTGGAATAAAGGGAATTAATTATGTCCTAAATCATAGCCTAGATCCTTAGATGCGACAGATGATTTCGCAACTCTTCGAAAAAGTAAACCAATTTTGGAGTTATTTAGATTTCAATAAATAAATAAACATCGTCACAAGATCTTCGCAATTTTATAACAAATGAAAATGAATGAATAATGATATGCACAAAAGCCATTTAGTTATAACTACTTAAGTTGGATTTTATTTAAATGTAATTAAATTAATG
Source organism: Zeuzera pyrina (assembly GCA_907165235.1). NCBI lineage: Eukaryota > Metazoa > Arthropoda > Insecta > Lepidoptera > Cossidae > Zeuzera > Zeuzera pyrina. The sequence goes on from OU015645.1 coordinate 7,573,707, forward strand.
CTTTTCATAACAATTTTTAGCAAAAATATCAACAAATTTTCATTATGGTAAAAGCACAGTACAATAAAGTTCCAAACACAAAGAAAACATTGTTTTATGCGTACTATGCTATGTACTACAGAGTTTATGAGTATGTAAACACAGATTTTATAACATAATTTATTGTTTCAATTAAATTTACACAGATCTACTAACTTAACCTAACTTGATTCTTCTGGAATCTCATACAGCAATGTACTATTTACCTGAAAATGAATTAAACAATATATTTCCAAATTATGCAAAGATTATACACAACATTATTTACAATAGAAAAATCTGTGATATTATTTATTGTGAAATGTTATAAGATACTTGCTGTAGGTACTTTATTAATATTATATACCATTTTGGTAAAAAAATGATATAGTTTGTAATAAAAGGCACTCTATATAAGTACTCAAGGTTTAAAGTTTCACCTCATGAAGTTCTTTCTACCCAAAAATGCCTTCTAGCGGTGTTAGAAATCTAATGCTGAATTTCACCAACATCCCTTACGGTTTAGATAACACAAAAAAGGCATAGGAGACCCCTAATGCTCTATGTTTCGCCAAACGCTAGAGGGTCCCCTAATAATATGATTTAAGAACCGGTTTAGAGATTTTCTTATTCTAGTTGACACATAGCTGACAAGTTATTAAGTGTTGGTGTAATCTGTAATAAGGCTTGTATCTTGTATTGGTTGTATCTTGTAATGGTATTAGGTATTTTAACATACATACATATCTTCATGCTGCATCCCTAATGGAGTAGTCAAGAGAGGATTTTAACTAATGGAAAGACTTTAATTATAATTTTTACATACATATCTTCACACTATCCCTGACGGGGTAGTCAGAGAGGACGGAAAGACCAAGCATTGCAGTCCTTACATATTTCTTTCACTTCCTCAAATCTTATTATTCTCCTCACACATTTTCGCCTAGGTGTTTGAGTGCTTTAAACATTGCCGTCGGGTATCACTGGCTATTTAATGTGGATAAGTCAGCCTTGGTCTTCCTTGGCTTGTTTTACCACTTGCTTACACGCTGTAGATTTTCTTCATCAGTCTTTCATCTCTCATTCTTTCCATGTGCCCGAACTATCTAAGCATCCCTTTTTTCACTTTTACTATAATACTGTTGTGCAACTCTACAATACTGCGTACCTCTTCATTGCTTATTTGTCCGCAAGGGTGACATCACAAATATTTATAAGAGTTTAATTTTAATCAAAAGTCAAAATAAGTGTCAATATATCATTGCATTACCAAATAGCAGTAAATTTAGAATATAATTAATGTTACTAATATGTTTTTTAAAATACGTAAATATTGTTGTTCCAAAACGTTGCAAGTGAAAAACGTATTGAATTTTCAATAGTAAAATATTATTTCCAGTGTAATAGCCAACCATGAATCATGAATTGCTAACTATTAACATAAAATAGCACAGATATCAGTACTTAGACACATTTAAAAAATTAAATAGTAAGTTTTTCATCGAGTGTAACCAAACATTTAAGCGACAGAAAACTAATGTATAGTCATATAAACAAAAAAGTAGTAAGTACCAAATATTTCATTATTTCATAGCTACCTCTTATTTTGTAGTAAGTTCGTAGTCATATTAATGTGTACTAACTATAAACATTACTTTTTCAAAAGTTGGTGACGAGTGATTAGGTATGGAGCAGAAAATCCACTGGCAGCATACACAATGAACCATGCAGTCAGCTTGTAACGGTTGTGGATGTCGAAGGGCAGGTTCTGTAATCATAAAATTATTTAATTAACATTTAAAAATTTAATAAACAATTTAACTACTATTCTCTATGTATATACAGCACCTTATAGTCTGTGCAGTGTGCATACTGCACACTGCACATTTAAGGCACACACAAAACATATTTTTACAAAATTACGATTAAACTTCAATTTTCTAGTTATTAATTTGCAAACAAGAATAATGATATGTATTAAATGTTAATTCATTTACTACCTACTGATTGTTTATAATTAGGTGGCGACCATATAATCAGTTTAATTATACAGAAAACAAATGAGCATTATGTAATAGCAAATTGTTCAAATATCAAATTTAGAACTTACCTCGCCGGGAACACCTCCATGGGAATGATGTCTGACAAAGTTTGTCATGACATTCCTGCCCAATTTATTAGAAATACGAGTAAATGGAGTAATCATTTTGAAAATAATTCAGATATCTCCGAAACACGAAAATGGAGAATTTTGATGAAATACTTTTTTCCTAAAAACTTCTACTGCGTTCTAAAAAGAAGCTTTCAATGGTAACTTTCAAATATGATGAACGCACCCAAAATATATAGTAACATTTTTTGTATTTATTTTTGTTTACTTACAAATAAAACTATTTAAATTCACTGTACTAATTACTTTATTCAAACGAGATACATTTTGTCTACATAATATTTCGATAGTAAATAGAAACTTTAAATATTATCTTGACACTGCTTTACCAACTGCTTTACCTGAAAAAAAATAGGTAAAACTCAAGTAAAAAAAAAATTAAAAAATAGGCAGTGATTAAGGACTGCCGATAGAAGTAAAAACTTAAAATTATATGTATAAAAAAATATGTATATGGTATATATGTATGGGTACATATATCTATAGATGGCTTACAATCGAGTATATACAATGGAAATAAATTAAAAAAAATATATACATGGTATTTGTGTATAATATGTGTACTAGCTGCGACCGCAGCAGCATGTCGGTGACGCGCGCACAGCATGTCGGTGACGATAAACCAAAAGATTTTACCCATCTAAAATTCGCCGAATGTGCTTATAGAAGTTTTCACATCAAAAACTTTAAATAAAATACAAATACATACCTACATAATTAAATTTGACAGTTATTGAAGTCTGTGCCAAAACCAAATATGCGACAACAGAAAACTTATTAGTTCGGTAGGCTTGGCACCGATTTCAGTAACGGTCTAATTTAATTATATAGATATTTGTATAGTATTTATAAAGTTATTTTAGTACTTGACTTTTGATTAGTAAATAATACTTATTTTGTACTTTTCAATGCTTTATTTTAAAGTCGGTTTAATTTTTTTACTTGTAATATTAATAATTAATATTAAATTAAAACCAAGAAGTGATTGTTGCGTTCTTCAGTATGTAAAGTAGGTTTAGATGTCAATAAATAATAATTAGTACGATTTAAGTCCGTATAATAAAATAACCAAAAATAACAGCTAAAATAATTTGAAATACCTATGGTATGCGCGAGCGTTTATTATCTACTTTATTTCAAAACGCGTACTTACGAGAACAATAGGTGATTACAAGGTGATTATATTTCACTCGGGTAATGTACGGCGGTTTGACGGTACTACAAATACAACGTACCATTTAATCACAACGCAGACTTTACTATTACAGTACTACTTAGTGCAATGAAGCAAAGGAGTTTGAAGATTTTGGCCGTATTATGGCGTATTTCTTTAATTTTGGCATACTCATCAGCAGCCATTTTATTTTATTTTTAAATGGCGGCGCACGATGTAGGCTCCATATATATAACGATTGGGGACACTTTAGTTAAGTTGTTGTGTCCTGAAGTGTCATCTTACTTCATCTTACTTCGTTATTTGCAGGAAAAGATCGACGTCTGAGGACTTCAATGACCATGAAAAAGAAATGCCAGGGTAAATTAAGTTCAAATTAAATTAAAATATTTATTTTTGATTCTTAACAGTACACCATAATATGCTGCCAGCCCAGATAGATATAAATTACCAATACTTATCGGGTTTTTCATATGTACTGGCCGTTATTAAGCGTGACAAACTTAACGGCAAAACAACAAGGTTAAAAAGAAATGTGTGCTCGCTAATACCATTTAGATTTAGAACATACTAACACTTAATTACCTACAGTAAAAAGTTTAAACTATCTAGGAATTTGCTATTTGAATTAGGCTATTTGAATACAATGTTATGCCTAAAAACATTTAACGAGTAATATTTTCATGGTTATTGAAGTTTTCGTACATTTATATTTTCCGCAAATATTTCTGTAACTTGACACTTTAGAATTTAGCAACTTTAGTAATTTATTGTTCGTTTATGTGTTCCCAATCGATTCATATAGGTTTAATCGTGTGGCCTTATTGCGCCGCAATTTTAAAATAAAAAGATGACCCTTTCGTGTATTCAGGCCCCGAACAGAAAATTTCAAACAGCTTTTAAATCTGTCTAAGCATATACTTATTATAATTTTGAATGCTGTTAGCCGATTTTAAATTAACCCCCGACCCAACCCCCGACGCATAAAAATCCTTTAAAAGTAAAAAAAAAATGTTTCCGTAGTTGGTATTGTTGTTTTGTTACGACGGTGGATAGCTATAGTATAGCTACTAGGTACCTAGTACATATTCTGTGTTGAATTATATTTTATTTACTTAGCAGTCCCCGACGCCCATAAATAGGTAAACGAAATGGCAATAAAGCGGAAATTGTTTTTTTACTTTTTAAGTGTTTTCTATGTGTCGGTGACAATGACCGGTGGCTTTTTAAATTTTGAACTTGTAAAAATCTTGTTTCTAGTCTGGGTTACCACATTATTGTGGCATTTATCGCGCAAGAAAGTTTAAATTCCTCTTTCTCTGCTTTCTATTTGCGCTACAAGCTTTTGAAGTTATTTGATGTAATAGAATATTCTCGACCCTGGATATTATCGTAGCACCAGAGTGTTTGCCAAGACAAAACAATTGAGCCCAAGCTCGATGAGTTTATCTTGTTTAGTTTAGGAGTGCCTATGGCCACCTATCGACCTCATCATCAAACCAGCTGCCTGGTACCATATTATTCCATTGTCACCAAAGATACGCAAGTATACCAAATTTGAGCCCAATCGTACGTTAGGAAGTGGTTCTAATTTAGCTTCCAAGATGTGACCCACACAAACATGCTAATACGGCAAGTTAAATAAAACATAAAAGCTTGTAAAAAATAAATAAAAGTTTGTGAAAAATAAATAAAGTGATCGTTTTCTGTACGTACTTTAATATTACCGTGGATGGAGTACAACATCTACGTATGTAATTGCCGTAAATAGCCGAACAGCAGGACGATTCGAGAATCTTTAAAACTTGATATCATCTTCAATTAAAAATATTAATTTCCAATTTTTTGGAAATCCAAGCTTCTTTCTTGTCGAATCATTTATGTAATGATGATTTTCGTTAAGAAACTGCTATATATAATTATTATTAGAATTATATTAAAAATATATTCAAAATGGCGAGGTGTAAGAGTCTGTGCACAAGTAAAAGAAAACATGGTGAGACTATCTTGCTGCCAAAAATAGCTGTAGTATGAAGGATTTGACGTAAGAAAAATATAAGCTGCAGAAAGCAGAAGCGAAGGCACTGGTGAAAGAGAAGCGTGAAAAGTGTAGGGTGTTAGACAAAAACAGAATGTCAGAGAACTTCGAGGAAAGTTCCATATTATTTTGGAAAGAAATACGTGAGTACCGAAGTGGTCCGACACCTTTCAGAATGAATAAAGTGCTTTGGAAAGAACATTATCTGCTAACAGACAAAAAAGATGTTCTGCGGCGATGGAGTGATTATTATAGAGAACTGTATGAGAGTGACGACTCTGTCTCTGACATTGAGAGCAATCCTAACGAATTGCCACACTCGGTTCAAAAACTAGAGGAAGTCATTAGTATGAAAGAGATTGAGAAAGCAATAAGAAGTTTGAAATGTGGAAAGGCTGCTGCAGCATGCAGCTGCTGGAAATGATGAGATTACTGCTGAGATGATCAAGTATGGTGGTCCAATGTTCTTGGATGCATTCTACAAAGTGTGCAAACTTTGGTGGCAGAAGAGAGAGGTTTAGAGTACTGGCGCACCGCAGTCATAGTGCCTCTCTATAAAGGGAAAGGCTCCCATTTAGACTGCGCGTGCTATAGGCCCATCAGCTTGGTCAGCTTAGCAAGTAAAGTCTATACCAAGGTATTGACTGAACTTATGAAAGGAGTTTCTGAAAGATATTTGTGGGAGGAACAAGGCGGTTTTAGGTTCGTTTAGGTAGTTCGAAAATCATAGTAGGTATATTATAAATTCAATAGTATAGTATTCAATTGTATAGTATAGGTAATTTAACCGATTTTTTTTCATTCTCTTGACTCTTGAGTCTTTCTAATGACTTCGGAATTTGCTACTTTTGACTCAGTCTTGAATTCACGGAAGTTGAATCCGTGGTTGGATCAAGCTATAGCTAGAACGAGACTAGATCTCCAAGGCATATATTAGTCAAAGAGTCCTCTATCTCCTTGCTTTTGTTTAGAACTAAACAAACAAACAAAACGGTGATTAGAACGTGTCTAAACTTTAGACACTTTCTAATCACATTTCTCGAAAAAACTCAGTATGCACCAACACTAGTTGTGGTCTTGCTGAACACTTATATTATTATATAAATATTATTGTAATCACTAACATAAAAGAATATAGAATTGAAATAGAAATGTTGCTTTATTTTCGGTGAATAGATTGTCATTCAACTTACCATGTCTACTTCTTAGCGATCGAATACAAACAGAGAAGAAATGGAACTCCTATACCGGTGCCCGCATACCAAAACAAATTGAAAGTCAGGCGAGCTTTGTTGTGAATATCGAACGGCAGATTCTGGAAAAGTAAATAATTATGCATAACATATTAATGTGTCGTAGATCTACTTATGTTCACGGACGTAAACGAAGTACGTAGTACATTCTTTACATTCTGGCTTTACCATAGTCTGATTAATGATACGCTCTAATTGTAATAATTACGTGCACATAGAAATAATGAGGTGTTATAGCTTAATTAGCAAAATTAACTCGTATAAAAGTTCAGAGCAAGTATCTAATTCAGCCTGAAACTGTACAAAGTATCTTTGAACCAGTCGAATAAAACCTATAGAAACGTTCTTACAACGCGATTCGGGCACAAATTGTTCTCTTTTAGGTACTATAAATGTTTTCGTATAAAAACCGAAATAGTAGTAAAAATGTCCTTTGAAGGCAAACAAACAACGCAACTTGTACTATAATAGCAATAGCAATGTCATTTCTCGACTCAATAGTTGGCTTAAAATCACTGATTTACTTTCGCTCGAGTTATTAATGCTATAACAGTTATTTCGTAGCAATTATTCGGCTGTATAATCTGTATTTAGATCCAGTAAATGCCTAAAAATATTGTTGAAATAAATTAAAACAGTTGAAATAGACATATTTTTATCGATACTTTAATGTATTTTACGCTACAACTAACTATAAGATATTCTGTGTTCGCTCTGCCTTTAAATTAGCTTACGAAACTTTATTTTTCGCCTGAGTTCCATACATTTTATTTAAAATGTTTGTGGGCTCTCTTACTTCTTGAGTATTAATAAATAGTACTTAGTATCAATTTATAAACAGGAATGAGTCCCAATTACAGTAACTAAGTTTTCATTTCAAAGAATTTACTCGACTTTTAATTGAATGAAAGAATTGTAAACAAATTTAGGGGTCCTTAGAGCGCATGATAAATCGTCTTATAAGTACAAAATCTGTAGTATAATTCTTCTTAACGTATACGTAATGCAATGGTGATCTATTTGGATGTAGACTCAAATGCTTTTTTAAGTTTTCTATAAATACATTGTATCAGTAAGTTATAAAGCTAATAATTATTAAATTAATTTTTGATGTATCCGTTGTCGAAAATGCTCATGAATATATGCTATTCAAATGTTATTTTCTATTATTTACAATTTCTGTCAGTTTTTGTTAGACGTCATGAGAGATATTGAATTGAAGTGCCATATCTGGTCCAAAAATTATTGTCTATGTTATAATTTTCTTCACTTCCGAAATAGTCTCCATTAAAATAACTACAGAAATCTAAATCACTGCTATTTCAATCATTAGAAAACTCTACGGAACCACTATAACTTTAGGGTTTAAAATCGCCTAGAAGCTGCTTCTAAGAATGTGCATTTATTAGATTAGTTACACTACATTATGTAAAAAAAGTACATTAAGTATTTATTTCAAAAATAAATATGTCTAAACTTTCGAGATTGTCCTCCTTGTTTATCCAAAAAAATTGCCACGGCTTGGCTTCCGACGCAATCTTCTCTAATATTAATAAATATAAAATTCGGAGACTTCTTCGATACTAATTTTGAAATTTCGGGCTGTAATTTTTGCTAGCTGAACAGGATGTAACAACGACACAGCAAACGTCAGTGATTAATCTTGACTAAACCTCGCTTCCAAGAAGATTAACGAGTCCAAATAGGGTATATATAGCGAGCGGCGAAAATACTCGTATAATAAAAGAGCTGGATTATTTGCTCTGTAGTTTTCGAGTTTATGTTATTTATGTGCCTATGCACACTTAAGGAAAGGAGGGAATGGGCTCAGGAGTAGCGGTCCAGGTTCGGGTGAGGGCAGCTGTCGTCCCCTACCCCCTTGGGTACCCCCCTTGATACTGTTCCATGGATAGATATATAGTATTATTCTATAGAAGTTATACACGCATTAAATATGAATACGGATAATTGTCATTTTTAACCCAAAAGGAATTCAGCCATATGCAGGCTAGATTTATTGTATTTTTTCTCAGAGCTAGGACAAAATATCGTTGAGGTCTATCAGAATTTATAGGATAATCTTGTGTATTGTACTGATGTGATCAATGCATGACTATCCGTGTATTTCATCTTTTCTAATGGAATTTTTGTCTTTCAATATAAAAATGCGCAGCTTAACCTACGATTTTCGAGAGAAAGGTTTTAATTTATTTTCGAAGTAAATTACGTAATAAAAACGTGTCGCTCACCTCACCGGGAATGCCGCCGTGGGAGCCATACCTTACAGTATTTCGCATCACATTTCTTCTAAGCTGGTTAGAAATCCTGCCCACTGGACCTATCATTTTCGCTAAGTATATTTTAAAGTTCTTTATGAAACTGCCAGGTAGGGCTCAGGTAGATAAGATAAAGATACCGTATATCTATCGGCTGTCGAATATCGATGCGTCTTAACCGCCGGAGTGCGATAAGCGTTTGTAAAAATTATTTATTAAACAGTGTTGTAGTAGTTATCCACCTACTTGAAAATATTCGTCGTCGCTTACGATTATTTCAGGTTTTACACTTGCACTAAAATCGGTATTGAATTTTATTATATTGTATCGCATGTTTTCATTACCTGGTAAATTGTGTATTGTTTAACTAAATGAGAAAGATAATATATGAGTCTGTGTGTGAGAACAGGCGTGACTATTCGTGTTTTAAGTTATTATATGTAAGTTGGAATTGGATTTATTTATTTACAAGTTTACGTAAGTTTCTTTTGGTATTTTTATATATTACCTACGTGTACGGTAATATTTAAAATATTTTAGTTAATTTTTCTACCAATAATTGCGAATAAATTGGTATAGTTGTATTTCTCAAAATGGTAACACTAATAGTTACTACTTAAAAAAAAAGTAACAGTTGGCCACGCTTGCCACAAAATTCATTTCTCATTTTGACTTTGGAGAATACCTGTTCTCCCAACCTCATTAATTCATTCAGTTGTTGCTGTAATTTCCACATTACAGTTTTCAAACCTACAAGTGATATATAAGAATCAGATATGGCTGATTTAGATGATTTCTTCGCCAAGAAAGACCGCAAAAAGTCAAAATCGGTCAAAAAGTTTGCGACGGCGGATGAGTTAGCTAAAAAACTGGAAGACACAAACAAAAAGCCAGATGTGCGACCGAAGAAGGAGCGGCCTGTGACCGAAGGAGACGAAGCAACCCGCGGCGGGGTAAGTTTCACCAAATAAACTTATAAATTGGACTAATTTTCAGAGGTCTTAGGTCGGTCGTGTCAGCTGTCAATTTTCAATGTAAAGTGGAGGCCAGAGCTTGTTTAATGAAAAAGTGTCGCTTTTAACGGTGTTTCATGTCCATACTACACATATTTATATCACAGATTTTTTTTTAAATCTGCAAGTTTTCTATAAAAAATACCACATTTCTATTCTCTAGTCTAAAGTAACTGTTTATCATTTTATATTCGAAAAAAGAGACGTGTGTAGTATTATCCACGCCCCCAACGAACAATATGAGTACTTAAAACAAATTTATACACAAAAAATTAAATATTTTTAATAATGTCTAAACAATTTATCAGTGATCCAAAATCTTATTCATTTAAAATAAAGCTAATGTTCTCACATCTATTTAAAAGAGATGATTAGATTACCTCATTTAAACAGTAATTAGGGAATCTGCTTCCAAATCGAGGGTTCTAGGTTAGTTTGCCAGCTTGGTTGATTAGAACAAAGTAATATAAATTGTTTTGAAAACTGTGATACATACTGCTTACTCCTCTGTTCATTTTGTACAGTACAAGCAGGCTTGTACTGTACTACAAGCTACTTTGTTGTTATTATTGTTTGTGATATTTATGGTGTATGTTAAAAAGCTTTTATTTTTCATGTATAATTTAATTGTTAAGATTGTACTTAGTTATTCGCTAGTTGTCATCTGTATGACTTATTCCTTGTGTGCTAGAAACAATTACAATAATATTTTTATTGTTTTGACCTGTCATAGTATGTATGTTATGTAGTAAAATACAATATGTTGTTATAATTATGTTTAATATTGTGTACATAAAGTAAGTCTTTAAAAAGCAATTTCATTACAAGTGATTTGAAAAATATTAGGATAATTTTAATATTATCATTCAAATGTAAAGTTTATGTGTTGTCTGTTTGTTTTGTATGACATCGAGTGAGAAGTCTGACTTATTAATTTTTGCCTTGTAAAAGGCTACCATTTAAATCTAGTTATGTCAATTTTCAAAAGTGAACTTTCATATCTTGACTTGGAGTATAGTTTGTATGTTACTGGCTAATACATAGTTCGTTACATGCCATCTGTAATATCTACTTGATGCATTACTTGCAATCCAAGTAGCCCATTAATGGGAAGCTCGGTACCTGCATTTTAAATTGAAATCTCCAGTTTCAACCTCCTCAGATAAATTTAAAAATATATTACTTCATGCCATTTTCTTTTTGTTGTGGGGAAATTATACATATATTATTTCTTGAACTAAATGTTTGGGTTTATAAGTAGCAAATCTGGTTGTAGTTTGATTGTTAACTCATGACCTATATTATTTAAAATATAAATATAATGACAACCTTGATGTCTTAATGGTTTAGGTGTTGTATCTAAGCATTGAAGGTTCCGGTTTCAATTCCCAGCCAGGTTAATTTAGGTGACAAACTTTTTAGATTGTCTTGGGTCTGGGTGTGCTGGGGAATGCCTCTGGTTGTTATCATAGCACAGGGAATGCCTTAGTTTGAGACTGGATGATCGATGCATTGTCTGGTGCATTTGTTATTATTATTATCCCTTGGTTGACTTTTACAAATAAGGGAATATAAGTGCTTATTTATAAATAAGGAAACATTGTTACTTGTCTTCCCTTATTTGTAAATCGTGAACTAATTATTTATAAAAGTTCACTACTTTGCTCACACATTTATGATTTATTGTTAAATGTGTACGTAGTTAACACAATTATATTTATTAAATATAGGTATATGTAGTATACTTACATATATACATATCTTCATGCTGTATCCTTAACTGGGTAGTCAGAGACGACGGAGCACCAAGCGTCGCGGTCCTTTCGTCATAATTCTTTCGCTTCCTCAAATCTCATTCTTCACAGATTTAGTATACTTGCATCTATAATATTTGATAATACATACTTACATGCTGTATCCTAAAAGTGTAGGCAGTGAGGACTGAATGGCAAGCATTATGGTTCATACATATTTCCCTGTCTTAAATCTCATTGTTCTCTTTGCCGCACTTTGCACACATTTGCCAATGTATGCTAGTGCTTTCAACATTTCCATCATTTAAGATTCTATTTGATCTTTCTTGGGTTCTGCTACTTTCATTCTAAATGTTCTTCATTGATCATTGTCATTCTTTCTATATGCCTGAATTTAAATAGTTCTTTTTTCATTTGTACAGTAACATTTCATCGAAATCTGCCATATAACTCAAATGAATAAGAAAATTAAATAAACTAGCCTTGCCTGCGACTTTGTCGGCGAGGAACCACCTACGGGTCCAACTATAGCTAAGAACCATCCAGGTTACCTCATAAGTGCAAAAAAATTTCATCAAAATCAGTCAAGCCCTTTTAGAGAACAATTATCAATACATGAGAGTTATATAATACATATAAAGATAAAATATAATCATGACGATGTAAATGTTATTGTTATGTCAATGGTGTGCAAAATATCTTTGTTGTCCAAATAAAATTTGTCTTGCTCCAAAAACCATGAGACAGTCAACCTTCCGACAGTATGTCTTGAGTGCTTTTAATGGCAATCTGTAATGTTTAAAGACCTTTAAGGTAAACATCACAAGGGTTTTTTTAGCCGATTTGAGTCCAATTCTGTTCAGTGGGCTTAGTGTCTGATTTTCGTTGTTCTCAGAAACTAAAAAAGTCATAATATATTTAAAGAGTTTTCCCATAACTCCATTCAAAATAGATATAAAATATTAAAAAGATTGTTCAAAACCTTGAAAGGTAATGTATCAGTTTGATGAGCAAGTTATTTAAAGTACTGGGAGCTATTAAGTAACAAGTCATTTGACTTTGTTTATATAAGATAAAGTATGGTTTGTTTTCATGATAATATTTAATAACAATGCTAAATTCTTTAATTGTTTACTGTATCATATTATAACCTGTTGCTTCCGCTAATTTTATTAATCTCTAATTGTGCCCATGGGAGTTAAAAAATGATATTTTTCCAGTAAAAAAGACAGAAGTTTTCTCACAATTGGTTCAGCTCTTTTACAAATATTCAGACAATTAGTGGACAAAAATTATAAAAATGTCTTCGGGTCTTGGTAACGTGCAAATAACTATGAGCGACTAAGAAAATGCTTTCGTTTTTTTGTAATTACAGATTTATTTATTCATATAGATTGATCTGACTGATGCTACTTATATACCAAAATTGCATTGTTACAAGAAATTGTCGATACATGTTTGGTATCAGTTGGACACAATGTCTTGGTTTTAATAAGTGGCAATACAAAGTGACAGCTACAATTGTTCTAGTGTTTCATAGCCAAAATGGTTAAACTATAACTTTATATAATTTCATTATATTCTTCTGTTTGTTCTTATTTCACTGGTGATTTATTTTGTTATTTTTACTTCAACTGAGCTGAAATTGGTTATAAAAGAAATAAATTGCTAACCCAAACCCAAAAATGAAAAAAATATTTAAAAAAGTATTTCAAGCCCAATTTTTTTTTAATTCACATTTTAATCTCGCTTGCTTTTTCCAAATTTCTACTATAACTTCAAGTCAACGAGTGTTTGACAGCTATTAGTCGATTTTTATTTAAAGTTATTTTCATTGAGACAGGTGCTACATACACAGGTTAGTTTATGTTTGATTGTTTAATTAATAACATCTGCCTTTTCAAATAAAAAACAGAAATTGATTTATCCTTTCAAGATCTACTATGTCACAGAATACACAATCTTTTCCGACAGGAATAAAATTTTTGCTGCGCCCGCAACTATTCTGTTATTTTTTGACTTTACAGGAGGAAGAGGAATGGAAGGAATATGAGGAACCTGTAAAAGACTACACAGGTCTGAAGATACAGGTGTTGCAAGGTGGCCCAGCTCCCGAGTCCGGCAGGGACGCCACAGCCGAGGACTTTGCCCCCGACAGTGGGAAGGTCAAAGGCCCCTGGAATAAGCCTGTGAGTAGATGTATAATCTATTTGGGTATGTCCACTAGGCTAGGCTGCAGATGATGAGCTGTCTGCCTCTTTAAAGAAGTGGTTATTCAGTCCTGTTCCCTGGATTGATTGATCAGTACAGAACAGTAGAAAGTAGGATATTCGTTATGAAATATGGTTTCGGTTATAAAAACTAGTTTCGCTAAGACACTAGGTCAAATAGCCTGAGGCCTAGAAGACAGGAATGTTGAAAGTTCTCAAATACTTTTGAGAAAGTTTGCGAGAAGAATGATTAGGTGTGAGAAGGAGATAGAGGTATAGCACCGCCTTACTTTTCGCTCTGTCTTCTAGTTTTGTAAGGGATGTTCAATTTTTTCGCAATATTATTTAGACCCCATTCCTGAGCTTTTGTACTGTAGTACTTGTTAATTATTATGACATGTTTATATTTTTTGTGACAAGTGAAGTTTAGTGAAAGGGTATTTTTTTTTAAGAAAAACGTATTTAATAGTTTTGTTTTCAAATAAAAATATAAGAAAAAAATAGTTAAAAGAAATAAATTTACAACAGTGTGATTATTTTGGAGCAGGTGGGTCTTCTTTTTGTTATAGACGTTTTTTTAATTTTATGGTCAAAATACTGTTTTGAATAAAGCAATATAAATACTACATATTTTACCTGAATAAATTGAATGTGTTTATTCTACTATCTCTACAGGTCTTTCTTTCATTGAAATACATTTTTAAGTGAGTTAAAAAAAAGGCATGCATTTAACGGCACTTCAAAATTGGTGAAAATGTAGACAAAATTGCTATGCATTGCTACTAAAAAATATAATGTTAAACTATAAAATGTTACTCCTTCATTAAAAAGATATTATCTTTAAAAAATTTTAAGACGCTGTAAAATAATTATTGACAATAAAAAAAAATAGGTAATCATTTCAAATAATACATTGTGCTATGAAAAATAACATTTTGTATAAACTAAATAAAATAAATTTGACAAGCTGTCATCCTGACAATGCCGACACGTCCGGCGCAGTGAATGAAGTACGTGCAACTGTACGACGTCTCTTCCTAACTCCTGGAAATAACTCTGAAATACACCTACTATTATATATAAGATTGCTATAAATACATATACCAACAGCAAAATATGGAAGGATATAGAGATGTTTTAAGATTAAATTTCTCAACTTCAACTATTTCCTTTTAAAGTTATTCAAACTTATTATATTTAAAATTAGCTGTGACTCGCAGTTTTATCTGCGTTAAATTTGGCATTTTTCCAATATAAAAAGAAGTCTAGGTCACTCTAGGAAATGTCCTCTACCTACCAATGAAAGCCTCATCAAAATTCGTTCACCTGTTTCGGACATTAGCCCGGACAAGCAAACACAGACTGGAAACAGACAGACAGAAATTTAAAGAAGCGTGTTTGGGTTTTGATTATTTAATCATAGACTGACATTTCATATAGATTAATGCTTATCACGATACAACTAAATTTAACCTCTTGACTGTCCTAAACTTTTGAAATCAGTAATTTTCACAGTTAATTTATTTAACATACCATATAAATCACGATTAGATATCATTGTCAGGCCACAACAGTCTATTATTTTATACGGATCCAATTTTTTATAGGCTACTGGTTATTACCCTGACTTCGTTCGCGTAATCTTTTATTTACTAAATTAAATAATTCAGAAACCTTCGCGGAGTACACAAAACAACTCACCAAAGTTTCATCACAATCGCATGAATGATTTAGGAACACTTAGAGATCAAACATACAGACATACATTCATTTTTATTACATGATAATTATTTTTATTTTGTGGCCTTACTATATTTTTAATCTTCATTATCATTTCATCATTAATGGAACCCCTTCTAGTAATATTTTATTGTAGGGCATTATATTTTTTATATTGCAATAAATAGCATTTATATCTTAATTTTTGTCAATTTTGAAGTACATATAAATGCATTCATATAATAGTCTTGCTTAGTTCCTTAAATCAGTTCTTTAAATTATTTCGTACTAGCTAGTGCCCGCGACTATGTCCGCATGAAAGTCAGTTTTATTATGCACCTGTAACAGGCGAGCGGCGAATTTAAAATTATCTTTAAATGACGATAACTTTTTTCTTTGTCATCCGATTTCAATGAAACATAGCCTAAATTGTGCTCTAAGCTAAGCTAAATCTTCCTGTAAAAATCGCAAGAAAATCCGTTCAGTAGTTTCGGAGATTAGTATGTACATACAGACAGACAGAAATTAAAAAAAATGCTTTTTTATGTTTTGTTACTTTTTTTTTCTCGTCCACATGCATTTATTGATTTTATACACGTAGTTTCTACTGCTTTATTATATTTATACAGAAGCTGCCCTTTTCAACGGAAAATTTTATTATAATCTATGTGCAGTCTTTTGCAGCTTATGGAAATACTGTGTTTGGAATGTAATATGGTATTGTTAAAGTATTGTATTTCTAAACTTTAATTTGCTTGTTCCCTGTTTTAAAAGATGTATGTGTTAAAGGCATAAGAGTATTGTTCTGAGAACAGCCTCAGAACAATAGAAGGCTTTGAAGATTTTGAAATGGTCTCAAAACAGGTAGTTAAGAATTTCCGTTAAATTTACTACTTATTTTTTTATTTGCTAGTTTGGAAGAATTACAACCGTTTGTGTTACTTGTGGATGGCCATTTTGGCAGATCAAGATATAATCACACTATTAATGCGGACTACTTGTACAGGGACAGAGTACCGTTAATTTTTTTGCCAAATTCTTTTTTAAACTAAAATATAAGCCATGTTACTTGCTGATAAGTTTTTGACTTTATCCATTACATACAAACACAGTTTATCTCTTTATGATATAATTATAAATTTAATATATATTTATAGACATGTTTCTCTTCTCAACAAAGTATATATACATGCATATCTTCACGCTGTATCCCTGATGGGGCAGTCAGATAGAACGGAGCGCCAAGCGTCGCGATTCTTAAATACTTCTTTCGCTTACTCAACTCATCATTCTCCTCGCACATTTTTGCCTTAGTATGCGGGTGCTTTTGACATTTCCGTCAGCTAACACTGGCTATTTGATCTTCATAAGTCAGCCTTGGTCTTCCTTGGCTTCTTTTGTCACTCGCTTTCGCTATGTAGATTTTCTTCGTTAATCTTTAATCACTCTTTTTTTCTATGTGTCTGAACCATCTAAGCATCAACAAAGCATTTTCAGGATATTCCAGTATTCATACTCTGTAAGTTTAACATTTTCAATATAAGGAAAATTATAAATTCCCGGAAATACTACATATATTAGCCATTCTTTCTTAATTTCCACTTTCGATATTGACAACAGCAGAACTGTCTTTGATGTGGGTACAAAATGAAATGACTTGGTGAGGAGAGTACCAATATATATATGTATATCTTGTTTTAATTGACTAGATTTTCTGTCTGAACTGTGGCGGCTGATATGTTTTCAGTTAAGTGACGGCCTAACCCAGGTCCAGTACCTTTATTATTGTGTAATGCAGTGACTAATCGTTGAGACACATATGTATATTTAGTAATGTTTTGCCGGATTGTTAAAAATGCATATTCGCGGATACGAACGCGGATATGGATTATTATGGTTTACATCCGCAAATAGGATACGGACTTCAACTTTCGTACTTCGTTTGTTCGTTCGTAATATAATCGAATTAATCCTATTTTATGTAAACATAGTGAGATAACTTGCTTTTATAATGTTCTCATAATTGTTTAATTTTTTCAATAAAAAGTAGTAGTAAATAGAAAGTAGTTTGAATTTATTATATTTCATTGCTATTTTTAAAATTTCATATTATGAAATTCATTAATATTAAAGATTCGTTCAAGAACCGCAAAAAAGTAACTGATACGAATACATCTTTTTTCCCCTCGGATATCCGCGGACACGGATACGGATATCCGGCACATCACTAATATTTAGCAGTGCTTAGCAAGCAATGATGCTTTTTTAAGCGTGTAACGTGCAGTGTGTGTATAGACGCGTTATTGCCGGCAGGTGGAAGTGGAGCAGCCGGCGCCGCCGCCGCCGGTCGTGGAGGAGCGGCCGCCCAGCACCAAGCCGGCCGCCTACGTGCCGCCGGCGTCGCGCGTGCGCGCCGAGCCCGTGCGCCGCAACCAGTCGGTCAGTGCAAGCCTCCCACTGCTAACCGCACATCACTCACCACCGCACCCTCTATCACACACCACTCATCGCCTATCACATACCACTCATCACATCAGTATCACTCAACACTTACTATCCACCTTTCACTGTCTACAGTTTACTACCCACCACTCGACATCCACTACACATCAGTCGTCACTCACCACCCACCACCCACCACTCACTATCTATCGTCCACCACTCTACACCTGTCACTCACCACTCGACACCTATTTCTTACCCAATACTTACCACATATCACCCACCACTCTTTTATCTATCACACACCACTAACTCCAGACAATTACACAGATTATGTGACCCCAAACTAAGCAGTAAGCTTGTACTATGGGTACCACACAACGCACTCTGGGGGAGTTCCCAGTAACACCCAGACTCCAAGCCAATTTAGAAAAGTTTGTTTCCTAAATTGACCTGACCGGGGATCGAACCAGGGACCCTAGCTTGGAAAGCAGATGCATATGCCACTGCGCCAACTATCTATCATCTGCCACTCACCACCTATCAATCACCACCTGTTACCCACCACTCATCACCTATTATCCACCACTCGCCACCTATCATTCATCATCTGTTACTCACCACTTACCGTCACTTATCGTCTACCAACCACCCACCACTCACAGTATTTTACAACAATAATATTTGTAGTATATCTTTTTTACTTACTCTTGTTTTTTCTTTCTGATCTGTGTAGTGACAAAGTTATCATTAGCAATTGTGTGTCTTGACTTTTTGGCGGGAAGGGGAGAAGTGATGTTGACATTTTGTTTAGATTTTCTATTTTTTTTAATTTTTTGGAGTTTTAGAGTACAAAAGTGATAGTATATTGTGTCTAAAAGTTCTGTATAAGTGAAAAGAATGGAGTAGGTCTAAATAAACATGTGTAGCTCAAGTTCTCGCGCTCTTCCAATAAGTCCTTTATAATTTCAGTAAAGCCTCTACTATCACTTTACTGGAGGTGTTTTACGATAAGAAAAAACTAATTTACTTTTGATTTTATTGGATTCTACTTAATAATACGTGACATTGGCAAATGCGTTAAACTGTGCTCCTCGCCATAAAGAAAGAAAAAAAAAATTGTGTCTATAATAAATATATGAGTAATAATGGGCCCGACGAACGTTGTCCTGCCCTACTGTAAAAATATTTCCTAGAATCCGATTGCAGTGCCATCTATCTGAGGCAATTTTGAATCTAATCAATCTAATAATCTAATCTTGAACCATCGAGAGGCTCACTCAATCACACAAAAAAAGCATGTGTGTAATAAGGTACGCACGTAAGAAGTTATACTTCTATGAAGTGAATAAAAATAAAAAACAAAGTTGGCCACATATAAAAAAAAACTGGCTTTATATAAAAAAAAATAAAACTGGCCGCTTGAAATAAATGAAATTAAAGTTAATAAATTATGTGTTACATAGGCGCGTAACTTTTTGGCGGGAACGGGAGAAGTAAGGTTGTCATTTTATTTAGATTTTCTATTTTTTACATTTTTTGGAGTTTTAAAGTATAAGAGTGATAGTATATTGTGTTTTAAAGTTCTGTGTAAGTGAAAAGAATGGCGCAGGTCGAAATAAATATGTGTAGTTGTAGTTTTTGCGCTCATGCAAGAAGTCCTGTAAAATTACAGTAAAGTCTACTATCACTTTTTAGAAGTTTTAACGTTTTAAATAACGATTCTACACTATTACAATACGTGATATTGGCAAATGCGCTAATCTGTGTGCTATGCCGTAATGAAACAAAAAAAATACATAGGCGCGCGCAAATTCGTCACACGCTAAAAAATACATTCTGATTTGTTGTTTCAAACGCACTAAAAGAAGTATAACTTCAAAAATTTCATCAAAATCAGTCCAGCGGTTTAGGAAGAGTTCAGTGACACATATACGTACAGAAGAATTATATCCACTTTTATATTATACGAGCAATATTTGTATATATATTTGTTATCACTTTCTCAAAAACGGGTCTAACGATTTCTTGACGACCTCCGTGGCGCAACGGCTAAGCGCGTCGGAAAATAAACGGGGGTTGCGGGTTCGATTCCCGCCCCGAGTCTGGGTGTTTATGTATAACTAGCTGTACCCGCGACTTCGTCTGCGCGGTAAATTTTTTCGTGGCTTTCCCGGATTAGGTTAAATTATATGTAAATATGCATAGTATGTTTAAACATTGTTTCTGAAAAAAAGTCTACGTTTAAACTTACGTCTGTCTCCGGACCCATACTATCTACAGAGATAGTATGGTTCCGGAGACACCGATTTCCCATTTCCCATTCAAAGTTTTATCCCCCTTTTCACCCCCTTAAGGATAGTTTTTTGATAAAAAAGTAGCCTATGTCCGTTCCCATGTGTCAAACTATGTCCATGCTACATCACAATCAGTTCAGTGGTTTATCATTTCCCATACATAGTTTCATCCCCCTCCCTCCCGTCCCCTTTTTCACAGATTTTTATAAAAAAAGTAGTTTATGTCATTTTGATAAAAAAAGTCTTATTACCGCACCAAATTTTATCATTACCAAGATTTAGCGTTTCCCATACAAAGTTTCATCCCCGTTTTCACCATCTTAGGCATGACTTTTTGATAAAAAAAATTGTCTATGTCCATTCAGTAATGTTAAACTATCTCCCTGCCAAATTTCATCATAATAGGTTCAGGGGTTTGCCATTTCCCATACAAAGTTTCATCCCGCTTTTCACCCCCCTTTTCACCCCTTTAGGGGTAGATTTTCTAAAAAATAAGTAGCCTATCATGAGCACAATCACATGTTCTTACGACGTACCGATTACCATTAAGATCAGTCAAGCCGTTCTTTAGTTGTAAAAGGACATACAGACAGACAAAAATTTTAAAAATGGTAGAATCGAAATCAGTAAGTAATAAAACGACTATCTATCGCAAAATTTGACAAAAAATCTGAAATTACAGACAGACGCAAGAGATTTATATACTAGTATAGATGATTTCTGATAAATGAGAGGGGTCCATTATTAATTACTGGGTGGGCCTCCTCAAAGCTGCGTACATTCACATGAGAAATTAAGCAGCAAATAAATGAATTGTGTATTTAATGTTAATAATATTATAATAATAATTAATTAATAATTGTTGTATAGACTTGGGTGTTACTTTGGGGAAATCCATCTCATGTGATAAATTCCAAAAATTTTTAGCAATTTTCCGCTCATACTCCAAAAACCATCAATCGACACGTGTTTCGCCTCTCAACCATGCATCCTCAAGATATACTAGAGATAGGATTCGGTCAACTAATTGTGCTGGTTAGTTGACCGAATCTTATCTCTGTATATATATATGGTATATATATTATCTTCTCAACGAAGCATCCTCAGGATATACCAGAGATAGGATTCGGTCAACTAATTGTGCTGGTTAGTTGACCGAATCCTATATCTAGTATATCCTGAGGATGCTTCATTGAGAAGCGAAACACGTGTCGATTGGTGATTTTTGGAGTTTGAGCGGAAAATAGCTAAAGAGTTTAGTAATTTATCATATAATTAATAATTTTTTAACCGACTTCAAAAAAAGAAGGAGGTTCTCTTTTGTTTGGTAGGCAATACTTCAGAGGTGGTCCCAATTAAATTTCACCGATAATGGAGCTTGGACTTCGAAGGTACACTAGATAACACGACCTGGTTATAACCTTTATTTATATTGACGATTCTCTTGTATATCGTTGCGCTCCGGAATTAGAATGAAGTTAATTGCAGACCTGCCCTAGATATTTATTTAGGTCAAGACCACTCAAAAGGGAGAAATAAAATATTTTTATTAAAAAAAATTAAACCGCCTTAAAAAAAACACTGAAAAGTACGAAATAACTATCCTTTACTAATCGAAACTCAAGTACAATTAAAATAACTTTATAAATACGACACACATACCTATATAATTAAATTTGACAGTTATTGAAGTGGGTGCCAAATCAATGTGCAACAACATAAAGTCTAGTAGTTTGGTGGGCTTGGCACCGACTTCAGTAACTGTCAAATTTAATTATATAGGTATGTGTATTGTATTTATAAAGTTATTTTAATTGTACTTGAGTTTTGATTAGTAAAGGATAGTTATTTTATATTTTTCAGTGTTTTTTTTGAAGGGGTTTAATTTTTTGTTACTAACATTACCTCTAAGTTATGTACTAACCAATTCTATGGATCTGTTATTTGAAAATAAATGTTTTATTATTATTATTATTATATTATCTATTTTATTTCTTACTTTTTATTTTTTTTTAATGGACGTTTCCGCACGTTGTGTTGCAGAAGCACGCGCCGGACATCCACAACGACGACTACTTCCCGGTGCTGGGCGCGAGCGGCAAGCGCGCGGGCGGGCCGGCCGGCGCCCCGGGCGGGCCCGGCGGGGCCGGCGGGCCGGGCGGCGCGGGCGGCGCCGGCGGCTGGAGCACGGCCGCCGGCCGCGCCGGCCCGCCGCTGCCGGCCGGCGCGCGCCCCGCGCTCGCGCTCGGGAACAGGTTCACCACGCTGCAGGACGACAGCTAGCCAGGTACTGGACCGCACGCGCACGCACGCACACACACGCACACACACGCACGCGCACGCACACGCACTCGCGCACGCACTCGTAACACACACACATGCACTCACATAAGACATACACACGTGAACACACATAAGACATACACATCTGACACACACACGCACATACACACATAAACACATGCTCACGCACACATACACACATACACTAACGCACATAAACACAAACAGAACACATGTATCTATACTTTGAAATTGCGCTCGGGAACAGGTTCACCACAATGCAGAACGGCAGTTAGCCAGGTGCACACTGGACCACACACTCACACGCACGCACACGCGCACATAGACACATGCTCGCACGCACACACACACACACACACATACACACACACAGAACTCACGTGTCTATTCTTTGGTATGGATATAGTAATGTTTGGAACATCGTCGTAAACAACTAGCCAAATGTAGACGATATACATACACTCGCGTGTCCATATTTTGATATGGATATTTAATATTTATATCTCGAACATCCTCGTGCGCTATAGCTAGTCAGGTGCGGATGACACACACACACACTCGCATATCCATACTTTCATATGAATATTTATATTTCGAACATCCTAGTGGATGACACCTAGCCAGATGCAAATAACATACACATACTCGTGTATCCATACAAAAATATGGACACGCTGGCTGTCATCCACGAGGATGTTCGAAATATAAATATCCCTGTCAAAGTATGGATATGCGAGTGTATAATAGACATATTTATATTTTGAACATCCTCGTAGATGACACCTAGCTAAGTGTAGACCACGACTTTTTGGCGGGAACGGGAGAAGTGAGTTTGTCATTTTATTTAGATTTTCTATTTTTCACATTTTTATGAGTTTTAAAGTACAAAAGTGATAGTATATTGTGTTTTATAGTTCTATATAAGTGAAAAGAATGGAGTAGGTCTAAATAAACATGCTAAACTGTGCGCCATGCCATAAACAAAGAAAAAAAAAGTGTGTGCGTCAGCTCCGACGTACAACTGGAGTTTACTGGTTTTTTCCTTATTTTATATATTTTTATTCACTTCACTGTATACAATAATATTAAATATCAATATTAATAGATATAAAAATAAGTAGCATTTGCCATCTTCGATTTGAAAATGAATGTCATTTTCGTAATCAGTACCCCGAGAAACCTAGAACATGACACCCATGTAGATTTATCAAAAAAAAAATTCGCCATCTTGGATTACAAAATGAACGTCATTTTCGTAATCAGCACCCCGAGAATCCCAGAATTTGATACACGTATCGATTTATTTAAAAAAAGTAATATTCGCCATCTTGGATTTGAAAGTGAAAGTCATTATCGTAATCAGCACCCCAAGAATCCTAGAATTTGATACACGTATCGATTTATCTAAAAAAAGTAATATTCGCCATCTTGGATTTGAAAATGAACATCATTTTTGTAATCAGCACCCCGAGAAACCTAGATATATGTACATATATACAGGGTTATTGGTAATTCGACGTATTCCCGTTAGGAGGTGATAGGGGGTGACTATTTGTAATAATTTTAACCCCCATA
The DNA here is from genome assembly GCA_907165235.1 of Zeuzera pyrina. Classification (NCBI taxonomy): domain Eukaryota; kingdom Metazoa; phylum Arthropoda; class Insecta; order Lepidoptera; family Cossidae; genus Zeuzera; species Zeuzera pyrina. Next base: position 7,597,950 of record OU015645.1, read on the forward strand.
TGCATTATGCAAAAGTGAACCATTTTTGAGTTATCATGTTTTTTAGCTTTTTTTAAAATAAGCCAAAAATACAACATCAAAAATTTATTTTAAAAAAAGTTATTGAAGTCGGTGCCAAATCAATGTTTCACAACGGAAAGTCTATTAGTTTATTAGGCTTGGCACAGACTTCAGTAACTGTCAAATTTAATTATATGGATATTTGTATCGTATTTATAAAGTTATTTTTGTACTTAAGTTTCAATCCGTAAGGGATAGTTATTTCATACTTTTCAGTGTTCTTTTTTGAAGTCGGTTTAATTTTTTTTTCAAACTTTTCACGCGTGCATTGGTTTTGTTTTACAAATTGGCGCCGTGCTTTTTTTAATTTGAATTGAAATATGCAAAAGCTTGATCAAAATGAACAGCATATGTTTCAAAATTACACAAATGAAGAATACGCCGATATTATGTTTTGTTACGGCTTTTGCCACGGTAACAGTGAAGCTACTCGTCAAGATTATTCGCGTCGTTTTCCTTATCGCCGGTTACCCCATGAATCAGTTTTTAATGGAGTATATAGGCGAATCCGAGAAACTGGTAGCGTTCAGAGACGACAAATTAATGCCGGAAGACCCCCAGTCCATGTTGTTAATTACGAAGAGGATATTCTGCAAGAATTTATCGATGAACCAACAATTTCGACAAACACCGTCGCCACACAACTCTGTAGCACAATGGAAAGCGTGGTCTACGGTGCATAATGCAGGATTCTATCCTTACCATTATACTCCTGTGCAAGTTATTCACGATAAGGACCCTGAAAGGAGAGTTGCTTTCTGTAGATTCATGTTAATTGCGGATTTAGAAGACGCGTCTTTTTTGAAATAAATCCTATGGACCGACGAATCCAAATTCGATGAGGATGGGATTACTAACTACCACAATGAACATTATTGGAGTGAGAAAGTGCACAAAAATCCTAATAAAAAGAGGCCAAAAGGGTCGCAATGCCGTTTTTCGGTCAATGTGTGGATGGGAATAATTGACGACAATTTAATCGGACCACATTTTTTACCGAGCAATCTAAATGCTGCAGCCTACGAAAATTGTTTGACAAATGAAATGTTTGACCTCGAAGACGTGTCTTTGGCTACAAGGCAAAACACATGATATACCAGCAAGACGGATGTCCTGCACATTTTGGTGTCAATGTTAGGCGATGGCTAACATTGACACCAATTTTTATGCCATTTTCCTAATAGTTGAAGAGGGCGAGGAGGACCCATTCCGTGGCCTGCGCAGAGTCCGGACTTAACGCCGGTTGATTTCTATGTCTGGGGTCACATGAAATCCCTAGTTTACGACGTCTTTCCTGTGTCATCCGCGGAAGAACTCAAAACAAGAATTATAAACGCAGCAATCGCGATGCGGAATAATTTGACTACTTCGGTAGTTAAGTCACAACTCAGAAAAAGAATGCGACTTTGCGTACGCAATAGGGAAAGTCACTTCGAGCAAGAACTTTAATTAGGCTAAATTACAAAATGTCTTAATTGTTACTTATTATTAATTGTTATTACTACTAAACTGTTACTGGTTCTAAATTTTATTTTAAATTTGTATTTTTTGTTTTATTTACATTGGGTATTGTTTTTAATTAATTTTATGAAAATTTTAAAGAACGACCTTAAGTTTAGTTCGAATACGAATTTCCACCTGCTTCCTTTGTGATCATTTTTTTTTTCAGTTTCTTTGAAATAAGTTCCTAGTTGTTATGCATTGTTGGAGAGCTAAGAAAACGGTTATTTTTTTTAAATAATCTGCAAGCCAAATTTCATAACGTTTTTTTTTGTTTTTAAGGCATTTTAGTGGAAAGTAATCTCAAAAAAATATTGAAATAATATCGTTTTTCGTCTCGCATTTTTAAATTTGGACCGATAATTGTTGTTTTAATATTGATAAATAACCAGTGTTTAATTGTTTTTATAAATCAAGAAAAAATGAAATTTAAATTGATATTTTTTTTTTATAAATTTTTGATGTTGCATTTTGACTTATTTTGAAAAAAACCTAAAAAACATGATAACTCAAAAATGGTTCACTTTTGCATAATGCATATGGGTATTAAAATGATCACAAATAGTCACCCCTATCACCTCTTAACGGGAATACGTCGAATTACCAATAAACCTGTATATTCATCATTTAAAGGCGCTGTAGAGTATATTATATACCTATATATTTTATATAGAAATAGGTATATTATATACACATAATACTTACATGCGTAAGCTGCCCCGCAGCATACCCTATGTACGTCTTAATACTCATGACTGAAAAGTGAAAGGTGCGCACAATAGGTTGCGCACAAAAAACGTAACGAGGTCATTCGATGAGTAGATTTTACTCCTCATATTTTTTTCATACCGGGGGCCTTATATGAAAATCGATTCTTAAGGAGTATACTCTAAAAAAAGTGCAGACAACGTACACATACACACTCGCATATCCATACTTTGACAGGGATATTAATATTCGCTTCTATACCAGCATTAAAAAATCTTCATTTAAGCCCTCAAAACCTCCATCGACAGCAGCTTTGACTTCTTCATTTGTGAACATTTTTGACTTTGAGAGGTCAATTATTCAAGTACTTAATCACTGCAAGATACTTGATTCTTTCTTCTTTCTCCTTTCGACGAGATCGCGTGAGGAAGCGTAACGAATGCAAATAAAGAAATGAAATTTCATACCGTTACTATTGAATAATGTAGCTTTAAAATGAGGGTAGTTTTAAAAATATATGACTATCCTATCTACATTAGGCTACGAACTTTTCAAATACCCCTCGTATATGGATACTTCGGCTTACACTACACTTAGAAAAATATAGAAATTGTATTATGTATTTTAATTAACTTAGTAGATTTTTGAGAAAAACCTCCAAAAATCATCCAGCCCTCCATGGGAGATACTGATGGTAGTGGTCTTATCACGACACATACTGCGCAATCTACACTTTAGGTGCCTCCTACAAGAGACGGGATGTCGTAGTTCTGTTTTACTCATACTATCCATACTAATATTATAATTACAAGTCTGTCTGTCTGTAACATTTTCACAGCTAAACTTCTATTAATACAATGATGTTACTACAAATTAACAATGATTTTCATGTACTTTTTAATAAAACTAATGTTATTGTACCATGCAGAGTCAAAAATAAACAAGAAAATATGAATTGTTTTATGTTGCAGGTACCACAATCAATTCTGAGAAGCACACCAGTAAAGTGAAGTGTCATTAAAGACTTATAAGCGAAACCTGGCGCGTAATATACACACACACAATTATGTCATGCGAACAGAACAAGTGCATTTTAGTTTCTCTATTCTCTCAACAGACCTTCATTCTATGGAAGTGGCAGAAGACAGTTGCTAATTTAAAAAGAAATCAAATCGACAAAAAAAAAGAAAAAGTTTTCAGTGCTAAAGCGACGTGGTGCGGTTAAAAAAATGTTTATCACTGGCCGTTAAGACATTTTATCATTGTGCCTGCACTAAAAATTAAAGACTATTACAAGTGAAATAGTTGGAACCAAGTTGGAACAAGTGATTTTTTATATGAATGTTATTTTGGAATGTTATACAGGTGTCCACTTTCGGATCAGTCGGAAAAATTCAATTGGTCAGGGGAAATTAATAAAGTCAAGGTGTTCTCCACACAGTTTCCCAGTTATTGTAAAATGATATATTTCATGTTCTAATCTGACCCTTAATCCAAACTTGAAACATTTGCACTTATTACGAAAAATAAGAAAATATGAAGTTTATGGAATGATTAACTATTTATTGTTATTAATGGAAAAATTAAAAAAAACTTGCTTTGAACTTTAACATAAATATTTGTTGGTTAGTCAGGGAAACTTAAATAATGTTTAGGGAAAAGTGGGGCAAAGAGGAACTCTTTTAGCATTTGCAGTGGACACCCGTCATAATTTTTATAATATGTCGGCTATTGGTTTGGTAAACAAAAATCAGACAATAAGAATGCCTAAAAGTAATTTCCAATATTAGAGGTTTATTTATACAGGACGATACGTGAACGGGACGGTGTGGGAATGGCACGTCAAAATTATCTAAAATGAACGTTTTGAGGAATAGATTTGTCGTCCCATATAAATAGACTTTAATATATAACAAATTATGCTTCGTGCCAGGGAATATCTGGCGATCTAATATTTTTTAATCCGCGTTAGTATGGCAACTGTCTTGATAAAAAGTGTAAAAGTTGCAAAAGTGTGAAACTGACTTTATTTTTTACATTTATATTGATAAAGCAGTGTTTCTATGCGTGATATAAAGGACATTTAGGGGGTAAATTGGTGAAAATAGTTGCCGATTTCAAGTGTGAAAAATCTTAAAAAGCCAAGCGTGGATCGCTGTTTATAAATTGTATTTATCTCAAAAATTGACACCGTATTTAAAATGATTATCATGTTTATTTGGTTATTTCTGTGTACATTTTTATAAGAATATTATGGTTATTTGGCATCGGCAAATCATTCAGAACATGTTGTAACATAGTAATAAATTATGTATTTAAACCGTGTGTGTTTTTTTTATATTAATAAAACAAACGGATTCTTTTTAAATCGTAACTTATAAACAAGATTCGCTCCAATAGACCTGCAAAATTAGTAAAACTGCGAGGGTTAACAAAAAAAACCTATATAAGTAGTTTAATTCACATGAAAATATTGCAATGAAAAATGTTCAATATTTTAACTCTAAGCGCTACGATATTCGTATTCAAAGCAGTTACTCTCTCTTCTATTATTGAACTATCGATGCAATAAATCTAAAGAAAAGAATTATAAGTATTGTTTTACGGTAGTAACTAATTAATCTGTGGTATTATAATGGATCCTATTGCGAAAGTAGTTTGCGAAATATGTTTAAAACTGTTTTCCCCATTACAATATCACAGATTAATTAGTTACTACCGTAAAATAATATTTATTGTCATTTTTGCCTGTCACTGTTGAACTTGAACGACGACATCTATTGGCGGTTTTACATACTATAGTTGTTTTGACTTATTGCAATGATTACAGTAGCCAAGGAGAGTAGCAGACAGCAGTAACTAAAAGTACATAATATTTACATTAGATGGCCATAGTGATGTTTGTAATTTAGCTAACAATAAAATTACCGTTCAATTATAGCTCATGTAATAGCCCCCAATTTATAAATTTTTTGTCATAATTATGTAAACCGTATCTTATCAAAAACATTTGTGTAAAAAATCATATCTCTTGTAAGACACAATACGCTACACTCGCCGCAAGTTTCGAGATCCCGAGAAGAACCGTAAGAACTAAGGCAGCCACTTATTGCTTATTGGCCGACCGCTTTTGTAATTTACCGTTGAACGTTTTTTTCGCCACAATTTTACCTTACACGGTACAATAAGGAAACAAAATGTATGCAGTTGTATGCAGATGGGAAGACGCTTTTGTGTATGATAACGTCAAGCCATGGACGTTGAAAAAGCGTCTTTTTGTTTTAAGGATTAGGGAAGCATTTTGCTTACCTATTGTATCGTGGACCGTAAAACGACGATGAAAATGTTCAACGATATATCACAGATTAACTACTAACGTCAATACATATTATAAAAGCGCCCATTGGTCCATTTGGCCCCATCGCATTATATTTCAGTTTTATTTCGGCGGGATTATTACCTAAAAATTTGCAGACAGCGACAGCCACGCGATCATTGCGCGACCGGTGACTAATTGTAGTAAAAAATTAGTATCATGTATGACGATTGCGTATCTATTATTCAGACGCAAGTTACAAGTCGAAGTTGAGAAATTTAATCTTGAAACATCTCGATATCCTTCCATCTCTTTTCACCTTTCGTTGTTGGTATGAGTATGTAATCTTATATAAATACTAGTAGGTGTATTTCCGAGTTATTTCCAAGAGTTAGGAAGAGACGTCGCGCAATGGCACCAACTCCATTCACTGCGCCGGATATGTCGGCATTGTCAGCAGTGTTGTAAAAGTCAAAAATTAAAAATCGGTAAATTGTCCTGCCAAAAATCGGGAGAAATCGGGAAATTTTTAATCAAAATAAAACAAATGTATTTTACGCTAATTACTTTAATGAAAAATATAGATACATACATAGGTTTAGTGATTACTTATTATTCATGCTCACACCATTTCTTATTAGCTATTTTTTCAAATATTTTTTGGTCTATATTAAAATTGTAGCACGTTTGGTTGTTCTCTGCTATACATCTTTTTGTGTGAAGGAGACCTATAATATATTCAGTTGAGAGTTTGTTACGTTGTTTCGTTTTCATTAGATTGATTGATGAAAATATTCTTTCGACGTTGGCAGATGAGTGTGGTAAAGTCAATATATTGAAAACAAAAGAACAAATATTTTCAAACATGCGTGAGCCATCACCATATTTCATGCTGCCAACGCTTGCCCAAAATTCTTCAGTTGTTTCATTAAACGACGCAATTTCTTTCGTGTTCCGAAGCAAACGCCATTCTGTCAATACTTTGATAATTATTGCTGTCCAATAAATTTGGAAATTGTCTACATATTGGTACTATTGATGGCAGTTCGCTTTTTTTACATTTTCCGGAGAGAAAGCTCCCAAATCCTTTAAAGGATTATTTTTAATCGGGAATCTTTGTATGATTTGATCACACGCTTCAATGAAGAATTGAATGCATCTCGTTTGGAATAAGTGGATTAGTTCAGGAGTCAATCTCTTATCTGTAAGCATAGTATTAATGGCATTTGCTCCGTAATATACATCTCTAATATTTACAAAGCTACGTGGGTTTTTATAGTCGATGCATTCGAAATTGTTTTTTCTAAATAGTCTTTTTTCGAAAACCAATCGATTAAAGTTCTTAAACTAATAGAAACTTGCGATTACAAAACGTGTACTCTTGCTGATTCAGATTACATTTCTCGATTTAATTTATTGAAAATTGGTAAAACAAAATCTAAAAACTGAAGAAAGAGTAATGTTAATGGGTCATTTAATTGGTTTAATATATTTGTAGCTGTTGTAATATCGTCATTTAGCGACGCATCAATGAAAAAATTTTTATAAAAAAATTAAACCGACTTCAAAAAAGAACACTGAAAAGTATGAAATAACTATCCTTTACTAATCAAAACTTAAGTACAAAAATAACTTTATAAATACGATACAAATACCCATATAATTAAATTTGACAGTCACTGAAGTCGGTGCCAAGCCTACTAAACTAATATACTTTCTGTTGTCGAACATTAATTTGGCACCGACTTTAATAACTGTCAAATTTAATTATATGGGTATTTGTATTGTATTTATAAAGTTATTTTTGTACTTAAGTTTTGATTAGTAAAGGATAGTTATTTCATACTTTTCAGTGTTCTTTTTTGAAGTCGGTTTAATTTTTTTTTTTTTTTAATTTTATTTTACTACTTTACTTTTAATTTTATTACTTTTGAGTGACCTAGGTCTAAAAAAATATCTAGGGCAGATCTACAATTTGTTTATTTTCTAATTTTGGAGCACAATGTGTTAACTTCCATTCTATTGAAGAGCATAAACCGTAAGATTTTACAATAAAGATGCGAACAGATCGAACATGGGATATTATTGCCCATTATCAATATCATATCAATATCAATCAGTTATAAAAGAACAGTGTAAAGGTTGCATCATAATGACAACTTAGCAGTATTCTTACAATCCGAAGACGACAGCTACCAGTCATATTCTCTGTCCGCCACAAGACTGCCTCTACTGACTGAATTTATTATATCACAGGCAATTTATATCTTCTCCCTACTACCATTATACCATGTAGGGACAACGATAGTTAACAAATGTCACACAAGAGAATCATCAACATAAATTAATAAAGGTTATAACCGAATCGCGCTATTTGGTGTATCTTCGAAACCAAAGCTTCAATGTGAATGAAATTTCAATGGGACCAATTTGGAAGTATATCCTTTCAAACAAAAAAAGAATTTTCCAAATCGGTTCATAAATGACGGAGTTAGGAGGTAACAAACATAAAAAAAAAAACAACCGAATTGAGAACCTCCTCCTTTTTTGGAAGTCGGTTGAAAATAATTTCAAAGCTTGATATTGCTCCAAAATTCTTGATATAGCTGCGTGTACTGACAGCCACCTCGTTTGACAAGGATGTAATAATTTATGTATTTTTAAATAGCAGAATAATTGAAATTCTTTAAATTCAGCTGATCTTTTGGGACTGGAAGCGAAATAATTGTATATTTCTCTTACAACTTCTTCAACAAACCGAAGTATTTTGCTGCAAGCGTAAGACGCACATAAATGGAATGAGTGACATATACATTTCATTATAAACAAATTTTCTACGTCAGCTTTTAGTAACGTCATTACTGAATGATTACGTCCCATCATAACAGTTACACCATCAGAAGCAAAACCTATGAGATTTTGTCGAAAAGGAATATCATGTTATTCAAAAAAGTCTACAATGCTTTTGTGTATTGTTGTAGCATCTGCAGCCACAACAGGGATAAGTCCAAAAAAATAATCTCCTACATGATTTTTTTTGACATATCTGACGACTAGACAAAGATGTTTGATGGTACTCCTATCGGTGGACTCGTCAATTATCAATGAGAACTTAACCTGTCGCAGATCTTCGCAGAGAGTATTAAAGCTTTCTTGCCCGATTACATTATTTAGGACCGCCTGAATCCTGGGGCGGGAGCACTTTATATTTTCGGCTACTTTTGAATCTGGACAAACCTTCTGTATTAACTTGCCCAGATGGTCAGTTATCGCGTATGGCAAGTTATGTTCAGCGACAAAGCCGGCAATTCGAATTTCACCTGAAACAAGTAAGGTACCTGCGGGTAATAAATAAATCTAATAAGGCCTTTGTGAGTAAAATCTTATTTACAATGAGCGCTCCCGCTCAAGGCAACACTCACAGACGCCTAACACACGAAGATATTTTTATGAATTTACAAACGCGAAATACCCCTCTTCCCGTTTCCAGGATTGTGTCATACATTGCGAGAGACGATCGCGCGGTACGAATAATAAAAATCGGTCCGAATCAATCGCAAGTCTTAATCGTCATGTTTCAATTATTTGTATAAATTTGCAGTGTAAAGTTCTTAATCATTTTAAGATTTTTTATAATAAATACTTGAATAACTTACTATGATTCAAATATTTTTAATTTAGTTTCTCTTACTTACATAGTCGACGTCTATTAAGGCCTACCTAATTTAAACAAAGATTTTGTTTTCCTCCTACATAATGAATCAAATTTTATTTGTTTCATAATGTATTTTATTTAAATTTCGACGTTTTACGAATGTAAACAAGTGTGTGTAATTTAATGCTAATTGAACAATCGTTAGTTTTAGTGTCTACGACCACGATGCCTATAGAACGAGCATATACTCAAATAATAATTGAATTAAAATAATTAATGGTTGGTATGGGGAGAAAATTGCAGATTTTTTAATAATTTTTAATGTAATTGCTGCGTTTATGCAATTATATATTGATCTCAAGTATTAATTGTATAACGCATAGTTTGATTATTTAAGTATTTTACAGCTGTAGGGTTTATTACCATACCATAGTAAAATAAGGCCTATTGGCAAGGTTTTCAATAATGTTTAATTTTGTTTTTGTTTACATTAAAAAATGTCATTTTCCCTTTATATTTTATAGTAATTGAACTTTTAGACCTAATTATTAAGTCCTAAGATTAAATTGGTTATTTTTTATTTAATTTCAAATATTCCTTAGCTAGGCCTTAATACCCGCAGGTACCTTAATGCAATTATAAATTAGTATAGTTTTGTTTTAAAAACAACTAACAGATACCAAGTAGCTATGTAGTCAACAACACTTAATTACCTATCCATTAAAGATAGAGCTGATAAAAATTGTCACTGTGTTGAATAAGTTTTTAAATTATATTGTCATATCTAGCTGTGCCCTCGACTTCGTCCGCGTGGAATTTAACAAAAAACTTATTATTCAGTTCGCTCATTTTACGATAACTTATTAATAAATTCTAAAATAAAAGTAGCCTAAGTAACTCCTTATTACAACAGCTATCTGTCAGTGAAAGTCCCGTCAAAATCGGTTTAGCCGTTCTAGTGTATAGCCGGAACAAACAGACAGACAGACAAACAAAAATTGTAAAAAATGTTATTTAGGTATATGTACCGTGTATACATACATATGCATTTAATAAAAAACGGTTATTTTAATATTACAAACAGACACTCCAATTTTATTTATTTGTATAGATAATATATTTAGATATTTACCTTCTCCCACTTGATGTTTCAATTGGATCACTTCTCGAGTCACAAAACCAGTCATCTTAGGTTGATCCGCAATGCATTTGACACTTTTGATGTGAAGTTGGGTAGCGGCATGCCTTTTAACAACGTCGAAACCAGAAGAAATATTAATATCTTTATTACAACTTTTGCGTTGTGCGTAGTTTTTTTCTTTCAGACTTTTTTAAGCCAATTAGAGCATTCTGGTCGTGATTCTCATTCCTCTTTATAATTTTGTGAGTATTTTTTTCGTTTAGCTCCAGTACTAGTACTTGGGGTCGTTCCATCCGAATCATCCGAATCGGACATTGTGAGTAAAAATAAAGTACAACAATTCACAACAAAACTAGTGCAATTACGAACGAACGAAACAATAATTAATAAAGTATAAAACATCTCAGTACATTTGAAACAACTCGTACTTATACATATGGTTTTTAAGGAATTCCCGCCATACACCCACCAAACAATAATGAACCTTATTTTAAACGCATTTCGATGTAATATGTTTTGTGTATACTGCGGTATTGAAAGGTCGTGCGAGAAGTTTTGGGGAATCCCTTTGCATTGTTTTAGTGCTACCAAGTCAAAATAGAAATTCGGGAGATTAGGTCTTTAAATCGGGATATCGGGAGGTAAGAGCCGAAATCAGTAGATCTCCCTATAAATCGGGAACTTTTGCAACACAGATTGTCAAGTTTACTTATTTAGATTAGATTGCTTATTCTTTTTATTGTCAATAATTATTTTTAGCGTCCTAAAATTTTTTAAAGCTAATAGCTTTATAATGTTGCCACACTGACCTTATTGGCCAAAGTCCCGATATGGTCCACCCACTGTAACTTATTATCTACTGTTAAACCAAGATAAAAGTAGCTTATTTCGCTATTTCTAATTATTTTCCGCACAGTTCTAGTCTATAATGGATTTTTGGTACATTGGATAGTGAAACTTTACAGAATTGCTTTTTTGTGCATTCAATAGTAAATTATTAGCAGCGAGCCATCTCGAGACATCCGCCAAGGTTCTATTCTGTACGCTAATATCTACATCTTTTCTATTTTCTTTAAACAATGATGATGTGTCATCCATCAGCAAATAATGTTATATCATGTAGGTCTTTAAGCATACATGGAAGATTATTAACATAAATCAAAAACATTAAAGGTCCAAAGATTGATCCTTGGGGAACTCCCATCTTTAATTTAGAACCGACAGATGTAACCCTATTTACACTCACTTTTTGTTCTCGCTCAGTCAGATATGAAATGACGAGATTGGCTTGTAGATTAAAGTTTTAAACACAATCGAAAGTTTTGGAAAAATCACAAAACACGCCAAAAAGGCATGCCGTGACCCCTCCCAAACCTCTAGTACAGTTTTGATCAAGGTTGCTCCCGCACGTGTTGTTGACCGCCCTCTCATGAAACCGTACTGTTGACCATAAAATATCCTGCAAATGTTAAAATGTGCCAGAATTTGGTTGTGCCAGCAACGCTGGCAATACTGACACTGAACGGTAGTTTGTAGGATCTGACTTGCAACCCGATTTAAATATTGGTATAATTTTACTATGCTTCATCAAATCAGGAAACACACCCTGATCAACACATTTAATAATCCTTTTCTATTATAGGCATACGCCATGTATTTCTTTCAGTCAAACAATTCGTGACGTGTGAAAGCGATAATTAGTAGTAAATCTGTGGTTTTAATGAAGTAGGATTTTTAATTGTAAGGCTTTATATTTTTTTTAATAGTAATAAGTAGCAATTTTGTCAACATTTTTTTACGATTTTTATATGCTTTTGAATGTTATAGATAATTATATCAAAATTATATTGCACATACAAAATTTACACTCACTGTAATTTCTGTCTACATTATATTAACTTCGAAAGTTTCTTGTTTTCCGGCCTTCATTTTTACACGCAAAATAAGAAAATTTTTTGAAAAAATATTTACATTACATCATGAAAATGCTATAACGAAATACTTTTAGTAAATACATAAACTTATAATATAATAGATGTCCCAAAAAACAGAAAAAATATATATTAAAACTTACTAGATATTAGATACTCGAGATATAGTCTTGGTTATGGGTATTTCATTGAGAAAACCAAATTTTTAGATGTTATGACTCCTATTTCCTACATTTTAGTGATCGTATGATCTTCTGTTTCCGAATTAGAATAATGAAAATTAGGTGCTGACTGTCGGAACGTGTATGTATGCTCACAGATTTATAAATGGAAGCAGATCAAACATAATTCACGCACCATAGATACCGTGTAAGTAATAACACTATCACTTTCATTATAGTTTAAAATTGTATATATTTATCCTTTTCTTTCATTTGTTGCAATACAATGGCACATATAGACAATTCCGAAACCGTGGCAGCCGCCATCTTCCGCTTAAGTCAAAATAAGCGGAGTATGGCGTCTGTTTACTTGTGTAGTACGTCACATGTTCGATGATTAAATATTTCTTGGTGTATAAACATTATTTTGGTTATTTAAAGTGCAAAAAATGGTACAAAAGTGTTGTACCCCCAATAGTTGCAACGCCTCATACAGAAAAGCCCCGAAAATCACGTTCCATCGGTAAGTAAATCTGATGTTGCAAATTGTTTGATTACTGCATTAAGTTAGCTGATATTTTTGTATTTCGTGGCTCCGACACTTAAATATGTTGCAAACTATTAAAATTAAAGTTTCCTTGTATTGTTTCAGGTTTTTTATAGGTTTTTTATATTTTTGTACCAAGTACCTAACCAATTTTGACATTATTAGTACTTGTACTTTAAAGAGGGCCGAATTCAGAGAAAACTTAGTTTCGTAATAAAATTAAATATTAACGGACAGGTACCTAAGGTCAAGCAACTATCTATTTTTTGCAACTATCTTTTGATTTTGATGTATACCTTGTTAATTTCGGGTTTCGAAAGGATGAAAATCTTCAAATTTTTTGGTTAAAGAACTACATAAAAGAAATACATAAGAGAGGCTACATAGAACAAACTGGCAGCCCAATTCTGGCAGTGTTTTGTGCTGAAAACATTTTGAACCCCATTTATTATGTAAAAGAGATACCGTAAAACCCTGTTGTTGTTTGACCATGAAATTTAACATACCTATTAAAAATGAACATGCTATCGCTAAATTAATCTCTAGTCGCTATGCTGGGCTAAACCTGGACCAGTGTTGTTTAGAAAAAAGGCCAGTGCTGGCATCCATACTTCATAATTACAAAATTATTTTTAATTTATTTATAAAATAATACAACTTTCTTGCTTCAGGTAATCGAAGATGGACTATATTATGCATAAATTCTGTGTTCACATGTAAAAATGGTGAATACAAATATGGATATCTCGAGGCGAATAATGACAAATAATACCTACGATTACTTGCAATGGTAATCCTTAGCACATCTGACATTCTGCGCTAGTTACTTCTAGTACACATTGAAAAACAGTGAAATGATGTGTTTGATGCACATCTATAATGAGTTCTTAGATAATGTAATAAGAAAACAATCCGATTAATAAATAAAAGACTAAAAATATTCTTTATTTTATTGTGTAAGCTATTTTAGTTTTTATTCTCAATGTAATCGATCACTCATCGACTATCTCCCGATTTCTTTTAATTTTTGAGTTTTATGCGTAGTTTAGAGAAAATAATAATCAAAGGACAAAGCATAGCGATGAAAAGTTATTTAATAATTTTATAATACATTCACTGACGCTTATCTTCTTAGAAAAATAGTTAACTATAACACTCGACTGATATAAAACTTGTTCTATTTTCTCATAACCAAGTTTCTAACACTTACAACAGCCATTCCCAAAGAGGACGATAACGCCCCCTTGTGGGCGCTGCAGGCCTAAAGGAGGGCGGTAAGAGACCCAGAAAAAAAATGGGTGCGTTGTGTAGAGGCCTGGGGGGTGATTTGTAATTTAATTTAGCTAGGAGGCATCTTAGACAACGACTGCATGAGCTCTCGACTCAGTAGACAAAATAAGTTTGGGGACCAGTGACTTACAGTAAAGCAATGGTAAGTAGGCTTTACTGGAGTTACAAAGGACTGTTAAACGAAATTCCTCCAGCTCCTCTCACTCGCACACAACTTTAACGTACAATTTTTGCACTTAAAACTCCCAAAAGCACAAAAAACAGCAAATCTGAATTTTGAATAAAATGCCAACCACGCTTCTTTTGTTCGCGCCAAAAAGTCTAAATTCAAAACTTTCACTTGCCTGATTATCAACTTTCCCGACTTTTAAAAATATATCGTTTATGTCATTAAACTTCATGTACCCACATAAATCGAACCGCAAACAAGGTCATCACAATGTACATGCGGCCCAAGACCAGCAGCGTACAGCCGTCAGGCCTCATGTATCGAACGAACAATCATAATATTGTATCGTAGAGCCATTGGGAACACTCTAAATTACATCCTTCATGTGACAAAAACAATCTACAAAAAGAAGGAATATAATAAAGTAATAATCTCTAAAACTAGTATATCAATTAATTTTATCCTTATTTATATTAACAAAAAGTACATACATACGTTAATATTTACAAACTTAAAACTACATATTATCTTTATTTTATCCTTATTTTATCACATGAAAAATATAATTTGGAGTGTCCCAAATAGTCCCGCTCTAAGATAATACATAATATAGATACCCACTCCTTAATGCGGCCCTGAGTTCTGCATGTGTGTGAGTAATATTTGTTAGTGTTAAATTTGCCACGCATTTTGAACCGATAGGTATAGTCTGCTTCCATTTAAAAGTCTGTGATGTATGCTTTACAATATAAGTAGTCTATGTTTACACTGGCAATTATATTTGTAATTGTATGTGGCAACATTTTCTCAGACGTAGTATCGTCTGTGATTTTTTCTTTCTTCCCTTTTCGTTCTGCACTAGGGATGTCGTGAGTATAGTGTTCTGCGTAGGTATGTCGGAAGCACCGAAAGTATCGATACTTATCGTATCGATATTTTTTTAATTTCAATATCGATATAGATATATCGAAAAAATAATATCGATATATCGCTAAAATTTCATAACCAAGTAAAGTATAAAGTAACGTAAAGAATTACGTAACTACCGAAGTGGTCCGGCACCTTGCAGAATGAATAAAGTGCGTTCGAAAGAAAACAACTAGCTTACAAATGAAAAAGATGTTCTGCAGCGATGGAGTAAATACTATGGAGAACTGTATAAGAGTGGCGACTCCGTCTCTGATACTGAGAGCGATTCTAATGAATTGCCACACTCGGGTCCGGGACTGGAGGATGCCATTAGTATGAAAGAGATTGAAAAAGTGATAACAAGTCTGAAATGTGAAAAGGCTGCGGGAAATTATGAGGTGACTGCTGATATGATCAAGTATGGTGGTCCTAGTGTCTGGGATACCTTCTGTGCACTTTGCAACGTTTGTTGGCAGAAGGGAGAGGTGCCAGAGGACTGGCGCACCACAGTCATAGTGCCTATATATAAAGAGAAAGGTTCTCAGTTGGACTGCGGTGCTGCCCAGCCGTCGTACCGCACGGACCTCCGTACTTCGCGCGTTATTCGGCTATTATAATTGTATAATACGTCGAATACACCACCTGCCCCCATCGACGTCACTCGTCGTGGAGAGCAGCGGGGAGTTCCTGATCCCGAGTGCGTCTTAGGCGTTCGGTTCGGCCCACGCCGTTCCTTCCGACCCCGGCCTCCCACCGGCGGGATCCACCGGGGGAGGGGGTGCGGTATCTGGCCGATGAACCGACGCCTATAGGTCGCGGTGCCGGTGAGTACAACCCTCGAAGCCTCCATGTCGAGCTCCGACTCGATGGACCCAAACAGCCCTTTTCAGGGCTCACCAAACCGCCCTTTTAAGGGCGAACAGCCGACGCGGTCGCCGAGCGCGTAACGCCCGTCAAAACGGACTCAAACGTTCGAGAATTGCGGCAATTACGCCACCGAAGGGCGGTAGTGCTGCTACCGCCCATGAGATGGCGCCACTGATACCATCCGAAAACAAGGAAGAAGCCGTCGAGAGGAAAAAGTCCTCCACACCGAGCTCCGACACGACGGAGCCAAACAGCCCTTTTCAGGGCTTTTTAAATCGCCCTTCTAAGGGCGCACATTGTAACTCCCGCCAACACGTGGCGAATTCATTTACGTCACCGTACGGCGATAGGGCCGCTATCGCCCACGAGATGGCGCCACTGAAACCACTCGAGAACAAGAAAATGCCTGCAGTTGCGTCATCGTACCGCGATAGTACGGCTATCGCCCACGAGATGGCGCCACCGACACCACCCGAAAGTGAGGCCTCTTTGTCGAGCCCCGGCTCGTCGGACCTAAACATCCCTTTTCAGGGCTCATCAAACCGCCCTTGTAAGGGCGCACCAGCGGATATTCACTACCGCTTTGAGGACATCCTAGACGGAAACGTGAGATCTCGTTTTCAGGATTTGATAACCGAAGCCATAAACCTCGCAAGGAGCGACCCGGAGATGTATAGGGACCTTTTCAAGGACCTATACTTAAGGTGGACGCCCGACAGCATGACCGGAACGGTCACCCCCGAGGAGTTACTAGAAAACGATACCCTACCAGGAGTGGAAGCCGTTTACCTTGGACTTCTGCACATGACCCTGCGCTACGCAAGGGGCGACCCGGAAATGATCATGGACATATACAAGGGCATCTATATACTGATGCCGCCGCACATCGCAGCCACTCAGACATCACCTGAGCTGCTATTTGAAGAGACGTCCGAGCAGCTACCGTTGCCGAGATCGCCCGCAGTGGCGCCACCGTATAAGGATAGTTCCACTACCGATCACGAGATGGCGCCACCGTGTATGAAAGCCGCCGAACCTGACTACCAGAAGTCAAACGACGTCATACGTAAAGAAACCGGTCTCTATCAAGACCTCTCAAATCGCCATTATCAGGGCGAAGCACAAACAAGTATTGAAGCCAGCAGGACCTATCCAACAACAACAATGGATAGCTCGCCCTCTCACCACGAGATGGCGCCACAGGTAACAACGGCGGCGCTGACTCACAAATCGAACTCCAAGTCGCTAAGACTAGTCCCCGAATTGCAGTGCGACCCGGGACCGAGGACGCACCTGGCAACTCCGCAGTCCTCCAGGAACACAGTCCTCACTAATGCTGAAGAAAGGACCTATGCCGAAGCTACGAGATCGCAATGCATCCAGAACCCAGCGATGAACTTACCGAGGCCGTCACAAGCCTCAGAAGCGAATATATCGACGAGGAAGAAGAGATACCCGCCGATAGTCATTGAGACCCTCCCGAACTGGGGGTCGCATTTTAAGACCCTCAAGGCTAAGCTGGGAAGAGCACTGAACGTCCGTCCTTACGGAAAGGGCTTTCGCTTCTTCCCCGCGGACGAATTCGAGTACAGAACTCTGATACAATATTTAGAAGAAAACGAAGCCAACGGGATAAGCTGGTTCGCGTACTCTTTACCCAACCAGCGCAACCTGAAAATAGCGATTAAAGGACTTCCTGCGGACGCCGACGTGGAAGACCTCCGAAGAGAATTAAATGACCTCGGGTTTGAGGTGGTATACGCGCGCCCCATACGAGCGCGCGGAGGCAGACCCGGAGGCCTATTCTTCGCGGAGGTCAAAAGCGGACCGCAGACGACCCCAGCGATTTATGATGTTAAGGAGCTGCTTTGCATACCCGGGGTGGAAATCGAGGCCTGGCGAGGAAATCGCGGTGTGGCTCAATGCCACCGGTGCCAGGGCTTCCGCCACTCATCGTATAATTGCCACCGCAAAAGAGCCTGCGTTAGATGCGGAGGCCCCCACGCGGCAAGGGAATGCTCCCGGCCTCGAGAGGACCCGCCGACCTGCGCAAACTGTGGTGAGGCCCACACGGCTAACAGTCCTACGTGCACAAGACGGCGACAAGAATTCAGGAACTCGAAAGCGGGTACCGTGGCTTTAACCCGGCCCCAGAGAGTTCCTCTTGATCCCCAAGCAGCGACACCTCCAGATAGGAAAGACGTCGAAGAACATGCGGAGGCCTCACTCATGGCCCCCGCAAACGCGGCCACCAAGAGAGGCGGGCCCTCACCCCCCGCCCAGCGACAAACCAAAAAGGAGAAGAAGAAGTCGAAGAAAGTGAAGCCAGCGGATAAGCCGATGGCGGAAATTTCATTATCTCCTCCACCAGAGCCAACCACCACCACTACAGCTTCCACAAAAGAGTGGAAGGGAGGATCCTCACCACCTGAGCCGGTCGCCACCACAACAACCCCCATAAAAGAGGGGAAGAGGGTGAAAATGAGCCCGCGAGCCCGAACCAAGGACAGCCCGGAAGCAGAAGCGGGGACGATACTCCAAATAGCCCTAGAGGCTATGTTGAGAATCCTAGAAGCTATATCAAGTAATGAAGACCCGATTCCTGCCGTCAGGGACGGCATAACAAGATTGCAAGAGATCAGTATCAAGATGAAGTACAGAAGCCGAGAGGTCTAAGGGCCACTACACACGGAGGCTGATCTCGTGCTCCGGCCGGAAGGACCCTCAACAGGGAAAACTCCGACGACGAGGTGGGACCAAAGCCCCCGAGTGAAACCCAAATGGGAAGACTTAAGTAGTCAACCCACCCCCAATGACCCTCCCGCTGAAGCGGGAGGCGAATGATGACTACTTGAGAGAGGTACATTAAACCTCGGACAAGTCTCTCCACAGCCCCACAAAAGGACTGTGAGAAGGACCACGCGCGAGTTGGACTGCGCATGCTATAGGGCTATGACATTGGTCAGCTTAGCTAGTAAAGTCTATACCAAGGTATTGACTAAACGTATAAAAGAAGTTTCAGAAAGATATTTGTGGGAAGTGCAAGGTGGTTTTAGGAACGGTAGGGGTTGTATGGATCAGATTTTCTCGCTTCGCGTTATCGTGAGGATGTTTCTGGCCAGAGATCAGAGAGTTTTCTGCGCCTTCGTGGATCTTGAAAAAGCATTCGATAGACTAGTGCGAAAGAAACTTTGGAGTGTTCTGCTTGGATATGGCGTGGAGGGCCCCTTACTGTAGGCTGTGAGGTCATTATATCCAGGCCACAGAGCCTCTGTAAGGATAGATGGTGACATGTCGCCCTGGTTCGAAGTCTGTTCAGAAGTCTGTCAGACAGGGTTGCGTGATGTATGTCTGGCTATTCGTGCTGTATTTGGACAGTTGCCTCCAGACATTGAAAGGTAGTATGAGTGGTATGATATGTGATGGTACAGTGGTAAACTGCCTATTGTACGCTGCCGATGCTGTGCTTATAGTGTAAGGTCCGGAGACCAAGGAGACAACCAGTCGGTTCAAAATATGCTTTATTACTACTCACAATATCAAGAGCTAGAAAATGCATGATACATACGTAATAATACATTCATCTTATTCTTATATCATAAAGTATATCATATATCATAAAAGCACCATCAGAAGCGGAGTTGCAGACACTAATTACGTCCATGAAAGAAGACTGTGAAGTGAAAGGATTGAATATGAATGACAAAGAACAGACAAAGTGTGATATATGGGTAAATGGAAAATGTCTAGAACAAGCGAACGAATTTGTATATCTGGGGAGTACGTTTTCGAGGGATGGAAGATGTGAGCTGGATGTGGAGAGACGGGTAGCAGCCGGCAATAAAGTGAATGGTGCTCTGTCCGCGTTAGTAAGCAGTGTGAATATATCTAACTCAGCCAAAGTGGTCATACACAATGCGGTGTTGGTGCCAACTTTATTGTACGGTAGTGAGGCCTGGATATGCCCGAAATCGAGTGAAAGTAAGATAAATGCAGTAGAAATGCTATCTCTTAAATATGCGAAATATGTGCGGTGTCACCCTTGCGGACGAAATAAGCAATGAAGAGATACGCAGTATGACAGAGTTGCACGACAGTGTTATTGTAAAAATGAAGAAAGGAATGCTAAGATAGTTCGGGCACATGGAAAGAATGAGTGATGAAAGACTGACGAAGAAAATCTGTAGAGCAAAAGTGAGTGGTAAAAGAAGCCAAGGAAGACCAAGGCTGACTTATAAAGATCAAATGGCTAGAGTGTTAGCCGACTAAAGTCTCAAAAGCACTCGAATTCCTAGGCGAAAATGTGAGATAAGAATGATGAGATTTGAGGAAGCGAAAGAAATATGTATGGACTGCGACGCTTGGCGCTCCGTCCTCACTAACTACCCCGTTGGGGATACAGCGTGAGGATATGTATGTATGTATTTCATAATCATTGGAACGTTTCATTAAATGTTAAAATAAAACGTATTTAGTATCAATTGCATATTTATTAAGTGCAGTGTTTACATGCAGTATTTCAAGATTTTCATATTTAATTTATTTCGTATTGTCATTGTATTTAGTAAAGTCCTACTCATAGATTAGAAAAATATCGTATTTGATACGTTTTCGATACATTTTCGATACTTGATATTTTACATCGATTTATTACGATTAGACGATATATCGTCTGATAATATCGATACATCAATATTTTTTCACATCCCTACTCTGCACCCGCTGTGGCTTCGGCTACGTTTGTTGTGATTTTTCATGGTTCTCATAATAATAATTAATTATAATAATAGCTCGTGCTGTAGTTATAGAACAAAAATAATTCTAGTTGCATATAGTTTAAATATACCTAAAAGAATTAAGCAGTTTATTTATTCGATTGAATTCCTCTTGTATGCATACTCGACTGATTCTGTAGCAAGGCCACACGAAGATTTCAACAATCTTTCTCTTTCACCTTAATACTGACTGCATCAATCTGCAACAAATCTACGCGACTCGCTATATCTTCATAATTTTTAGGCAAATTTTCTTTACTTATTTAATGTGATGAACTTAGTCGATTTTCTTGGTATTTACGTAATTTTGAAATAAAATAAAGAAAATGTTAATATGACTGAGCCTTACGAACATAATGTCAGTTACTTTGATATAGGTAATTTTTGTCATACTAAGTTAAATAGTGTCTATCATAACGGCAAGCATTTGAGGTTTCTTCTGGGATATTAATATGTTGTTAACCTTGCTCTGGTTTCATATAAACAGCTGTATACTAATCAGCTCTAATTACTATAAGGCTGTTTACATGGAATCAGAGCAAAGTTAATCACATATATTAATATTCCGGAAGAAACTTCAAATGCTTGTCGTTATTTAGTTATGGCAATATTGCAGCTTGTTTGTAATATAAGTTGTCATGCAAGAGCAAAGAACGTCGCGCAAGTTTGATATTTGGTAATTAGAAATTCAAGTTTTAATGTGCTTCAAGATACATCAGTGGCTTCAAGTGTATACGCTTACCATATGGCTGCCAAACACACTTGATGGTATTTTATTTTTTGATACGTCTGATCTATTGCACGCCTGGTTCAAGTTAAACTTGCTATCTGAACAGAAAGTTTTTTTAATTTTACTACCTTAGTTTGGCACCGACTTCAGTATCTTTAAAATTTAATTATATAGTATATACTTAGGTATTTGTATCGTTTGTATAGTTATTTTTGTACTTGAGTTTCGGTTAGAAAGGATTATTTGTACTTTTCAGTGTTTTTTTTGGGAGATTGAATTTTAATTTTTTTCTTAAAAAGTTTCTTTTTTGTTCTCTTATGTATACGTACTGCAGTAAAAAAAAATTAAAACACATACGGAATAATATGTTTCTTTTTATTAAAATAAATTTTATGTATAAAAACCTGTTAACTATAGATAAATAAATAGATATAGAAAATTAAATACTAAAATTCTCTTCCAGTCTTCGTAAATGGTCGACATTCGATTCTTGAGGAAAACTGCTATGACTTAAAATATTATTTTTATACAGATCCATATTTCGCTGCACAGTGGCCATATTGTTAAAAACTTCGCGCGGCACCAACCGATTTTGCGAGGAAATTTTCACGTTTCCCGCCATACTTAAATTGCGTTCTAAAATGAATCGTTCGTTCGGATGCGTTCCAGAATGAGGGACTAAAAAGGGTGGTACGTCTGATTTAGGTAATGCTCTGAACATATGATTATGTGCGTTCACGTTTGCAACATTATTGAGTGATTTTATCCACTGCTGTTGCTGAGTTGGGGGTGTTCTGTTCGGGTAGTTGAATATCCATAGTCTGTCTCCGACGAACATAGGCCTGGGTGCGACTATGCCTATGCTGCTATAATACTGCTGTGCGAGAAGTTCAACATCGTTAGTATATTTTCGTTTCCATTTCGTCCGTCGATTTTGAAACCATATTTTTATCTGTAAACAAAATGTTTTAGAGTTTACACGTATCATAGAATATTTAGACAATGAGTAAAGCTTAGAATAGTGGTTACTGCATCTGATTTTCAAGTAAGTTTTCCGAGTTTGACTCCTAGAGAAGGAAAGCTACTTAGTAAATGGTAAATACATTAAATAAATATAATTCTTGTTCAAAGGTCTTTAAAACGTTCATAGAAGGTATAAAGGGACGAATTCTATAAATGCGAAATCAACTCTCTCTCTCTCTCTCTCCGTAACTCCGAAATTATTGGATCTAAAATAAAAAAATTAAGAAGTAAAAAGTTATTCGAAGTTGACATGAAAAACATACAAGTCCTAGTTACAAAACCCAAGAAACTATCGTTATAATTTTGGAAATACGCTGCAGAATGGATCTGATGTGAGAATAGGCCTTTTGTTAGAAGGTAATCATTATGAGAAATCTAATATACATACTTACACATACACATCCTCACGCTGTATTCGAGGAAGCGAGAGAAGTATGTAAGGACCGCGAGGCTTGGCGCTCCGTCCTCTCTGACTACTGTGTTAGAAATCTAATATCTTGTGTAATATAGTACATTAATCACTTACTTGTGTTTCAGTCAGTCGCAACTGTCTCGCCAGTCTTCCTCGAGCAGCGACAGAGAGATATCTGTTTTTCTCGAACTCCGCCTCTAAACTCTTGATCTGTTGAGCGCTGAAGGCGGTCCGTGCTCGTTTACCACGTGACGTACACGCTGAAAAGAGAAAATCACTAACATAATGTATGGTATAAGTTTTTCTTTGACAAGTTCTTTATAGTTATTAAAATTAATGGTCTTGATGTCGAGAACGATTTTAAATAATGTGGAAAAAAGTAAAGTGGTAAGTTTTGTATTGTAATTTAACATGATTTTTTAAAAACACAAAGAAAATGCAATATTTAAATTATTTAAATTTATAATCTAGCGCAATATTGACCCCACTACATTATCTTAAAACTATTTCTTTTAATTAGATAATTAACATCGGAAGTCGATTCCAATTATCTCAAGTCGAAGCGGACACAGCACGTCGTCACTTGAAAGTTATTTTCAATAAACACCTCGCCTCCATGAGTAATTAGTGGCAATATATCAACATGTCATTCCCGCCACCGACACTGTACCATCTCGGAGTTTTCATGCGATACCAGCGCCACTAAACGTGAACGCACCCTAATGAGCGCGCGAAAATACGTCAATGTGACATTTTAGTTTTTTAATGTAATAATGTCCACTTTTACAATAGCATAAGGTTTAAAATTCCTCAACGCTTTACCATATAAATGAAATTATCTTTAGGTTATTGGACAGAATGAATGTGAGGACGATTTATTACCTATCTGGCGATCGTTAAAGAAATTTCAAAGAACATATGTTAGAACGGGTTGTATTTCAGTTTTAATATGATTTAATGGGTGTAGTGTCACATAACTGCTTTGAAAACGTTTATAAAAAACGTAAAAAATCGTTATATATCCGGTGCGAAATACCAATGTTTTTATCAAATGTGTAGATAATTTAAATATTTAAAACTATTTTGAATATTAACGTAGTCCTTCTTCTTCGTGAGAAACGTCTGTTGTAACTTGTAATCCACTCGAGTGTGCAAACAATACATCAAGTCACCCTCAATAATGTAGCAACTAAATTAATTAGCGACCAAAATAATCTGGCTTTGTTAGACAAAAACAAAACACGAAAGCAAGACTTGCAAACTACATTGACAGTGGTAAAGCAATTAATGTCAATTTATCGTCACATGTCAACGAGCGATGTCTCTCTCGCGGCATTGTGGTTGTCGGCCAAATTATTATTGCCGACACAATGAAAATTTAAAGAACTTTCGATCTTTGAGAACACGAAGGAATAAAGAATAAAATCATGTGACAATAATGTGTTTTTGCGGCAAAACTATAGTTGCGTTCTGTATTAGGCGATACACTCACTATGAAGACGTGGCGTGACGCCTGACGCGTGATCGAGGTGCCGCGATGGCGTTGAGGCGACCGATGTTAAACGACTAAAATCCGCTAATAGAATGTAGTAATTACATGTTCAGAGTGAAATAAGAGTCGAAGATCAGACGCCTTGACTTTATCATTTTGTTTAAACAAGAAAAACAGTTGAAATGTCAAAAACTCGTGTCTCAACGTTGTCTCGATTCTTGATCACTGATCGTAATACATTTTGTTTGTTCTATAAAAAAAATGAAGAGGTTTTTATTCTTAACGCCCTCTCTTTGACGTCGCCTCGACGCCGCGTCGAATTGATTTTCGATCAACGCATGCTGTAGTATAATCGATTTTATGAAAGATAAAATTGATGAAAAGAATCAGAAAGTGTGCTTTTTGATCGCTAATGCCTCGATACCGCCTCAACTCTTCATTGTGTGAGCGTTCGGCTTTAGAATCATAGAACCGTTCAGGAACTCGCGTCCGTTGTCTCGTAATAGAATTTTACAGCTTTTTAATGAGCTTCGACCACTTACTAAATTTCAGCAGCGAGACAGTTCTTTTCATGTTTATTTCTTTTTTTTTAACCAATGAATAATTACGGGGGAGAAAGATTTAGCTAACGAGACTCGGGAGGCGTGTAGATTTATCTTTTCGTAACAAATTTAGAAAATGAGACATCAGTGCGATGTTAAATGTTGTATGTGTGTGTTGACTGAATATTTTATTTGCTTGTGTGCGTGGTACGTCAAGAAAGCAATTCAAACGGCTAATTTGAGGCGCGATGTCGGAACATAAAAATCGGTAGAGACGTTTGATAGTCGACAGATCGTAAATAAATTAGCATGGCGTGCAATTTTTCTCTTTAAGCGGTCGTTAGAACGAGTTATTGCTGTTATTTCAGTGACAAATAATCCAGTTTCTCAACCACGGCGTGCTTGTTTAAATATAAGTGTTATCCTAGAGGTTTTTCTGTAGTCATCAGTTCTTTAGGCTGTTGCATACAACCATACATACCACTCTGTTATCTTGTTACTTTAAACGAGCAATTTTTGTAGTGCATATTTTATAATAGTACCGGAGCGAACGAGCTTTGTTTGTGTACATAAAAAAAACCAGAAAATGTAACCACATTGCAAAATTTGAACCCGCCCACTTCAGTGTGTGCACATTTTTGATGAACCGACCAGGGTTACATACCATTCGGCGACGTGCATTGATAATGTTTTTATGAATAAGAGCAGGATTAGAGAGCACAAAATTATTAGTGGTATTCGATCAGATCATCAAGCTCAATTAATTAAAATAAATTGCATGAAAAATAAATTAGAAAGAATAATTGAGTTTAGACCATTAGGCGGGAATCAGTTAAAACGTTTTACCAACGAAGTAACAAAATTAACAAACATCGTTCCCTCTGTTGGCGATCCAAATATCATGTATAAGAGTTTTTTGAAAAATTTAACCTACATATTTAATAAAAACTGCCCAAAGAAGAAAAAAATAATTACTGACAACAAGTTACATTTCTCTGATTGGGCGACAAAAGGTATTAGAAAAAGTAGGGACAGACTTTATGAGTTGTATGACGAAAAATCATACACATCGGATGAAAACTTTCATAGCTATGTCCGCAATTACTCAAAAATATTTAAAAAGGTATCAAAGCACGCGAAATCAATTCATATCGCCAATAAAATTAGTAAGGCAGATAACACAGTAAAAGCGATATGGAACACTATTAACACAGAAGTAGGGAAACAAAATAAGAAAAACGAAGACCTCTCAATATACGTTAATAATAAAATCGCTACTAATAAAAAACAGGTTGCTGATGGTTTTGCTAAATTTTTTTCAAATGCACCTGTACACATTACTAGTGGTCTAGCATCCTCTGCACGTACAGCACGGGCACTATTAAGCCAAAATATAGGAAAGTGGTTCCCTAGTTTTCAGTTCAGGCACACGTTTTCATTTGAGATAGAGAAAACTTTCAAAGAATTAAAAAAAAAGAAAAGTGAAGATTTGTGGGGATTATCTGTTCATGTACTGGCTAATATAATGCCAATAGTAACACCGATTTTAGTAAATATATTTAATAAATGTGTCGATCAAGGTGTGTTTCCCGATTTGATGAAGCATAGTAAAATTATACCAATATTTAAATCGGGTTGTAAGTTAGATCCTACAAACTACCGCCCAGTGCCGATATTGCCAGCGTTGAGTAAAATATTCGAAAAAATAATGCTCAACCAAATGCTGGCACATTTTAACATTTGCAGGATTTTTCATGGTCAACAGTACGGTTTCACGAGAGGGCGGTCAACAACACATGCGGGAGCAAGCTTGGTCAAAAATATACTAGAGGCTTGGGAAGGGTCACGAGATGCCATTGGCGTGTTTTGTGATCTTTCCAAGGCTTTTGATTGTGTTTGTCACAAAACTTTAATTTACAAGCTGAAATACTATGGAATACGTGATAAAGCTCTCGATCTCGTGATTTCATATCTGGCTGACCGAGAACAAAAAGTGAATGTAAATGGGGTTACATCTGTCGGTTCTAAATTAATGATGGGCGTTCCTCAAGGATCAATTTTGGGACCGTTCCTATTTTTGGTTTACATTAATGATCTTCCATTTATGCTTAAAGACCTTTGTGAAATAATATTATTTGCTGATGACACATCATTATTATTTAAAGTTAACAGAAAGGACATAGATATTAGCGGACAGAATAGGACCTTGGCGGATGTCTCGAGATGGTTCGCTGCCAATAATTTACTACTGAATGCACAAAAAACCAATTGTGTTAAGTTTTCCTTATCCAATGTACCCAAAATTCATAATGGACTGAAACTGGATGGGAAAGAATTAGAATTAATGAAATCAGCTACTTTTCTTGGTTTAACAGTAGACAATAAGTTACAGTGGGCGGACCATATCGGGACTTTATCTAATAAGCTCAGTTCGGCAATATATGCTATTAGGCGCATTAGACAGTTGACAGATGTAGCTACGGCTAGGCTGGTGTATTTCGCATATTTCCATAGCCTTATGTCTTATGGTCTGCTACTGTGGGGATCAGCGGCGCATATGAAATCTATCTTTATTTTACAAAAGAGGGCAATACGTACCGTCTACAGTATGAACGCACGTGAGTCGCTGAGAGAGCATTTTAAAGACATTGATGTACTCACCTTACCCTCGTTATACATCTATGAAAACATAATGTACACTAAAAAAAATTTAGATCTATTTCAAAAGAAAGGCGTTGTTAGTGGTGTGGAAACTCGTGGTCGTGATCAGCTAGTTATTCCTAAATTTAAATTACAAAAGTCAAGTGGTTCATTTTTGGGTAACTGTGTTCGTTTTTATAATAAAATTCCTCAAGAAATTACTCAATTAACGGAAAACAGATTTAAACTTGTCATTAAACGCACACTGATTGGAAAAGCATACTACAAAATTAGCGATTTCATTGAAGACACAACAATAAACTGGAAGTGATCCTCTCTGCGTATGCATTTACTGGCTTTATAGATATTGTATTTTTAAATATCTATTGTACAATGATGGTGAAAAAATGATACCTGACTGAGTTTCTTGTCGGTTCTTCTCAGTATTCAGGTTTTCTTTTCGAACCGAACTAAAGTAGATTTGACGTTCAAAAATACCTTGCATTTGGGTTTACTTGAATAAATTGATTTGACTTTGACTTTGACTTTGAGTGTAGTGAACTACGCTCTAGCCACTGTACTATTGAGAGAGTAAACTGTATTGCGAAATTAGAAGTGTTAATAAGTTTTAAATGTGTAAAAACGTGGAGAAAACGAATTTTTTCAGAATTGAGACCTAACTAAATCGATTTTTTACACCCGTAAATTTCTACATTGTAAATTTCATCGAAATCGTTAGAGCCATTTTCAAGAACGCGATTACAAATATACAAATATTGCTTGTATAACAACTGTTGTTTATAATACTATTCTTCTAAATAACATAGTATCTCAAAGGAAGTATCTAACATTTAATTCGTTGTTCAGGAAAATGAATTATTTCTTTTCTCTGTGACTTTTAACCATAGACTTTATAAATAATTCTAGAGCCAAGTGCCATGTCCGAGCAGCCACGGTGAGCTAAATCAGACAACCTGACTCAACTGTACATACAACACACATTTATTATCAGATACCTAAGCTAATCGGCCGCCTTTCGTTAGAGAATAGCACCCACACATCTACATTTTTTTTGATTCTATTTACCTCAGTTTGTAGGACAGGATAGGCTGTCTAAAGTCATAATGTCTATGTTTTATTATTATTTTTCAAATTAAAATTCAACTTTATTCGTCTGTGATTACAGGTCGTGTATACATGTAGATTATAAACAATACAAAACAGTCCTCTGTAACTTGCCGAAAGCGTACAGACAAAAAATTATATTATTACAATAAAAATAGAAAATTAAAAATCTTGCACAATCCATCAAATACAGAAGAGCTATAATAATTAAAACGACTTAATATTGCATCCCAATAAAATGTCAATAATTAAATGTCAAATTGTAAAAATAATATGTCAATAAATTTGAATATGTACATAATCTGTGGCAATTTTTATAATCAATGAATTATGTCAAAAATTCATTAATATTTTTATTATCGTTAATCTTTATGAAAGTAACTTATTTCTTTATAAATGCATGATTAAAGCGATATGTTATCAGTAGGCACTCGTTACTAACAGAACTTTGACATACATACATATCTTCATGCTGTATCCCTAACGGAGTAGTCAGAGAGAACAGAGCGCCAAGCTTCGCGGTCCTTACATACCTCTCTCCTCTTCGAGTCTCATCATTCTTCTCACGCATTATTGCCTAGGTATGCGGACTTTCGTTAATTATTACAGAAATAAAAAAAGTTTGACCACGTTGCAGGAATCTAACCAGCGCATTTCAGCGAGGTAAACCTACGCTCTAGCCGCTGTGCTATTAAACAGGTAAACGCTGTTGCGAAATTAAAAAAGTTTAGAAGTTTAGAATTTAGAAATTTTAAGTGTGAAAATTCGATGAAAACGATTTTTCCCAGAATCGAGATCTAATTGAATCGTAATTTTAATCAAAATTATTAGATTCGACAACGCGATTACAAACATACATAATATATACAAACATACAAATATCCTTAACGGGGTAGTTAGAGAGGATGGAGCGTCAAGCGTCGCAGTCCTTACATACCTTTTTCGATTCCTCAAATCTCATCATTCTCCTCACACATTTTCGCCTAGGTATGCGAGTGCTTTTGACATTTCCGTCTGGTAACACTGGCTATTTGATCTTCATAAGTCAGCCTTGGTTTTCCTTGGCTGCTTTTACCCTGTTAGGGATACAGCGTGAAGTTATGTATGTATGTATATACAAATATACTCATATACATACAAATGTTGCTGGTATAATACGATATAAATTCGAATATATACGAATATACGAAATATATACGAATATAAATTCATATTTTTCGGAAATGTAACGATTTGAACAAAATTTTGTATTTAGATAATGTTTTATTTCTTAGTTTATGTGTAATAGATGTTCTTCCTGAAATAACTCAACACAAAACATTTTTTCTAGAATTTCCTTTTCTTTAGATTACTTAGTCTGTAATGTTCATGCATTGTTATTAGCTACTCAACAACAAGGCGAAGCTACTATAATTCGTTTTATGGCGCATCTAATATGTACATTACATAGTTTAGTGTGTGAACAGTGGTTCCTAACCGGTGTTCCTCGGATTACCTGAAAGCACCCGAAGTGGTCTGCGAAGTTGTCTTTCAAATATGGAAAAAAGTAAGTAAAAGATAGGAAACTCAACCGCAATGTCAATATTTCAGAGATGTCCAACTAATTCAACAAGAGTAAACTTTTAAACTTTCGCGTTGCATTATAAAATATATCTAAAACAGGAAATTTAACGCGATTACGTCTTTATTCTGGTTTGACGTTTCAACCGAGTTGCATCGGCCGTGGTCGATCACGATCACGAGTCGACCACGGCCGATGCAACTCGGTCGAAACGTCAAGCCGGAATAAAGACGTAATCGCGTTAAATTTCCTGTTTTAGATATATTTTATAATTCAACAAGAATTAATGGAAATGCAACACCATAGTAATTGCAAGGATACATTAAGGAATTAAAATTGAAGATTTCTGAAGCCAATAACCATTCTTATCCCTAAAATTCAAAAAATATTTTCATCCGCATATTTATGTGAGCTGGGAGTCTCAATCAGTGCGTTTAATAATAATAAAAATCATAAAAACTGTTTGGATGATAGTGTCAACATATGTGTGGTTTTGAGCAGGCCCGAACCAAGGATTACTCTGAAATGTAGTTAATGTAAAATTGTCGCAAAAATTGTAATTTTTTTGTCTCGAATAGCTTACGTGTTTTATTTATAGAATCTTAGGAATCCACCTTATAATAATTTCTAACAGTTGGTGGTCCGTGGCGAGACAAAAAATCGGTCAAAAGTTCCCTCGCGAGAACATACGTTTGTCATGTTGGACAGATATGTTAGGGAAGTGGGGCAGTTACGAACACAAAATTAGAAATTCGGAAAAAAAATCGATTATAATATAATTATTTAAATATTTGGCGCGCCGTCTTCTTTGACTACCCTGTTGATACAGCGTGAAGATATGTATGTACGTATGTATTTAAATGTTTCTAACGTATAAATACAATCGATGACATATTCGAAAAAATTCGTCGAAATACATATATTTACCTAATTTATCTTGAACAATGCATTTCTAATCCTGTTATGAGTATCTATACTACCAAATGGTCCCGTAATAATTAATACCAGCCGACGTAATTCCCCACTCTCCTCTGCTCCTAATGCGTTTGTTTAAAATAAACAACACGCTTCGGACAACGTAACAGCTATTAATTTAGTTAATAGTCATTCTTCAGAATTTTGTGGTTGATTCTACTATTTTGTGGCTTCCGTATACAGGCATTGCGCACGGCCATCAAAAATTAAATCGACCAACGTCGCGACCAACTTAGGATCCGTACTTCGTAGGATTAAATAAATAAATGGGTCCGTTTTCATTATTTCGTTTTTTGTTACTCATTTCTTGTATTCTCTACGAGACAAAACAGTAATTAGAAATGCAATTTTATGCCACATGCCAAAAAATTTAGTAAATATAAAGATGATAAAATACATCGATTGTAACATACAAACAGACATGATCATGACAAAATTATAGTGGTTTTTGACATTTTGGTTACGGAACCCCAAAATGGAATGTCATGTAAATATGTATACTTACATATTTTTAAATATATTATAACATTACAACTGTGGTATAAACGTACCTATTTAATAAATCTTTTCTCAGATAGGTACATTTGTACTAGGGCATGCAAACCGATAATCGATAATCGGTTATTTATCGATTATCGGTCCATTTTGAAAAACGATAAATATCGAAAGAAAAGTCGATAAATATCGGTATTCGATAAAAAAATATAAAATCATATTATAATTATTTCCAAATCATTAGATCTGATTCCGAGATACCACACCGATTATTCGGGAAGTGGTAAACAAGACTAACCTAAAAACTGAAAAAATAACATTGCGTAGGTAATGTGCAAATAGTTCGTATTAATTGTGTATCAAATTCTTTCTGCAAATCATACGTAAAATATAATATTTTTCTATAAATATATGTTTTTACATATTTTTATGTATTTTTAGTTCAGTAAATTGTTTTTACGTTAAAATAAAATTAGATAAAATTAAAACTACCTATTGGTGATAACTTATGATCACGATATTGTATAAATATAAAATTTATGTATAAGAAAATAACTAATGATTATAATAATTCCAAAATGTTGATTTCAATATTTTGTATTTAATTTAATTCAGAAATGCAATCGTTGATTTAAAAAAATACTTTATTTTTTAAATACTTAAAATTTTAAATATTTATTTTTCAGTATATAATAGGGATTAAAGCATGAAATTGCCGTTTTAACGCAATGTCCACTTTGAATAAAAATTAAACCTGCGTAGTGTCAGATTTCAGAGTGTAACTTTTTTCACACGAAAACTATAACATTTTAATTTTTTTTAAATCATGACATTTGATTGTTCGGACTTTCAGTTGTTTTTACATGCAGCTTTTAACGTGAAGATAGATACAGCGAAAACCAGAGTAGTTTTCGAATACGAGTTCCGACGTGGGACTAACGTAGCAGAAACTAGCTCGTTACATCAATTCTATGTTAGGAGAAGATACGGGTTACGAACGCACCGTGCGTTTTTGGTTTAACCGGTTTAGTAATGGAAACTTCGACTTGATGAATGAACCTATAGGAAAATCAGCCACTAAGGTAAACAACGTTGAATTAAAGGTTATGGTGGAAGCCGATCCGTATCAACTTACTAAGGAATCAGCGGCATCGTTTGACGTTAGCATGCTCACACTATTGACCCATTTGCAGCCAATCGGTAAAATTAAAAACCTTGAAAAATAGGTGCCTCATGATTTGACTGATCTGCGGTGAGCAACGCGCGTTGAAGCTTGAACTTGTTAAGCCGGTACAGAAATGAAGGGATTTTGGACCGAATTGTGACGTGTGACGGAAATAGGATTCTTTACGATAATCGCGAGCAAACAACGTAATGGCTGACTTCAGGTCAAATGCCACACCAAAGCCTTAAAGCGAAGCTTACCCATAGAAAGGTGATGATAACTGTTTGGTGGTCACTTCATGGTGTAAGTCACTACAGCTTCCCCCGATCCGGTCAGCAATAATAGCAAATATCTACTGTGCAGAACTCTGAACAACGATGGCGATACTTGCAGCAAAACAGACCCAACTCGTCGATTGATCTTGACCATTATTGCTCCACGATAACGAAAGACCTCACACTGCTCGAGAAACAGTTTTAACACTACAGAACCTGCAGTTAGAAACCATCTGTCATCCTCCATACTCCCCAACCGACTACCATTTTTTCCGCGATTTGGACAATTTTTTATACGGAAAATATTTTCTTCCCAGGAAGCAGTACCAAATGCTGTTCAACAGTTTGTGGAGTCCAGTTCCCCAGAGTTCTATCGCAAAGGTTTCAATGGACTTTTAATTAGATGGCAAAAATGTATAGACAACGAGGGGTGTAATTACTTTGATTAAGTATAAATACATCTCGTCCTACAAAAAAATTGTTTATTTTTTTATATTTCGGTTCATTTTAGGTAATTATATAGTTAACCTACATGTGAAAAACCAACTTTTTGTAAAATATTATAAAAACCGGTAATTATCGGTTTTTACCGGAAAAAAAAACAATAATTTTTTTTATCGATTATCGGAACATTTCGATAATTGTATGCCCTAATTTGTACCACAGATATAGCACTAATAGATATTGGGTTGATGTGGCCACTATAGTCTTTCTCGGTTTTAAAACCTATATTTGTCAAAACAATAACGGCCTTTGCTGCCTAAAATACTGCACTACATTCTACCATCACACCCGAAAGAGTCTGTATCTCACATACATTTACAAATTTTTTAATTGTTTTATATGTTATTATTAAAATTAGATACATGGACACAAGATTCAGATTAGGTACTACTTTTTTTATTCTGATTCAACTTCACAGATCACCACAGACTACACTTTTACACAACCAGGTGTTGCCACCTGGTATAACTTACAACATTAATATTAATTTTTCACTTGTGAAGTTCAAAAAAACTAAAAACCTTAAAAGTACTAAATAACAAAGGGTTTTTTTTTCAAAGATCTTTCAAATGCCACAGCTTAACAGTCTTAAAACATTGAGTATTCCGATAGAGACGAAATATGGGTATTCTCATTCCTTTCTATTATGGGCTTACGCCATGATATTTTATGATTCTTATTATAACAATTCGTGACGTATGAAAGGTGATTAAAGTCTGCGATTTGTACTTCCATTCCGATACTTGCGCTAGTCTTGAAATAACGAAACCAATAGCAAAGTTCTAAAGAATACCTATCCCGCGTAATGTAAAAATATATTGATGAAATTATAATAAATTAAAAAAAATGTCAAGTGTAACAGCTACTCCTATTAGAACGATTAAAATGTTCCACCGCAGTATTGGTGAAAAACAAGCGTGTAATTATTTAGTTTGTGTGGTTAGGACGAAGGGGACATGACATATGTCTCTCGGGATGTAAAAAAAATGTATCTATGTAGATTAAGCTAGTGACGCGACTGCCAGAACAGCGAGCTTATAATTTTTAGCAAACGAAAAATATTTTGGTCGGAAGTTGGGGCACGATAATCGTTTTCTTTTTGGGTGAAGTTTGCCAATTATACATGTTAATTTTTTTACTTTTTAATATTAATTTTATTTCGTACATAAACTAAAAAAAGTCTAAAAATCCGGCCAAGTTCGAGTCGTACTTGCGCAGCGAGGTTTCCATACCATTATACAATGTATTTCTGTTATGTATTGAATTTTTGACACCTCCAAGGGACCGTAGATCTCAGTGTTTAATATAAATTTCAACTTGATACATCTACCCGTTCTCGAGATGTTAACTGGTTGGACAGACGGACACACGGACAATGAAGAAATTCTGTGAGGGTTCCGTTATTTCCTTTTGGGGGCCATAAAAATAATGTAGGTTTATTTTCACCAAACCTAAGTTAATTTAGGTAACTAACATATTCGCAAATTGCAGCTTTCAAGTAAAAAACGCGTACCTAGTCTAGCCATAAATATTGTTACAAGAAAAACATCGTTTTTTTCTATTGCATAAAACGTTCATTACTGCAGTATGCGTTAGTGTACCTATACGCTGTAGACCCAATACAAACGGAGTAATAGCTTGTTGAAGGTTGGTTCTTATTGGTCAAACGCCAAAATCGAAAGTTTCAACATGAAATAACCAAAGAACAATGTATTTTTCGGGGAAAACTCATAAAGCCTTTTTCAAAGTACTTAAAAAACCCTTTATTTTTGTTTTTCGCAAAAGTCTCTGGCATTAAAAGTTAACGAGTTATGACAAAAATAAAGTTGGTCACCATTTTTTCGGTGACAAAAAATGCGAGTCACCCCGTAATTACCACCCCAATTAAAAATAATCGTTGCCACATTGAAATCACTAACTTATGTACTTGTAATATGCACTAGAAATTTGACTGGTTTAATATGCTTAGTTTTAGCTTAGTTTAGGCAAAAAATTGCCTTTTCTTCAAAATAACTCAAAAACTATTAATGATACGCAAAATTTTGTAGGGTACAAGATTGTAGGTTTTGCTTTTCTGAAAATTTTCGTTTCTATTGCATGCGTAAATACTAACTTGTTCAACCCCTGTCAACTCAAATCCTTTCAAAAATAAGAGCTGAAAGAAAATTAATTTAATTTATATGAGCTTATAGCTCTTGAAAAAACATACAAAATGGTATTTTGAAGGACGTAATAGTTTAAAAACTAAGCGAGTTATGGATAAAAAACCAATCACATATTTTTGCAGATATCATGAACACGTATATTGGAGCATTGAAATAATTAATGTTGAAATTAATTGTTGAAATTAATATTTTATTTGATTGTATTTAATTTATATTTCACTGTGCAAAAATTAATCATAAAGAATTATAAGTAATGTTGCTGACTTGCAACGTTATACGCCATTTTGTTTTAACAGCACTACCTCTCATTATCGTTTTGTGAATCAACGTGTAAGTACGAATTAATTGCTTCCGAGTCAGTAACAAAAAGTAAAATAAAAGACACGTGAATTTAAGTTTAAATCTTCTTTTTTTTCTTTCATTTATTATTAAATATCCTACAGGTTATGGGCCCAGTCCATTGCCGTAGAACGTTGAAATAAATGAAAGTCAAAATAAAACGCGAACTAGAAAGTACTAACATAAAATTTTAATAATGGAAAATTTACAGAAACAGAAACGGAACATCAAACAGTTTGATGGTGAAAAATACAGCATTTGGAAATTTAGATTACGTTCTTATTAAGTGAAATGGATGTAATCGAAGTGATTGACGGCGAAATTCCAGAAACAAAATCGGACAGTTGGGTAAGAAATAACCGAATTGCTAAAAATATTCTTGTTGAATATTTGTCAGATTCCTTTATTGGATTTGTTAATGACAGTATCACTGCCAAAGAAATTTTTCAAATTCTGGATTCACTTTGGCACAATTGGCTTTAAGAAAAAAATTATTAGAATTAAAACTGCAAGGCGATATGACCCTGATAAAACATTTCACTATATTCGACGACTTAATTACTGAACCATCGGCTGCTGGTGCAAAATTAGAAGAAATCGACAAAGTTGCACACTTATTACTTACACTTCCTAATGCCATGGGAAGATGGGATCATTACTGCTATAGAAACGTTGTCGGAAGATAACTTAACTCTGGCTTTCGTAAAAACAAGACTTTTCGACTACGAAGTAAAATTAAAGAACGACGGTTGTGACACGAGTATTAAAGCGTTACAAGTTGACAACAAAACCGATAATTACAATTATAACAAAAGAAAATGTGATAACATAAAAATAAATAATAAGCACCCCGCAACAAAAATATAAAAAGTTTAAAGGAAATAATAAGTTGCAATTTATTAAATGTTTTTATTTTAAAAGAATGAATAGTCAGAAAAATACACCGGATAGATCAAGAACAATTCAGGCTGTAGAATTAAAACAAGCATCGACGTCAGACAATTTGTCAGGTTATGCTTTTATGACGGGAGAGCATAATCAAGAAAATAACGATAACAAAGTATCATTTTTATTGGATTCTGGAGCATCAGATCACAATATTAACAGGGATGATCTTTTCATTTCATACCAAAATTAAAATACACCAATAAAAATTTCTGTTGCTAAAAATGGTCAATATATTTTAACTACCAAAAGAGGAACCGTCAAAGTTATCAGCAACACGGACGTTCCAAGAGTTTTGGAGAACGTGCTGTTTTGTCGTGAAGTACCATGTAATCTTTTATCTGTTTCGAAGATGCAGAAAGCTGGTTTGACGATAATTTTTAATCATCGAGGCGCTCACATTATAAAGGAGGGTAAAATAATAATGAAAGGTAAATCTTTACATAACTTAATTACTCTTGAATTTGAACTACCTGCAAAAGTAAATCAGTCTGTTTCCCAAACATGTCAAAGCAGTAAAAGCAACTATAATTTATGGCATCAACGTTTAGGTCATATCAGTAAAAACAAATTCTTAGAATTAAAAAATAATAACATGGTTCAAGATATACTACTCTGTCAAGAAAGTAGCGGGAAAAGATCAATAATACACGAAATGTTAGTTATTCTTCCAAATTTATTTTATCACCTTCAAAGTATGCTCCTTCAGAAACGATACACTTACGCCAACGAATAATCCCATCATCAACACATTTTTTAAACGCTTTTTCCGGAATTGAGTTCAGTGCTCGCCGCGAATTCTCCTTTATGTCTTCTACCGAATGAAAACGGGTGCCACGAAGTGGTAATTTGAGTTTAGGAAAAAGAAAGAAGTCGGCTGTAGCCATATCTGGTGAATAAGGTGGTTACTCGATGGTATTTGTTGAGTTTTTGGTCAAAAATTCGTTCACAATTATGGCCTTGTGCGAAGGCGCATTATCGTGGTGCAAAATCCAAGAATTTTCTTTCCACAAATCTGGCCTTTTTCGTCGAATTTGCTCTCTTAAACGCCGCCCAAATAATATTCTTTATTTACCGTTTGACCTTCCGGCAAGAGTTCCGAGTGCACAACACCGCGATAGTTAAAGAAAACAGTCAACATGACTTTGATTTTTGATCGACTTTGGCGTGGTTTTTTCGGTTTTGGTTCAGTTTGAAGGCGTCACTCCGAAGCTTGTTGACTTGTTTGCATGTCAAACTCGTAAACCCACGTCTCGTCACCAGTAACAATGCGTTGCATGAATGTTGGATCGGAATTGAGTCGTTCTAGCATGTCCTCAGCGACTCTTATGCGATAGAGTTTTTGGAGAAAATTAAGGTCTTGGGACTAGCCGAGCGGCAACATGTTTCATACCCAAGTGATTATTTAAAATGGTACGGATCGACTCGTGAGACACAGAAAGTTCGGCGGCTATCTCTCTCAAACTTGAATGAGGATTTTCAGTCACTATTTCCTTCACTTTTGTGATGTTAACTTCAGTTGCAGACGTTGATGGCCTACCAGAGCGAGACAAATCTTCCATCACATCTCGACCACTTTTCAATGCTTTGTACCACTCATAAGCACGTGTTTTTGATAAAGTCGATTCACCGTAAGCCTTCTGTAACATTTTCAGTGACTCCGAACACGAAATTCCATTGGCGATGCAAAATTTAAGACAAACTCTTTGTTCGTAGTTTTTGTCCATTATGAAATCCGCAATATACACTAGAATGATATAACTAAAAACAGCGCTATATTTAATCTAAATAACAGATGTGACTCAAACTCCGCGCCAAAATGAAAAACAGTTGTGCCAATCTAACAACAACAAAAAAAAACAAAAAATTGATTTTGGAACCATAAATAAATCATCCATTCCCGATATTTTCTTGACTGAATGTACATAATATTAAAATAATACAACCGAGTGATAATTTGTGTGAAGTGCGCAATAAATGGAAAACAGACTCGACTGCCTTTTAATAAAGCTAAAGATAAAAGTTATATAAAACGACCGTTATTTATTATACATTCCGATGTATGCGGCCCAATCATCCTCCAACAATCGACAATAAAAATTATTTTGCTTTATTTGTTGATCAATTTACTCGTTACTGTGTTGTATCACTATGATAACGGTAGAGAATATTTATCTACTGAAATGAAGGAGTATTGTAGACAAAAAGGAATCACTTACCACTTAAGACAATTAAATGGTGTAGCAGAACGTATGGTTAGAACTGTAACCGAAGAGGCTCGTGCTATGTTAAATGGTTCAAAATTGGACATACGCTTCTGGGGTGAAGCAGTTTTAACTGCTGTTAACTGAATAAATATTACGCCCACCAGAGCAATAAAAAAGTCTAAAACACTATATGAAATGTGGCATGATAGGAAACCTAGTATAAAAACTCTTAGAGTTTTTGGGTCAACTGTGTACGTACATAATAAAACCAATAAAACTAAATTAGACGACAAATCATGGAAAGGTATATTGGTAGGCTATGAACCAAATGGTTACAAGGTATGGAACACAGAATGCGAAAAATATGTAACAGTCGAGGATGTTATTGTGGATGAGATAAATTTTCTTGAATTCAGACCTTTACTTAAGGCTGAAGGGAGTAATGTTAAATATTCCCAAGACAAAACTGATAGTGACATAATGTCGAAATCAGTGTCTACAAATTCTCAATGTTCTACCATCCCTAAATCAGATAATTTAAAATCTGACGGGCAAGACAGTCTTACTAAAATTCGCAGAATAGATACTAATATTAATATACCATTTAGGCCAGATATTAATTGTGATAGTCAAAACATATCGAATGAGTCTTTTGTACCTAGGAGGAGTGAGAGGCTTAAGGATCGTTGTCCTATGTCATACAAAAAATTGAAGATGATTATTTGTATAGTGCTCAGTTTGTAACTAGTAAAATACCTAAATCTTTTGATGAAATAAAAACACTCGATGATAGGCTTCAGTGGAAGAAAGCAGTGAAGGATGAATTAAATGCTCTTAAAGTCAATAACACATGGACTCTAGTCCCTAGACCTGAAAATAAAAATGTAATTGACTGTAAATGGATTTTTACTCTCAAAAATGATGAATTTGGAAAACCTATTAGATATAAGGCACGTCTAGTTTAGCCAGGAGTATCTTACTGATTACTGTGACACTTTTGCCCCTGTTGCTAGAATAGCTAGTTTTCGATTTATAATTAGTTTTGCTAATCAACATAATTTATTGGTTCATCACATGGACGTTAAAATTGCATTTTTAATTGGCGTCCTCAAGGAGGAAATTTTCATGAAAGTTCCAGAAGGTGTATTAAATAAAAATAACTATGTATGCAAACTAAATAAAAGTTTATACGGACTGAAACAGGCTGCAAGATGTTGGTTTGAAGTATTTGAGCGATCTCTTAAAGAAAAAGGCTTTCAAAATTCATCAGTTGTATATATATTTTAGATAGAGGTGATGTTAATAGAAATATTTACGTAGTACTGTACGTTGATGATTTAGTCATAATATGTGCTGATAATAATCAAACGATGAATAAATTTAAAAATTATCTAAAAAGCAAATTTGAAATTACTGATTTAAAAGATATTAAATTCTTCCTTGGCATAAAAATAACTAGATACTCTGATGAAATTACATTAGATCAAAGTGCATATATTCAAACAATTTTAAATAAATAGAATATGAATGAATGTAATTCTGTGAGTAGCTCCACTGAACCTAAATTAAATTATGATGCACTGAATTCAGAAAATAGGTATAATGCACCGTGCCGTAATGTAATAGGCTGTTTAATGTATCTTATGATATGTACACGTCCGGATTTGAGTGCATCTGTAAATATACTAAGTCGCTATACGAATAAAAATAATAAAGAGTTGTGGCAATGTCTTAAACGAGTTTTAAGATATTTAAAAGGTACTATGAATTTGAAATTAACCTACGAAAGAATTAACTATGATAATATTTTACGTGGGTATGTAGATTCTGATTGGGGTGGTCACGACCACACCGATAGAAAAAGTACCACTGGATATTTGTTTAAATTATTCGGACAGTGCACAATAACTTGGTGCACAAAGAGACAAACTTCAGTAGCAGCATCGTCAACTGAAGAATATATGGCCCTGTATGAAGGTGTCAAAGAAGCATTATGGCTTAAGTCTTTAGCAGAAAGTATAAGTTTAAAAATTAGTAAACCTATTGTTATATTTGAAGATAATAACGGTTGCATCAATATAGCTAATAATCCAACAAACCATAGAAGGTCAAAACATATTGACATAAAATATCATTTCTCAAGGGAACAAGTTGAGAAAAATATAGTAAAAATAAACTATATTCGCACAGGTCAACAACTGGCTGATGTTTTAACAAAACCGTTACCAGCCACCACCTTTCAAGAAATACGATATAAAATAGGTTTAGAATATATTATATTTATTATATTTTAAGTAAAATTGATTTAATCAAATTATGAGTTAATAATATTAAATGATATGGTCTGATTAGGTTTTTCTGGGTTTTCCCTAATCCTAGCCACAAATGTTGGACCATTGTATTGTATATTTTCCCAGAATCGAATGAATAATTAATATTTATTTGAAATGTATAAAAACTATGATCAATTTTTGAGGGGGCGTGTTGAAATTAATATTTTATTTGATTGTATTTAATTTATGTTTCACTGTGCAAAAATTAATCATAAAGAATTATAAGTAATGTTGCTGACTTGCAACGTTATACTCCATTTTGTTTTAACAGCACTATCTCTCATTA
Source organism: Zeuzera pyrina (assembly GCA_907165235.1). NCBI lineage: Eukaryota > Metazoa > Arthropoda > Insecta > Lepidoptera > Cossidae > Zeuzera > Zeuzera pyrina. The sequence continues at coordinate 7,640,193 of OU015645.1, forward strand.
TCGTTTTGTGAATCAACGTGTAAGTACGAATTAATTGCTTCCGAGTCAGTAACAAAAAGTAAAATAAAAGACACGTGAATTTAAGTTTAAATCTGCTTTTATTTCTTTTATTTATTGTTAAATATCCTACAATTAAAAATTAAATAAACAATTCATACATGTACATACACATAAAGATACATATTTATACATAACAATAAAAAAATTGAAACCCACATAAAAATAAAAAAAATATTTTCCCTATTTTTGATTGCAAATTTTAATCAGTAGGGGTTGTTTTTTAAGAGTTGTAACTTATAAATAAATGATAAAAAATTAAAACACTAAAGAAATCTTATTTTAATATTACTATATGATTAAATCATTCCAAGTTGCTAAATAACATTTTTTAACATTATTTTTTAATGATTACTGTCATAGGGGGTGGTTTTTAGGTGTTAAAAATGTTGAATTCATCATAATTTATTTCTCGGAATGTCAATTGATGTGTATTTAATTTATTCAAAGAAGATTTCGAATAGGTACAAGTTTAAATCTACAATTTTATAATTATTTGCCAACAGGGGTAGTTTTCTCCCCTAAAAATAGTAAGCAACCAACGGCACAGGTTCGTATTTGAAATAGAGGGTAAGTAGAACCTAAATCCAAATTTTCATGCAAATCAGTGATATTTAATCATTCCAAGTTGCTAAAGAACATTGTGAAGGTATTTTTTTAAATTATAAACTATTCTAGGGCTTTTAGGGGTCGAAACTGTTTCATAAATAATAAATTATATCTTTCAATATCAATTGACGTACATTCAACCTATTTAAAGATGATTTATTTAAAGAGGTACTTTGTTTGAAGTACCTAAATCCAAGTTTTTGTGCAATTCGGTGTTGTTTGGCAAAATTATGCACTTATACAGTAGCTCCATATTTTACCTTCTATGACTGGACTAAATAAAAAAAATCACAAATGAAAAAAACGTTTTTGAATTTGGAAGGACTAAAAATTATAAATTATTCGATCCATAATAGACGTACGTACATAAGTTATTTATGCTGGGTGCCTTCTAAGTGTATCAAATATATGAAATATTTCTTGAATAATAAATACCTACTTCCCCGCATTTCTAGTCCATAGATCACTGTCTAAATAGAGATACTTAAATAAACAGAATCAACAAGTATCTATCTGACTACGTCAAAAGAAAAGGATTGAATGTTTTCCAGTTTTTTTCATTTTCGGTTCAACGAGTTTTAAGCAAAAACTTCAAAAATAGCCAAAATCTCTGTCTAGTACTTTTATAATCTCTAATTTTGAAAATTGGCTTCGTGGGTATTGGGTATTCGCTGGCTGCGTAATGACAGAGCCATTAACGTGGTGGTGGAATTTTCACATTGCGGCCAACGATAATAATTAACAAAATTAAAAAAATAATTTTAGTTCATTTTTTATCGAGGCTTAGACGATTATTAGTTATTCGAACTGGTTTTATCCATATTGAATGTGATTCAACATCGCGGTTTCATCTCAGCCTACAATATTGTATTGTATTTTCTTCAAGTACGTGACTGGCTGACTGACTCGGAGCAAAGTTAAAAAATACGTGTAAACAATCCAATAAACAATCACTCGTAAACGTCACTCTCTCGGCCTAGTGACAACTTGCTGTCTCGCTATTGCATTCGTTACGTGTAATCAAGGCATACGTTTTCTAAGTGGCAATGTTGAGGATGTCTATTATATAAGATAATCTATTCTATATTATAAAGAGGTAAACTTTGTTAGTTTGTATGTAATGGATAAACTCAAAAACTACTTGACCAATTTCAATAATTCTATCACCAATAGAAAGCTACATTATCAGCAAGTAACATGGGCTGCGTATTTTATTTCCAATAAAATTTCTACCCGTGCGAAGTTGGGGCGGGACTGTGAATATTAACGTCAAGATGTGTACATAAAATTACGTACTGATTTATTTTAATAAAATTAATGTCCAGAAATCAATTACTGCTAAATATGAAAATATTACACATATATTTATTTATTAATAACAAAAAAGTACATACATATATTTTAATATTTACAAACTTAAAACTACACATTATCTTAAATAATAAACTTCCTCAAAGTTGCCGCTTAGAAAGCTGTCATTGCTTAAGGTACCCAGCAGACTGGCAGCATTGCCTCTTTGAATAGCCAAACTGATTCGTTGGCGGAAGAAGCTGCCAGCCCGGCGGTCTCCCGAAGCCTCGACCAGTCTCTTACAAATATCAGAAACCAGTCGATGGGCTTCGGGGCCCCAGGGACCCAAAGTTTCGATTGCAAAGGGCGTAAATATGAAACTCTCAGAGAGAGTGCGGCAGTGCTGGTCGCGGCACCTGCTGACCTGGAAGTTGCCGGCACATGGGAAACAGCAAGTGTATCGACACAAGTAGCATCCCACACCAGCACCACCAGAATCTTCCAAGTTTCCAAAGAATGGGCGTCAAACCATCCGGTCTCCTGCCGTCGCTACGCGCAATACCTACAGGCTCTAAGACTGTAGGAACTCCAGCGGCGACAAGAGCCCGCTGAATGACGTCATTCAAGGCAGCATGTCGTGACATGCGGCCCGCACTACGTAAACAGGATAAACCGTGGTGACCTAGTACATCGACGAGATCACCACAGCGGCAACGGTGAGGAAAGTTAGTCCTGCCCCCAGACGAAGGGATACTATGAGAGAAAGCATGGTATTGTCAATTAAGGTTCCTAAGTTTTTTGAAGGTATTCTTCAACCAGTGTCCTGACTCCTTCTCAGAAACAGCTAGGAGGCGAGACCGATATTTTTCGGTACTACAAAAATCTAAAAGTTGTAAATGAACATTTTTGCATTGAGGATCATCCCAGTGTTTCTGAGAAAAGGTCGAGGTAGGCAGGTTAGTACTCGGACAAACACTTAACCCAAGCATTTCGAGCATCAGTCAAGCACGGCACCTCAACCGATTCTAAGGAAGGGAAACACTATGTATAATATTATGAGCTAGTAGCAAAAAGAAAAACTTCGAAATGGCAACGCGCGTGGAATCAAATGACGCGCGAAGGCGCTAAACGTGGTAGGTACATTGTTTTTTATCATTTGTAACATGTATGTTTTGACTCATATTTCGTCTGCGTTGCTTCTAACAAAATATTTATAAATAGATGGTATGTTCTGATTAATCAGTAAAAATTCCTGCGACATTTTGTATCGTAGTCTAGTAAAAGCTATCTAGCTTATTTGCACTTACTAGTAGCAAAATAGAAACGAATTGGAAAAAAACTTTGTATATGTACCTACTCCTTTTTAAACATATTGCACATACGGAGGTGTGAGAGATTTGGCATAGTACATGTTGAAGGAGTGCAGAAGGCTATTTATGTATATGTGTTAGATATATTAAATTACATTAAGTAAAATGAAACATTCATTTGTTTACTATTGTTTAGGTACTGTTAGTTCCACATTAATTTTAATCACATAAATTACACACGTGTGATATTATATAACATTTTAGTAACAAGAACGAGGGTAGAATGGATTTCCTCCGTGTAGTGGTGCTGCATAAAAGCCTGATTTTGGTCTTGTAAGAGTTCAGTTGTTGAGAAGCCGTCGAATAGTCAAGTACATAATAGTAGTGATGAAGAATTGATAGCGTGTTCGTAGTGATCAGTGCTTCCGTTACATTTCATAATTAACAGTACATACTGCGAAAATAGAACACAATAGTTTGTAGTGTTTGTAGTCAAATCTCGGACCAAAAATCACAATGGACGGAGCTTTTGCTCTTAGACCGTGTCCATTTTTTGTCGACCTAGTTTCTAGCCTTTTACTAATGTTTGTGACTATGGAAGGGTCGCAGCACAACAATACACAGCTGAGCATGACGTATTTTTATGTTTGTGAATACTAATAGCCAAATACTTAAGATTTACGAGTATTTTGCAAATAATATTTAGTTAAAAATGAATAATAATAAATAACAATTGCAAAAAGAATACAACATTATATATATTTGTTAAATTAATATTATACCTTTTATTGTACACTAGAAACGAATCCATCATATCTCAAAATCTAAATAATGACAGTTCTATCGTTTTAACTTGTTTTCTAAACAAAGAGTTTTATACTGACAGGAGGTTTAAAATGTGTATATAAAAGATTTGTCTGTATATGAAATATAATATTTAGAAAAGTAAAATAGAAATAAAATATTAATATGTTAATGTGTATGTTCGTGACCGTGAAGTGTCTACAAATAATTTCAGCTTTGTATGTGAAGTCGGTCATAAGCTGACACGAAGTACATCGACAGTGCGTGGTTGCCATATTTGCTATAGCTAACTGCTTTACTCGTGGTCACACTCAATGAGATAGAAAGAGACACGAAAATTTGTTTAACACACCGATACATGATAATAACAGTGGCAACTCATTATGATTCCCTCATTTTAATTCTTGGTCAGAGGGTCAGTCGCACATCACTATGCGCACAGGCGCACAGAATAGGGATTGTCGCCAAAGAATTTTAAAATGTTGGCAAAAGGTTGACACTTGGCAACAAACAATTACTGACAGATTGACTGAATGTTTTGAGCTGTGAATTTTGCGTGATTTGTGAGCTGTGAGCTGGTTAGAGTATGTGGAGTGTAGGTATATGTCATTTGAAAAAAAAAACATTTATTTATATTTACGGTCGAATTTACTTATATATAAATGAGCAACTGAATTAGTACAATTTATCTATCATAGTTAAAAATAATAGTTATCACTATAAATTTGCTATTATTTTCACATATACTTTAAATTAATAGTTTCTGCAATATATTTATTACTTTTAACCACAAATTATGGTTAAGAGGAGATGTTCCACGAATGTATGGAGCTCCGGCCTGCACTTTGTACACTTATAGTTTAGAAACTTTAATATTAAATAAAAGTGTTTTAATTATGGTTTCGGTATATATTAGCCTAGTTCTTTAGTATAAAAGTATTATATGCACATATCACAGGCAACACCTTACCTAAACAAGATGGCATCAATGACATATTTGACGTATTCCACTTTTAATTGTTAATTAATAGTACTTTTTGTAACAATTTATATTGCAGGTCTTAACTGTTGAAACCTATTTAAAATCTCAAACAGTAGCCTATTCACAATTTGAACATATCCACACTGCAGTTTAGGGCATAAAAAAATTAACAGGAAATGAAATCTTTGACGCTCGGGAAACAGATCAACCAAAACAACTTTTCTTTTGAGAAATGCAATATAGCGACAACAAATGTTAAGTCAACACATTAAATAAGTTCTATTTTATTAATCTTGGTAAATAATATGGGTGAAGAATAAGTACTTAATAAAAAAATACATCTCCTTTGAATTACTAATTCTGTTGCTTATTTATTATTTACTGTTTTTATACCTATCGAAAAATCTTTCATGGCAAAAACAATTATTGATATCTACTGCAAATTCTTTAGATTAGGTAAAGCTTTAGAATCCTCCCCCAGATCGTACTTCCCCATTACCCCATCACCACTCCCTTAACACCTTTTTAAGTCGTAGACAATCTAAGTCACATCCTGGTTTTTATGCAAAACTAATTTCTTTCTACCATCTGCGTATTAAAATAATTTATGAAATCTATTGCAAGCCCGTCCGGCCGTTCTATCCAACCGATTTGCTTAATTTTTTTTTTAAATGAAAGGTATATTGATGCACAGATTTGTCATCAAGCGTTGGAAATTACCCTACTTTCACCCTTCTCAAGTTATACTCAAGGGCAATTTCCTCCTGTACATTTCTTAAGTTTTCATAGATTTCTTTCTCTATATCATCGGTTCTAATTGAGGTACGCGGTTCGTTTTGGTCTAAGAACACTCGCTGGAACGTGCTCTTCTTACATTTGAACTTTTGCCCACTTATATTGGTTGAGTTGGAGGAAGCTATGTGTGAACAATCAACTTGACTTTCAATTTTTGTATTCAACTTAGGTTAGATTACAATTACTCATCATATAAGAGCGTTATTTTTTAATTATATTATCAACACAATGCTGCGGAGCAGCACTGGTGCTCTCGTTTTATTTAAAAGTATTGATATTTTTGATAATCCTAAATTAATCCTAAAAAGAATGTGTTTTCTTTAATTCAGTTGGGGTCCTTAGCGCAAGCCTGACTCACATTTGGTTGGTTTTTTATTTGTTTACTTTGGAGTTTTTATTGTAATTAAACCAAGTTTGATGCTTATCTGTGTAACTATTACTGCTTTTACAACAGGTAGAGCAAAAACGAAAAACGTTAAAAAATATCAGGTTTCTTATAGGGAACTTCGTCAATTATTAACTTTTGTTGTTTTTATTATTTGTTAAAATATCTATATGTAATTTATAGTCACTTACGGATCCTTAGCCCGACACATACTTAGCTGGTTACTATTATTTGCATATTTGCAGTAATCGCCCAAGTTTGACGCTTGTTTGTAAGTACCTACCTACTGCAGTTTTTATGATAGAGCAAAAATACAAAAAAAAACGTTGAGAAAACAGAAAAACACATTTGTTGTGTGTGGACCCCTCTTAGTGTATTACTTTTTGTTTTTTATATTCTGTGTAAATTTTAACCTGCTTAATTCCTATTATGGTACAAAAGATTGGTGGAACTATCGGTCGGATAGATGTACGAGGACAGACGGCTTATGATTAGGTTTCTATTGGCCTACTCTTTTGTCTATGGAATCTTAAAAATTAAGTTAAGGCAGGGTACAGGGCCTTAGTCTAAAGGAAGAGTCGTCGAAAGCCATGTTCTCCTGTGATGGTGCGGAAGGAGGACACTGAGTATGACGAGAGAAGGCCGACGCCGCTCGGAGACGATGACACCTGGGCGGTGGCCACCGTCAGGTTTTTGTGGATGTACTCATTGTCAGTCTAGAGGAGTCACGCACACCTCCCCACCGTCCCCTGAGCGACACAAGGATGCTTAAAGCATTACCTGACGTAAAGAAATACATATACATTTACAGGGCGTTTAAAAACTTGGAAGTAACTATAGGCGACGGTGAGTTAATAATTAGTCATAATCAATACAAAATACATATTACATTGGTTGGTTAGTCTATTTATTGGTTCCATTTTTCTGTCTGCGAACCTTTTTGCTAGTAATGCCACCGATTTGTTGTTAATAATTTACTACTGAATGCACAAAAAACCAAATGTAGATATTAATTTTTGCCTTTCTAATGCACCCAGAATCACTGACAAAATAGAACCGGGTGGGAAACAATTAGAATTAGTTAACCACGATCGGTGCAATCCGGTCGAAACGTCGGGATAAAATAGGTAATTAGCCTTAAAATATAAACGCGACATAGACCCGCAATTAAATATTATAATGTGTACAAGTAGCGAAAGTTTAAAAACAAGAATTAGTCAAGTCTGCCAGTTTTCTTGGTTAAACATAGTAAATCGCAGTGGGCGGACCATGTCGGGGCATTGGCTAGTAAGCTCGGTTCCGCGATATATGCCTATATGACTTTGATTTTCTTGTAGGTTGATGCTACGTTCGTCTTAAATGGGAGACGCCATGTCGTATTCTTGACGTCGATGTCGTTTTGTGTGTAGTGTGGTAGGTATGTTTTTCTCATAATTTCCTGTCTACTAGGAATTCATTTTTATTTATTTTATTTATTAGATTTAAAAATAAAAATGGATAAATAATTTAGCAAGTTACCTGTCAAAAAAATGTCGAAGATTTGTGAATAATACCATTTAAGTGTTGAGTATACTAGTATCGCAGATTAATTAGTTCGAGTACGCTACGCTAGATCCTACTAGCCACTTAATTTATATCAAAAATTGTTATGTGCGTGACCGAACAATTTTTATTTTTATGTATTTATAGAGGTTCTAGGTCGCATTTCTATTTACTTTTTTTTAGTAACAAAAAATTTTTTTACTACCAAAAAAGTACATACATAGGTACGTTAATATTTACAAACTTAAAACTACACATTATCTTAATTAATAGACTTCCTTCAAGTTGCTGCTTGGAAAGCTGTCATTGCTTAAGGTGCCCAGCAGACTGGCAGCATTACCTCTTTGAATAGCGAAACTGATTCTATTTACTTATATTAATACTTATATATATTATATTAATATTACATGAAAACATGTTGGTATTCGAATGAAACGTGTCAAAATTTCAAGTCAATCGATCGACTATTTTTTGGATTTGGCGACCACTAGCATACGGAAGTTGAATTCTTTTAAATAAGTAGCTATATAAAATAGATAGAGGAACATTATTACTACCTGATTGTTGATAATCAGAAGGTTTCATTTCAATAGATTCCTGATTGTCTCCAGATGTAGAATTCTCGACGTCTACGTGCTCCGAACTTTGATTACTAACTTTATCTTCGTCATCTGTATCAAAATTAAGTTCAATTCTGCTGTTATAATATTCATTGTTGAAATAATCTGCAGTCTCTGATGCACTTGTTGACGCCTCTTCGCCAAAAATTTTTTCTGAATTTTTTTCTTTTTGAAATTTATCGGCAAGTAGATTTTCGATAGAAAAAGGCAGTTTCGTTTCTGTCTTTTCGATTTGCGATTCATTTTGGACACTTTGATCAATATCCATTGTTTTATCTGCTTCGGAAGCATTCATTTCCACGAAATTTTTATTATAAGACCGCACTTATTTCACAAATTCGTAACACAAATTGAAACCACGTTCCCACAGCGTCGTTTCGAGAAAATTTTTGAAAATTCAAGCCACTTTAACGTCAGACTTTCTGTCGGGTGTCTCACTAGCGATAATAATTTAAACTAATTCGAAACACTAACGTCGCGTTTTTGTCAAATTGGTCCACTGAAGTGAGATGAGAATGTTAACTGCCTCTTCTGAAAAACATATTTGCAGTTGTCACATTTATTTTTGAATTCTGTCTCCTATTACCTTAACTTTACGATTCAATATCGTATCGTTAGTTAAATGCTTAAACTTGGCTGGGATAATACTGATAGGAATGAAGATGGAAAGCTTGAACTAATGGGCGTCTTTCTATATGACAATTTTTTATTCGACATTATAGTTCTCTTTATCAATTTCCTTCTTTATTTCCGTGTGTATAAGATAACATTTTGGTAATCAATAGTTAAACGATGCAAATAGCTTTTCAAGACGACGATTCAAGATATAATTAGAGATAAACCAATGAGGAGACGGTGGGCGTGTCTGGTTCAGGAACGGATGCGCCCGCGCAACGCTTGTAGTTCAAATTAGGATTTATTTAAAGAGCCTGGTGAGATATGTGCGCGTTCATTAATTGTGATAATTATTTAGTTAGTTTGTGTAATTGGATGCGTCACGTGGCTCGTAGAATAAGAAGCGGAGGAGAGATATAGTAAGAAATAATAATTAATTAGTATGGTGACTGCATATGAGACTGATTTTTTTGTGTAAATCTTTCGTAAGTTAAATTCTTGTAGCTTTATTTTGTTATATTATTATTTTCAGCGATTTTGCATATCATCTAGTGTACCATTTTCATCTTTTTCAACGTGATAAATTAAGTGTTTTTTTTTTATCATAAATGGCACGAAAATAGCAAACAAGCTTACTGATCCCACTAGAAATTAATCGGTTAACTACCGTATAGCCTGTAAATTACAAACGCCTGTAACAACAGGGATGTCACTTGCGCATTGTCGATGCTACAACAAATAATAAAGCTTCAAAAGGAAAAAATGAAGAGAAGAGATCCGTCCACTACCTTATTATGAAATTGCAGCTAGTAAGCGATAGCCGAATCGATCGCGATATGTTGTTACATTGAGCACCTTGTAATCGAATCGCTATTGTTGCCTCTGTGGATTGATCAGTGAATTAAAAACTATTGCTAGTAACCTTATTTATGCTACGAAAAGTCATTTCATTTCACTTCATTGCACCGTAATTACCAATTTAAAACAATCGTCGCGCGATTACAGCGCAGCTATCGTTCTTTACGTGATAACCCATCTGTACTATACAATCATACCTGCTGATCCTGTCGCCGAACAGCAACGCTTGCTCTGTGTTCTGGTATGAAGGGTAAGGTCGCCAGTGAAATTGGTTTAAGAAGCACATCATCTTAGTTTTCAGGGTTGCCAAAGCTTTTATAATCTGAAGTGCTTTCTTAGTTTTGATTTCCATTTATCATCTGATGGACTGATTGCTTGTTCGTCTTTCCACTAGTATAAAAAATAAAACTTTCTAACTGTCAAAGTCAAATCAATTTAAGTAAACCCTATTACAAGGTGTTTTTTAACGTCAAATCTACTTTAGTTCAGTTCGAAAAGAAAACTTGGACACTGAGAAGAACCGACAAGAAACTCGGTCAGGTATCATTTTTTCAAGATCATTTTACAATAGGTTTATTAAAATACAATGTTCAGAAAGCCAGTAAATGTAGGTGCAGAGAAGATTGTATCCAGACTATTGTTTTGTCTTCCACGAAATCGTTTATTTCAGAATATGATTGTCTAATCAATGTGTACTTTATAACAAATCTAAATTTGTTTTTCGTTAATCGAGCAACTTCCTGAGGAACTATAATAAAACTGAACGACAGATATCCTACAGCTTAAACCACTGAAGACGGAAACATGTTTGGAAGATGTAACAAGAGATGCACAGGGTGTGCAGATGCAGCACTAAGAATAGTGTGAAGTGTCACGAGTACAGGTGCACTAAAAACAAGTGTAGTGCACATTTATAGGGGAAATTATTAATTTTAAATGTAGCAACTAGTAGTTTGAATTACTAATTCTGTGCTAATATTATTATATAATAGGTTTATTATATAATAGGTTTATAATATTTTTCTCATATTCAAATATTACCTAAATATCTCAAACAAATATTCACCATAATTAATATAATAAATTAAATAGAAACAACTTGAACCATGTTGCCTTTTTAAATTACCGACATATTTTCTCATAATTAGGATGAGAGTAGCTTGGCGCTAGTTTTTTCTTCTTAGTTTTATTTCTCTGTTACATTTTTTTTTGTTTTGATTGATGCCGATTCGGTTTAGTGTTTGAAGAAAAAAGTAAATATTTGACGGTTCCGCGCTGGGTGTTGTTTCCGCATATTTTACTATGGCATTTGAACTTTCAACTGCGGGGCGTCTAAATGGCTTCGGTATGCATCGATGGCGCTTCCAACAATTTACACGTGTAACGACGGAAGAATTATTTCTTAATTAGGATGCCGAGTTTAAATGATTATAAAATAGGCAAAATTAGGTAGAAATAGTATATCCTGTACTATGTAATAAAGAATATATTGAAGCGCATTAAAAATGATTTTAACTAGTGTTCCGTTACAAAATTGCAAAAACTCGTCATGTGCGTATCGGACTACGCACAGCGAAGGGTTCTTTAGTCATAAGTAGACTTAAGTACTTATTTAATATTAATTTCAACACAATACCTCCACGCGTTTCTGACAAAAATAATCTTGATAGACAGACATACGAACAACTGGCGGACAACGAAGTGATCACAGTAAAGATGATAAGGGTTCGTTTTTCCTTTTGAAGAAGGTATGAAACTCTACAAAAAAAGAGAAAGAAGCTAATGGGTAATTATTTTATACTAGCGAGCCGGGCCGGCTTTTCCCGGGTGGGATGTTGAATGTTCGCAACGAATAAATTTTTTTTTATTAAGATTTTCATACAAAAACATCATCTAAATTATAGGCTTTTCTGGTGGATCTTCCCATAATTTTCTTTCATGCTAACCTTATCAACTTGACATTTAAAAACACAACAAAATAGAAATCAACCAAATCTGTCGAGTCATTCTCGTGATGCTCCGTCATACATGTGGCGATATATTTTTATTTGTATAGATTATGTACTTCAAATGTGATCTGTGGACTGATTGTAGGCACAGACAAAGTAATCAGGTAAGTATATAGATAACTTTAATACACATGGTACTTAAAAAAGAACTTTACTATAGGCAGGTATACCGTTTTACTAAATAGGTAAATATTATAAGTACCTATGTATATATACTCATTCTAATTTTAATAAAGATCGCGTGTTTGTATGGTTGTACTATTTCGTATCTCATCTATTAACCAGACTGAAAGTTTTTTTGATATCGTAGTTAATTGCGTGTAAAGATTTGAGAGGAAAAAAACTATTAGCTGTCGAATTTTTATGACCCGGAACCTTTGGCTGAAATTAAAGACTTGCCGCGTTTTTATTGTTTCAAACTAAAAAAAAAATGAATATTTTACTTTGGACTAACTACTAAATCTATACTACTATATAAATCTCTTGCGTCTGTCTGTAATTTCAGATTTTTTGTCAAATTTTGCGATAGATAGTCGTTTTATTACTTACTGATTTCGATTCTACCATTTTTAAAATTTTTGTCTGTCTGTCTATCTGTCTGTCTGTATGTCCTTTTATAACTAAAGAACGGCTTAACTGATCTTAATGACAATCGGTACGTAGTAAGAACACATGATTGCGCTTATGATAGGCTACTTATTTTTTAGAAAATCTATCCCTAAAGGGGTGAAAAGGGGGATGAAACTTTGTATGGGAAATGGTAAACCCCTGAACCGATTATAATGAAATTTAGCACTGAGATAGTTTGACATCAGAAAATGGACATAGGCTACTTTTTTTTAAAAAACATACCCTTAAGGGGTGAAAAGAGGGATGAAACTGTATGGGAAACGCTAAATCTTGGTAATGATAAAATTTGGTGAGGTGGTAAGACTTTTTTTATCAAAAATACATAGGCTACTTTTTTAGCAAGAGTGTGAAAAGGGGGACGGGAGGGAGGGGGACGAAACTCTGTACGGGAAATGCTAAACCGCTGAACTGACTATAATGTAGCATGGATATATTTTTTTGACACCTGGGACTGGACATAGGCTACTTTTTTATCAAAAAACTACTCCTAAGGGGGTGAAAAGGGAGATGAAACTTTGTACGAGAAATGGTAAACCGCTGAAACGATTATGATGAAATTTGGCAGGGAGATAGTTTAACATCAGAGAACGGGCATGGGCTACTTTTTTAAAAACCTACCCTTAAGGGGGTGAAAAGGGGAATGAAACTTTAAATGGGAAATGATAAACCGCTGATATGGTGATATATGATAAATGATGTTTTGTTCACAGATAGTACGTGCCCGGGGGCAGACGTAGGGCATACGTAGGCTCTTTTACAAAAAGAATCTTAAATACTACTATGTAAATCTCTAGCGTCTGTCTGTAATTATAATTTTACTGTCAAATTTTGTGATAGTTGGTCATTTTATGACTCACTGACTTCGATTTTACCATTTCTTACATTTTTGTCTGTCTGTCTGACTGTATGTCCTTTCATAACTGAAGAACGGCCTGACTGATCTTAATGAAAATCGGTAAGTAGTAAAAATATCTAAATGCATTAATGATCGGCTACTTATTTTTTAGAAAATCTACCCCGAAAAGGGTGAAAAGGGGGATGAAACTTTGTATGGGAAATGGTAAACCACAGAACCGATTATGATGAAATTTGGCAGGGAGATAGTTTAACATAACTGAACGGACACAGGCCATTTTTTTTTATCAAAAACTTATCCCTAAGATTGTGAAAACGGGGATGAAACTTTGTAAGGGAAACGCTAAATCTTGATAGTGAGAGGTGCGGCGATAAGAATTCTTTTTATCAACAATACATAGGCTACTTTTTTATCAAAAATCTGTAAAAAGGGGAACGGGAGGGAGGGGGACGAAACTTTGTACGGGAAGCTAAACCGCTGAACTGATTATGATGTAGCATGGATACAGTTATTGTTATTATTAGTTATGGTTATAGTTAGTGTTATTGTAAAAATGAAGAAAGGAATGCTTGGATGGTTCGGGCACATAGAAAGAGTGAGTGATGAAAGACTGACGAAGAAAATCTACAGAGCGAAAGTGAGTGGTAAAAGAAGTCAAGAAAGAAAAAACAGTGCAAAATGGCTGTAAATAAGCAAAGGCCTACCTAATATCTAAAATTGTAAATGAGTATAATAAGTACCAACTGGTCTAAGGGTCTCCTGTGTTAGAATAATGACAAAGAACACCTCTTTTTTTTGTTGTTGAGAAGGGAAAAGTTCTGTACGAACGCCCAACCGCTCCTCACGCCTCAAGAGAGTACATGCATGAGGACCGGCCGGGTAGCGCCAGTTTCGAACCGATTAAAAAAAATCGTCGTTACTTGACCTTACAGGTCATAGCGGCTAGCCAGATGCGTAGATGGGAGCAACGGAAGGCGCTCCGCCCGGAAATCTCGACAAACACTGAGGACCCCATCGTCCAGGAAGTACTCAGAACAGAGGACGACACCTAGGTTCGGGTTGTCGCCAGGAAAGTATGCACCTGCGTCGTGCCATTGCGAACCTATATACCTGTGGGAGCCGGTTCCAGAGTGGTTATGACAAACCGGCGCTGCGATGAGATCGGCCGAAGGCCCTAGGCGGTGTGTTCCTAAAAAGGGCAAATTAACGCGATTACCTATCTTTTAGAGCCCTAGTGTTGACGCGCGGGACGACAATGCTGCCTTCGAGGGGGGCAGTGCGTGCGTGTTAGTTTAACAAAGCGTCGTTCGCCACTGTAATTGGAACGTCCTGTTCAGTAAAGAACGTTTCTCGATCGTCTACGCGGTGCGTTTGAACCTATTCTGAATAACTTAGCACCATTGTAGATGGGTCTAACGAGACCAAGTTTTTGATATTTAATGATTAAAAACTGCTACAATATTTTTTTGCAAATAATGCTGCAACCTTATCATTTTCAGTAGGTATCAAGTTTTTGCTTGTATTTTGGTACTTGCTTATGTGTATTATCCCACTTCTGATGGTTTGACGCTCATTTCTTGGAAACTTGGAAGATCGCTGATGTGGGACACCATTTGCGTCGATACAGTTGTTGTTTCCCATGTACCGGCGACTTCTGAATCAGCTGGTGCCGCAGCCAGCACTGCCGAGAACTTGAAGCACGGCGTAAAAGTATGCGACTCTCTCTGAGAGTTTTATATTTGCGCCCTTTGCAATCGAAACTTTGGGTCCCTGGGGCTCCCAAACCCATCCATTGGTTTCTAATATTTGTAAGAGATTGGTCGAGGCTTTGGGAGACCGCCGTACTGGCAGCTTCTTCCGCCAACGAATCAGTTAGGCCATTCAAAGAGATAATCCTGCCAGCCTGCTAGGCGCCATAAGCAATGACAGCTTTCCTCAGTTTTCTAAGCGGCAGCTTTGAGGAAGCCTGTTATTTAAGATAATGTGTAGTTATAAGTTTGTAAATATTAAGTTTGTTTGTCCTTTTTTTTCTTTGTTTATGGCATAGCGCACAGATTAGCGCATTTGCCAATGTCACGTATTAATAAGTAGAATTACAAGTAAATTAGTTTTTTTTTATCGTAAAACTCCTCCAGTATAGTGATAGTAGGCTTTACTGAAGTTATAAAGGACTTCTTGGAAGAGCGCCAGAACTTCAGCTACACATCTACACGTGTTTATTTAGACCTACTACATTCTTTTCACTTGCACAGAACTTTAAAACACAACATACTATCACTTTTATAATTTAAAACTCCTAAAAATTTTAAAAAAGAAAACCTGAATAAAATGACAACCTCACTTCTCCCGTTCTCGCCATTATGTCCTTTGTATGTACTTATTTGTTATTAATAAAATCCACTTGTTGACATAAAAACTTTTATTTATTAACAAAAAGTACATACATATGTTAATATTTACAAACTTAAAACTACACATTATCTTAAATAATAAACTTCCTCAAAGTTGCCGCTTAGAAAGCTGTCATTGCTCAAGGTACCTAGCAGACTGGCAGCATTGCCTCTTTGAATAGCCAAACTGATTCGTTGGCGGAAGAAGCTGCCAGCCCGGCGGTCTCCCGAAGCCTCGACCAGTCTCTTACAAATATCAGAAACCAGTCGATGGGCTTCGGGGCCCCAGGGACCCAAAGTACATACATAGTACATCGACGAGATCACCACAGCGGCAACGGTGAAGAAGGTTAGTCCTGGCCCCCAGACGCAGGGGTACTATGAGAGAAAGCGTGGTATTGTCGATTAATGTTCCTAAGTTTTTTGAAGGTATTACCTTCAACCAGTGTCCTGACTCCTTCTCAGAAACAGCTAGGAGGCGAGACCGATCTTTTTCGGTACTACAAGAATCTAAAAGTTGTAAATGAACATTTTTGCATAGAGGCTCATCCCAGTGTTTTTGAGAAAAGGTCGAGGTAGGCAGGTTAGTACTCGGACAAACACTTAACCAAGCATTTCGAGCATCAGTCAAGCACGGCACCTCAACCGATCCTAAGGAAGGGCGAATAACAGATAGGAAAAGGTTTTCCGTGCTGTAGGCTGACGAAAGAAAAGCTGGCAGTGACACACTCGAGATTTTGCGTATGCCCAGGCCTCCATAACAGATGGGAAGCGAGGCTTGATTCCAGACCCTGTCATCAACAAAGGAGCAATTTAATATTTTAGATAATGTATTTTTTAGAATATTGTCTACAGATTTTAAAAGCGTTTGAAATTTAAAAAGCTGAGAACAGCGAAGAGCATATGTAAATTTTGGAACAAAAAGGCAAAAGCGGACAATGAGGAGAGCCATGTGGGAATTAATTTTGAAAAGTTTGTCTGAAGACTGGCTAAATTTTTGTATTTGATCATTGATAAAGCAGGGTATGGAGTCATCTAAGACGGGAGCACCTAGGAGGTACAGCGATCCTTTTGACAAGACTTTAATACCTGGTGCTAGATTGTTAAATTTATTAATTATTTCATTTTTTGTAATAGTTGGAACAGAATCGGAAACAAAGAGTTCACATTTAGAAAAATTTAATTCTAAGCCAATATCTTTAAACCTTTGAATGAGGGTTTTAAGGTCTTCTAAAACAGTAATTGCTTTACCTCCTATTGTTCCGTCGTCAAGGTACCAAATATTAAATTTGGAATTTAAATTACAAATCGCAGGATGGATAGCCAGACTAAAAATAGCTGGTCCGAGAGGATCACCTTGTTGACAGCCGACTTCGGAATGTAATAAATTATCTTTATATATTAATTTTGAAGGACTGCTGTAAGATTGCCAGAGGTAGGGATATATGTCCGGAACATGCTGTTTTACCTGTGTCAACAAGGTGGATCTATCAACAGAATTAAATGCATTTTTTATGTCTACTTTGAGGAGTACCTCACCTCCATCATGTGTCAAGAAAGCACGCGCCGCATGCACTGCCGCTTCACATCCTCTCTTTGAGCCAAAACCTACTTGTGTAGGACAAAAATAGTTTGATACGGTAGAGAGAATGTGACGGCAACAAATTTTGGAGGCAATGCGGCGTATAGTTGCACCTACGGCAATTGGCCTAACGCCACCGTCTTTTTTTTTCAGGGCACATAAATTGGCACCATACAGGATGTCGGTTATCTCCGGGGGCACCTTACCAGCCAGCATAACGTTTATTAGAGCTGTTAAACTAGATAAGAGTGTCTTACCGGTATCACCGACAGAGCCTGTAATCAGATCTTTATAATGTTGTGGCGTTAAGCCATCGAGACCTCCCGCGGAACCGCTTTTAAAAGGATCCACTTGTTTATTTTTATTATATATATGGCGACACTGGCTCCAGCCGTCATTTGTTTTTGACGTGTCAACTGTCAAAATCTATTTTGTTTGTGATTTTTCAAAAATAAAAAATACAATGTTTTATTCTTAGTAACACAACATATTTCCTTCAGATTTAAACTCGACGCGATTTAAAAAACCTATGTTTAAATACGTAGTTTCATTAATTAAACAGTGTAATGCAACATACAAGTGATTTCATTCCTTGTGACGTTCACAGCGGTCAGCGGTGGCACATTAGCGTATCTAATAGGATAATGTAACTCGCAATGTTTACCAAACATATTACGCTTCGACGTATCGGCATTACATACGTGGAGGGACCATGGACGAGATAACTGCTAAACTATATTTATTACTTTAAAACTCTTCATATCTGCTACAAACACACTGCGGACTACTCAAAATGCGTGTGAATATGAAACGATTGACTATTGTGTGTGCGATTTTAGCTAGTTTGTGGTTGATAATGTTTTATTCATCTATATTAGAAGTGCCAAAGTCGATGATTAGTAGTGAAAATATGATTCAAGTAGAAAATAGACTTAATAAATTGCAGGAGCAAATGGACAGTCAATTGACTGAAAGTAACAAATTATTAAAGAAAGTTAAACAACATCTCAGAAAAAAGACTGCCTCCAAAGAGAATAGGTTTGATAGAGAAGGACAAGGTAAGTGTTTTTACAAAAGGATTTACAGACAGTAAAATATAGTTCATACATTTGCAGCAACTACAGGTCTTGGAAGGGAGTTCCAACCTTAGTGCCATTACATTATTATTGCCATTACAACCAATTGTGAAATTATACAATTATAAATAAGGTTAAGGTTTTGATTGCTTTTAAAGACTCACCCTCGCCATCCTTATACATCTTTAAAATTATTATGTATATGAGGAAAAATATGAATCTGTATAAAAAGAAATGTGATATTAATGATATGGAAACCTGAGGTTATTTCAAATAAATTGGTTACCTATTACAAAATTTAAATTATATAAGTCAAATGTTTCATTTTTAGGTAACTGCACTAAAAGTTCATCAGGAAGTTACTCAAGTAATAAAAATAGATTTAGATTTGTAATAAAATATACATATGTAAGGACCGTGACATTTGGCGCTCCATTCTCTCTGACTACCCTGTTAGGGATACAGCGTGAAGATATGTATGTGTGTATAAAACATACATTGAATAGATAATCATAGTTTAAAAATAATAAATTATTGTGATGGAGACAAAACAATAAACTGGAAATAATAATAATAATAAACTCAGACATTTCACACAGCACCATCTAGTCCCAAAGTAAGCAGCACAGCGCTTGTGTTATGGGTACTAGACAACTGATATACTACATATATACAGTTCTTTTGTAAATAAATACATATTATACATAAACACCCAGACTCGGGGCGGGAATCGAACCCGCAACCCCCATTTACTTTCCAACGCGTTAAGCCGTTGCGCCACGGAGGTGGTCTAATCTTTCCTGCACATGCATTTACCGGCTTTTCGAATATTGTATTTTAATAAACTTATTATAAAATGATGCCGAAAAATGAAACCTGACTGAATTTCTTGTTCAGTCTTCTCAGAGTCCAGGTTTTCTTTTTGAACCCATCAAAGGTAGATTTGATGTTCTAAAACACCTTGTAATTGGTTTACTTCAATAGATTGATTTGTCTTTGAGCTATTTCCTGTTTTGATGCTTGGTCATAGGTATTTTTTATTTAATTTTTGGGAGGCAGAACTGTGCTTGTACAGCCAATGTTTTCAATATTATTCAGATTGTAATGACATTCTTAAACTTTGATGGTGATTTTTTTTCATTATTTGAAAGTATACTTTTTTTTTTATTTATTCATTTAGGTAACAAACAGTCAATATACAATTTCGTACTTAAAAGTTTAACAGAATACAAACAGACCTAAAGTACGGAGTAGTTCTGTTTTCCTTTAGTAGCTTGTTTCTTTTCTTTCTTAGATTATGTCTCTTAGCTCCGTGTGTCTTTCGACATAGGCCTCCTCCAACTCTTTCCACTGCCGTTTGTCGGCTGCCACTCTGCTCCACAAGGGCTCCAAGGTAGTTCTCAGCTCATCTTCCCATCTTCTTAACTGGCGATCTCTAGCTCTAGTGCCATCTCTGGGATACCATAATGGTACTTGCTTGCTCCACTTTTCCTTGGCACAGCGAAGTATGTGGCCAGTCCATCTCCACTTTTGTTGGTCAATATGTTTAAGGATGTCGGTAAGTTTTGTTTTGTGCCTGATGGATGTGTTTTTGATTTTATCTTGAAGTTTTAGGCCCATGCTTCTTTCCATGGCTCGTTGACATGTTGCAAGTTTTTCTCTGTGATGTTTTGTCAGAGCCCAAGTTTCACAGCCGTAGGTTAAGCAAGGTAGAATGCATGTGTTATAAGTTTTTCTTTTGATATATATTTATTTATTTGATAAGTATTCTAGTGAAAAATAAATTTCACATTAATTTCTCAATCAACAATTTCAATCAAGTGAATTAGTTGCTGTTGCTGTCCACCCCTTATAAGAAATGGCATAAAATTATATTTAAATTTAGTTGCTCCTTGTTGTTGGTGTCCACTCCTTATGAGAAAAGGCGTGAAGTTATTTATCTTTGTTTTGACTTTGTTGTTGTTGTTGTGGTCTCCTTATGAGAAATAGCGTGAAGTTATGTAACTATATTTAACGTTAGTTGGTCTTTATTGTTGCTGTCCACTCTTTATGAGAAATAGCGTGAAGTTATGTATCTTCGTTCTGATTTCGTTGTTGTTGTTGTTGTGGACGCTTTATGAGAAATGGCGTGAAGTTATGTATCTAAATTTAAACTTATGTTGCTCTTTGTTGTTGTTGTCCACTCCTTATGAGAAATGTCGTGAAGTTATGTAGCTACGTGTAGACTTAGTTGTTCCTTGTTGTTGCTGTCCACTCCCTATGAGAATTGGCGTGAAGGTATGTAGCTACTTATAGACTTAGTTGCTCCTTGTTGTTGCAGGCCACCCTTTATTTGAAATGATGTGAAGTTATGTAGTTACGTTTAGACTTAGTTGTTCCTTGTTGTTGCTGTCCACTCCCTATGTGAAATGGCGTGAAGTTATGTAGTTATGTAGAGACTTCGTTGCTCCTTGGTGTTGCAGGCTACCCTTTATGAAAAATGGCGTGAAGTTAAGTAGCTATGTTTAGAATTAGTTGTTCTTTGTTGTTGCAGGCCACCCTCTATGAGAAACTGCGTGAAATTAAGTAATTATGTTTAGACTTAGTTGCTCCTTATTGTTGCAGGCCACCTTTTATGAAAAAATGGCGCGAAGTTAAATAGCTATATTTAGACTTAGTTGTTCCTTGTTGTTGCAGCTCTCCTTTTATGAGAAATGGCGTGAAGGTATGTAGTTACGTTTAGACTTAGTTGTTCCTTGTTGTTGCTGTCCACTTCCTATGAAAATGGTAAGTTGTTGTTATCCACCCGTCATGAGAAATGGCGTGAACTTACGTAGCTATGTTTATCAATTTTCATTATCATATACTTAAAAAACTGGCAAAGCGTGTGTCGGACTTGCGGACTAATGGTTCCGTATCTCGACACAATAATGTGTTACATATAATTTAGCAAAAAAAATTATGTTTTCATTAATTCAATTGGGTATCCTTTATGGTTTGTATTGGTATTACTTGTATACTTGTAATAATCACACCAAGTTAGATGCTTGTGTATAATATCCCATCAAAAACAAAAAAAATGTAAAAAAAATGCAGTCTCGCAATGCAGTTCTTCTACTACAAAATGTTGTGAGATCTCATGTAAAACCAAGTCAGTTATTTTAGTTAATGTCTATGGAAGCATCTATTCAACAACTTTGTTATAAATTGTTATCTAATCAATTACCTATCAACATTTATAGTGACCAAATCAATATTAGACATCTTTATTTATATAATAAAAATAATGACTTGGCAATCGCACAGTAACATAATAAACATAAGAATAATCTACTATTTATACTACTCCTAATCGAACATAGTGCTAGCAGGCCTAATTTATGCAATATGTAAACAAGCACAAAGCGCTTAGATCGCTAATATTAGGTAGATGTTATTATTTTGCCGTGTGAGATTGCTAAGTCATTATATTTATTACAGAAATAAAGATGTATAATATTGAAGTTGTTGAATAGGTGCTTCCATAGATACTTATTAAAATAATTTATTTGGTTTTACATCAGTTCTCACAACTTTTTGAAGTGGAAGAACTGCATTGCGAGACGGGATTTTTTTACATTTTTTGTTTTTGATGGGATCTTATTTCTTTTTGTAGGTCATCCTCCTTTTTTTTGCTCGGGTAATATATCTTGTCCGTCAGCTGTACCTAAAAGCGTAGATACGTATCGAAAGGTACCTATGCCCTAAAATTATCCAAACAATATTCAAATAATATCAATTTTATGTTTTCCAAATAATATCAGTAAATAAATAAGTAAGCCTTTCAATCATCAAACTCAAAATAATACCAATCGAAATTATAAAACGAAAATCGTAACATATAAGTAGCGTTTCGGGACACATCCGAAAAGCATGTGGGCGCCCGCGGCATTTAAATTTTTTCCTTCCTTTATAGTCTAAATGCTAACTAAAATTCAAAGTTTGTGAGACTGCTAGAAGTAAGAATTTTGATGATCGGGAGTGTGCCAGTGACAAAATTAAGGAAAGACTTGCAATGATTTTTAAAGTACAGGTTCAAATTGAATGTAATTTGCAAATATATCTAGTTGTATTATGATCTCTTAGTCACTGAAAATTCAGACTTCTGGCGTTATCCGCAACAAAGTTACAGAAGTGCCGTGAGTCGCTTCGAGAAAAGGATGGCACAACTGTGCTCAACTTGGCAGGGACTGCCGTGCCCCTAGATACTGCCATTTTTGTGATAAGGCAAAAACAAAAATATTTAAGTAAAACCCATTAGTATGGGGATCCCCTTTAATATAACTTTTACCTTTTGTTTTTTTTTTAATTATTTTTTGGGATATCTGCCATATAATGTAAAAAAATTTAATCTGCTACATATCTTAATCGCTAATAATGGATGTATGCATAGATAGAGTTAATAGTCTGTTGGCACTCTTTGGATATGGAACGCTAAAAATGAGAGTAATTTGATATATAAATTATCATGCCATATGGATATTTAACAGGTCTGTTTGATAGTGGTAATAACATAGGCATTTCTAAAAAACAGGCCATTGATAAAATTATAGATATATGTATATACAAACATTGGCAATGAAAAAGAAGTATGTAAAGAATAAGTATATTTGGATGTTAAAGGGAGGTAGATAGTCAAGACCATTGAAGACCATATGTAGAACTGGTGCTAGTCATGAATGAAACAAATTCTACTTATTTGTGCAAAATTTTAGATATTAAAGTGTCATTTCATATGTATTACATGTGATTGATTGTTACATGTGTGGTGCTCGCATATAATTCATCTAAGGAAGAAAAATTGTGTTTACACACACAGATGTATTTCTTTTTGATCTTTTCCTAATCACATGGCCATTGCCAATCTATATGTCGGTACTTAAATACCTAATACATCTATGTCACAGCCAGACTTTACTATAGGATGAATGTCCTCACACTACTGCGTGTATGACCACACGTACTGCCGGCTACCAGCCTACGGGCCAGTAGGGATGAACTGGACTAGTCGGGACTAGTCGTAAGATACTATAGGAAATGTGTCTCTTTTTGATAATATTTTTGTGCATTTTGACCTTATATCGTGTCTTTTATGTTTTTTTATACTTAAGTTGCTTCATAATTTTAATTATACATTCATATACTTCCTTTATATTTCTCTTTATGTCTCATAAAATTGTGAAATCGCAGTTTAATATGCGTTTTTAGTATTTTTCCGAGACAAAAAGTAAAAAACTAGAGATTACTGTCGTGTCAAGTTCTCTGTTTGCCAATGAAAGTCTCGTCAAAATCGATTCAGCCATTTCGAAGATTAGCCCGGACAAACACACAGACAGATAAACAGACAAAAATCGAAAACTGTGCATTCGGATTTTGGTAACGAGCAAATAATGAAATAACCATAATTTGAGCTTTAAGGAAAAGCCTTTATTTCGAAATCACAGACACACTTCAATTTTATTTAGGTATTTGTATACCTAGTGTTTTTAATATACCTAGTACAAATTTATCATCTTTTTTCATTCTAAAGTCTACTAACTACTATCAAATTGTGTTATTATAATAATAACATTTGTATTTTGGATAGGTTAGTTAAATTGTGCTGTTGTACATGTGGGCGTCCAAGCAAAAAGGGTGTAGCGGTAGGCATTTAGTTTCCGAGATATACGCAGTTTTGTAGTTGGGTGAAAAAATGGCATTTCGCGATTTTAATTGATTATTTATACACAATTTGATTTGAGAAAGCGAAAGAAGTATGTAAGGATCGCGACGTTTGGCGCTCCGTCCTCTCTGACTACCTCGTTGGGGATACGGCGTGAAGATATGTATGTATGTATTTATACATATTTAAAATTATTATATAGTAAATGACTATATGATGTTTCTAAATAGAAACAAACAAGTATGTGTTTTTTTTTTCAATCAAACTAAAAATGCTTTTTCTCAGTACAAGCCTTTTCTCTTTCAACTTTAAATGTCTGATAAAAAAAATAAGCCACTTTTTGAATATTTTTTTAATCCTTATTATTATTCCGAATTCCAAATTCCATTTTCAGAGGTTGCGATCACAACGCAGTTGGAACACGACCTATAAATGTGATATAAGCAATAATATTGACTACACTAATTTTGGTGGAAATAGAATTTTGAAAAAAGTATTTTCTTAGGGTTCCGTAGGTCGTAACCGGTTGCAAACTTAAAACTGAGTATATTAAGCTAAAATAAATGTCCGATGAGTTCGCAACTATTACCACAAATTTTGCCTAGGAGATAAAGACGAAGAATCACTTTTTTTAAATTTAGGTATGTTCCGCATGTCGCAACCGCTCCAAATTGCTTGAGTAGGTAGGTATTCGTACTCCAAACACGTGGTATTCTCGCAACTAGTACCACAATTTTTGTTTTGGAATTATTCAAAAATCAAAGATTTTCTCAATTTTCACCATTTTCCGTACTTCCAAATCGGTTGCGAATTTAAGGTAATCATACACAGACATAACTCTATCGATGTGCCAAAAATCATTAGTACCACAATTAATGCAAAATCATGCCTCATTTTGAGTCAATTCTACTGGACTAACAGATCAAACTTAGCTGCGGATGATAAAAATTCCTTTTTGGTAGTTGACTTTCGAATACTTAAAAAATATATCAGTGAAGTCTAAACCAATCGCTCCGCTACGCTTTGCTATCACCTCAGATTTCTAACCTAATCACCAGAAGTCGTTTTAGTGTAGAATATTTTCCCTACCTACAATTGCGGCAGCCAAGTTCGAACTGTGGTGAGACGCTCATTAAAAATGAGTAAAGTTAAAAACAAAATTTTATTGTGAAGACGGTTTATTATCATAATTACCATAATATTAAGTTTACCATATTTAGTGCAAAAAACTAATAAATTGTGAGAAATATTATTTTTAAAGCACATCTGATTAGATCATTCATAGAAAATTTGTAGTTAAAATTATTAATTTTAAAGATGATGTTTAAATTTATACTTTTTTGTACATTTGTGGTTTTGGGTTGGTCCTAAATAACTCTGTAGGTGTATGGCTACAGTGAATAGATTCATCTTAGATTGACGTGCTCCATCTTCGGCCACACAACAAGTGAGTTAGTGGCCAAACGTGGATATATATTCTGTAAAAAAACATACTTTTTGTAGTTTTATTAATTTTTCTTACTCTTTCCAGATGATCAAGAGAAACCCAGGCCAGTGTTGCCAGTGTTAGTAATAGCGTGTGATAGACCAACAGTGAAACGATGTCTAGACAACTTGATGAAGTTCAGACCTAGCAAGGAAACATTTCCTATAATAGTTAGTCAGGTAAGAATGATATTAATACTAGGTACTTATAATAATCAACATTAAGTTAATGAAAATGGACCACTCATGGAAATGTCTTAAAATTATATTATAAATACTTCTAATAAGAGCTCACTAAAGGTCTTATAAGCGGGCTACGCAATTTATTTCGAAAATTAGTGAGACTGAGAAACTGAGACTACATAGTTACTAAAATAGGTAAATTAATAGCTATTTCAGATAGCAATCGGATCGGATAGCAATTCATGTATTCATATAATTTATGATTGTATCATGAGAATTAATAATAATACTCGTAACTATTACCTACTGTTAAGTATAGAGCACTTTACTAACACCAAAAGATACATACAACTACAAACGAATATATGATGTAAATGTAGGTAGTTAATTAGTTTCTTGAGTTAAAAAAAAAAAATTTTTTTAAATCGATTAATTTGGATTCGCGCTGGATCCAGCTGGATTAGCTTTGATCCAGCAAAAATCCAGCTGGATTGAAAACGCCGCTGGATTGTAATCCCTAAGTCCCTACTCCATAAAAAATGGTAAAATTGGCAATTTCTTTTTTAATGCAGATTGACTGTTTCATGTATGCATTATTTAATTGTATCGGAACCAAAAAAAGTAGACAGCCGAAAAGTTTTATTACGATAAGTGGCTGAAAATATCGGTGTCTATACTCTGGCAACTCCCGTTTTCCACTGTTTTCAGTGCAAAACGTTAGAAAAAGCCTTTGCTGACACATTAAATTGAGAAATATTATTTAAAAATAATTAAACTAATTGACTAATTAATTAAAGTTAATTGGTATGTTTTTAGGATTGCGGCCATAACGCTACCTACCAAGTTATAAAGACCTTCACGGACCATGATCCGACGATCTCGGTGGTGCAGCAACCAGATCTATCTGAAATACCACTGTCTCGAGCCAAGGTTAAATTCAAGGGCTACTATAAAATAGCCAGGCATTATAAGTTCGCGCTGAACCATGTGCTGGTGACGTTGGGGCACGAGGCTGTGATTATCGTTGAAGGTGAGTCCAAGGTCATAGTAAAATGAACTAGAACTTGGCGCACAAATTGCTCTGATCACGTTCCGGACTATTATTGTAAATGTAATGGTAGACACTGAAGCGTGACTAGGGGATGTACTTTTGTTGAAAAATTTTAAGTATCGTTCTTCGTAACTTTGAAAAAGCAGTTCAAACCTTTTTTTAGCGAAGTGATGTAGTTCATAGTAGGACTCCCACGGCCATCTAATAAAAGTGAATGCTTATTGCTGAACTTTTTGGCGGAAACGGAAGAAGTGAGGTTGTCATTATATTTAGATTTTCTATTTTTTACATTTTTGAGAGTTTTAAAGTGCAAAAGTGATAGTATATTGTGTTTTAAAGTTCTGTATAAGTGAAAAGAATGGAGTAGGTCTAAATAGACATGTGTAACAGAAGTTCTCGCGCTCTTCCAAAAAATCCTTTATAACTTCTGTAAAGCCTACTATCAGTTTACTGGAGGAGTTTTACGATAAGAAGAAAAAACGAATTTACTTGGAACATTCTTTACGTGGATTATACTTATTAATACGTGACATTGGCAATTGCGCTAATCTGTGCGCCATGCCATGAAGAAAGAAAAAAAAAATGCTTATTGCTCTGAACAATAACTTTCATGGTGTATACTGGAGTGTGACTTGAGATGTACTTTCTTTGAAAAATTTTGGTTTTTATTATATAGTATCGGAGCGAACTATCGGTTTAGGCAAATTTCGGTGCAAAATTGAAGTTTGAGATAATTTTCGGTGTCGAAACCTGCCGAACCTACATTCGTAAGCTTTCGTTCTGCCTTCGAAGGCATTACATAGTGGGAGATCACCTCACTCTACACCATGTAGGTACAGTAGATATTGTCGTTCAGAGTAAACGCATGAATGAGTTATTTTCAAAAAAGATGTACATTACACTCACAATGTTTGTCCTCGCCAAAAAATATCGTTATATGAAGAACTTGTTGTCGATGTCATGAGTTTGTTTCGTTTTTAACATTATGTATAATTGAACCTGGAAATTGAAACCCTCAGTGCTTGGATTCTACTTAGAAAAAAAAGAAAAGTACTGTTCACTTTCTCCATACAATTTCGTGATGTCCCACTAATTCCCTCGACAATAAAAACATTGACTGACGCCAATTTCGTAAAAATTTTGTTAAATTTAGTTCCGTGTGTATCAAGTTCGAAATACTTATATTAAAAAAAAGACAGTTATTGAAAAACTTTCAAGTTATGCTAAGCAAAATCACATTTAAATACAGGTCCACATTTTTATTATTTTGTGTTACGCCTGTGTGCGACAAAATCAGGGATATTATAATAATAAACGCAGTTTTAGTTCATTTAAGACTGGCGATTGCTGGCGATACTGTACATTTCTACCAACTTAACAAATGACAGTGCGGCCATATTAATTTATTGACATTTCGGCTTCGACCTGCATTCGACATAATATACCTTTTCACCTTATGTTAAGTGTGTTTTTTATACACAGAAAATTAAATATTTTCAAAATCTTTGCAGATGACTTGGACATATCACCAGATTTTTTCGAATACTTCCTTGGTACATACCCTCTACTTCAAAAGGACCCAAGCATTTGGTACGTAATTAATGAAAGTATATCTCTAATTACAAAGACAGTTATCACGCCTGACACTTTGATACCCTTTATTTATCTTCAACTAGCTATTTCCCGCGACTTTGTTGTCGTGAAATTTAAAAGAAGGAGCCTATGTCCTTCTTCGAGTTTCAAGCTATCTTCATATCAAACATCAAAATCTGTTTAGCGGTTCAGTTGTGAAAACTTAAGACAAACGGACACTTTCGCGTTAATATTACCACAGGTCTATAAATAGAGTAGAGGCGATGTTTTAATATTGAGATGTTGAAGATTATATGAAAAACAAGTTATTATTTTTTTTTTATAAAAGAGAGGCCAAACTAGCAAGTGAGAGTCACCTGGTGGAAAGTGATCGCCGTAACCCATAGACACCCGCAACATCCGGGGAATCACGGGTGCGTTGTCGGCCTTTAGGGAAAGAAGTAAAGGAGGGAAAGGAGGGGGAGGGAGGGATGGGCCATCGGCACTCACTCACCGAACGAAACATAACAGCAATCGATGCTGTTATTTCACGCCGATATTTTGTGAGAGGGTGGTATTGCACCGGGCGAGCCGGCTCAATTCATGCTGTAACACAGCATGGCTCTACTACACATAATTTTCAACTGGTATTTTGAACTGGTTCATCAACATCAACGAATAAGTTGTTGGCAAATGAAACGGTCAAACACCAATGATATCTGTATATTTCATTAATCAGAACTTGTTGAGACTTCTAGTTTTTCTGAAAAAAGAAAAAAGTAAAGAGTTGATCTACAATCATGTGTTGATATGACAAATTGGTACAAATGGATATAAACGCTTATTTTTAATATAGAGTAAGCACTAAGCTTGTAATAAAGCTGGCATATGATGAACCGTGATAGTTTGTTGTAGATTTAGAAATGTTACAGTCTTAAATTGATTTGACAACCTCGATGGCGCAGTGGTTTACGCGTTGTGGCTAAGTACTAAAGGTTCTGGCTTCGATTCCCAGCCGAATCAATTTAGGAAACGAACTTTTTTAGATTGTCTCGGGTCTGAGTGTACTGGTTGTCGCCCTCAGTTGTTATCGTCGTCTGGTTCTCATAGCACGGGGAATGCCCTAGTTTGAGACCAGATTATCGGTGTGTATTGTTCGACGCGTTTTATTATTATTTTATTATTATATTAATTATTTTATCTCATTTGAACTAGTACTTCCTCTAAATACACAAAATCGGTAAAAAGTATAAACTAACGATTTCAATGCAATTTTCATCAACATTTTTTTTAATTTTTTTTATGAAAGAAGGGGCAAACGAGCTAGCGGATCACCTGATACAGAGTGATCACCGCCGCCCATGGGCACCCGCAACATCCGGAGAATCACGGGCGCGTTGCCAGCCTTTAGGGAAATAGGGAAAAGATGAAAAGGGGGGCGGGGTGATGGGCCACCGGCACTCTCACTCACCGAACGAAACACAACAGCAATAGATGCGGTTATTTCACGCCGATATTCTGTGAGAGGGTGGTATTTCACCCGGCGAGCCGGCCCTATTCGTGCTGGCAATGCAGCATGGCTCTACCACTCTTAAACATTTTACAAAATTTACATTTACAAAATGATAAGTGTAAAGCTTATATGTATGTCGGAAAAGACAGGGCAATTCGTGATTTTGCAACTCATTGAGAAATAGGTACCTAATCTACGCAGCAGGCGAACTACTAAATAATATACCTCGTTATGACAAAGTTACCTAATGTCCAAACGACAGAACACTCTTAGTAACGATAATTATGTGGGTATCACTAACAGGAAAGTTAATATTGGCGAATGATTCGTCGGAGAAATGCTAGTGCACCGAACGCCGTAGTATAACCGACTGCTAGCGCCGGCCCCGACATTCAGTTAACGCTCATCCCTTCTAAACCGAAAGGCACGCTTTGCCTTAGTATAGTCAAATAAATTTCTTTTATCAAAGAATATGTAGAAAAGGAGGCCGACTTCCAATCATGCGTAATGGAATTGCCTACTCTACTACTGCTATAAAAACCATGTCTTGTATTGAAGGTGCATATCAGCTTGGAACGACAACGGGAAGAAGGACCTTATTGATGCCTCTCGTCCGGAGTTGCTCCACAGAACCGACTTCTTCCCTGGACTGGGTTGGATGTTCAGGAGAGAGACCTGGCTGGAGTTAGAGCCGAACTGGCCACCCGCGTAAGTCACCACTTTTGATACAATGTTACTAGCAAGTAGATGACGACTGACCACCTCTATGGTGCAGTGGTTTAAGCGTACTGTCTAAGCGCGAAGGGTTCCAGGTTCGATTCCTGGCCGGGCCAATTTAGGAAACAACTTTTCTAGATTGTCTTGGGTCTGGGTGTATTGGGAGACGCCACAATAGTCGTCGTCTGGTTCTTATAGTACAGGGAATATCCTAGTTTGAGACCAGATGATAGGTGTTTATTGTCTGACGCATTTATATTTCAAAAAAAATTCATTCATTCCGAGAAAAATATAAGAATATGTCACTAGTTGTCTGCCTAGAAATTACTGCTCCTAATTTTTGTAAAAATACTTTATCTTATAAACTTATACTGCAGATGGGGGGTCGATAATGAAATATAATTCATATTTTGTAATCACTTTTATTTCTAATTACCAAATCAAAAATTGAAACTCATTTACAAATTCACAGAAACATTTTAATAAACCAAATGAAAATCACAGACTATAAATAACCTTCTTTTCACACAGATAGCCTAAAATAAGATTAAATGTTGCCATATACACATTGGACTTGTTTCTCAGTAGTTACAAGATTTGAAAAGTGAAGTAAAAGTACCTAGGCGAAAATGTGTGAGAAGAATGATGAGTTTTGAGGAAAGAAAGCGAAAGAAGTATGTAAGGACCGCGACTCCTGGCGCTCCGTCCTCTCTGACTACCCCGTTGGGGATACAGCGTGAAGATATGTATGTATGTACAAGATTTGAAAAGTTATTTAGTTAACTATGTCGAAATGTATCCTGCATACATAATGGAGTAGTCACATATGTATCATGTAGGTCTGCCTCTACATATAAAATTAAATTAGAATAATATGTTATATCAAATTTATTTGAAGAAAAATGACTAATGTAAATACTTTTTGAAAATGTTTATTATACGAGTATGTTATTACTTGTTAATTTAACTCATGTAACCAATATGATATGTACAATATATTATGTTTATCAATATTAACCAATAATTAAATATCATAATTTCTGATTACTCTATTTTTTTCAATATTAGCGGCCCGTCTCGACTTTGCTTTCTCGCCTTCGACCTCTCGTTTGTATACATAATACACACATCAAAAAAGTCTAAGCAACACACATCATTTACAGAAACTGCATGTTTTATTAATTGATACTTTATTTTTTTCTTAGAAAAGTAGATTGGTATACAATCTTTTCTGTTCTCGGAAACATATACTGGCTGATTTTAAAATTAGAACCTTTTCGGTCGTGTTTTGTTTTCATTAAAATAAAAGCTATTTTTTCCCCGATTTCATGTGTTTTCGTTGCTTGATAAATTTGGTATTTATCGCATTTAATTATCATTTTGATATACAGTTTTTGAAAAAATTGAGTGGTGAGTTATTTTTTATGTTAAGGAGCGACGCCATTTGACTGCTGATGAAATGCAGAGAGCTGTAGGAATGCTACAAGCGGGAAGAAATCAGTCTCGGGTGTCTCGGCATTTTGGTGTCAATAGGAGCGTGATTTGTCGTCTTTAGCAGCGTTACGTTAATACAGGGGATCCTGCTGAGCAGCACCCAGGACGTGGAAGAAGTACAACTGCTCGACAGGACCAATACATACAACTGACTGCAAGACGTCAGCCGATGTTAACCACCCAGGAGATAGGTTTAAAGCTACCATTCTCAAACGGTGTTGTTGTTAGCCACCAAACCGTGAGAAATAGGCTGCAGGAATACGGCCTACGAGCACGACGCCCAATTAGGTGCCACCTATACGCCATGGGAATCGCGCCCGTCGAAACGAATGGTGTAGGGAACACTTGACATGGACCCAGGAGCAATGGGATAAAATTTTATTTTGTGATGAGTCCCGGTTTGAATTTGGGCCTGATACGAGAAGGGTAAGAGTTTATCGTCGTCCCGAAAATCCTGAACGGCTAATATTCGTCCAGGAAGTGCACTCTTACAGTGGCTCCACAGTGGTGGTATGGGCGGGTATTATGAAGAACAGACGAACTGAGCTCGTTTTTGTAGATGGCAATGTGAACGCTGAAAGTTACGTTGAAGATGTCCTCGGGCCTTATGTTCACCCATTTGCACAAAGTCTTGGCTCAGATCTCACGCTGATGCATGACAATGCGCGTTCGTACACAGCTCGGTCGAGCAGAGAGTACTTGGCAATGGAAAACATCCGGGTATTGCCGTGACCTGCACAATCGCCAGACCTCAATCCCATCGAGCACGCATGGGACTTGCTCCAGAGACGTGTCCTAGAGAACCTGGCGTGTCGACAACCCAACAACTGAAAAACTTCTTAAAATTGCATTGGGACCGATTGCCGCAGGATCAAATAAACAATCGATATACCAAATAATTAAAAAAATGACGTTATTTAATTTTGTAAAATATGAAAAGTTTAATTTCTTTTTAACTTTATTTTATACTACGTATGTTACGGTAGACATATTGTTAATTACTGTGATTAAATGAACAAATGAATGAAGGATTTTGTTCCTTTAGTCACTAATGGGTCAAAAAATGCTTAGTTATTATTTACAAAAGAAATATAAATATATTACAATAGTAAAAATCGTTCAAAAGTTCAAAATCTTACATGTTGCTTAGACTTTTTTGATGTGTATATACAGCCTATTTCCATTTGGAATAATGTACTTCTCAAATGACGAAAGAACTTTTCAATTTACAAAAGGGAGTTTTTGGCGGGATTATGAGGAGCGGTTGGGCGTTTATTTTAATTAATTTCAAATGATTTCTAAATGTGTAGTGTAAAATTAGCGTCGTCCCAAGTATCTACGCTGTTAAGCTTTTATATGAAATTGTGGAAATAAGTGCTTATTTAGTAGTGTGATGAGATTTTTTTAGTGGCTTAGTCTGCCTCTGCGGATCTCATTAGAAAGACTGCCTCAATATGTTTGTCGCCAGAAATTCCAAGAAACATCTAAAATGTATTACATCGACATTTTGATGAAATAATATGAAGAATTTATCTATTTATTACTGAAGACGTCGGTTGTACGGGCTAAGATCCCTTTACCTTCCTTCCTAAGGGAGAATCGTACTATTACTCAACTTACAAAATTCACTCTCTCTCTTTATCATGTTAGTATAGATATTAGTCTGTAAGTTAATTGAATTTAAAGTTCATTGATTTCATTGCTTAATTTAACTTATTATATACGAGTAAGTATTTAACTGGTAAATGGGCATTAACACCACAATTATTTATTTACAGTTCATACGAAAAATAACAATAGTAAGAAATTCTAAACCCTTTGGTTTAGAATTGTTGTTATTATTATTGTTATTTATTTATCAGGCTGACAGTTGCAACAACTGATAATCCCTGGATTTAATTGATCACCATACAATTAATTGAATTGATATATTCGATTCGATTGTGTTTGTAGATGCCTGTCCAAAGCGGCTAGACATGATTTCTCGTCAAAAGTGCCCAGATTTTATACGGCGGCGATTTTCACACGACTTGACGTTTCGTTTGATATAAGTACATATAATAAAGTTAATGACGTTTGACTTCCAATTTCAAATTCGTTATGTCAGATTACGTGGTATGTCTCATTCTATTCTATTAGCGTTTACGACAGTTGAGCCGCTTGTCTCCCTGTTTATTTTTGAATTCATTTACACTTTTGGCCGAAACAACATCCTTTGGTAGTGCGTTCCATACTTTTACAAATCTGTTGCGCAGTAAGTCTTTAAATGTGTGTCGAGAGATATGTTTTCACTTTTGAGTGGTGCTCTCTAAGATGGAAATTTATATCACGTGTAAATATTTTAAATAATAAATTTGATTTAAACTGTTTTTATCTGTCAACTACACACACTTATCAATTTTACTCATTCATTTGATACCGTAACCATTAACGCCGACCGAGGTCACGCAAGGGGCACGGTCAATACGTGAATAAATGAAAGTGTTGTTTACATTTATCGAAACAATAAAATTTATAGACTTTTAAATTTTCGCGTTGCATTATAAAATATCTAAAAACACGTAAAATTAAAGCGATTACCTTTTATTTTTGCTTGACGTTTCGGCCGAGTTGCATCGGCCGTGGTCTCAAGTAAACTTTACAAGTTTATTTGTCGCGTTAATTTTCCGTGTTTTTAGATATTTTACAATAAAAGTTAATTATTTAACTTTCATTTTTAGTAAAAAACTATTTCTATGCAAATAAGACTTATAGTTCTGTGCGTTAATTTATATTAGGTAATCAATATTAGTTTTTATTGTAAGCACTCTAAAGTTCAAAATCATAATCTAGATAAGGAATCGTGATGATAATAATAGACATTCGCTACTACAGACCACAACAGATGCTCATGTGTATTATACTATATAGTATGTTAGAAAGGCTTTAAATGTGTGTGAAAATTCAGCTTTGCGATTTATTTTCATTTAGCAAATTGACATTGTGGACAGTGCCTATTTTTTGTCTCTACGGAGTTCATCCTGGGGATGTTGCGAATACGTATTTTTTAACATCCTCCGATGCGGTTGCGGTTTTTTGTAGGCTCACGTCCGCGTATGTGGGTGGGCGAGTCTAAAGATTTTATTAAATAATAAGATAAAAAGATAGTACGGATCTTTAACATTTTTAATAAATAGTTAAATTTTTACTATTTAGTAAAGTTAAAACTTATTGCATTATATTTAATAGAAAGTAATATCGCCGCCTTTTCGGGCTCCAGTTCGTTTTGCAAAGGTTCACAAATTAAACCCTCGCTACTGAACAACTGTTCACTAGTAACACTGGCTGGTGGTGGTGTATTAACACTTTTTTGGTTTATTAACATTTTTTATGGCAAAATTTACCTGCGTCAGCTTTCATCTTCTGCAATTGTTCGTCTTATTCGAACTTTCAAACAAACTACACTTCTGGGTGCATCAATTTTAGATGATTTTTCAAAGACGAGGTGGTACGGCCCTTGCGAGAGTAGTTTTTATTGCATATTGTACAAAGAGCCTTATTTTGGTAATGTTCATCTGGTTTATAATAAGTCCAAACTTCACTTTGTGTCGGTGGTGACATCATAAAATCACTCGTCCAATAAACTATTTACTGTAGAAAACTCGTTTAACACACAATATTAACTGTATACTCACAATAATACTGAAAAAGAGATTTGTTCATACGATAAACGCTACTAAATTGTGATTAATTTACGAAAAACAAATGATAGACAATAACAAACACGTCGAAACTTGCTTCTCACCAAAATCTGCGTTCCTATTGGTCAATTCACACGTGCTAATACGTGTCACTCGCAGGCCTTACCCAATTTCTTTCTCGTCGCAATTCGTGAGCGCGACCTACAGTACATCCGCATACGTATAAACATCCGCATTGATTATTGTGGATGCAGAATTATATGCAATATTAAAATTTATTCCAAAGCTCCGCAATTGCGGTTGCGGATACGAATATTCGTAATAATTTGGTGTACGCCACTGTAACATTTCTAACTAATGTTAACCACTACAGATAGTGACTTGCTTTGGGGCTCGTGCTGAGTCTTGAAATGGATGATGACCGTTAACCGTTTGATGTTTTTCAGATTTTTCGATGACTGGCTTCGTAACCCAGAAAATACACAGGGAAAAGCGTGTATCAGACCAGAGATTTCAAGAACGTACTCGTTCGGGAAGGTAAGGAACAAAATATACATATTACATTTATAATCATACCTAGACGAAAGTGTGTGAAGAGAATGAATAAGATTTAAGGAAGCGAAGCTCCTCTCTCACTACCTTATTAAGGATATAGCGTAAGGATATGTACGTGTGTATGTACATACATTTTTAAGTATATTTATTAATTTTGTCAGGAATTTAAAATGAAGTACATAAGTTAAAAATTAAAATAACTTAGATTACTTAAAATGGCATAGAAACTTGAGTTTTGCATTAAATGCGCATTAACTCACATATTTTGCGCTAGAAAACACCTTAAAATATTTACTTAAATAAGAATTAGAGAAAATCTGTGTCGGTGAGTTTTTTTTTACTGGGTGAAATCTAAAATATTTGACTAATCGAAAAGGGTAACTCTATGACTGATTAAAATTAATTCAGCGTAGTAATTTAGCAAATTCAATTCTTAAAAACCCCATATACTTAAAAAATAATATTTCAAGTATCAAAATACCGCGGCGTACACGCACAACTGAGCGATAATACTTATTTCGTTGAAAGTTGTGAACAATTGTGCAGTAAGACACAATAGATATGGCGCGTTGTTAATATTCGTTCGCGCAGACATGAAAAGACGATCGACGAAAATACCCGAAACATTAAATCCATTTTATAATCGATCTTATGCAACAGTCATAAGGTGGAAAAATTATTGCAGCGCATTGACTTTCTATTTCGCTCACGCGATATTTTACACTACGTGCCATTGAAATGGGTCACTTTTATTAATGTTTACTGTATAAATAAAAATATGGAATTGATAATTTTCATCGCTAAAGACACAATTATGTTTTTGAATCAAAATAAAAACTTTTAAGTTATAGTTATCTAGTCAGTAACGGACTGTAAAAGCTTATAATATCGAAAGTTCATATACGACGTTTACGTGAAGATAAAAACAAGACATTATAGAAATGTAAATCATTCAATTTTCCTCGATTGTCTTTTTGAAGGTCCTTTTTAATGAGGCATTGTAATGAAATAGTATGCTTAATTTGCAACTAAGTATAACGTCAAAAAAATCACGTAGTCACAATGATGTCTGACGGCCGATTGAAAGAGACGTCGTCAGCGCACAAATCACCAAATCAATCAATTAATAAATAATAATAATAAATACGCCAGACAATACACACCAATCATCCGGTCTCAAACTAGGGCATTCCCTGTGCTATGAGAACCAGCTGACGACTACTAGGGGCGTTCCCAGTACACCCAGACCCAGAGACAATCTAGAAAAGTTCGTTTCCTAAATTTACTCGACCGGGAATCGAACCCGGAACCTGCCGCGAATTGGTTGCAACACCTAAACCACTGCGCCAACGAGATCATCAAAATGGGTTAAAATTAATATGACGGCATAGATTTTAACGCCCATCGATGTCGCCTCAGGATGTAGCCAACTGATTGGTATTTTTTGATTAACTGAACTG
The DNA here is from genome assembly GCA_907165235.1 of Zeuzera pyrina. Taxonomy (NCBI): domain Eukaryota; kingdom Metazoa; phylum Arthropoda; class Insecta; order Lepidoptera; family Cossidae; genus Zeuzera; species Zeuzera pyrina. The sequence goes on from OU015645.1 coordinate 7,677,993, forward strand.
AACTGATTGGTACCGACAAAATCATGTGGGTGTTTCATACTTATACAAAAGGAAGTTTCTTGCCTGGCTATTGTGTCTTTATTATAACGATACAGAAACACTGGTCAAATTGTATTTATGTGTAGGCATCCATATTATACTTGTACACATATTATATACTACATAAACACACACACGCACGCGCACACACCCACACACTCATTTCCACAGGCACTCATCTACACATACACTTTCTAACACATGCGAAATTGTATAAACTAACTTTGTTCGGAGGAGGGTGTTGATATCTGCACCACAGTTTATACTTCTGCGGGTATCATAGATTCCGTTTATTTATTGTATATGTTGTTATAAGTATAAATAAATATATTGTATATCAATATGGATAAAAGCATATTATTGATATGAACCACCCACATGATTTTTTTGAATGAATTGAATTTTAACCTGTATATAGATGACAGAAGAAATGACACTGTTATGGTAATATGCTTATGAGTTAAAATATTCCGTGTCGGCTCCAGGTGGGTGTGAGTAAGGGTCTGTTCTTCGACGTGCACCTTCGCTACATCCAGCTCAACATGGACTTCGTGCAGTTCACTAGGCTGAACCTCACGTACTTGTTAAAGGTTGGTCAGTGGACACACATACATACATATGTACATACATACACATACACACATGCAAATATACACATACATATACATGCATACGTACATAAGAACTACTAGATAAAATACTACGTTAAGACAATGATAATGGCAAACAATCCGTCGCGGAGAAATGCTAACGCATTGGACACCATAGTCTAAAGATGGCACTTCACATGGCTATTTGTATTTGCGTATTTGGCAAACAATTACCACGTGTGGAGAGTATATTTGACAAAGTATTGGCCTTATTTGCCTATTTGACAAATATGGCCAATACCAAATACGCGTTACCGTGCGCTTGTCGGTTTCTCGACGCACATCAAAGGGGTCAAATAGGCAAATACGCAAATAAACCGTCTACACAATGGCCATATTCAGAAGCGCACACGCCGTGGATCTGTATGAGCGTGCAGTATTTTGTGTCTGTGTTGTGAGCGCGAACTGGAACAATTATTGAAAATGCAAATTTTTATGCATAGTCAGCATCCACCAGCGCCTTGCTCTCCATGGTCTTTTCACTACTTTGTATTTTTTCACGCACTGCATGTAATAGTTACGTGCATTTAAATAATAAAATCCCGCTGCAAGTTAAACACGTCCATAGTTTTGGTGAACACATTTTCTTGTGCTGCCAAATGTTTGTGTTTTTGTTATTTGGCTGCCATGTATCCAGGTCGTATTTGCCTGTATTTGCATGTTTGCGAGTACGTCATATATTTTTCCAAATACAACAAACACCCAATACCAAAACAAATAGCCATGTGAAGTGCCACCATAACAGAATGTCAGCGCCGGCCCCGACGTTCCGTTAGCGCGGATCCCTTCCAAACCGGAAGTCGCACTTTGACTTAGTATAGTCAAATGAGTGCCTTTTGTTATTTCCACCGACATATACATACATGCGCACATACGTACGAGTACACACACGTAATATGTACCTACATTAGGTCTATGTGTACTTACTTCTATAGACTAAATGTGAAAGTGTTATACATAGTACATAAATGGTCTCCGTTAAATGTTCTCAAATCTAAATGATGATGAAAATTCCCTTTGAAATCCACTCTGTATGCAAAAGGAGGTACACAAAAAAAAATATTAAGAATGTAATCAGTCTGGGGATACAAAAAATTGTAGGTATGGTTTGAGGACGTTCCTCGTGCTGACGCCTCTGGAGAGATAGACCAAATACAGCTATGGCACAGTTCTACCAATAAATACGATAATAATTTTTATATTTAAATGTGTGAGGAGAATGATGAGACTTGAGGAAACGAAAGAAGTATGTAAGGACCGCGACGCTTGGGGCTCCGTCCTCTCTGACTAACCCGTTAAGGATACAGCGTGAAGATATGTATGTATGTATTTATTATGATAATTATAATAATAATAATTATTGTTCTTTTATAGTTTCAATGTATTCCCTTATAATACAGGGTTTCCTAGTTTATACACTAGTAGTATTGATTATTATAAATGATTGTATTAACAGCCATTTAATAACAATTTGTATTTTTTTTTAAATTTATCGTTGTAACTTTATGTATTGTCAGCTACGATAAAATTAAATAGTAACTTAGATACTTATAGCAATGGAACACCCCAAACTTCACTTAAATTATCGATTAATGTTAATATTTAATATCAATTAATAATTAATTAATTTGTATTCAAACACTTCATGCTGCAGTCGTAATGTAAAAAGCAATAGAGAGTCGTGGAGCGCTCGAGTTTTGACTTGTATAATCTTGAGCGGTAGTGGGGAACAAGCCGTCAGTCGTTCTTTTTTATGACGTCACGAACACCGTCGCGCTCTGCTAGAGGGCGCCAGTGTTACCCTTTATGTTTATTCGTCGGTGTTGCTAACAGTATATTATATGGTGTAAATAAATATTATTATTATTACTATTAAGAGGTGTTCGTTTATCAGGATGTATACGACGATGCCTTGACATCAATGGTAGCCGACTTGCCGACGATGGCTGCAGAACAGGTTGTGAGTAGGTCTAACGGGGAACCACCAGCGGTGAAAGTGTTGTACTACGATGCCAAGAGCTACCAGCGGGCTGCGAAGAGACTGGGGCTCATGGAAGACTTTAGGGTAAGATGGGGTCTAACAGAGGACTAATCTATGGAAGATGCATCTATGAATGAGCGATAGAACTACAACTTATTATATTTAAAACTAGCTCTGACTCGCGATTGAACCCGCGTTAAATTTGCCATTTTTACTGTATAAAAAGTAGCTTACATTACTCTCTGAAAAATTCTCTATCTGTCAATGAAAGTCCCATCAAAATTGGTCCAGCCGTTATGTTGATTAGCCCAGACAAACAAACACAAAAATTTTAGAAAGCGCCTTTGACTTTTGGACATTTCAGTTTTATTTATATAATATAGATTAATAGTTTCTGCTTTAAATTTATTGTTTCTGTATTAAATTATTTACTATTTTAAATAAATAGTTTTTACTATAATTTTAATATTTTTATTTAAGTTTTAATAATTAAAATATTTTTTTTACACAAATTTTAACTTTAATGGTTTAAACCACAGTCAAATGTCATTATCAGGATGACAGCAGAAATTGTGAAGGACAAGATTATTATTTATATACAATCTTATTATAATTAGTTTTACGAATTATTATTTTTATATTGTTGCAATTTTTTTTCATTGCCTTTGATCATTTTAGAGCGTCATTATAATTTTTCTAGTAAATTAAAATATGGAGCATTGTAGCATTATATTATTGTATTTTTTATTTCCATATTTTTGCCAAAATAACGCATTTAAATACATCCTTTTGATATGTTATTGTTGTTTCAGAGTGGCATCCCTCGGACAGCGTATAGGGGTATAGTGACGTGTTATATTCGTGGACGTCGGGTATACCTGGCGCCGGACTTCGTTTGGACCAAATACGACCCCGCGTGGGGCTAGCGCTGGGTTGTCGGTGGGGCACACGCACACCTAGCGATTTAAACGCGGCGTTTAAGACGCGTAAAAAAAACCGCACACGGAATTTCATCAAACAATCATAAACTGGTTGTCTAGTGTCCTTATATGTTATACTAGTGACACGTGATTTTGCTTCGTTTTTTTTATATTATCTTTGACATATTTTTACCCTCCAAAAGTCGATTTTTTAAAATCGGCCAAATACATGTTAAATTATTTTACGTTTGAGAGATTCTTTACATAAAGTTTTTTTAGATTATTTATTAAACCCGTTTCCTATTTCTTTTGGTCCTAATTGAAACGTTGGTAACCTCTTATATCTCAGATGCACCAATTAAACGCGAAAGACAATAGCCAGCACCAGAAACCAACTTACCGTTTTTCTGGGCACATGGGAAATTTGAATTTAGACATTTTCATACCTCCTCGTTTTATTTCAAAAAATCGCCGCCAAATAACATCAATTTTTAGTTTTCAGAAAATTTATAAGACCAGACTTAGCCACCCAGCACTGAATCACCAAATCTTGACCTTGTGTATCGTTAATATTCATGATTAACTGTTACAATCATCATCATTAATAGATGGCAACGCCGTCGTTTGTGAGTGTTGCTACGTAACGATTATTGATAATATTATTCGTGATTTGACAGTTGGTGTTTTTGAACGGCAATTTAAAAAAATGGGCAGTCGAAAGTTATACAAGCCAGTGAAAGCACGTCTTTTATTTATGTCTCATTTATCTTTCACTTATTTGATGAGTTTGATCTTTAGACTTCCCTGAGCATGTTTCTTTTAGAATTGAAATATGTGTCGATTAACAAGTTCGAGACTTTGGGCAGAAAATAGCTAAATAATAATATACGAATCGACCACGAGATTTCCGGAAAGAAACACTGAATTTAGCAAAATGTACGAAGTTGTATGAAGACGCTTTTAAATTTCCCTCTACGTTTAAACGTCATGCTGTGGATACGATGGTAAAATAAAAGCGCCTAATATAATACAATATTAACTACAGTTTCCGGTTTTGACAAATAGTCGTAAATATTTGTTAACTAATTCTTGGGAGCCAAAACTATTCCCTTCTATGTTTTTTTTTGGTATTAATCAGGTTCCAACAGCAATTTCACTTTACGAATCAGTTCTGCCCAAAGCGACATTTGGCGGTTAGGTTACAAGTCTAATGCCCGATTTAACCAAAGTCCCCTAATACTTAGTGAAACCCTAAAAAGGATAAGAGACCGCTTACGATGATTTTGCGTTTCACGAAACGTTAGGAGTTCCTATGTAGTTAAAAGATCATCTAAATTTAAAAACTCGGTTTTCGAACCTATGATAATACTGTGTCAATTTCGTAAGAAGTAAAACAATATCTCTATTTTTATCTTATCGATAAACTTTTGGGAACGAATAGTCACTAGGAAACGATAAAATGTCACATAACTATGTCTGACATTTCTAAGGAACCGTTAGATTGGTGAAAACTAATATTATTTGATCTAAGAACCGGTTTAGGGATCCTTTTAATCTATTTGGTACATAGTTATGTGACGACTTGACAGCGTTGGTGAAATCGAGCATAAGACTTCGCTATCGCCTAGGACTTCGGCATTAGATTTTTTTTACTATTCAAAAGTGTTCAATCAAATAACGAAATTCTGTCGTTGATATCTAACACCTCGATTATACACCTCATTAGAGTAAAAATACGTAAACCATAGTTATACTAAAGTAGTTCTTACGTCATATTTTGGTTGTGACAACTGTATAAATTAAAAAGTTTTGCGATTCTTTTGGGTGTGTATTTAGCCACTATCATCATGCCTACACACTCTTAGATTGTACTTATCTTTACGTTTATCTATTACTTATGAAGTAAAAGCAACCTACAATGTGAGAGCGAGAGAGATAATTCACAATATTCCGCGTGTACTTTTGTTCGCTAGTTTGTTCTTAGCCTAATACTGCTACCACATTATTATAACTTCACTGAAGCAAAAAAAAAATATTTCACGTGCGGTTTTGCGCTAAGTCTGTCTACTGCAGCTACTGACACTATAAACTATAATGTCTCTGTTGGAAATAAGGGCAGTAAATTGGATATAGTATGTCTATGGCCATATTTTGATGTCGTCGAAATAAATTTTGATAATGAAACTAGAGTTGAAGTCTTGCCTGGTGAATAACAACACTGTCAAAAAAGAAATTTTTAATAAAAATAGGAAATAAGGCGAATGGAAGTAACCAAAGTGCGAATCTTTATTATTGTTTTTTTTTTCAAACACCAGATTATACATGACCTTACCATGTTAAACAAATTCCTTTGCGTTAGTTCCTTTTATTTCTTAATGTTCTTCCATTAATATAATTGTTAGGATAATTTTTATTTAACTTTTAGTAAAATGTGGAACTGAAACAATTTTGTAATGAAATATTCACAAAATTCATTTCTTTATTTTAATGGCAACAAAATTTTGTAACATACATAAATTAATTACAGGTGTTTTTTGTTTTATACCGTTTTGAAAATGTGTGAGAAGAATGATGAGATTTGAGGAAGCGAAAGAGGTATGTAAGGACCGCGACACTGCGCTCCGTTCTCTTTGACTACCCCGTTGGGGATACAGCGTGAATATATGTATGTATGTGGATGTAATAATTTTTGTTAATCAATTGAAAGTTATGATTAGAAATATTTGCAGACTAGATATATGTAATATAATTGCGTTTACAATTGTACTGAAAAGCAATAGTCATACAGAAAGTGAGGCAGCGTGTTGGGTCGCAATCTACTGTGATCCATAGATACACTTGGTACTAATGAATCCTTTACAGATGCATTAATTAATTTGCGATAGTACTCTGAAAATATATCTTTGTGCTCTTCCTTGAAAGACTTAGAAAAGTCAAGTAAACCTAGAGAGGTCAAAGTCGGGGTTTCCAAGGAAAAATTTAGACAAATCGCGGATATGCTATGATTTATTTTGCAGTGATTGTATGTACATATATTTATACAGTCTTATCGTTTTCTATTCGGTTTGAACAGAGTTCAGAGGACAATACAAAATTGAAATCAATCCTTAACACAAGTGATAAAGTCGTAGTATAACCCAATAGCCCAGATTGATAGCCCATCGCCTTATCAAATTCCTTATACTAATAAACTTTGTCTTTCGTATGACGTAATGAGAGAAAATGATAACCATGATTAGGCTAAAAGAGGGATTTTTCTCATAAGCAATGGGCATCCGCTTTAAACCATAAACTTAGTATAAACTTGCATATAGACGTACAAAGAGTGCGAGTGGGAATGTAATCTATTATGATAGTGGCACGAGTAGGAAAGAGACAGCAAACGAGTCGCTATTGTAACCCTTTTTGAATGAAAGGTCGTCACGAGTCGTCACGCTGTGGAGAACGCTGTTGTCTATTATTTTGTATTATTCCTATTTTATTTCAAAGAAGTACTGTATTTTTCCATAATGGTTACGTGTTCTGTATGTGATTGTGATATTACATATAGCAATTATCAAGGGAATCATTCATTTCATAGGTGATATTGACAAATTAAAAATCGTTACTCGTCAACGAGCTCTATGTTCGTCTATACGCCAGTATATAGTAAGTTTATGCTTTGAACTTTGTTCAGATTTTTATGACAATTATGACTGTACCCGGAATATTATAGTATATAAAATTTTTTTCGTTTATTTGACTATGTTAAACTGTCTACATTTTTTGTACATAGTAAAATTGTAAGGCCAACGCACACTAGGCGGTTCTTTTCCCTCTTATGAACCGTGAGTAATGTTCAACTTTAGTAATGAATTTAAAAGCGATTATCGCATAAGACTGTGATTTTCATTGTATATTAATTACGCTGTTAATATAAATAGTACGTGTTTGTAATATAAATTTAATATAATACATAATATATGTTTTTGTTTTTTGTTGTTTTACTCTATTAAAGAAAAAATTGAAAAACATTCCAAGCACTATAGAATATCTTAGTACTAATAAGACATGAATAAATTAAAAGTTGTTATTATAAAACTGAAACCCGTACTCAAAAGCTTGATTTTTAGTCATCCATACTTATAGCACAGATTAATTAGTTTATGTGCTTATAGTAAAACGCTTTTATGATCACTCATACATGTGTCCTTATTGAGTACTCGAGCTTGATTATCATTCCTCCTTCCCATAGAAGTAGGAACTAAATATATGCTCGCAGTGATGCTCGCATATACTTCCTATTTCTATGCTCCTTCTCACCTATCTTCACACCTCTTACACCATGTTAACGAGTCTTAGGCATCGACCATCGATCTACCTCCGTCCTACCAGTGTAATATGAACTAGCGCTTGATTTATTTTTCTTCAGAAAATGTATGTAAAATATAATTTAATTAAGCAACGAAAGAATAATGAAGTTCCTCGATAAATTACAATTACATTCCAATACAGTTTCGTAAAACGGAACGTGTAGAAGAAAATGTTGGCTTTTCATCTGTCATTTCCGAATTGAATTCTGAATATTTGAAAAAAGATGGCTGGCGGCGAAGTTGAACTCTCCCAATCTGCCGCTCCTGGCGGAGATACTATATTTGGAAAGATATTGAGGAAGGAGATTCCCGCAAAATTTGTTTATGAAGACGATCAGGTAACTTTTATGTTAGACACTTTTCCCAATAACTTTTTCATACCGGCTTGACTTCGCAATCAGCTGTCTAATGTTTTTACTTAGTTCTGTTTGTTCTAGAAAAGAAATGTTAAATATATAGTTTCGTTTATTTTCCTTACAAAACCACCTCTTTGTATATGGAATAGGTAAAAGGTGAATCTTTTTAGTATTTTCTAATGTAATTTTATAGGTTATATTCTCAAATTAGTTCCAAATTTTCAGTGTGTCGCGTTTCACGATGTGAATCCACAGGCACCTACACATATTCTGGTCATCCCTAGAAAACCCATCGCTCAGCTTTCAAAGGCAGAAGACGCTGACGAGCAACTGCTAGGTAAACTTAATTTTTATGCTAAATATTTATAACAAGATTAAGTACATATGGGCACTTTAGCATTGTTTTCATAAATTTAAATCGCATCTATACTAAAGGTCGATAAACTAAGTAAAACAATTTTATTAATTTAAAAGAATTTAGTAGTTTTTGCACATATCAATGTGAATTTTTTAAATTAATTTTAATTAAGTACCTGTCTGTAATTTATCGATTTTCTGATTTAAAACATATCTTCACATTATATTTACATACTTACTATAGACTATGGTTACCATTATTTTGGGTAATATTAATTAAACTCATTATTACTAGACTAGCAGAAATGAGAAAAAATAAAATAATCCATCTCAATCTCATATATTTACTGGCAGGGATGTCAATTTTTCTAAGTGATTACAAAATATATTTGTGTAATGTAGTGATATTTGATAATCTGATTTTTCATTTCATTGACTTCATTTTGCCAGTTGCGTTACATGATTGGTTAACTTTTGTAGCAGGAAAAAAAATACAAAAAAAACTTTTAAAACAAGAATTAAAAATTTTTGGAGTAATGGAACCAATTTATATTTACATAAATATCTTCACGCTATATCCCTAACGGGGTAGTCAGAGAAGATGGAGTGCCAAGCGTCACGGTTCTTACATACTTTTTTGCTTCCTCCAATTTATGTTTCGAAATTTAGTGTATACTTTAAACACTCTTCAAAACGTCAATTCGATTTTTTTAAATTAATTATAGTTTCTAAAATAAATGAAAATAACTGTTTATTCATATTTTTCCAAAGCAGCATGTGCATTTTTGTATAGAGCATAATGTCTATTTTTGATTCAATTATTGTTTGTCACCTTAAGGGTACAACGCTTACGTAGTCAGTACAGCAAGCAAATCACTTCATGGAATGTATGCTACATAATGTATTTGCAGTGTATTAAGAAATTTTACTCTAATAATTTGGTGTGACATCTCACAGACTCGTACAACTTTTGCTTAGGTACATCATGGGCTGTATACACATTGCACTCAAATTACACTTCATTATGTACCACTTAGTTGTAGTTCAACCTTCAATTAATTGTTGAATTTTCCAGGTCATCTCCTAACTGCAGCACGCAAGGTAGCTGCAAAGGAAGGCCTGGACAAGAGTGGTTTTAGACTGGTCATCAATGATGGCAAGAACGGTGCACAGAGTGTATACCACCTACATATCCATATTTTGGGTGGACGCCAGATGCATTGGCCACCTGGCTAACTTTACAATTTAATGAATAAAGAACCTTTGTCAAATTAATTTATTTTTCTTTTTTAATTTTTTATGTGCGGTAATCGATGTTTGATATGATGATAGAAATAAGGTTTTAATCTAAGAAACAACACAATGTTAATTTTCATTTCAGATTTGAATCACATTTAATATAAAATTAATAGTTTCCACAATAAAATAACTTTTATCCACACTAAGCTACTAAATATGTTTATCAATAAAATTAACCGTCATAAAAAAACTTATAAACTTACACTTTCGCGCTGCATTATGAAATATCTAAAAACACGAGAAATTAACGCGATTACCTTTTATTTTCCCTTGACGTTTCGGCCGAGTTTCATCGGCCGTGGTTTTCGATCACAAATATAAATTGTGATTAAAGGCCGTGGTCTCAAGTAAACTGTCGCAGCAAGCTTCACTCCGTGTCTGAGCCAGACTTTATTTCATCTACCCCCGATATTTGTAAATAATTATTAGTGTTCCTACACACAACACTCACGGTGTCCACACACTTAACCGGATGTTAAAAACTTGTTCAATGTTACTTATAATGAGCGTCTCGCGACAATTGGAATTTGGCTGTCACAATCTGAGGTCGCAATTATAAATTAAAGGTAGGGTGAATATTCCCAATGGACGCTTTTATAATTTACCGTTGAACGTTTTTATCGCCACGTTTTTACCATCCAAAATACAAGAGGTAAGCAAAATGATTCCCTATTGTTTCGAAAATAAAGACGATTTTTCAACGTCCACGGAATGACGTTATCGTGCACGGTAATATAAGTGTCTCCATACAACTGCATACATTTTGCTTCCCCATAGTACCGTGGACGGTAAACACGTGGCGATAAAAACGTTCAACGGAAAATTATTATTATTATATATATTATTATTTATAATTTTGCTACTTGTATGGAGTTGTATGAGATACTTATATTTCCGTGCACGATAATGTCATGCCGTGGACGTCCACGATAAAACGTTGCTCCCTATTAAATCGTCACAGCAATGTTGAGAGGTAGTGTGTACCTACACAAAATTCAATGTGTGAGCCGACACCCCACAGATGGAGCTCGCAATCATAGCGTGTAGTGTATGGATTTTTGTATTATGTTTTAATTTTAGATTATCTTCAAATACGATGTCGTTACATTTATTTAACTAAGTAGAAATACAATATTGACATTAATGCGAATATTGACAATAGCTAACACTAGAACTAGATATAAGTATTTTACTTTTAACGGTGGATACTGCCAGTATATAAGAATTAAGAAAGAAGTATGCAAGGACCGCGACCGCGACGCGCTTCGTCCTCTGACTATCCCGTTAGAGATACAACGTGAAGATATGTGTATATGTATAATACATAATGCATGATATGAAATATATAATACATAATATGCAAGAAGAATCACGCAAATACGGCTGAATGCACTTGAACGAAATTTCATACACAGCTTATAACCTGAATTATCGTATAGGATTTTTTTTATAATTATGCGCGGACGAAGTCTCGGGCAACAGCTAGGATGCAATAAATATAAAAAAAGTAGCCGTGTTAAATCCACAGCGTCCTCTCTGACATCCTTATTTGTGCTCTCTGAAACTCAGTGACGTCAATTTTCACGATAATATCGTGAAATTATAAAAGCGTTCCTCTGCATTGACGTCCACGATTTTCCGTCCACGGAAAAAACGCGCGACAAAAACGTGCACATTAAATTATAAAAGCGCCCACAGAATATCGCGTTCGTAGTGCATGTGCATGGATATTTATTCATATTTTTCTGTATCTCGTGTTCAACTTATTTAGACAGCAAGCAATTAAAGCACTTTTCTTCTGCCGCCAGTTCATGAAATAAATTTGCACTTGCACCATATTCATTTCTCCTGCTAATCCAATTTCTCCAATTTTACTTCGTCTAAAAATCTCACTTAGAACAGCAGCATTGATACGAACGTTTTATTCCATCATTCATCCATCATGCAAACTACTGAGCTTTACTAATCTTGTGTTGAACATGTAAACGCTTACTTAAAATTAAGTCGCTTAGGTATAATTAAGTTAAAATTAAGTTAATTACTTAACTACTTAATACATGTAAACCAGTCCTTAGGTTAGCTGGAAGTGACTGGAAGACCGTGAAGTGTATCAGATCGATTGTTGAGAATTTACCTATTGTTAGTTCTTTTAACTGTTTTGAAGTATTATATTTAAAAACCAGTTCTATCAGCGGCAGTAAGTTTGAACTATAAATAACAAGAACAATAGTAATCCTTAGTCAAAACTATGTAGTCATTCAGTACACTCAGTGCCCGTTTTAGCAATTTCGGCGCACTGGGCGAGATTTCTACAACCTACTCTTCAATTAACAAGCGGGAAAAAATTGAAAAATAATAAACGTTTACGCTTCGATCACAAATTTGTGATCGAAGCGTTTACAACGTTTTTTTGAATTGAATTTTTTTATGTAATGTAGGCGCTTTTGGCGGCTCTTCATGTCTGGCGCCCTTGGGCGATCGCTCAACTGCGCCCAGTCCCGACACCGCTACCGAGTGCCCTATATAAAGTACATAAACACTTATACTACCTACGTTTTACTCATCTCAACTGGTCGCCATCACTGCCAGTAACTATAATTCGCCTCCCTCGTTAGCTGGTTAAAAGAAAACACGAGATATACTTCTGAACTTTTGACTGATTTTATTGCAAGCAAGGCGCGCTAAGCGGCCCGCTAGGTCGCTAAGCAGCCGCCGCAAAATAGAGCAAAATACACTATAATATATATTTACATAACTAAGCTTATGTCAAGCGCAAGTAACTTCACACTGTCTGGAGTGGCCCACAAATTAGGAAGATTAGTGGATTATGCAGTGGCCAGAGAGGAAAGGAATGCGACGGTAGTATAGTTTTAGAACACGCGGTGATCGCGAACGACCGCGATCTCGCAGCATCGACTTCGCGGCGAACGCGCGGTTGTGTAATTCCCGGTAATTTTAATGTTGTTGTCTAGCGAATAGAGTTTACATTCGCTATTAACAAATACACGAGCATACCAATCGCGCGGCTGCCGCAAAAAATTTTCGCTTCGTCTAACTGCGGCGTAATACATTGGAAATATTCAAGAATTCAAAAGTATGCAAGACATAATAATTTGGGACTTTTTGGCGGGGACAGGAGAAATGAAGTCTGCTTATTATTTAGATTTTCTTTTTTTGCGTTTTTGGGAGTTTTAAAGTACTTACAAAAGTGTAAGTATTTCGTGTGTTAAAGTTCTGTACAAGTATTAAGAATTGAAATATTTGAACAAATATGTGCAACTGAAGTTCGCATTGTTCCAAACAGTCCTTTTTAACTCAAAGCCTGTAATATCATGTTACTGGGGAGTGTTAAGGACTTATATAGAATGTGACAAGAATATAGCCATTTTTCAACAGAGATATATTAATTAAGTAAACAACTTTTTTACATGAGAATGGCATTCTGATTCTACAGGAGAATGGAATGGTATAGATATGTTTCTAAATTAATAATTTTTTTTTTATAATTTATTCTTGACCCTGGACAATGTAGTTCTTCAGTCGAAATATTAAAGACTTCTATAGAAACATTAACTCTCCCTAAATCCCTTTACTGAAGTTAAAAAGGACTTCTTGGAAGAGCGTGAAAACTTCAGCTACACATGTTTATTTGGATCTCCTCCATTATTTTCACTTACACAGAACTTTAAAATACGAGTACAACACACTATCACTGTTGTATTTTAAAACTCCTAAAAATGTAAAAAATACAAAATCTAAATTAAAATGACAACCTCACTTCTTCCGTTCCCGCCAAAAAGTCCCTAAATTAATAAATTTTAATCGATTTGCCAGTATATTATAGGAAGAAGAAGACATCATATCAGGTAACTCTGGACATAAGTGTCATTTCGTTTCGTGGCAATTTAACGTTTTGTTGTTATTTATTTTCATCTTAGAGAAATATTGTCAATTATATTGTTATTATTAAGTGAAAATGAGTAGAAACGAAGTAATAAATACCATATTTACACAATTCCAGAAAAATCTGGACGAAGAACAGGAGATAAGAGAGGTATTTTTTAATATCCATGTGGAATCTGATTACTTATCAGTGTGGAATATTCGATCGGTTCATGATCGCATTATTTTTAACCTGAATTTAAATAAATTGCAATTATGATGTTCAAATAACTTCAACATTTTGTAGGCTATACGTAACGTGTGTAAGGAAGTAGACCAAATATCGCGTAAAACATCCACTGCGCTGCAAGTGATCCATCATAGCGAAGCCGGCGGTATGTTTTATAAATTTTTAATATATCCTTTCTATTACATTAAGAAAATTGAGGCTTAAGTTAGTTTGATGCTTTTGGTGTTATTCAGACTCCAAAAGCAGTTTAATTACGACTGGTGGTCAAGCACTTCTTCAGTGTTGTCTTCTATCAAAAAACAAATACTATTACTGACGTCTCAATAGTACACCTCTGGGTCCCTTTAGTGGGTGGACTTCCGCCCCCAGGGTGTGGGGGGTGTGGGGTATCAATGGAAAGCTGAGGTCATGAGTAGAACAGATGTGGTGGTTGGGGGTGGCTACCCAACCCTCCCATTCAAAAGTTATGCCCTTTCAGCATATTATAAAGCTAACCCAACCTACCCAAAGAGAGTATTCTTATAAGGCGGATTCCGACCTGGTGCTTCACCGGCCGCTGCCGCGGCACGCTCGCTTGGCTCGCGCGTTATGGTTTATACACTTACCTAACCTAATGTAACCTACCCAAAGAGAGTGTTTCCATAAGGCGGATTCCATTCTGTATTAAATTCACTAATAACGTAATGCTGGTACTCCATTCCAGCTATTTCAGGGAGGCCAAGGTAACCTTTCCAGCAGTCTGTCCATATCTCGGTTTTGGGAGCTACGTGTTTGACGATTTTAATCTATATCTAGTGCTGAAAGCTTGGTCAGCTATAAGTAACTGGTAATTTAAATCTTAAATATGTTCACTCAGCTATCAATTTAAAAGTTACAGTTTTTGAAAATTTTCAAAAAAAATAGATTTATACCCTTTTATAGGCTGATACAATGCTGAAAGGGCGTAAGTCATACCCGTACTTCAAACCCCCATAACTTTTGAATGGGAGGGTTTAGCTACCCCCAACCATATCTGTACTCCTCATGACCTAAGCTTTTCAATGATACCCCACACCCTCCTGGGGGCGGAAGTCCACCCACTAAAGTGCTGCCGACACCTCTTAAGTGTCAAAACACATGAACATGTAGATAATCTAAATCATTTCCTATAATAATAATACCCCAGACAGTCACTCAAATTGTGTGAACCCAAAGTCAGCACTAGCCTTGTACTATTAGTATACAGTATACACAAATAACTAGGGGAGCTTTCAGTAACACCCAGATTCTCAAGTAAATTTAGAAAGATATTTCCAAAATTGACCTGACTTGAGATTGAGCCTGAGACCCCGGGTTCAAAAAAAATGAAATGGTGTGATATTTCATATATATGTATAAAGTCCATTAGTCCTATACTATAATACAAGCAATATTTGTATTCATAGTCATGTTCTCGAAAACGGTTCTAACGATTTCGATGAAATTACAATATAGGAGTTAACAGGGGTGGAAAACCTATCTAGCTGGGTCTTAATTCTGGAAAAATTCGTTTTACTCATGAGTCGCAAGTCCCAGGCGCTGTTCCTGGCTCCTCTTTTGGCAATGCGATGGACCTGTCACCCGCACGGTGAATCTATGGAATGCTAAGGATTGTCTCAAAAACTTGACTAAGCTAATCAACCATTACAAAAAATAGTTGATTAGCCTATTTATGTAGTTTAATATTATATTTCATTTATGTATGTAAAAGTAATTGTGGTTTGTATTACAGTGGGGCCAGCTTGTCTTTATGCTAGAGAGCTGTTTGAAAAAGCTTGCAACGGATATGGCAGATTGAAACTGGTCGTGCCACCCACAGATTACTATAAGTAAACATATTCTTTCACTAGCTTTGCCCGTAGTTTGTCTTCTAAAACACATTCTATTTTCCAGGATATGAAACTACACAAATAATTATTTTCACTGCATAATAATTACATATGATAATAATCACATAATATTATGTAATTATTTGATATTTCTATCAGTCTTAAAAGAATTACAGTGGTAACTATTAATTTGTTGTATTTATGAGGTATGTTGATGATGAAATATGATGTTTGTAGAACTACATATTATGTTATTATTTTTTTATTGATATAATAATTTTGTTGACACTAATATTTAATTTTAAAACAATTTACAATATACTTTATTGCACCAGTAAAGGATAATAGCGATAAAAGAATACTAAGAGAAAAATGCTATTTAGGTTACTACTGAGGCCAACACTTATAAGTAAACTTAAGGTGAATGAGGAATTAGCATAATATGGAAAATTTGCTGATATATTTGTTAGTCCAATGATATTATTCCTTTAATTGGCAAGGTTTAAAACATATTATCATAATGAAAACAGTGATTAAAAATATAATCAATTAAAATTATAACCAATTAAAAATCTGATTTTTAATTGATAACTAATAGAAAATATGATAAATGGCACGCAGCAATATGATATGTCAATTAAAAATATGGTTTTAATTGCTTGTAAAAATAATTATTAATCATTTTTAATTAATCAGAAAAATAATTATAGTTATTAGCAATTTTAATCATTTTTTCATTATCATATTTTTTAAACCTTACCAGTGTAATAAATAATATTATTGATATGATTTGAATATTAAATATAATGGTATAATGAATTTCCATATAATAAAAAATATTATTATAATGAGAAGTAATTATGCTTTTGAACTTTGCTAATTTGTATAAAACATGTTCCCTATGTTACTTGGCATGTATTTCATGGCATACAAAGGCATGTATTTCACTAGAAAACAAAAAATATTGTTGACACTCATATTTCCTAAGTCTATGACATAGTTATACAGGTATAATAATAATTAGTTTTATACAGTAATTGAGGTAGGTAATGCTTAAGGCGACGCAGTAATAAACAATAATTTAATCTATAATAGGCCTTCTGCTCTATGCAAACAGCTTAAGAAAAATACGAAAAAACAGTTATTTTCGTTTATTTTAAAAACTATAGTTAATTTTAAAAAATCCAACTGGCTTTTTAAAGAGTGTGTTCAGAATAAACTAATACAGGAAATTTAGAAATATAAATTCCGTCCCGCTACTCTGAAAAATGTAAATCTCTGTTTTAAAAGAGGTTTTTTTGATATTTTTTCCTGTTACAAAAGTAACGAATCATGTATCGCAACTGTCAAAATGTAGTCAATGAAATGAACAATTAGGTTATCAAATATCACTTTCATACCTTTTGTTATCACTTAGAAAAATTGAGATCCCTGCCATCAAAATTTCCAATGCATCACCTTAATTAAGTAATGTTATCTTGCATCTTTCTAGACTTTTCCACTGTCTCCTCTGTCACTGTTGTTGCTAGAATAACTTTAATGAATTTCACCATACAGATACCAAGACCACTGGAGGTCGATGACTCAACGGTACTGTTTCCTAATTTCGCTCACAATATGGTTGGAGAAGGGTATATTGGCAAAACACGACACCGTCGCTGAGGTTTTGGGATGTAAGTATTTTATTATATGTATAAAACAGAAAAGCGATTAATAGAGCATCAACCACCAAGACTTAAAGCTGAGTTCACACTTGCTTATAATATTATCAGAAATATATATACTTCATTTAAAGTTTTCATTTGCACAGAAAAGCGTAACTTATTTAGTTATTCCTAACTGCAGTCGAACGCGTAAATAATTTATTTTGAACTTTATTTTTAAGAGCAATTAGCAGAGTTTTGCTTGCTACATATTCATAACTCTGATTGGTTGACCAAGATACTGCACGCTGCATGGGCAGCTGATCGACTAATAATAGTGCAAGATTTTGGGCTGGCTTGCACCAACTCTTTAATTTGATAAGAGATTTAATAGTTGATGCAAGCCACACACCACCTATTAAATCTCGATTTAAGGCTATTAAATTTTGTCTACTGCGCAGGTACGTCGAGGTCAGTTATATTTTTCGTAATACTATACATGGACGTAGGAACCGGAAAATGTCCTCGATGAATGTTTAGGTACTGTGAGGTTTTTAATGTAACAATAACCAACGACAAAGTTTAAATATCAAAATACTATTAAGGTCAACAGTCTCATAGTTATATAAATATTAATCGAAAATGCTTTAATAAGCACCATCTGTTATTTTTTTGTACTTTTTTTTTCTTTCTTTATGGCATGGCGCACAGTTTAGCGCATTTGCCAATGTCACGTATTAATAAGTAGAATCATAAGTAAATTAGTTTTTTCTTATCGTAAAACTCTTCCAGTAAAATGATGGTAGGCGTTACTGAAGTTATAAAGGACTTCTTCGAAGAGTGCGAGAACTTCAGCTACACATACTCCATTCTTTTCACTCATACAGATCTTGATTACACAAAATACTATCACTTTTGTACTTTGAAACTCCCAAAAATGTAAAAAATAGGAAATCTAATTAAGTTCCCACCAAAAAGTCATTTTTTTTTGTACTTGTCTGTTAAATTTTCTATAAGTAAGGAAGGGAAAGGCACTAGAAATGGTTTAGAGAGCGCTAATAAAAAACAAGATCGCTCGCTCGTGTTATTCATTCAAAGAAGTTAAAATATTTTATATTGAAGTTACATGTTATCTTTTTTAATGTGTTAAATTTTATTACCAATAAGATTCAAACTGTTGACAATTTCTTGTTCCGGTGCTGCTATTGGCTAGAGACAGTGTCTCCTTTTTAACTGGTGTTCGTGTTTTGAGCTGTGTCAACATTCACCACCACTACAGATGCACGCCTGTAATTATACGAAATACAGTGTTAGAAAAGCGCGGAAATTTTGAAAATACGATTTTAATAGCGATTTTTTTTTACTTTATGTAATTAGCAAATTGTCAGGGTAGACAGTGTCTGTTGGTATCTAGAATGTACGCCACTGATACGAGGGCGAAAACATACGTCGATAGTCGATACCTACTTGCGAGAGTTTTTGTCGCTAAAAATAATAATTCAGAATTAAAAATTAATTGATTGAAAATTTAAAAACCTTCTTGATGTTAATTGCCTCTTACCATCTTTACTTACGATTCATACTCTTATATCTGCAGTGAGCGCAGTAGAGCATAAACAGGGTTTCCATTTGGACATCGAAGATTATCTTATTGGCCTGCTACAGCTGTGCACAGAACTGGTGAGTTATTTCAGGAATAATCAATTTATAAAGTTCAATAAAAACATTGACATATGTCGGACGTTAAAACATACAAGCATGTGGTAGGACTTCAGACCAAGAAATATAATCGACAGAGCTTCGATCACAAATAAAGAGCTAGATGCACAATCTCCTGTAAAATCTAAACGAATTATGGTCCGAATTGACGTATATATTTTTAATACCGTATAGTATTATCGGTAACATTGTGTTAATTTAAATCTAAAGTAGACCTTACTGCCAAACCATAAGGTTATAAAAGCTTGTAAACTATTCTTGCATGACATTAAACGATGTTTATAAAAAAATATTTAAAATGCAATCTTACGTCTCGTGTATAAGTATAATTCACATAATCTGTGACGCACTCAATGTGCACTCAAATACTTATTTGAGCGCACATTTGGTTCGGATATTTTTGGAGCGTTGATTGTGTATCTAGTTTTTTATTTGTGATCGAAGCGACAGAGCCATAATAAGTTGACACTTATCACCATGTGTCAAACGGATTTTGGTGTTTCTTTCCATCTCATTGAGCTTAATCACGAGTAAAACAGATAGCTATAGTAAGTACGCCAACCTCTCACTGTCGCTGTAATTCGTGTCACTTTATAATACCTCACATACATTACTGAAATAATTATTAGCAAAATTACGCGTCAATCTTGTGTTTTGGCTATTAATATTCAAAAATAAAAATGTCTTGTTTAGCCGTGTATGACCCTTGACCCTTCCCTAGTCACACACATTAGTACAAGTTTAAAAACTAGCTCAACAACAAACGGACACGCTTAGAGCAAATGTTCCATTCATTTTGATTGTTGGTCCGAAGTTAGGACCTTGTGTGGGGTTCAGCAGTATTTAAAGAGCAGGCCGCACTCGGAGGAGGTAGTTGAAAGTCAAGAAATTTAACCTTGAACCATCTCTATAACCCTCCATCTCTTTTCATCTTATGCTATTGATTTATAGCAATCTTATATATACTAATAGGTGCATGTCAGAGTTATTTCCAGGAGTTAGAAAAAGAAACGAAACGTTAGTGACCAAAGGTCATATAATTTGTATTCAACTACCTCTTCAGAGTGTAGTATTCAGCTAGATTCAAAGAATCTTGGTGGGGTTTGTTACCATCATCCGGATTATACCACTGGATTGCTACCACCATCTTACTCGTTTATTGTGCCGTTAAACTGCAGTGCTTGCGCTGTTGTGTGGATGGTGAGACAGCTGATGTAATTTTTGGCACAATAGACACAACATCTTAATTTCCAGGGTTACCAACGTATTTGCAATCTGAAGTTCTTTCTTAGCCTATATATTGTAAGTCCGTGAGCCTCAGTTTATTCAACAGGTGAACCGTTGCCTCGTTGTCTTCTCTGTAGTATAAAAAAAAAGACTGCGTTGAAAACTGGGCCATGGCTAGCTCTAAAAACGAATAAGAGTTTCAAAAACATACACACGCATACATTTATTTTCATATTCACACACGTAAAACCCCAAATACATGTATACATGTATTGTCATATTCAAAGTACTATGGCAACCCTCACAAACACGAGTCAATGTAAAATGAAAATCGACGATTAGCTTGCTGTTTCCTATGATACAGTTAATTATATTACAGGAAGCAGTTGCATAAATGTAATTATTCATAAAACCTTGTAAATTTTTTCGTACTCTGATAAATTGTTTATTCGTTTTTGTTGTTACTTAAATAAATAAATAAGAAAACAGAGAATGGATTTAGTGTATGTGTGCATTTGCGCAAATACTTCTACGTATATGCGCAAATGCACACATACACGGCTTGATTTATCTTTTTATGTTAGTTTTGGACCTAGATAAGATTTCTTACACATATTTGAGTAAGTTTGTCGGTTGCAGGCTCGCCTCGCTGTAAACTCTGTAACCCGCGGCGACTATAACAAGCCGCTGCAAATATCGAAGTTCGTTATGGAGCTCAATGCGGGGTTCAGGTAAATAGAACAGGAATTATGCCTCACATTTTTTAACGTTCTTGTCATCGTATTTTTAGGGTCCCGTACCCGAAATGGCAAAAACAGAACTCCTATAGTCATATTTGTCTGTTCGTCTGTCACAGCTGGTTTATTCCCTCATCTTTTCTGAAGTTGCTATTAGGTACAGAGGCACAAAGTAAATTAAAACCAGAAATAAGCAAGAAAAATGGATGGACATTAGATGTTTTTTTTTATTTGTTTTTTTTATTTAGTTTTTTTTCGTTTAATACATAAGTCACCATTTGCGATTCACAAATACTTATACTGTATAAAATGTTTTTCTTGCAAGCCATTTACAAGATAAAGAACAATTAGAAAATATTTAATTAACAAGTTTTAAGAAGTTCTTTAAAGTCAAAGTCAAATCAATCTATTCAAGTAAACGCATCTACAAGGTGTTTTTAACGTTAAATACAAC
The DNA here is from genome assembly GCA_907165235.1 of Zeuzera pyrina. Classification (NCBI taxonomy): domain Eukaryota; kingdom Metazoa; phylum Arthropoda; class Insecta; order Lepidoptera; family Cossidae; genus Zeuzera; species Zeuzera pyrina. The sequence continues at coordinate 7,699,706 of OU015645.1, forward strand.
TACAAGTCGAAAAAAAAACCTACACATTGAACCGTTTGTTATCCGAAAGTGGTTTAGCTGTGAATCTTATTTTTTTTCTTTAAATTTTTGTCAATAAAATGCTCTCCGTATACAAATTTTAATTTATGGAGTTTTTTGATTCGTATGTTATACGACGTCCTCGTTTTATCATTTTCACACATTTTTTACATCTAAAAGTAAAAACATCGATATCGACATTCCCCATTTCCCACACTATTTTTAATGAACGAAAGTTATTCTCATAACTCAAATTGTGAAATTTTGTCCCGAAAGCAAGCATTGGGACTGATGAATTAGTTAATACTCTACTCACCGAAGTTCATACAGAGGATATCTCGCCTTAAAATGTTTTAAAATGCCGTCATTTCTTTTGCTTTCCAACCACATATTATTTTCTGTACAGGTAGTCCTCGACTTACGTCGTTTCGATTTACGTCGTTTCAAGTTACGTCGAACAATGTTTTGACACTATTCCTCAAGCATACGTCATTTGTTTCGATTTCCGGCATAGGAGAATTCACTTGTCTTGTTGAAATTTTTGAAGAAAATGATCCTAATTTTGAGAGAAGTTTCAACGTTAATAACAAAATTTGTGCAGCCTATCAGTGTTACCAAGATCTGTATGATAGCAAGAAGAAAGAAGCGAAGCAATCTAGAATTGATAGTTTCTTTAAGCCAAAAGTTTAATTTATTATTTTTCATTACATATTTTGATTACATATTAAAGTTTTATAATTATTATTAAAATTAATAACACACAAATACCAAAAATAACTATCAATTTCATAAGTGCATATATAATTATTTTAAGAACTTACTTTTGATAATAAAGTATGTATATCCTTTGTTATAAATGCAGTTTTTTTTTTAATTTCGAGTCCGTGTGGATCCTAACCCTTGAGTTTTACATGTAAACATATGAACGTCGTTTCGATTTACGTCGCGTATTTCGAGAACCTAACATGTCGTAAGTACGAGGACTGCCTGTACTTCAAGTTTGTTTACCCACTAAATACTTAGTAAATATTGCAAAATTGTGTCAAAAATTATAATTACCCAAATATTGCTAAAAATAGTTAATTTTTCAATAAAAATAGGCAATGAAACGTTCACGCTATTGAAGCAATATTGTAAGTCGTGACAGATGACACTTTATCAAAGATAAATATAAAGGCATAAGTCTCTCTAATCTAGTCAATGCATTAGAAAACATACTTGATCCGAGAAAAAAAAACAAAAAAGCTCTGTTCCGTACATCGTTTTTTTTTTATGAAGTTGCGACAGACTGCTGCAAAATATCGCGTATGACTGACACGTGGTAATTTTACATTCTCTTTGTGACTGACATCAGCCAGATTGAGCGTTTAGTATAGATGAAATTCCTTCACTCACCATCAGTCATTCGTCAGTCACGACTGTTGGAATTGATTGACGCTTGCATGAGCGTCTAATAGACGCCTAACACATTTTGATGTATACTTATTTTGATTGAGGTATGACACCTTCTAAATTGATTGACTGATAAGTCTATGATTTATTATATGTATAAAAAAGTCTATGATCACAAAGACATCGTGATGATTTATTCATATCCAAATAACCATTCATGCTTGATTGGAATTTTTATATATTTACAGGTTATTAAGTTTGAAGAATGATCATATGCGCAAGCGGTTCGACGCACTGAAGTATGATGTCAAGAAGATCGAGGAAGTGGTCTATGACCTTAGCATTAGGGGGCTCCTGCCGAAGACTGAAGGGGGCGAGGAGCTGGTAGCATCCTAGCTATGTACAACATTAGTTTTATATTAGTTTTCTTATGATAAATTTTTCTCTACTAAAGCCTATATTCTAGAATTATATTCAAGTGTGAATGTCTTCTCGAGAGTAATTACAGAGAAATGGCATCCCTTTCTAATTGTGCTATATAAGAAATTCACATTTGAGTATCGCTCTGGAATAACTTTCATTTCGTTAGAGGCGTAGAAAAAATAGAATTTATAGTTTTTTGTGTTAAGAATAGTAAATAATTGTCACTTTTATAGCTGCACTCCCTGACTACTAACAGAGAAAGTGAAAACAGAATTAAACCACTCGTTTATTTACACGATATTTAGTGACCATAGCGATTCCGCAGTTAGAGATCTGCAAAATTTTGGAACTATAGATACTTGGCACCAAGTGTTGTAACAATAATGTCGATAAAATTATTGAATTAAAAATATCGATTCGACTTCATATCGATACTTTATATTAATTTTTAGTCTTACTTGATACTTGAAGACGGACGGGCTCGTTTCCGCAACTCGACGACTATTGCGCCTATTTTGCGTTTCGGTGGAGAAAATGACGCTACTTCTGCCATCCCCCAGCACCTTCTTAATGTTGGTGAAGACTTCGGGGAGCGATCTTGGCGTCCCAAGATGTTTTGCTCGGCAAGCTGCCACTCCGCTGCACTCCAGTAAGACATGAGCGGCTGTTTCATCTGTCTCTAGACATCCCCTGCAAAGAGGACTGTTAGTAACACCAATATTAAAAAGATGTTTGTTGTAAGGACCATGACCTGTTAAAGCACCATTTTTGGTACGCAGCTTTGCTCTCGTTAAACCTAGTAGGTATCGTGCCAGCCGGGGGTTTACCTTAGGTAGCGCCTGTTTGGCTTGCCTACATTCATGAGTGCTCGTCCAAAGCATGTCCCGTTTAGCCTTCGCTTGTTCACGCACTTGCGTGCGTAACCAACCGTAGGGTAACGGTACCAGAGGTTCCGGGCCAGCTATAATTAAACTGGATCCTCCTAGCTAATTCATCTGCTGCATCATTGCTGCGTGAATGACTGTGTCCCTTAATCAACTGGAGAGTTACTGTTTTATTTTCACAAACTTTCATCAGTAGTTGATGACACTCACATATTAGACTTGATACAATAGTGTTACTTTTCAAGGCTTGTAACACTGCCATACTGTCAGAGACTATCCGAATAGGAAAATCCTTCACCTCTGTGATTGCAATTGCCTTTGCCGCTAGGATAATGCCTACACATTCCACTTGAAATACTGTATTGTATGCTCCAAGCGGCATGTATTCCTGGATGCTTAAGTCATCCGAGAAGACGCCAGCTCCAGTGCCTGTCTCCGTTTTGGAGCCATCAGTGTAGATTTGGAGTTCCCTGCTAGAGGTAGCCCCTTTCTCCTCATGAAGCTGTATTTTGTATTTCTTATCAAAATTATGAATTATCGGAATCCTATCATTTACAGCCCCTACCAATGACTGTTCCTCAATTACCATATTGAGAATAGCTGTATGTGGTGTTCCGATGTTGTTCCAGAGATTTAAGCAATTCAGCCTGATTGCTGATGTCGATGCCTCCTGCTGGATATATAAGTGCAGTGGTAGTATATCTAACATATTTTCCAACGCGATTGTGGGTGTTGTTCTGATACATCCAGTTATCGCCATACAGGCCAATCTTTGGAAGCTTTGTAATTTGTTTACGGTTGTCGTTAGTTTGGTTCATGGCCACCAGACCAGAGCTCCGTAACTGATAATTGGCCGTATCACTGTTGTGTATAGCCAGAGGGTAATCTTAGGAGATAAACCCCATTTCTTACCCAGCATTCTGCGACACTAACACAAGACAATACTCGCTTTATTCACTTTCTTGTCTATATGTCTGTTCCAGTTTAACTTACTGTCAAGTATCACACCTAGATACTTAATTTCGTTAGATATTTGGAGGGTAATTTTAAACAGACTTGGTAGTCAGTAACATTTGTTTAATGAATAAGGTTAGCGAGTGAGGACACTCCAAATATCCAGTATCTCTTTAAATATTTCGCTCTTCCTTGTGCAATCACTAGCTTCTAGTGGTGGAAACAAACTATAATTGTTATATTCTTTATAATAAATAATATTAGTAAGTACATATTTATTATTCCCTTGGACCGAGTATTACATTGGACGGAGCATTTGCTCTAAGAGCGTGTCCTTACAATATCTTTTTCGTTGACCGAGTTTCTAGATTTTTACTAATGTGCGTGTCTAGGGAAGGTCACAGTACAACGATACACGGCTGAACATGACATATTTTTATTTTTGTGAATACAAGTAACCAAAACACTTAAAATTTACAAGTATTTTGCAAATAATTATTTCATGACCGACTTATAAGCTGCCACGAATTATACTGAAAATGCGAGGTTGCCATACTTACTATAGCTAACTGTTTTACTCGTGGTTACGACAATGAGATAGAAAGAGACATGAAAATTCGTTTGACATACGGTAGCAACTAATTAGTCCATTAAAGAGAATCGTCCATTAGGTTTCTGGTCCGAGATTATTCGATTTATTTCTTTAACATCCAAAATTACGTAGCCATAACGACCTAATTCTATTCTATTTATAAATCAAAGTATACGAAAAGTTTGTATATAAATATTATATATAATTGTTATTTACAATTTTTTATTTGAACTGCAATTCTTCCAACACTAAACATTTTGGCTTAAACTGATGACGTCATTTTTGCAAGATGCTTCAATGACTAAACTCCCCGCTAATGTTGAGTGATGTACGGTTCCTTGTTTGAATTAATTACTGTTAATTAATAATTATAGAAAGTTTTCTAGGGGCCTATGGATTACGGATAGGCCTTAGGAGGTTGAGACACGAACCTTCGCATCAAGTAGTCAGTCAATGAAGCAATAAAGAAGGAAGTAAAATTAATGTCCATTGTACATTGGTGTTCTTAACGGATATCAATATTTTCACTACTGGTTATACTGTTTCTATAATTATATTATAATAATTAAAATCCTGAATTGAAATGTTAATAATTGTTTTTATAACTTTAAAATCTATAAATTCAACGTTACTTTTTACTGTCCGTATTTAATGTAGCCTAAGTACATGGGGACTGAACTAAAGGATCACGGCAAGAATACAATAATCATGTATTATCTGTTATCTGTAGTGAGGTAAACTATAAGTCGAAATGTCGATAAGAAAGAACATATTATATCGATATTTTTATACGAAGACTTACCTTAGTAGTTTTAGCTACAGTATTCAGATTTTCTATCTGTTTGGTAATTTTCATAACTTTTTTAAATGTAATGTCTAGTTTGACTATGGGGAACAGCTCTTAATCTTTTTCTTATTAATGTTCTTATAATAGCTCTTAAATGAAGACAAAATAACACGTGTTTTGTCATTAATTACTAAAAGCGTAATGAAGAATATGAGCGTAGCTGTTGTCAGTAAACGCGATTTGATAGATGGCAGTAGTGTCACGAGACTATTCACTACCAATGTTTTTCCTGCCTGCATTTTAGACTCGAATTCATTTAGCTCTGACCCCAATTTGTAATACCATTTTATATTTTGTTTATCTACTTATCATATTCACTAAAAAATCAGTACCTCCTTATTAGGACCTTTCTAGCTGAGTATTTAGAGTGGAATTAAACTCGTATTTTTGAATTCATAAGCAATATTTGTATGCAAATTATGATAGAGCACTTAAAATTACTTAAATAAGATGTTTTATTGTGAAAAATATGGCGAATTTTATATGTAGTATACAATTAAGGCAAGGGTTCCCAAGAGTAACAGTGTTTCGTGCGCGTTTTTAAAAATATTGTTTACGTAAAAAAATCTCATACAGTCGTGTAATTTGTAATCTAAATTGTTAGCTATTATCAATATTCTCGATTAATCGTTCTAATCATAATCGTTAACAAATGACAGCACTGTTTTTTTTGAGGGATTTGCTACTTTCATAATTGTTAAGGATAGAATCGAATGAAGACAAAGTTTCTATAGTAAGAGGTGGTTCGGACAGGCAACGTGTAGCGCGCGATAAAATGATTTTTGCCGACTGACTATGCAACGGTTTTATCACAGTACAAGTAAGCAAGCAGTTACACATTAGCAAGCAATTACACATTAGACTCCCGCGCATTTACTGACGAAATATTATGTCAATTAAGTTTTCGAGCATATTGTTCAGTGTATGGATGTTTGAATACATCTATATCGATACCAGAAATATTTCTCCGTTGCTCATTTGTAAGAAATTAATTAACATAATGATCTATTTACTTTGTTACTGATATTTAATTGTAATGCATACAAAAAAAAACACAAAATACATTTTGTTTGTCCATTTCCATCATATTAATTCACAAACTTTTGACACTAGAAATAAAATACTAGTGGAATTATATAAATAAAAAGTTATGAAAATTTGCAATAATATAAAATGAAAAGATAATACAACAATTTAACATAGTACCTATTATCTAATACGTTACTCAAGAAAAACATTTAGTTCCAGTCGGCAGCCCTATTGCGTGTTCACGTATCGAGCGACTGTAGGTAATTATCTCAAGGATATTGCCGAGATATAATACTGCTTGCTTACTTGTACTGTGGTTTTATTTACTACAAACTAGCGTAACACTCTGCGGACCCCGCACTCCACTCATATCTCTACGGCCGCTTCTCCTAACCACCCTACATTTAGACATTCACAATAAATTACATTAGAAGTACAAACAAATTACAAACATACCTACATATCCTCACGCTACACTCTAACGGGTAAGACAGGTAATATAAAGCTTGTCGTTAACAATAATAACATGGTATTTTTGAATGTCAAAAAAAATAAGTCAGTGGAGAAATACACGAGCTAGCGAAAGGACGTTTTTTAAATATATCTCGTTATCAAGTCAATATCAAGTCAATATCCTAGAAGAACGATCAGCTTTCAAAATATCAATCATAACCATTCAGGTTACACTTGGTTCTGGGTATTAAAAAATATACCAAAATCATTATCATTTGAAAGGATGAGAGTGACATTTGGGTAATCATAGATTAGTTAATTTGAAATTAATTTCTTCAATTCTGCAATATCCTACCACGCGACGTTCGTCGCTCTTCCTAGGGTGTACACAGACGGACCGCATTTCAACTGCAATCCAACCGCAAATTGCAGTTCAAGTGCAGTTTGAATGCAGTTGACACGACTGCAATAGAACTGCAAACCAAACGCGCAGTCCGATTGCAGTTCAATTGCAGTCGGCGTGCAGTCGGTGTGAACTGCACACCGACTGCATTCGAACTGCACGGTTGGTTTGCAGTTCTATTGCAGTTGTGTCAACTGGGTATATGGTGCAGTTCAAGTGCAGTTTGAATGCAGTTGACACGACTGCAATAGAACTGTAAACCAACCGTGCCGTTCGATTGCAGTCGGTGTGCAGTTCACACGACTGCACGCCGACTGCAGTTGAACTGCAATCGGACTGCACGTTTGGTTTGCAGTTCTATTGCAGTCGTGTCAACTGCATTCAAACTGCACTTGAACTGCAATTTGCAGTTGGATTGCAGTTGAAATGCGGTCCGTCTGTGTACACCCTTAGATTATCTCTACGCTTGGGAACGATCGCCTTAATTTTAACTTGTTAAAACACTTCTGTCGACAAAAAATATGTTTTTATTAGCTGCAAGACATATTTAAAATATTCAATAACTCTGTCTACATGTGGTAGGACTTATGAAGAATATAATTATTAATAGAACTTCTGACTAAGGAATATTTTAATATAATTATATAAGTTTTTAAGAAAACAACTGTATTTTATTTGAACCAATTTACTTCATTGTATTCGGATTGGCCCGTTGACGCAGTGGCATATGCATCTGCTTTCCAAGCTAGGGTCCTCGGTTTGATCCCGGTCAGGTCAATTTAGGAAACGAACTTATCTAAATTGGCTTGAAGTCTGGGTGTTACTGAGAACTCCCCCAGAGTTCGTTGTGTAGTACCCATAGTACAAGCTTACTGCTTAGTTTGGGGTCACACAATCTGTGTAATTGTCTGGAGTATTATTATTATTATTTATTCTTTTTTTATAATTTACAATTGTCACATAGGAAGCATGACACTCAGTAATACCATCCAGAACTTTTCTTATTGTAATTTTATATTTAATAATTTCAGCAGTATACAATGAACTATACTAGAAATGAAATGAGGTAGGTACCATACATTATATGTGACAAGAAATAAAATGGCAAACCACACCTTAAATAACTATTGTATGTAATTAATGCATCCAGAAAACAAAAAGTGACAACCCTGGCCTTCCTTATTTGTGTTTAATTTTATAAACTGGCGACTCTTCATATGTGTAATAAGTAATCATTGGATTATATGTTACAAGAGTTTTTGGCGGAATTTTACGGGGAATAATAATAATAATAATAATTGATTTATTGACAAGACTTGATACATTTAGATCACCCATTCCCAAAGTGGGCGATAACGTCCCCCTGTGGGCACTGCAGGCCTAAAGGGGGGCGGTAAGAGACCCAGAAAAAAATGGGGGCGTTGTGTAGAGGCCTGGGGGGTGATTTGTAATTTCATTTAGCTAGGAGGCATCTTAGACAACGACTGCATGAGCTCTCGACTCAGTAGACAAAATAAGTTTGGGGACCTAGAATTTAGATTAAACCTTGTCTCCTGATCTAGGAAAACCTGTATTTTAGGAGACAGTCTTCCCCAGATCAAAACAAAAGTTTTTCAATCTATCATAAATATAAAAAAAAACAAAGCCAAGAAACATTCAAAATAAATAAAAAACATAAAATAATAACAAAAAACGATTTAAATAGTGATAAATGAAAAGTAGGTTTCTAAAAATTAAATGTAAAATGATGGAAAGAAGACTATAATAAATAATTTATTATTGCTAATGACATACGTGAATGTATCTGGTATGTGTGGTGTGTGTATGTGTGGAACGGTTGGGTAGTTATTTTAATTATTTTAAAATTATTTTCTAGTGGACATTGTGATGTGAAATCGGCGAAGTTTTGCGTCCTAAGTAATTACACTGTTGTGCAATGCATTGAATTGTTAAAATAACTGCTTATTTAGTAGTATGATGTTGAGATATTTATGTGACGTAGTCTGTCTCAGCAGATCCTACTAGAGAGATATATATCTGTCGCCAGAAACTCCAAGAAACATTTAAGATGTATTACGTCGACATTTTAATGAAATAATATCAAGAATGTATCTATTTATTACTGAAGACATCGATTGTATGGGCTTAGATCCCTTTACCTTTCCTCAGTTCTCTCGGGAGAATCGTACCATAACATAAATGGTACAGGTACTACATGGCATATTATAACAACAACAACAACAAGTAACAACTTAACAAAATTAGAAAACCTGACAACCTTTGTTTTATAATTTATATTTATATTACATTATTTATAATATATAATAACATGAAATTGTTAAAAGTTTTAAACACAGTGTGTGACTGTATTTTTAAAGCAAATTTACACTCTATAATGAAAGACAATTTATAAACAGATAACTATTGTCAGAAAACCAGCATGCGTAATGAATGGTCTCTGCGAACGACAGGCCAGCCGGCGAGAGCATAATGCAGCGGCATACCCCATGCAAAATATCTTTGCATACTCTATGTTAAGCCGGGTACAGAGTATTTGCAACACAACATGCAATGCAAAACGCAATGCAATATTTTCCGTACATTTTAACGCGTTCGCGAACACACTAAAAGCAACCGCGCACGCAACGTGCATTCGCGGCGCGCTCGTTGGTTCCCGCCCCTAGATCACTAATATTTCCCGCTGATTGTCGATTTTTCGACGAACGCTTTGACTTGCGCGCAGTGTGATTGGAATGGACGTGTTCTGCGTGAACAAAGACCTAGCCTAGCACACGCAACTTGTACGAAAACGTAGATTTTGCGTATTTGGTTTGTTTGAATTGGATTGGCTTGGTTGCGTATAACACGATACCACCAATGCATGTATCGTGTTATAAGCAATATATGTATGTTACCTGTTACGAAATCTTCTATATCATAGAGTTATAGTATAAGTTGTTCGCGCCAATTTAGCGAATAAAGACGAAGATGCCCGAACGTCGTTGTACTCACATTAATATATGAGAATTAATTGTACTTTGTTTGTAAGACTTATATGAAACTATCAAACCCTGCGTACGCATTTATCGTTTTTAGTCACGTTTCCCTGGTATACCTACTATTAAAGTCCACTCAATACAATTACTTATATAATATTTTGTGCAAGTAAAATAGAAGTACTATAGTAACTTCCATTTGTGTCCGTTTGAGACATGTCTTTGTCAATTTACAATTTTTCAGTTTATTCGCTTACCACATATAACAAGTTATTACTGCAGTTAGCACATGAACTATTCAACTACATAATTCTTATGATAATTCGCGCGCGAGCTAGTAAGACCTGTGACGGGAGCAACTACCAATTATTGGTAATTTAGTTTTCTTACAAGTTACAATTATGTACAAAAACAAATGTTGAGATTTCTCCGTGCTAAAACGTAATCAAACCGCAACTGCCAAAAATCAACCTTATTGTTATCGCCATAGGGCGCGGGGTAATGAAGGAATTCGATTGCACTGGCCTGCATAGGCTAGGGCGTGTAGCGTGCGCGCGGACCGTCCACTTTACGTTCGCGTTACATTGCATTTTGTGTTGCAAATCATAATCTGTACCCGGCTTTATATACCTACACACTTCCGTACTATAGTCAAGGAGCTTACACAACCTCCTTGACGATAGAACGATTATTATCTACATATAATAAATTCCTAAAATCTTTAGCTATTTTCCGCTCAAACTCTATAAACCACCAATCGACACGTGTTTCGCCTCTCAACAAAGCATCCTCAGGATATACCAGAGATAGGATTCAGCACCGAATTTTGGTGCTGGTAAGCTGACCGAATCCTATCTCTGGTATATCCTGAGGATATCACTTTAAAACTTTTAGGAATTTATCACATGAAATGGATTTCCGCAAAGTAAAACCTGAGTCTATTTAATATATTATCTTCATGTTATGCTCTAAAGTTTAAATGGGGTAAAATATTTACATTTTATCTACTTTTTGCATTTTATACCTACTGTGTTATGTAATTACTTTGTTTTATTTTTTCTTTATAAAGTAGGTATATACATACGTACCTATATGTATTTAGTTTACACTAACTTCTAATCTAGTCTATTCAATAAATATTACACAAAAATACTCACATTTTTCTTTTTTTTACATGTGTAATTGGCTGTCATCAACACTCAGTCTTAGTTATTGATATTGATAATGAATATTTCATAATAAGAATCCAATCGCATATGCTTCAAAATCATTAACAAGTAGTCAAGAGAATTATGCGCAAATAGAAAAAGAATAATTTTCAATAGTTTTCGGATGTAAAAAGTTCCACCAATATATATATGGAAAATCTGTATATGTAGAAACAGATCACCAACCCCTAGTAACTTTATTTCAAAAACCTTTATCAGATGTCCCAACTAGACTTCAAAGAATGATGATAGCACTCCAAGCGTATCATTTAATTGTTACATACAAAAAAGGTTCAGAGATGTATGTTTCAGACACATTATCTCCTTCACCAATAAATGAAAATTCAAAAGACACATTAGATTAGAACGATTTAGAAATAAATATTGAGAGTCAGGTTAATTTATTAGTTTCTAATTTAGCAATAACACAAGAAAAATTGAATAAAATTTTGGAACATAGTAACCAAGATAATACAATGCATAAGTTAAAAGAATATTATAAAAATGGATGGCCTAATTGTAAACAACATTGTGATCCAATAGCATTACCATATTGGAATCTGAGAGATGAAATACATGTTATTGACGATTTGCTTTTTAAAAATCAGTCTGTAATTATACCAAAATCAATGCGAGCTGAAATATTAAATATCTTACATGAAAGTCATCAGGGCATGGAAAAAACAAAAAATTTTGCCAGAGGATTAGTTTATTGGCCAAATATAAATCATGAAATAGAGGAAAAAATTAGATAATGTGAAACTTGAATGATGTATAGTACAAATAAAGCGAAAGAACCACTAATATCATACGAACAGACTTTATTTCCATGGCAGAGAGTAGCAATAGATTTATTTGATTATAAAAGCAAAAAATATTTAATTGTTGTAGATTTTTATTCTAATTATATAGAAATAGCTCTTTTAAACAATGATAGTAGAAGTAATACAGTAATAACTCATTTAAAATCAATTTTTGCTAGACACGGTATTCCACTACACTTAGTCAGTGATGGAGGTCCACCTTTCAATTCCTTAGATTTCAAAATTTTTTTATTAGAATGGGATATTGAACATATAATATCAAGTCCACATTATCCTAAGTCAAATGTTCTTGCAGAGGTATCTGTAAAAATAATAAAAAACATATTTAGAAAATGTGATGAGTCAGGCACAGATCCGTACATAGGTTCATTACAATATAGGACTACTCCTAGAGGTAACTTAAGTTCCCCTTCACAATTGTTAATGTCACGTCAACTAAGAACTAAATTACCATGTAAAGTCATTAGTCTAAAACCAAAAGTTGTCAGATATTCTTTACATAATGAAAAGAAACTAGAAAAATCAAAATTTTATTACAATAAAAACTCTAGAGAATATCCAAAATTACATATAAATGATGAAGTATATTTAAAAAAAAATCCAAGACATTATATGGTCAAAAGGTATCATTGTTTCAGAAACAAAATTTCCTAGATCTTACCTAGTAAAAGATCAAGGGCGTCGCCAGCTTATGACTAAGGGGGGGCAATGGGGCAATATTATGGAGGATAAAAAATATGAACGCCGAGAGCATGAAGCGTTACACTTTGGAAGTCTTTGCCTCGAGGACGATTGTAATAAGAACGGTTCTAATATCAATGTATAAAACTTCACAAGCCCTCGACAGCACAACAACTAAATCAAACTTTTAAACACAGTAATAATTATTTATTTTAACAAAAATAACATTTAATGAAGGAAGTCAATTGCTCGCACTTTGGTCGCTTTGCGGCTAGCTACATCTGATCTCTAATTTTCCCTATTTTCTAAACCCCTTGGCGACGCCCTTGTATGAGTTATGGAACCATATATAGAAGAAATTCTCAACATATAAATCTTAAATATAAAAGTCAAAATAGTGAGTTTAATCAGTCAAATATTCTAAAGCCAAAAAGTACTTTAAAAAATAATAATTATAAACGAGTTAAAATCAAAAGCTCAGATTCAGGAAGAGGATGATAGTTTACATATTATTACGTCCAACAGAAAATTAATTAATAATGAAATATGTGATGAAGGTAGTTCAAATATGTTAAAGCAAAGTGATATTCAGTCACCAGAATTTATAGATGTAGAAAATATGCAGGATAGCAGAAAAAATAATGTATCAGACAAAAATTTAAAAAGTTTACCTGAAAGTAATAGTAATCCTATAAGTCATAGTCCTGAAAAGAAATTATATAGTAGCAGAGGGAGATTGTTAAAGAAAACAAAAACATTTGATTTATAAAATTTAATTAATTAAATATTTTATAGTTGTGAGAAAAATTTAATAACCACTTATGTATATATGTATAAGAACTTTGTAGATTATAATTTTCAGAATTAGTAAACATAAGAAGGCAAACAAAAATTGTAATTAAACTAAATACAAAATTAAAATGTAATTAAATGGCATTGTCAATTTGCCAACGTTCAAAACTGTCTTCGTTGAAAGGGGCATGTTGTATACTCTGTGAAATAGTAAGTAGTCTATGGATATAAGTTTTACGTCTTGCATGTCTTGTGATTGTAACTGAAATTAAGTCAATAAAATGAAATAAACGCCCAGTCTTTCAATCAACAAATATAAAATACAGACCATAAGCACAGACAGTATGATTCGTATTTATGAAGCTCGTTTAGTTCATTAAATGTAAGTAAAATTAAAAAGGCTGGATCTACCCATTTCTAATTCATAAATAATTACTATTAATAATTCCGTTAACATAAAACATTTGCGCCTGTAATAGTGCGCTAACATAATAGAACCCACACTACGTATTAGAACCAAAATCCGTTTTACACGCACTGTATAAGGCTTTTTATTTCCATTGTTCCATTATTCCAGTTGTTGTTTCCATCTTTTGCAACTACTATCCGAATTATTTAAGAAAATTACACAATAAAGTATGGCCTTACGAAGATAGTCAAATGCATTCCGAACAAAGTGTAATAATGTCTGCACCTTGTGTTATACGTATACCTACTATAGAGACGTGCCGGATTAAAAAAAATGTATATTTCCGTGGATACGAACACGGATACGGATTATTAGTGTATAGAGCCACGAATACGGATACGGACCTGAACTTTCATACGTCTATTGTTCGTTCGTAATACAATTAATTTAATAACTATGTCATAATTATTTGATTTTTGAAATAAAAAAATCCAAAACTATAATTGTATGATTTAAAAAGTAATTTGAAGTTATTATATTCTATTGCTGTCTATTTTTTAAATTCCATGTAATTAAATTCATTAATATAAAAGATCCGTTCAAGATCCGCTAAAAAGTAACGAAACGAAACGAAAGAAAAGTAAAAAGTAAATATGGATATGAATCTTTTTTCTCCTCGTTTATTCGTAGACACGGATACGGATATCCGGTACATCACTTATACCTACTATTAGTTTTTTTTACTTGCATGTACAGTACATACTTTACATATTAATTAAATAAATACATATGTTTGGACTTGTTTAAAAATGCCACTCATTAAAAAAATAATAATTTATTGTGTTTTCTTCCTAGGACTGAGTATTAACGGTAATCCATTTTTTATATTTTGTGTCAATACCGTGGTACAGTCTCTTATAGGTTCTCGTAGGGAATTCTTCGACGGTGATACTGTAAATTGACTGAGAATTGCCGTCAGTGCAGTCAAAGACTGCATAACGCCCAGGCGTTCACCTGTAAATAAAACAATGGTGTGCTCAATGAGATTCACACTAGCACCCCTGAAAAGGGCTGGCAGAGGTCGCGATAAGGATTTCAGATTGCCGCAAGATAACGTTTGAATATTATACAATACTACCTTTGATCACAAATAAAAAATTATATTTCACAATCTTCTGTAAAACCTAAACAAATTATTGTTCGAATTGACATGTATATTTCTAATACCGTATAGTTCTATTGCTAACATTATGTAAATTCAAAATGGACCTTAGGTACTATCAAAGAATAAGATTGTAAAAGCTGGTAAAAGATTCTTGGATGACCCTGAAAGGAAGTTTGTTAAAAAAAAAATTTTAAGTGCAATCTTACGTTTTATGTTTAAAGTATAATTCACATAATCTATTTTTTTGTATCGCCTATTTACGACATTTTAATTTGTTGCGTGAAAGTGACAGGGCTAAGACATATATCGTCAGGCAATATTTGAAAAATTGGATTACGAATTTAATTAAAAAGAGCTATGTAACGTTATTATTATCACGAAGTAATGAACACGTAAATAAAAATATTTAATTTGTTTACCGAAAATAAGAATCTCTTTTTTTTAGCGTTTTGTTTTTACAATTTTTGAAGGAGCACTTTGACATGTTCTCTGTTAGCGTTTTCGAATACTATTAAAACAAAAGTGCACTCAAATACTCTTTTGAGTGCACATTTCGTTCGGACGTTTTTGTGATGTTGATTGTGTATCTTGTTTATTATACATGATCGAAGAATACCACTAACAGACGTTCTGCCCGAACGTTGGAATAAAAAAAAATTATAGAACTGACGGCCTATCGGTCCAATTGTGAATCTAAACCATCCGAGACCCACTTAAACACAAAAAAAATCATCAAAATCCATCCAGCCACTTAGGGGGAGTTCAGTGATATGCCAACACATGTACAGAATAATTATACAAGATGAGACAAAAGTAAACATGGGTCGAAATATGAAAAAAAATTTTGGACCTCATACTAATTTCATCAGCTGAGCGTTCATTTTGTATGAGAGGAAGGACCGAAATTTTTTTTCATATTTCGACCCATGTTCCTTGGGGAAAGTTGTTCAGTTTCATGGGTACGTCAACCCCCTTTTGGTAGTGTAGGGTACTTTTGAAACACCTTGTATATATGTATAAAAATGGCGACATTTCACCTGTTACAGGGTGCGTAATAAAATCGACAATGACCTTGTACTACGAGTAAGGCTACTACGCATCGAACTGGAGGAACACCAAAAACACATATTACAAGATATTTATAAAATGTATAAAACCAAACCAGAGGCATTCAGCCTGAAAAGTAAATGCGCTAGCTACCGCGCTAATGATAGCATCAACCCGTCAGCAGATTTTTGTTCTATTCCATTTTATTGTTTTGCTAAGTGGTTCAATGTATTCTTTTGGCATTAAGTAACAATTCGTTAATAACATTAAAAATAATAATATAAATGAATTTTTTTTTCTTCATGGCATGGCACACAGATTAGCCATTTAGTGAATTTACCAATGTCACATATTCTATTTATTAAGTAGAATCGTTATCGTAAAACTCCTCCAGTAAAGTGTTAGCTATTATCAATGTTCTCGATTAATCGTTTTAATCATAATCGTTAACAAATGGCAACACTGTTTTTTTGAAAGTGTTGCTACTTTCATAATAACATGGTATTTATGAATGTCAGAAAATAAGTCAGTTGAGAAATTCACGAGTTAGCGAAAGCATGTCTTTTAATTATATCTCCTCATCCTACGTTTCCATCCAAGTCAACATCCTAGAAGAACGAATAGTTTTCAAAAGTGATAGTAGATCTTACTGAAGTTTTATAGCGCGCGAAAGCGCGAAAACTTCAGCTACACATGTTTATTTAGACCTACTCCATTCTTTTCACTAACACACTTTGATCACAAATAAAAAACTAGATAGTTAAGTACGGCCCTGTCGCACCATCCCGTACGATAAGTGTAAACACTTAGATAAGCTTTGTTGGATTCGTAAGAACTAGAGTCAGCATGACGGGACCTGCTGAACGACATGTAGAGTTTTTAGTTTGAGTTAGTTAGCTCTTAGCATTAGAATAAGACTGTAGTCTTAAGAAATAAATAGTTATTATATCTTTTTAAAAAAAACTCTTTTCGTGCCGCCCAAACTTGACTGGCGCAGCCGGTAGGATATCTGTGCGTGTTAATTGTACTTAAAGGACACTCGAATCGGTCTATGTACAGTGTGCGCGGCGTCGAAATTGCGCTTTGCAGATATCTTCGAACCAAACAAATAAGTCGAATAGGCGCGGTGCGGTGGCAACAGTGTAGCAGCTTAAAAGGAAGAGTATGGGACGCATCAGCCTGTGAGTAAAACTTTTCACTTCCTGTATCATCCTTACTTATTTCCGTTGGTTGTGAATATACACTTGTCATTTTATTCTCGGATTAAAATCGCTGGGATAATTAAAGAGTAACCGGGACTAACTCAGTTATATTTTTATTTTAGCACAAAAATTGGCAATTATATTTATGTTAATGTTAAGTTATTTTAGAATATAATTAGGTACTCGTATAATTATATACATTATACATATACATTTTTATTTTAACTATTTTTATTTGTGTGTTTTTCTTACTATTATTAAGTTTATATTAAAAATGGAACAGGTTAGGTTAATTCCTAGTGAAATTTTGAATCTCATTCCAAAATTTGAGGGTGAAGGTCACTTACTCAACTTGTTCATTAGAAAAGCGGAATATGTGATATCGCTTTTTGCGGCCCCCAATAATTTACATCAGAGTAGATATACATGTCACGCCATTACCAGTAGATTAACTGGTAAGGCTGCCGGTTTACTTAGCGAGAGAGAAGATATAGATTGTTGGGAGTTTTTACGACCTTTACTTATCCAACACTTCGGAGACCCGAGGTCCGAAGAATGTTTGGCTATCGAATTGGAATCGCTTAAGATCAAACACGGGGAATCATACATTGATTTCTGTCATCGAATCCAGCACGTTAGAAGCACGTTATTCTCTAAAGTCAATTTGCTCACCGACGAGGGAGTGAAAGCTGCAAAATTAATCATTTACAATAACAGCGCTCTTAATGTGTTCTTATACAATCTTACAGAAGACATGATTCGTATAGTACGCCTCAAAGGTTGCACTAACCTGGAGGACGCCTTATCAATAGTCACAGAGGAAGTTAATTTCCAAACGCAGTATAAAAATAAAACAAAGCAAAATGCTACAAACCTGGGCATAAATCAACCCAAGCCTTTACCGATCACGCAAAATGTAGTTCCATTTACGAATTTTCGTCAAAACTTTAAATTTGGTGTCCCTAATCAGCAACCCGTATTTAGGAACCCGGTACAACACTGGTATGGCACGTCAAGGTCAGGGTTTTGCTAATCCACAAACGTATAAATTTGGCATCCCTCACTCGCAAGGGTTTAGGCCTGGGAATAACACAACTCACAATCCTGGATTTTCCGGTAACAACCAAAATAATTTCAGGCATAGTGTTCCACAAAATCAAAACAATTTTGGATATGGTAACCCACGAAATAATTTTAAATTCGGTATTCCACAATATCAGAATAACTTTAGAGCTAGCAACCCTCGGGGTAATTTTAAATTTGGTATACCGCAAAACCAAAATAATTTTAAATTTGGAATCCCACATAATATGCAACCTCCAAAACCTTATACCTCCGACGTTTCTATGCGTACAGCCCCTGTGAGACAAAACATGTTGTCCACCGCGGAAGACGCAGATAATGTTTTCTATACCAATCAGCTAGAAGCAATCCCTGATGAGGTATACCCCCAATGATTTTGAGGAAAACTTTTCATACGACGTAGATTATCCCCAAATTACACCTGAAAATTGCTACATCGAAACACATGAAGTAGATACGAAAGACCTACTAACTATCGAACCTGAAAATTTTCATGTACCGGCATCAACCCAACATCATGCAAAGTGATACATTTAAATTGTGATAGTATCCTGAAACTACCACATATCATAATTCCAGAAATAAATGCTCGCTTTATGATAAATACGGGTAGTTCTAGATCTTTTATTAGCCCCCCTATAGTAGATAAGTATTTTTCAAAGTACAAATTTTTTGAGCCTTTTGAGGTTATTAGCACGCACGCTAGTAGCAAACATGACGAGGCAATATATATACCACTTTTAAAAACTTTTAGAAGTACAGGAAAACATAAATTTTACGTCTACGACGTAGACAAGCGATATGATGGCCTAATAGGTTCAGACCTTCTAAAACAACTGGATGCTACCATAGACATGAAAGATCAGGTTTTGAAAACTCGTGACACTCAAATACCTATTTTGTACAGTCCACCATACGAGATTAATCTAGGACCCCGATCAGAGACGCGCGTTAAAATCCCCACGGATTTAAAAGACGGAACCGCAATTATAAATTTCATAAATTTTAGGGAAGGTGTGAGAATGCCTAGCGCTATAGTAACATGTAGTGATTCATTTGCATATACGGTAGTCCAAAACGCGTCCAATGAAAACATAACTATAAAATTCACGAAACCAATCAAGGTCGATAAAATTGATAACGAGGAATGTCTGTTGAATGCAATGATGGACGGTTGTGAGTTAGAAGACGTACTGAAAGATAATTTAAGTAAGTTACGTCTGGATCACATGAATGCGGAGGAAAGGAAGTGCATTCAAGAATTATGTTGTGAATATAGGGATATCTTTTATTGTGAAACCATACCGCTTTCATTTACAAATCAGGTAAAACATTCGATTAGGACGGAAAATGAGGATTCCATATATGTGCGGCCTTATAGACATCCACCGGTACACAATAATGAAATTCAGAGGCAGGTAGATAAACTTTTACAAGATAACGTCATTACAGAATCGCATTCACCCTGGAGTGCCCCGGTGCATTTAGTGCAGAAGAAAATGGACGCGACAGGTGAAATCAAATTTAGGATGTTTATCGATTATCGTCGACTTAATGAAATCACCACCGACGATAAATACCCACTACCAAACATAACTGATCTGTTTGATAAGTTAGGTAAAGCAACGTACTTCAGTACGATTGACTTGGCTAGTGGTTATCACCAGATTGAGGTAGAGGAGGCAGACAGGCAAAAAACTGCATTCATGGTACCATCAGGTCACTACGAATTTACGCGCATGCCTTTTGGATTGAAAACGCCACCGGCAACTTTCCAAAGGGCAATGGATAACGTCTTAAGAGGCCTCCAAGGTATAATTGTCTTGTATACCTTGATGACATTATTGTATACTCGAACAGCCTACAAGAACACTTAGAGAAGTTGCGCAAGGTCTTTGATCGACTCCGAGAGACAAATTTGAAAGTGACATTAGATAAGTGCGAATTTTTCAGAAAAGAAGTACTTTATTTAGGACACACCATTACCAAAGAAGGTATTAAACCAAATAATGACAAAATTGAAGCAATATTAAATTTTCCTATACCTAAAACCCCCACAGAAATTAAGAGTTTTCTTGGTTTAATCGGCTACTACAGGAAATTTGTCAAAGATTTTGCAAAGATCACTCAACCTCTAACCTCCTGCCTAAAGAAAAGAAATAAAGTCGAAATAACGAAAGAATATATCGCAGCTTTTGAGAAGTGTAAGGAACTTATCGTCAATGCTCCCATCTTATCATTTCCTGACTTCACAAAACCATTCATACTGACTACGGATGCATCCAACTACGCCATAGGTGCGGTCCTCTCTCAAGGTTCTGTAGGTACCGATAGACCTATAGCATATGCAAGCCGAACCCTAAACGATGCGGAAACTAGATATAGTACCATCGAAAAAAAATTGTTAGCAATAGTCTGGGCGGTTAAACACTTTCGACCCTATCTATACGGGAAAAAATTTACTATATTTGCAGACCACAGACCATTAGCTTCAATAGACGCCATAAAAGAACCAAATAGCAAACTCACCAGGTGGAAACTTAGATTGTCAGAATTCGATTATGATGTGAAATATAAAAACGGGAAACAAAACAGTAATGCAGACGCTCTATCAAGAATAAAAGTAAATGTCTTAGGTAATCAAGATAACGAATCCATGAGAGTTAACGTGGATGAAGGTGATGTGCAGCGTTATTGTGATGAATTGGTATCGGAAATCGAAAAACTGGAAATTAAGACTTTAGGAAAAGACAATAGTAAAACTCGAGCAAATAGCCCAAGTTTATCCGTAATTTCCCTAGATTCAGAATCAACTAAAAGTATCCCTTCTGCAAAACGAATTGGATCTCCCTACTCAATACCTGAACCCGGAAGTAGCACTCTTACAGCCACGAGTAGCAGTAGAACGGACACGGTACATTCTGCCGACGACATAGATTCTAATGGCATTCCCATACTTAGGGAAGCGATCGATACTAAACCAAACCAAATCTTGATATACACATGGCATCGAAAAGAAATATCTGTAAAAGATCTCTCAAAGGATAAGCAGAAAGTCTTAGAAGTCCACTTGCCCTTGGATAGGCCTGATCTCGTAAAACAATTTTCAAAAGATTATGTTAGACCTAAAATAAAATATTTTCTGTATTTTGAACATGAAACACACCGAAAGCAGTTTACTGAAGCGGTAATATCATTATTCAAAAAGGACTCGGTAAGGTTGTATGAATGTACTCAGAGAGTTGTTTACGTAGAAGACGAGGATGAACAACGGGAAATAGTTCAAAAGTATCATATTGGGAAAACTTGTCATCGCGGCATTAAGGAAACAATGGTACATTTGAAACGCAATTACTATTGGAATAATATGAATGTAACAGTAGCTAGTGTCATAAATTCCTGTGAAGCCTGCAGGAAAATGAAATATGATAGAAAGCCTATAAAACCAGAATTACAATTGACGCAGACACAGAGAAAGCCATTCGAAGAGATTTTTATTGATATATTTAGCATAGAAAGAAAATATTACCTAACTATAGTGGATGCATTCAGTAAACTAGGGCAAGCGTTAGAAATTCCTGATAGGACAACACCAGAAGTAGTAAGGGCACTAATAAGGTATTTTTCATTATACGGTGTATCTCATAAAATTAGTTCTGATCCCGGATCTGAATTCGACAACGTACTTATTAAGGCCTTGTGGCTCTCCTTTTAGGGGAAACATTCGTACGCTAGATGGCGTTTGCTTATCGAACGTGTTCATAGTACCTAATTTCACAGATTTCTCCCACACACACACGCGCCATTCCCGTAGGCCACACATGCAAATAAAGTTATAATACTATTGAATGTTTCGTAAGCATTACGTTCAGAAATATTTATGAGATGAAATCGTATTTAGTTTAGAAATAAACATATTAAACGTAGTTTGAAAAATATTACACATATTCTCATATATTATATTAGGTGTTCATTTGTATATAATAAAATAAAAAATAATGCGTTATACCTACTTATATCGTAAAGATTTTTTGACCTGTTTGCTGTCACGAGACTAGGTCCAGGATCAGATGATGCGCAAGGATATACTTATATTATATTCTATGTACTATACTGTACTTGATGATGTGATTCAGAGATCTGAGTGTGATGCAGTAGATAACGAAACCCAAGTACTCCTAGTCAGACGACTCATAATAAACCCATTGAAATGCAACTCATTCTACTGACTTCGAGAAGTTCTTTGGTAATGGATGATAACCAACAGCCTAATGATACCGTGGAGTTAACAATTCGCCGTCTAGTACCTACAGACCATTTCGACTTCGGCTTATTTGGTATTGACATGTAGGTATAATGGTGAATACCAAGGTTTCTATTAGTATGAGTAAGAGTATGGTTTTGGAGTCATCGGCAATAACAAGAACACCTACCCTGTGGCTTGGGCCAGAGAATTTGGCTACGGTATTCTAAGGACAAGAGGCCGGCCTTTGGGGTCGCGGGCGAACGGAGTGAGGCTTCGGTCATCCATCCATGCGGATCTATGTAAGCTAGCTAGTAATTTAAACTTGAACTAGACGTGCACCAAGGTTGATTTCAACTGTATACACTTGCAGCTAGTTAAAATCAGACTTCCTAGTAAAAAAAGGTCACTTATACGGTAATTTCTAATTCTGTAATCATTATTCAATTAGTCCAAGATCCGACTGAGGTTGACCTTCCCTAATCGAGTTTCCTTATAAAATAAATATTTCATACAATATAATGTATAATTAAACAAAACGTGCACCTACCTATGTGGGGTTGCCACCCCACATACCTGCATAGCTATTTTGAATTAAAAATTGTTTAATTAATTTTTTTCAATAATTATTGTTATGCAGTTTCTAACGAGTAAAAGATGTAAATAAAACGCTAAAGTAGGGTTGCCTACCTTTTTCTAAGCAATAATCAAAGGTTGATAAGTGTAAATAGGTAAATGTGTATTAGTAATTTACTCTCTATGAAAATTATATGTGAAAATGTAGATAATAATATTAGGAACACGATGGTATAGGGTTATCTTTGTTTGCAACCCTACTTTGGAGTTTTATTTAAATCTTTTACTCGTTAGAAACTGCATAACAATAATTATTGAAAAAAATTAATTCAATAATTTTTAATTCAAAATGCAGGGATGTGGGTTGCCAACCCCAGCTCGTTTTGTTTATTATACATTATATTGTATAAAATATTTATTTTATTAGGAAACTCGATTAGGGAAGGTTCAACCTCAGTTGGATCTATTACTATTAATTTAATTTGAGAAAAAAATACTAGATTATAATCGGTTTCTTATATTTTTTATAATTTAGGTAATAAATACAGGAAAGTATGTATGACAATTGCATGTACAAGTAAAGAGGAAACTGCACTTATATAATTACATGTAACGCAAATAATATAAGGTTTATAACTTAGTTTTTATTTAAAATATTTTGTTAAAACTTAGTACACTTTTGACTAAACTATACATTAACAATAGTAGGGTGTCCATTATTATTTTACTCATTACGGATTCTTCTGTATTTTATTCCAAGTTTCTACTGTTAGTGGCGTTTCGCATCTTGCAGGACCTCTTCACTGTAATCGAAGATAATTCTGCTTACATTTTTCGTCTCTTCACTCTGTCTATATAAAAAACAATAAACTTAACAAAACAAAATAAAGTATTGATAATATCGAAGAATTACAAGTTATTTCCACTCCTATTTAGTCTATAATGTATCTGTCCTTTACAACTCATTATACTGTATGAAGGACACGAAAATCAAAAACATAAAAAACTCCCGACAAAAATAAACCTTTACAAAGTAAGAAAATAATATGTACCTCAATGCCCTTTAAGTTTATGATAAGTTTCGATATAAATAGAAGTAGTAATATATCCAAGCGTCTTCACGTCTGAGGACTGCTAAGTTTACTTGTATTTAAATTTTATACCTAGTTTTATCGTTTTTAGCTGTATTGTTTTTACTTTATTTATTTAGTGGTTCCCCGACGCGACAACGCTTGGATATATTACTACTACTATTTATATCGAAACTTATCACAAATTATAAGGGCCATGAGGTACATATTATTATTTTATTTTTTGGAGTTTCTTTATTGAATCAGGGGTTTTTAAATTTTAAATTTGTTTTATTTCATGATTTTTAAACACTACAATCTACACTATTACTACGATCTACATTCACGCAAATACTTCCCGGGACGATACACGAAATTGCGACATGGGATCGTGCCTCGCCAAAATCTGAATATTCTGACAATAGTTGTGTGATCTATCATCAGACCCTGATCACCATCTATCTATCTATACCCTATTCATAGAGACCATTTCAATGAGCCTAAACATGATATCTCTACTATAAGTGGCGAGGAGTTGGGTATCCTGCTGACTTCAGACGATGCTGCAGCATCAGGTCAAGTTTACCATGTCATTGTGACATTATTGAAGTCATAAGATACTAAATTTCGTATCGAACAGACTAGTAGAAGATGCTCGCGTCCCTTCAAAAACTAAAAAAGAGCTAATATTCTTCAAACAGCTGAACAGATTTTCTTAAATCATAGCCAAGGACACTTGATCACGTCACCTTTCTAACAAAAAAAAAATTAAATCAAAATCGGTTCATCCGTTTAGGCCCTACGATGCCACAAACAGACACACTTCAAACTTATAACACCCCTCTTTTTGGGTTGGGATTAAAAATATAGGAAACAATAAGAGATGAAGTTGATATATAATACTAACATCAATTAGCATCTTATTATACAAGTATTTACACAGTTTAACGTTATTAGTCTTGCTAAGGACCCGTTCATTACCAAGATTTCATGACCCACCGATTTTCTTTCTCTCTTCTAAAGAGACTAAATACATCACCTTTTCTCCAAAACTGTGTATTAAGAAGATAAAAACAGAGTGAAGGGACATAATATGGTGGAAAAATATAAAGAAAGATTTAAAAATCATTAAAGATAAAAGTTAATACATTGTATAATAATAATACCGTTTGCCATTATTCATAAGTATTGATGATATATATAATAACAAGCGTTATTGATGATAATGCTTCATGACCCTCACATCCTCTTCCTCTCCTCTGACTTTAATGTACTCCCTCTTCTTTCTTCCCTCTTCTTTTCGCTAGTTCCATACTACATGCTAGTAGAAGATGAAACATAGTTTGAAGGGACACAACATACTGGAAAAAATAAAGGAAGATCAAAAATTATAAAAGATAAAAGTTAATATAATATAAAATAAAAAGATGTAATAACGAACATTATAATACCCTGGCATGAAGGTACTCCTTCTTCCATTTGTCTCTTTACTTGTTCTATACTACATATTACTATGAGATAAAACATGGTATGAAGAGATAATATTAATTTATTTATAACATTTACTCTCTATTAATACAATGCACATATCATTCAAACCACCACCAAATTGTCATTGGGGGAGTCTGGTGTCTGCTATATGCTGGAAATACATGGTATAAAGGAAAATCAGAAAATCATAAAAGTTTATTATAAAATAAAAACCAATACTAATGAACATTATAATCATTTAACGGAATGAACATTGTAAAAATTTTATGGAAGATAAAAGCAAAAATAAATGATAAAAGTTAACGCATTATAAATTACGAATACCTTTTTAATAACACAGTACAGCGTTATTGATAGTAACGCTTCATGACACGCAGATCCCATTCCTCCGGCCTGAATTTACGCTGTCTTCTATTTGTCTAATTCCCTTTTCATTGACATTGCCAATTAACTTCGGTGCTCGTACTCAGCTTCCTCACGAGCAGCTTGAGCCATGCTGTGTGCAGCTGTCTGTTCCCACCAGGTGATCATGGTGTCATGGTGAGAACGATATAATTTCACAGTGAAAAATGGAATGTCCAAGGTTGCCAGAAAATATCTTAAATGAGAGAAACCATATCCAATAGAAATTATTCCAGCTACTGCTTCATGGTTAATAGTCGCCATTTCTTTTAAATTACGAGACGTCTCCAAATTAAACTCCTTGTTGCACAATTTACAATTAACATAAAATTTTGAGTAAAGACCAAATTTAGCTTCTCTATTAATATTTAAATAAGAAAACTTACAGTCATGAAGAGATTCATGATCTGCAATTTCCTGAATTTGTTGAAAAAAATTATCTATGTCTACAATTCTTTTTGCTTTTTAACAAGCATTTGTTTTTGCTTACTGGCAAACTCTGAAATTAAAAAACAAATATATCTGACTATTCGAAATAACTGTGAGACAAATTGATGCAATATTCAGTATTTTCAAGATAAAAGTTCTGTTATGGATACTAACAGTTAAATACTTATGAAAGATGCGCTCACGTTATTTCATTAATAGACGGATTAATGTAATGGAAATACCAATTCTATTTGTTATTACTATAAAATATATTTCTGAATAAGTTATGGATTCGAAACGGATCATTAAGAAAGAATTTACATTAGTTGTAACAATAAGAAACAAGCTTAGAAATTTTTCCCGTAACTACCATATGGAAAACGACACAAATTAGTATTGATTGCTTTCAGTAATAACATTAGAGAAAGTTTCCATTATTCATCATTGTACGTTGGTCACCCTACATCACTTACTAAATATGGTAATTTTATTTGGAACATTGGAATGGTATAGATAAATCTAGTTCAAATGAGTTTCAATCATAACTTTTTTGTACACAAGAAAAGACTTCATAGTTAAATTGTTACTTTTTAGTCAAGTGTGACTTTGTGACCGTCATTTAAAATCAAACGTTGTATGTTTTTTCCAATTGGAAGAAATAAATATGAAATTTTTTACGGAACGTATCTATAATCGCATATCGAAATTGCAATGCAAATGTTGCCAACTAGCAGTGAATATCATCATTGAAGTAAATAAAATCCGAGATCAATTCATTTGTGAATGTAACATACCACTATTCATGTCCAGTTTTTTCCACGGGCACTAGCTACTAAAAGTGTTTAATCCTAAATACTGGCCAGAAAAACTATTAATTATCTAGTATCATCCAGCCCAGTAATTAGGACATTACTATTATATAAATAATAGTAATGTCCTAATTACTACCTAATTATTACCTAATTACTGGGCGACAAACACTGCACATCATAACTAAAATAAGCAATTAAATTATAAATATGTTTTATTTAAAATTTCATGAGATTTTGAAATGTTTACTTTACGAATCAGACGTGTTATGTCATTTGCTGATGATTGACTAAATGAGTTGCTGCCAATTGGCTTCAAACAAGCAAGCAATTTCTCATTATTTATTGCTCTTTTATACATACCTACTATATAATATATTTATTCATATTAATTGTATTTACTACAGATAACATGTCTATGTAAACATAATTATTTTTTATTTCTTCTTTCACATATCATGTAGTAATAGTAACAGTGGTCAATGGTTACCATTACTCATGTAATAGACTGGGTTACATCGTCCTAGAATAGACTACATTTCTTTACATTGCAAACGAATTGTAATATTTTTGTTAAAAAAACCCATTATTGTAATATTAAAAATATTAGGTAAGTATTAGGCAAATACTGTCATATAGGTAACTATCATATTAGGGTAGGCATAGGTAATAAATTTTCAAAACCCTACACGTTACATAAAGTAGTAAGTACTTACTGTAGATACAGTCTCAATCTGTTGCACTCGAAATTATCAATTCCACTTGTTAGATGCTGGTTGATAGAACTGCAATACATAAAATTAATATGTGGGCTTTATTACAATTTTCACTTACATAACATAAATTTAACAATTTATTAAAAATTGAATCATTAATAATAATTAACTATTTTTATAATTTAAAACTTTATACTTTATATCCTCTCCGCATACAATATCTTATAAATTCTCACTTAAGTACTTTACAAATTATAAATTAGGAATAGTTAATTTCATCTATAACAAATATGATTTGTTAATTAAATACCTCCATAGAAATATCTCATGGAACAAGTTTTTCATTATAATTATTTGTTATTGTAACATAAAATTAATATATTTATTACAATTTTCACTTACATAATATAAATTTGTCAATTTTTTAAAAATTGAATTGATTTGATTACTATTTTTTAAATTTAAAACTATACTTTATGTCCTCTTCGCATACAATTTCTGATAAATTTTCATTTAGGTACCTAGTTTACATATTACAAATTAGGGATAGTTAACTTTACTTATGAAGACATAAATGTGATTTTTAATGAAGTACCTACATAGAAATTTCATAGAACAACAGCTTTACGTTATAATTATTTGTTACTGATACTAGGTTACTACCAGATTCTCGGATGTATTAGTTTTTCTATAAATAGGCCTTATGCATTTTTTATGGTTCTTAATGTAATATACATATACATGAATATAAAGCTGTGTTCATTCCGAGGTCCTAGGATCCGAGTTATTTGATTCCCAGTCCGATCACTTAATTTGTTCTTTCAATGTCCTGCTCAGGTTAATTCTGTTCATGAAACGAGTTAAACTGTGAGTCTACTTACTGGAAGAGTATCTAGTAACATCCAGACTACCTGTTACCAGTTTGTAGCCTGAGTGCATTATCATAGTATGAAGTATGCTTATTTTGGGGTCACACAAATGGTATAAGTATAAATCAGTGGTAACATAAGTGGTGATCTGAGACATTTACAAAATCACTAAAATACCATTAATGCATTAGGAACTATTAATTAAAGTTTAAATTGTGACTTATGAGAAATGTCTGAAATGAATATTAATTAAATATCACTATGTTATACAAGTTATAATCGATGCTCTCGTTAGTTCAAATAGGCAAGTATAAATTATAAACGGTCAATGGGTTCAAACTTACTATAACAATTTCATACCTAACTAGTAACTAGCATACTTTTTTTTCTGTAACATAATAATTACCTACCTTTCTGAATGGTGTTTTCGTGTTGTATTGCGTGTATTTTCTATACAGATTTGTAAATGCAAACGCCTCTTTTTGGTAATTTTGTTAAATTGCCTTACTTTCCACATCTGAAATATACAAAGTTATTGTTTTTAAACAATCACTTTTACGAATACATATCTTTACAGAAGAATAATTGAACATAAATAAAGAGAGATTTTTTATGTGTATAATTAATGATAAATAGCGATTAGTGAAAAAATTATGATAACTATGTATTTGCAGTTGAGAAAATTGCAAAATTGATAGAAAAATTTTGAAAGCGCGGTAAAAATATAAATATTTTTTGTACAATTATGCCTTGAGAGGGAAGGCAAAGGAATCTATGCATATAACAGCCGACGTCTTTAGTATGAAATGAAATATTCTTCTTAAAATATCAAATGTCGACATAAGATATTTTAATGTTCATTACATTCTCTGGCGACAAATATATCGAAGCAGTCTTTATAGTAGGATCGACTTTAGCCGACTAAACCACTAAAAAAATCCCAACATCACACTACAGAATAAGCACTTATTTCAACAATTTCGCATAATGCATAACAGCGTAGATACTTGGGACGCAAAACTATATCAATTTTACATCATGATATTTACTAGTAAACAATTTGCAAATAATTAAAATAAACGCCCAACCGCTCCCTTAAAATCCCGCCAAAAATTTGGTAAAAATATAAATTATAGATATAATTATAACTAGGTACTTACTGACACTTACTTACTGACATAAAATTGGCATATTGCCATTACATTAACTTGAATATACTTTTAGGCATTCGTTTTCTTTCTAAATGACATAATTATGACAATTTACGTTATATTACAGTAAATGAGTTACATTATGTCATACTTAAATTGAATACTAACCGATTATTAAAATTTTGGACACATGAAGTAATATATCGATATTACATTTATTTTTTTCACTGGCAACACTTTTTATGAATAAAATTGGTATATACATCCACTCCCTACAGGGCTCGTAGCCCGACTGAAGCGCCGCATCGGTGACATCACCTTTTACATAAAGTATTCGAGTCAATGAATCCTGTTTTTTTTACTTTTCTTATTGAATGTGAAAAATATATATTTTTTTTACGGTTGTTATAACAATAAACTTATTATTAGTGATAATAGAAAACTTTTCTGTTCTTTCATTATAACTGGCTTGTCCTCCAAAGTTACGAGTAAAATTACCATGACCGGGCGATACTTCTCAGAAAAAAAATAAATTCGTATGTTTCGCTATGATATTCAATATTTGAAATCCATACGATTGTAGACAAAAGACTGAACAATTTATTTTGACTTACAGATTGGGTGCAATTTGCTTAGTTAGCCCGTAAGTAGTACCCAAAAATCAGCAAATTATCGTACTGTAGCGATTCTTGTCAGAAAAAAAAAATAATTTCATTATGTTCTGCTATGAATTTTAAAACTTCCTACATATCTGGCTATAGACGAAAGAATGATCTATTTACTATTATTTTTAGTTTGTGTATACTTTGCTTATTAAGCCCGAACATAACACTCAAAAGTTAGTAATTTCTTGTTCTTTGGTGATTCATCTCAGAGAAAAAAATTTATTTCACTATGTTTTTCTATTAATTTTAAAAAAATTTTCTTATCAGATTGTAGTCGAAAGAACGAACTATATATTTCAACTTAAATTTTGTGTGTAATTTGATTAAAAAGCCCTTGCGGACTCCTTGAAAATCAATAAATTCACGTACTGCGTAAATGCGAAAAATCTTCTTTGAGAAAAAAAAAATTTCAGTATGTTCTACTATGAATTTTAAAAATTTAAATCCATACGATTATAGATGAAACAATGGCCTACTTATTTCAACTTGCAGTTTTTGTATAATTTACTTAGTTAACCCAAAAACTCTACCCAAAACTCAGCAAAATCCCATATCCTCGTACTTTAGCGGTCCAAAGAGCCTTAAGGAAACTTTAAATTTTTTAAAATTCAATTACATATTAGTACTTCACATAATCCTAATTCCAAGGGAATTGTAGAACGCTTCCACTCCACGCTATTAGAAATTTATCGTTTAGCTAAGTATGAACATAAGATTAGTGATGCAGCTACTATTATGACGTATGCCATCATGGCGTATAACCAGACTATTCATTCAACAACGGGTCTAACCCCTTTTGAGGTAGTTTTCGGACATACCGACAATAATAGTACGTTTAACGTAAATTTCGACAGACAATACACTCAAAAATTATTGCAAGACCATGCTAAGAGAACAAAATGTTTGTACAAGTATTTAACAGATAGAATGATCGAGAACAAAGAAAGAATTAGAATACAGCGAGGAGGTGAAAGAGAATTTGATTTGAAGGATGGAGATGATGTGTTTGTGAAAGGAGTGAATACTAGAAAGAGTAAGGACAAACCACGTTATCAAAAAGCTAAGGTTACCGGTGAGATCAATAGGAACACTGTACCTATAAATGTTGGATATCGAGAAACAAAAGTAGCAATTAAAGACATTAAACGCCCTCCACAGGTTCGCTATTCTTCTGCTGGTCTACGCGATCCAGAGTCGGGCCCTTCAAGTTCAGGAAATTAATAAGAGTATGGGCATATTACCTATTAAGGAAGGAAATGCCGTCATTAGCGACGACAGGTGGTCAGTTATAAAAGTGTTAGATTTAAAACTTATATACGAGGATTTAGAAATAAATATAAATAGGTTAGCTTATTTAAATAAACATGTGCATGATCCCGATTTTTCTAAATATTATAATAATAGTGAATTGTCCGATGTTAAGATTAAAGTAGAGTACATTATGAACGCTACGATAGAAAAATGAAAGCAAATTTTGCCCTTGAAACGAGTAAAACGGGGAATTCTAAACCCTCTAGGCTCAGTCATCAAAATAGTAACTGGGAATTTGGATAACGATGATGCTATCAAGTATGATAAATTGATCACTGAGGTGAGGTCGCGCCAGGACGCAGTGTCTAGAAAAATGACTCTAGTATCCGAAGTATTGGAATCTTTCCTCAATGTTTCAAATACTACTAAAAACAATTTCGTGCAGCTCGATAAGGCCATTTGGGAAATACGGAAGATACTTAATGATACGAAAGGTTTTGAGATTCGTCACAAAATTATTAATGTCTATAACTTATTCTTGCATAACTTTCAAATGCTTTATGCCCGGCTGAACGAGATCGAAACAGCTTTTAGTAAATTACGCATACTTCATCAGTCTATTGTAAACACAGATGAGTTCCTTAAATTGTTAAGAGACATTGAAAAGATTAGAAGGCTTATATTTCCTGTAAATTATGAGAATTTGATAAAAATAGAGCAAAGTATAGAATTAAAAGCGTATTCAAAAGGGAAACAGATAACGTTTGTTCTAGATATTCCATTGATTAAAAATGACGTGTATATTTACTACAGAATTATCCCTATACCAACCATAAATGCATTTAACCAAACTTCCCTTATCTTACCAAAATATCCCTACCTATTAGTGAAAGGTTTGAAAGCGAAGTCACTCTCCCGAGCCTGCAAGGAGATAGATGAAGATTTCTTCCTGTGCTACGAAGATGAGGCTTATGCGTAAC
The DNA here is from genome assembly GCA_907165235.1 of Zeuzera pyrina. Lineage (NCBI taxonomy): Eukaryota > Metazoa > Arthropoda > Insecta > Lepidoptera > Cossidae > Zeuzera > Zeuzera pyrina. The sequence goes on from OU015645.1 coordinate 7,732,760, forward strand.
AGATTTGATGAAGTTTACTGCAAATGTGCCTAGATGCTCTCCGATTCCAGTAAAAATAGATAAAGTAAAACTGCAACTTATAGACACCAATCGCTGGCTACTGTATTCTGGGAAGGTAACCGTCCTTACGAAAACTTGTGAAAACGAAATATTTCGCCACAGGATTAGAGGTACTTATATAGTAACCCTGGACGATGATTGCATTATCACAGTAGATGACACAAAATTACACAGGCGCACATTGAAATCTGGGACATTAGCTCTTCCAGCGTTACCGATTGTAAATTTACCCGAGGCAACTCTGACTCCTGGATCTCAGCTGCAACCTGTAAACCTGGATGACATCGACCTCACAGACCTTAAATTACTAGGTCATATGTTAAAGGAAAGTGATAGTGAAAGCATAGTGAAAAGTGGAATTGAAAATATAGTGAATTTAAGAAGCATTAGTGTTGGGACTTTAGTTTTATATATACTCATAATTATAAGTATCTTTAGCGCTATCATATATTTTAGGCATAAGTTGATTTCACAAGTTTGTCAAAATCATCAGGAACGAAAACGCTCTCCTGATGATTTCGAGCTTAAGGAGGGAGGAGTTAAGTACGGCCCTGTCGCACCATCCCGTACGATAAGTGTAAACACTTAGATAAGCTTTGTTGGATTCGTAAAAACTAGAGTCAGCATGACGGGCCCTGCTGAACGACATGTAGAGTTTTTAGTTTGAGTTAGTTAGCTCTTAGCATTAGAATAAGACTGTAGTCTTAAGAAATAAATAGTTATTATATCTTTTTAAAAAAAACGCTTTTCGTGCCGCCCAAACTTGACTAGATGCACAATCTTCTGTAAAACCTAAACAAATTATTGTCCGAATTGACATATACATTTCTAATATCATATAGTTTTATCCGTAATATTGTGCTAATTTAAAGTAGACCTTACTATCAAAACATGTGATGTGAAAGCTTGTAAGAGATCCTTGCTAACATTGAAACGAAGTTTGTTAAAAATGTATTTAAAATGCAATCTTACGTTTCGTTCTTAAAGTATAATTCACATAATCTATTTGTCATTTTGATTTGTTACGTGAAAGTGACAAGAATAAGACATATATTGTCAGGCCATTTTTGAAAAATATGATTATGAATTTAATAAAAAAGAGCTATGTAAGAATATTATTATTACGAAATAATGAACATGTAAATAAAATTATTGAACTTATTTACCGAAAATAAGAATCGTTGTCTTTTTTAACGTTCTAGACGTGTCGTTTTTACAATTTTTAAAGGAGCACTTTGTCGTGTTTGCTGTTTGCGTTATCGAATACTACTTAAACAAGTGCACTCAAACGCTCGTTTGAGTGCACATTTGGTTCGGACATTTTTGGAGCGTTGATTGTGTACCTTGTTGTTTTAAATGATCGAAGCTAATACAGAACTTTAAAACACAATATAGTATCACTTTTGTACTTTAAAACTACCAAAAATGTAAAAAATAGAAAATGTAAATAAAATGACAAGCTCACTTCTCCCGATCCCGACAAAAAGTCCTAAATGACCATTAATATTTATTATGGTTCAATGCGGCGTGTTCAGTTCAAAAACATTTAAATTTTAACTAAGTACATAACTATTAACATGGTATGCCTATATGATTTCATACGAAAAAACAAGTTATTTTTACATCTGCTTTTAAATTGCATTCTTCGTTTTTTGCTGTAGGGTAAGTTGTCCCACATTAAACCATGTAAAATTTGAAAGCTCATAGCACTATTTCTTATGCTTTGAAACGATTCAAATTTTCTTTAAGACATACGAAATTTATTTAGCTTTAAATGGACTATCATGGATTTCTAAGTTTTCTTTTAGTTTTTGAGAAAAAAAAGAATTTGTGAAAAATGAGATTTGGCTCAATGTGTTCACCTGGATGTGCACACTTAACCAGGGTATTTTCCACATTGAACCACCTAATTTAGCACAGTCTGAAGGCTACTATATTGACTAAAGTATAAGTAAAATAATAGAAGTTATATTTCTTAATACAATCAGTCTTTATTTTTACAGAACAATACTTATTATTACAATTTTCAGTCTATACAATTTGGTTTTTTCTCTCTCGAATTTCACATGAGTATACGAACTATAGTGAATCATAAAGATATTACTTTTTGTAAGCTAACAATAAAATCTATAATTAAATGTAAATTTAAATAATCAACAAGTCGTAATGTTAAGGTAACGAAACAAAATTAAACTTCTAAAACAAATGTAACACGAATATTAAAAATAGAAATCATCGTTTTGTCCACTTGCTAATAAGAGAAGATGCAAAAATTAGACTTTGGTACCTATCTAAATAATGTCCAATTAAATAACAAACAGAAAACGCTATCTAATCCTTCTAGTTGAAACTAAAATTTTTTTAAGTTGTTAAACAAAGTAATTTAACGCAAGTTTATAGTAGGAACAACGCATACCGGGAATCTAAAAGTTGAGTTTCGGGTTTCTGTCCATTAATTTTCGGCGGCGGTAGAATCATTTTAATTTCTTTTATTTTCACATTTGCCAAATCAGGTTCTAAAGGCATCCGGAACTTCATGTTTTCTTTATTTAATAACCGCATGAATGAAACTTCATAATTACTTCGTCCTCCACTTCAATAATCTTTCCGACATAGTAAACTGCAATATTTTTTGCATTAAATATTACTAGAACGTAATCATTATCAACTGGCCTTCGGGTCAACTTTTCAAAATTTCCTCTTATTATTGGGACCTCTTCGTCATCTTCTGATTAGTTAATCTCACTTGCATCAGTCTCACTGAGTTCTGGCACTATTTCAAGCTCTTCTTCGGAGGTAGACTCATTTCTATCAGTCTTCTTTCTTTTGTTATTCTTTTTTATTTTTTTTGGGACATTTCTTTTTTCTTTTTTGTTAACAAGCACAGCACGTTTAATTTTTGTCACTTTCGCTTTATTTTCCATGCGTTTTTGCTTATCTTCCGTAATTTGTTTTTTTTCAGGAGTGTCCGTTACAATCCTGCTCTTTCCTTTCTTTCTAGATTGTTTATTTCCAGTCCGTGGTTTAGCTTTGAGTGGTGGCATAAATTGCTTCGGTGAAGTCACAGAGATATTCGATGGTCCTGCTACTGGTAAGCTTCGATCATCAGCTTCAGATCAGCTTATAGCTTCGAAGTGATGACCGTAGGTTTATCTAAAGATGAAGTCTCTGTCACGTTTTCAGTGTCCAATAACGATGGACTCGTTGGCTCGTTTTCACAAAATGTGTCATCAGAGTTTAAAGATTGGATTTCGTCATTTTGCGAATCTAAATTTGAATTTATGTTTGGGTCTTCAGTCTGTTGCTCTGGTCTATCAGTCACATCTGACGGTAAATAATCAATGTCAGAAAATACATCTGGGTAGAATGGAAATATTCCGCACTTCTTAAAAGCAGCGGCTATGTTTACCGGCGTCATTGCCCTAGCATAGGCTACTCCTACGCACTCAGCCACGTTATAAATAGTCATAGATTGAGCTGGATGTCTCATCATCCAAGAGTCAATTGCACTGTTGTAGTAGACTTTAAATGGGCCATTTAGCCCAACGTCTAGGGGCTGCATCTTCGCAGTGGTGAGGGGGTGCAATGTGAGCATAGTCACTCCTGAACTTTTTGCCATATCCAAAGCCTCTATCGACAGATGTGATTCATGATTATCTAAAAGCAACAGTGCTGGGTTTTCTAGACTAGCAGAGGTGTGCTTGATAAAATGCTTCATCGCTTGAATGAATAAATCAGATGTCATCCATCCAGAAGGATGCGTTAAACCTAGAGAACCCGCCGGAGCACCTGTTAACATCACATCCGTGAAATTTTTTCTTGGGAACACAAACACGGGCGGCAATGCTTGACCAGAAGTGCATACTATTGCGCAAGTTGTGACTAAAATTCCTTTTTCGCCACTGGTGACCTTTGCAATATTATGCTTTCCTTTAGGCCCTACAACTTTTTGAGGACGTTGGACAGTTGTGGTGGCTGTTTCGTCTAAATTATACAAACGGCAACCGTTACCGAATGACGGGTGACGACCCATCGCTATTTTCAAATTATCAAAAAATGATTTGACTGTTTCCCTGTTAAAAGATGTCGCGCGTGCTAAACTGCAAGCTTCCGGGTTTTTTACTGAAATATCACGATGGCGTTTTTTAAATGACCGAAACCATTCTTTTCCTGCCATGCCGTCTCGCTTCCAACTATCTGGGATTTTGATGTCGTTTACTTTGGCCATTTGATATGCGACTTTACGGCAATCCTTTGTAGTCAGTCCTTAAAATTTTAAAGCGCAATCTTTTATATATTCTTTTAAAACTTCTTCTAGTTCTTCACTAAAAACCAAATGATTTTCATAATTCGGTAACAGGCTCTTGTTAACAAGGTCCTCTTCAGCGACATGCAAATTCTGTGCTACATAGCGACGCAAGGTTGGGTAAGCAATACCGCATGTTTTTGCAGCTTTTCTTATGCTTTCACCTGACCTATGCAATTTCAGCGCTTTAAGCATTTTGGAAGATGTATGCCCCCCTCTTTTCCGTTCAGTCACTCTATTCCGTGCCATTCTGTAAAAAATAGATACTAATACGATAAAATATCTAACTATTGTTTCATTGAGTAGGTAGGTATGAAATGAAATGAAATAATAAATTTATTTCTACAAATTCACAATAATTGAGCTGTTATGCATAAATATAGCATGGCGTTCTCGGCCTGCTACGAGACTCACAAATATTTTACTTGCTTTATATGTCTAAATTATATCCTGCATGCAGCGGTTAATCAGTGAAGTGCCATAAAAAATCCAGTGGCGTTCACATTGAACCGCGGTTAATTGAATACCACCTTCAAGTGGCTCAATGTGAGACACACCACGTTTTATAACTAACCTCAAAATTTGAGCAAAAAAACAATTACAACTCGAAACGAAATATAGTCAGTATGAAAGCTAAATAACCATGTGACTCAATATAAAAATAAAATAATTAATATTTATTACAGAAAAAATGTAAAAAAATAATGAAAATTGTATTAAATACTTACTCTTATGTTCAATTTTCAAAAAAATGCTCCGCGCTCAACCACCTCACATGCGATCGCCACGCAAACTACTACGCAAAAAGGGGATGCATATACGTCTCTTTTATTGGAATGAACACAATTTGGCAACGTCATATTTAGGAAATATAGCGGTGGCTCAATGTAGCTGGCTGGCTCAATGTGAGACACTCGACCCTAGACTAAACCTGTTATCTACTTATTATACCTACCTCTTTGAAGATCGTTATGTATTTTCATCATATATCTCGATATATTGTCTTTATTGAAGTTGCTATAGGTATATAAGTTGTAATAGTTTATTGTAATTTTAAATTATATTACACTATTCATTTTTAAATTCTTGGTAAGTAATGACCAGTGCGTCTCTTATATGCTGCAAGTCCTAAGACATCTTTTCAGTACGAATACTATGTGGACGGCCAGATCTTTTTATGTCACAAACAGTGGACGTTTCATTAGCCCGGTAACCAAATTTTCGATTAATACCAAGCGGATGGAGAGTTTCAAAAACTGGATTTGACTCCTACCTACCTACCTATATACCTACTTCATGTAAATGCTATCACAGCAATTCGGCTCTTTTTATCATCCCACTCCATTTTTGTAACAGTATTTATGGCCAGACTATGTAAAATATATCAACCGCGCGATCTAAAGAAAATCCGTTGATAATCAATTGTAAAGTTTTTAAAGAACAAATAAATTAACATTAAAAAAGCAGATTCAACATTATAAGTAATTTTATATAGATTTTCTATTTTTTTGCATTTTTGGGAGTTTTAAACTACGAAAGTGATAGTACGTTGTGCATTAAAGTTCTTCTAAAGTAAAGACTAACGTTGAATACTAACTAGACCTCTTGGCCTTCCCTCTGGAGGGAGAAACTTACAAACGGAAACAACAAGATAAAAAAACAATGATCTTTTGTTAAGTTGGCCTATACAGACATTGTTGTGTTTGGTGACCTGGATCTCGATATCTAAAAAGACTGAGACTTAGATACTTGTATACATACTTACAACTTCGACTCTTTATCTTGAATCCTTGAACGTGAAAAAATGAGTTAAAAAAAAATCTCGATTAAAAAAATTCCAGAAAAAACCCTGTTTTTCACAAAGAATCAGTTGCATCTCTGAAATTCTACGGAATTTTAAATGATTTTTACTAAAATGGATAGATAATTATAATGTCACAAATCTCCGAAACTGTTTTTTAATTGAACATGTAGTTTTCTTGCAAATTACAATTGTGTGCAAAAACCAATGTTGAGTTTTCTCCACGCTAAAATATGATCAAACCGCAACTGCGAAAATCAACTTTATTGTTATCGCCATAGGGCGCGGATGTAATGAACGAAATCGGTTGCGCTGGCCTACATAAGCGGACTCTTAAAGTATGTCTCTTTGGTAATGAAATAGAGGTAATCAAATAGAATTAAAAAAAAAAAGAAATAAATGTGGATGTCCATTCTTCCAAGGAATTATGTGAGATATCGAAGTACGCTTTTTGGTGAAATTTTTATATAGTATAGGGTGCTATAGGCACGTTGGGCAATTCTAAAGAGTTTGCGTCACCGACATGCTATTTTTTTTTTACATTTGACCTCTGTTATACACCATGCAATGAGTATTTCTTTGTGTATTTTTATTTTTGTAAAGGACATTGAAAATTACCTACCTATACAAATTCGCGGACCTTCACCGAATGGTAAATATGCGTGTTTCGGAATATTATTAACGTTGTCCGGATGAAACCTCTCTGGTTTAAACTTATCCGGTTCCTCGAAATATTTTTCGTCACAATGCAACGCCTGCGTTGGGATAACGACGTACACTCCTTCGTCGATAGACAAATTTGTGTCAGGAAAAGTATATTTTTTTACGCATTTCCTGATCAGAAACCCGAGCGGTGGGAACATGCGCATACTTTCCCTGTAAAATAAGAACGTGTGATATAGATGTTAAATGGTTAATTTACATACATACCTATACCATACCATACACTTAAAACATTTAAAAAGTATATTACATACATGATGTGAAGTAATATAACACATGTCAAAGTCAAAGTCAAATCATACTTCTTTCGCCTTCTCAAATCTCATCATTCTCCTTACACACTTTCGCCTCGAATATATCGGCTATTTGATCTTTATAAGTCAGCCTCTGTCTTCCTTGGCTTCACCTACCACTCGCTTTCGCTTTGTGAAAGCATTCCTCCTATCATCATCATTAACAACTCATAAATCAAGGGAGGAAGAGCTTGAACGACGTGATAATCAGGGCGACCAGTGATAGCTTTATAGGTCGGGGTCAATGAGAGACTACCAAAAATCTATGAAATTTTTTGGATAGGAACTCCATGCATATATAGGGAAGCGGTTTCATATTTACGAAAAGTGCATCCCCCGTAATGTTTTACTATTAAAATTTGTATGTATTTTAACGTAATTGTTTGCATACAAAATGTTTATACAATTACATTTTGCTCGACACTGACCCCCCGCCCGCCACATCGCGGTCCTCAGTCCAAAAAGTCATGAGTGTTAAACTTAAAATCAACAGTTAAAGATTTATTTCTCATACAAATTTTGCCACCCTTCTTCACACTCTTAGAAGTTGATTTCCGGAATATCCCTTCATATTGAGTCCCTGCGTCATAAAAGGAAGCTACTGTCCAAATTTCATGTTTTTATCTTCAGTAATCTCAGTTGAGTAATGATGAATTAGTCAGCCAATTCATCCCCTATTTACCCTTAGGATACATTTGATGTCTGCTGGAATAGGTATGTAATTATTTTGATCGAAGAGGCAGATGGACACATGTTTCATCTCACTCCATCGGGAATGTGTCTGATTTGTATTTCAATGAACATCTGTCAGTACCTCACGGGTATTGGATAGGATACAAATCCGTCGACACGTACCTACATCAGGACTTGTCAATTAGTTAAATTTTTTCATACATACATACATGTCTTCACGCTGTATCCCCAACTTGGTACTCAGAGAGGACGGAGAGCCAAGCGTCGTGGCCCTTACATACTTCTTTCGCTTCCTCAAATTTTTTCATTAGTAATTTAATGCGAAATCGTCATACGTCCATGGTTTGCTTATAATAAAATGTTTTTAGAGATTCAATACAATTTAATAGAACAGAATAACTCCCCGAAACTCTGCAAGAATATAATTTTAAACGTAGGTACACTTACTTGATAACCATTTCTAGATACGGCATTTCTCTCACGGCTTCATAGCATAACTTGTTGTCGTATCTGCTCAGCACTTTGTCTATTTCCTGTTGGCATTTTCTTTGTACTTCAGGATGGAACGCCAACTGGTGGAAAGTGAAACTGGTCACAGACGACGAAGTTTCAAAACCGGCAGCGAAGAATAAAAACACTTGGGCTACCATTAACAACTCAGTTAGTTCTAACTCGGCTGTGGCCGGAGTACCGTCCGCTTTCGTCCTCTCAATAGACTCTCCCACGATTTTTCCCTTCTCTTTTATTTCTAGAAGAATGTCCACAAAGTCATTTCTACCCGAATACTTATAATTCCTTTGCTCCATCACAGTTTTTACCAAAGCCGTCGCAGTTTTTTCTACTTCCGGCGCCATGAAGCGTAAATGTTTGCACGGTTCAGGCGCTAAATATTTCATTATCCCCACACAGGTATCCCTGGTATTTCTTTCAAAGGTCCTTTTTCCAAGTCTAAAGAAATTAGACGTTTCGTCGTTCAGAGTGTCTATATCGATACCGAATCCACAGGCACCAATTACTTCCATCGCAAAGCGTGCTATTATGTCTTTAACGTCCACTTCCGTGCCTGAAGCTGCCGCTATTGCAGCGGTTTTCTTTAATCTTTCCGCTCTATCAATTATCAATGGAAACATACTCTTCAATTTTCCTGTACTAAATGTTGGCGTCAGTCTTTGTCTCAACATCTTCCATAGATCTCCATCGACGAAAAACAGGTTCTTTAAAAGCGGTTCTATTATAGTTTTGTGCAGAGTTAGCCCGCGAGAATAAAAATAGTTGAAATCTGTGACCAAAACATGTTTGATTAGCTCGGGATCTCTCAAGATAAGTTGGATTTTGCTCCCGGCGTAGTATCCAACAAATCTCTCCTCGGGATACTTTTTATACATCTCAACGTAAATGTCGGTGCGACTGATGCGTTGGAAGAATTGTCTGGTGTTGTTGCCCACGATAGGCAGCGGCGTGTCGTGGTTCACTCCTCTTTGCTCCCAATACTTGAAGTTTTTCGTTCCATATTTGTATATATAGAAAAGAATTATTATTATCACAACTAATAACCACATTGTATTCAACACTTACAATATCGACCTAATCAGAACTACTACTAAACGCGAAACACGTATTCGGTATCTAAGTTTTTATAACTAAAAATAATTGCTATGATGTAATCACCTAAAACCGTATCTTTACAATTTACCAAAAAGGTAAATAATGATTGGTGTTTCGTTTAACTAAACAAGCTTCAAAATACACCAAATACTAACTATAAAGACATTTTGTAATAACTTTTATTTCATACTAAACATTGCCTTATTTTAACACCCGTTTTATTTAAAACGATTCCTATCGTTATGGCAAATTGTATTGAAATGGACTGTATTACGAACGATTAAATCTGATAACCTCATATTATCTAATACTTATAATTCGGGAGCTGGTGGCAAATTAGGTTTATGATTTCATTGTAGTTGACATCTCTATGCAAATTGAAATGTCCAACAATTCTGTCAATAAGCAAATATGCAAGAATTTATCGTAAATTATCGATACCTACCTCTGCTGTTATATTGTCTTATGTAACGAAAATACAAGAAGCTGACATCTAGGTCTACCATTTCCATTTTCATATTATGCAATCTATACTAATATTGTAATGAGAGAGCGGATTTTGGAAATTAGTTTATGTGGAGGGTTAATCTCCGAAATCACTCTTTGAAATATATATTTACCATTTGAAAAGTACATTATTCCGGATGGACATAAGCTTTGTATTATGTATGGGCGAAGTCGAAACGGGCCGTTAAAGTAATGTATAATCTCGAAGTATAATATTGAGTTTGTAAAGTATGAAGTGTTGCCATTCAGACACCATACTGAAATTAGAGATGTAACAAATGGTTTTTTTGAACGTATCTCTTAAATCGTAAAATGGAAAAAAATCATATTAATTTTTTTTAGGTTACACATAATTTAATTGCTCTAATAACTTATTGTTGCTTCGATAATTTTCATCCTTATTTACAATATGACAGCTGAAAAGCAACACCTTCGACTCGAATGATAAAAAAAATCAAAATTATAAATTGGTTATACTTTAAAAGTTTATAAAAAATATTGTAAGAAACCTGCCAATTTTTTTATTATTTTATTTCGTAAATATAATATATACATAATTAGATTTCGATATATCCAATTCACTAGCTTTAACTCAGCCCTATGACTAAATAATTTTAAAATTTTTACAACCAGCTCTCTGAGTATAATACGTGGTATAATGTATGTAAATTAGATACTTTTTTCAAGTAACAGGCTATGTATGGCATGCTAGAACATCGTGTTTCTTTAGAAAATGAAAAAAATAGACCGGTTGTGGGTATTATAGTGGGTACAGTACATGCACAGTCACTATATAGACACACAGAGGTCGCTGTGTCGCACTAGTACTTAGGTCTTTTTTTTAAGTATACCCGCGGCAATATCCATAATATAATCTACTAGCGACTCGCCCCGGCTTTGCACGGGTGCAATGTAGATACTACATAATTCCTGATATCCGTCCAAACAGCTTTCCATACTCCACATAATTTGTATAAATTTTTTTAAACATTAAAATGGTTATAGAAGACTATTCGTATGACATAGACCACTGGTTCCCAAACTTATTTTGTCTACTGAGTCGAGAGCTCATGCTGTCGTTGTCTAAGATGCCTCCTAGCTAAATGAAATTACAAGGCGGGCGTTATCGCCCACTTTGGGAATGGCTGATATAGACATATGCCGTCGCTGACTTTTTTGTTGTCCTAATAAAGTAGAACAATTCCATCATACATTGTTTTGGAATAAGACAGCATTTTTGATGAAAGCTTTCAGTCGGCTTGATTTTTTCCGACATCTTGAACTATTATCGTCATATTTCAACAAATTAAAACAAAACAATATTAAAATATACGTATAAACCTTCCTATTGAATCACTCTATCTATTGATGAAAACTGCATTTAAATCCGTTGCGTAGTTTAAAAGATCTAAGCGTACAGAGGGACAGACGGCGGGAAGCGACTTCGATTTATACTATGTACTATGTATAGATACTAATTAAATACTTGTCTTGTTATAAAGAAAGAGCGGATTTTGTAGGTTTGTTTATGTGTGGGTAGTATTCCACTGTACCTATTTGAATAATTCTTTCACTATTTGAAAGGTACATTATTCCAGATTAGGGTTGCCAATCGTCCTGTTTTCCCAGGACATATCCTGGTTTTTGTGGTGTCCTGGGATGTCCTGCATAGTTTTTAAGCAGCGTCCTAGGTTTTTAAAGCCCCCTAATAAGGTCATGTATTTTAAAATTCGTGCGCCACTTTTGCAGTACAAAACAAATACGCGACGTACAACTTACTACGAGTATTTAGTTATCAACTTGTAAGTGAACAGGGTACCCAAAGTGTTGTTTTATATTTTAAAAACACGTTTTCAACTTATATAATTTTATTCAAATACTTTTATTAAAAAATATGATTATTATTGTTATTTGAATTTCATTTAATCTATTTTCACTACATATTAATTTAACTATTGCTACTCTATTACTGCGTCCTGTTTTTAAACTGAATTGTCCTGGTTTTCCAATTTCGAATACTAGTTTTTGAAATTCGGGGTTGGGAACCCTATTCCAGATGGACATAGCTATATTTAATATATATTCAACCTGGGCAAAGTAGGAGCGAGCCGTTAGTTAAAATTAAAGTATCAGACTGTAATGAGAAAAGCTGCCGTTATTGATACTCCCGCATAACATCGAGATTGCCACTCAATTTATGAGGTCCGTGCACTAAGGAATGCTGTATCTTGTTTTTTATTAAAGTCAATAGGAGCTAAGTTGCTTGTGCATACATATCTTTACGCTGTATCCCTAACGGGGTATTATAGTAAATATGTATTTCTTTAATTTTTATCGGATAGTATATATTATAATGTATAATAATCTTTACCTATGTTAATATTTACAAACTTAAAACTATACATTATCTTAAATAATAGACTTCCTCAAAGTTGCCGGTTAGAAAGCTGTCATTGGTTAAAGGTGGGTACTGACCGGTGTTACGAGGCGTAATGTAACGTGTTACACAGCGAGCGTTCGTGAAGTAAGTACGGGGAAAGAAGGTACCCAGCAGACTGGCAGCATTGCCTCTTTGAATAGCCAAACTGATTCGTTGGCGGAAGAAGCTGCCAGCCCGGCGGTCTCCCGAAGCCTCGACCAGTCTTACAAATATCAGAAACCAGTCGATGGGCTTCGGGGCCCCAGGGACCCAAAGTTTCGACTGAAAAAGGCGTAAATATGAAAATCTCAGAGAGAGTCGCAGACTTACGCCGCTTCAAGTTCTCGGCAGTGCTAGCCGCGGCACCTGCTGCCTTGGAAGTCGCCGGCACATGGAAATCAGCAAGTGTATCGACACAAGTGGCATCCCACACCGGCGATCTTCCAAGTTTCCAAGGAATGAACGTCAAACCATTCGGTGTCCTGCCGTCGCTGCGCGCAATACCTACAGGCTCTAAGACTGCAGGAACGCCAGCGGCGACAAGAGCCCGCCGAATGACATCATTCAAGGCAGCATGCCGTAACATGCGGCCCGCACTACGTAAACAGGATAAACCGTGGTGACCTAGTACCACCACAGCGGCAACGGTGAGGAAGGTTAGTCCTGGCCCCCAGACGAAGGGATACTATGAGAGAAAGTGTGGTATTGTCAATTGAGGTTCCTAAGTTTTTTGAAGGGATTACCTTCAACCAGTGACTTCCTGACTCCGTCTCAGAAACAGCCAGGCGAGACCGATCTTTTTCGGTACTACAAGAATCTAAAAGTTGTAAATGAACATTTTTGCGTAGAGACTCAAGACGATTTCATACCTGCTTCGACGTAGTGTTGGGGTCGAACGAATTTGTCAAATAAGCCGCCCGCGCATCCCGTGACAGGTGCGCTACACAGATTCGTACATGTTGAATGCCTTAGTTATAAAAACAAAAGGATGCGAGGCAAAGTTACATTCTCATTTACATTTTTAGGGAAATAGCACAGGGGAGCAAGTACATACGACGACGATTTTATTTCACTCACCGAGTGTTTAATTTTTATAAATAACAATAAAAAAGTTAAATTAAAATGGACAGTGGCAAAACGAAATGTGCCTTCTACATCTGGTGAAACGATGAAGAAAAAGACCAGAACGTCTAGACAAGTGGCAAACGTTCCGTAAAATTGGAACGCTTCCGCTAAATCACGCGGTATTCGTCATTCTATTCTACTATCGTTTATGACATTCGAGCCAGTTGTCTAGACCCATGGTTATACAACGACATATTTAAAATATGGATTTATTGCATTGTGTGACAAGCCACAATGTGTTGTTTGTTTTCAAGTCCTATCTGCGGAAAGCTTGAAACCTTCAAAATTACTCCGGCATCTGGAGACAAGACACCCGTGTTTAGTACAAAGCAAATCGTTAGAATTCTTCGAGCGTAAGTCACTTGTTATGAAAAGTCAACAAATTACTATAAAAAATCCAGCCGTAATGAGACTGCAGCACTTCATGCATCCTACTTAGTAGCACTGCGAGTCGCGAGGAAATCGTAAGTCCCATACTATTACGGAAAAACTCATTTTACCCGCTGCCATTGATATGGTCAATATTATGATAAGTCCGGAAAAAACTAAAAAGTTAAAAACTATACCCCTTTCAAATTATACAATATCGAGACATGATATAGAGTTGCTAAAACGGGTCCCTAAAACTGATTTACGAGGGCCCTATATAGTTTGATTGGAGAATAGAATGGAATGGAGTGGAATAGAATATCATTTATTTCTTTCAAAGTGTGTTTATTTTAAGACCTTTACACCACATTAAAGTTTCAGTGATTAAAGTCGTTACCAAAATTTTATTGTGAAAACAGTTAATTTTGAAATTTATCATTTTTCTATAACAAAGACCATTTTCGAAAATAATGCGTATACCCCAATGGGGGTTTTCAGGCTGTATTTCAGTAACGGATGAAATTATTACAAAATAAAAAAAACGTAAGATTTAAAATCTGTAACTGTACACGATCAACCCAATTTTACGAGAAATGTTGGGGATAATACTTGAAAATTAAAACGGTCATAACTCTTAAACGGATACGTTTTTTTCGATAATTCTTTTTGTAACTACATACTAAAGTTATGCCCTTTCATCCATTAAAGTAACTGTCCCGTTTTCCTATACACCCTGTATATATTCCCTAACCTAACCTATTCGAAAGATTTTTTTAAGATTTTTATAAATGTTTCTAAAACAATATTTTTGCCACTTCATTGCCATTTGCCACTCACTTCGTTATTTGTTTAAAATTGCAATTGCTTTGTGCCATAAAGAAATAATAATTCATTTCGTTCTTATTTTGTGCTTTACCCTAAAGCAAATGGACATTTAATCGGTTATATATTTGTAGGTACAACAAGAATTTTATCTTGATAAGTATTAAAATATAACGAATTTGCTAGATTTCGCTTAATCCCGGCTTTGGTTATCAAACTATTACATATACTTATATAAAAAAGAGAGGCCATTTTTGATGCAAAAATATTGAAGATATTTATTATTATGTGCCTATTAAATACATAAAGCAATCAGTCCACAAAGGCGGGAACCACATAAGTCTTCATGCTTTCATCACCCACCTGGGGACTTTGGATACCCAGTCTCCTGGGATTTTATTTATGTATCTGCTATACCTAGATTATATAAATTACCTGACGAAGCTAAAGGCTTCGTCAGGTAATTATAAGAGCAAAATAATTGTCTGAGGGGCTATTGATAGGTACTAGGTGTTACTGGGAACTCTCCCAGAGTTCGTTGTGTGGTACCCATAGTGCAAGTTTACTGCTTAGTTTGGGGTCACACAATCTGTGTAATTGTCTGGAGTATTATTATTATTATACTATGAAACAATTCATTGGGGTATTCCTCGAGAAACTATAATAAATTATAAAACACTAATTACTAATTATTGCAAGAAATACAATTATGACGTAGAATCTGTATCGCTGAACATACTCGTATAATGAATAGTTGATATGGGATGAAGATATTGAGAATGAATACAGAATTATGTTCTGTATCTACTTAGATTATGTTGGCACTCGTAATCTAATCTTCACGACTGCGATGCGATAATGAAGTATAAAAACGATAAAACTGATATTTTATTAGTAAGTTATTTAAATAATTAAAATAATTAGGTATGTAGCGATTTTATGAAATTTTGTTTAGAAAAATAAACTTTTTAGTTATTGTATAGACTCAGGTGTTATTTTGCGGAAATCCATTTAATGTGATAAATTTCTGAAATCTTTAGCTAGTTTCTGCTCAAACTCCAAAAACCACCAATCGACACGTGTTTCGCCTCTCAACGAAGCATCCTCAGGATATACCAGAGATAGGATTCGGTCAGCTAACTAGCACCGAATCCAAAACTTTTTAGCTGCAGGAATTCACATAAAAATTATATTATCCAGTTTGTCTGATAATTTATAATATAAGTACCTGGGCAACCGAGCTTTACTCGGTGTCTTACAAAAAAAATAACAGAAAGAAGTCTGACCACATTGCAGAATTGAACCCGGGTATTTCAGCTTGGTAGATCTATGCTCTAGCCACTGTACTACTACTAGAAAGTAAACTGTTGTGAAATCAGAAGAGTTTAGAAGCGCGTGAAAACATAGAGAAAACGAATTTTCTCAAAAGACTAACTAGATCGATTTTTGACCACCGTAAAGCTCTATATTGTACATTTCATTGAAATCGTTAGAGCCGTTTTCGAGAACGCAAATATTGCTTGTATAATACTACTCTTTTAAATAACATAGTTTCTTAAAATAGAGGAAGTCAATAGAATTTAATGTTAAATTGATTGTTCAGGAAAATAAATAATAGATTTTTCTCCACGACTTTTATTCATAGACTTTATAAACTCCAAAGCCAGACGCCGTGTCCGAGTAGAACGGTGAGCTAAATCAGATAACCTGACTCACCTGTACATAGACACACATTTATTACCAGATAAGCTAAACGGTCGCTATATCGTTAGAAAAAAGCACCCACACATCTATATTTTATCTGATGTTATTTGCCTCATTTCGTAATACGGGACAGGCTGTCTGAAGTTATGAAGACTGTTTTTTGATTATTTTTCATTTTATTTCCTTGTTATAAGTACAGCCGCGACTCCTGGCGCTCCGTCCTCTCTGACTACCCCGTTAGGGATACAGCGTGAAGATATGTATGTATGTATTATAAATACATTATTAAAGTGATGAGTTTTTAATAGGTAGGTACTTGTTGCAAACTGCATATAAACATATTATTTCAACACATTAAAAACAAACAAAAAATGGTTTGACAACATTGCAGGATTCGAACCCGCACACTTCGGCGTGGTATACCTACGCTGTAGCCATTGTGCTATTGAGAAGGTAAACTCTGCTGTAAAACAAAAAAAAGTTAAAAGTTTTAAGTGTGTGAAAGACGGAGAAAACTATTTTTCCCAGAATGGATATATACACATATATATTCATTTATATTGGGTCCTTACATATGAAATTAGCGTTTTGTCGTACTGACCACTTTGATCTGAAATATCTCCTCTTTGGTTAAGAATTTCAAATTCAAATTTATAAATTCATTTAGCTGGTACATTTGAGTTTTGAAAACAGTCATTCATTGTTTTTTCCTCATTATTTTTTTCTTTGGCGTCGCTTATTACCGCACAATGGAAAACATGAAATATCGGTATATTTACAAGTACGAGTTCTACCGTGGCACCAGTGCTGCAGAAACAGCTCGAAGGATTAATGATGTGTACGGCGCTGGTGTCGCAAAGGAAAGCACGGTACGTTTTTTGTTTTAACGTTTTCGTTCTGGAAATTTCGACCTTCAGAACCAACCCCGTGGACGGCCGGAGACCAAAGTGGAAAATGAAGAATTAAAGGCTATTGTGGAAGCGGATCCATCACAAAGCACTTCAAAGATAGCTGCAGGCTTCGGGGTAAGTGACAAAATTGTATTAATCCACTTGAAGCAAATCGGGAAAGTAAAAAAACTTGAACGATGGGTACCTCATGAATTGAGTGAATCGAACTTGCAAACACGCGTCGACTGCTGTGTTACTTTGCTCAACCGACACAATAATGGAGGGATTTTAAATCGAATCATTACTTGTGATGAAAAGTGGATACTGTACGATAATCGGAAGTGCTCGTCGCAATGGCTGAACCCTGGAGACCCAGCCAAATTCTGCCCTAAACGAAAATTGACTCAGAAAAAGTTACTTATGAGTGTTTGGTGGACCAGCGCCGGTGTCGTTCACTACAGCTTTCTAAAATCTAACCAAACGATTACGGCAGATATCTATTGTCAGCAACTGCAAACCATGAAGGAAGAACTAGCTGCTAAACAACCGAGATTGGTCAATCGCTCTAGGCCACTGCTGCTTCACGACAACGCAAGACCACACACTGCACAACAAACAACCACTAAGTTAGATGAGCTACAATTGGAATGTCTGCGACATTCACCGTACTCCCCGGACCTTGCTCCAACAGATTACCATTTTTTCCGGAATTTGGACAACTTCTTACAAGGAATAAAATTCAACTCCGATGCGGCAGTCCAAACCGCCTTTAAAGAGTTTATTGATTCTCGCCCCCATGGTTTTTTTAGTAAAGGGATCAATGAACTACCTATGAGATGGCAAAAGTGCATAGATAACAACGGTGCATACTTTGATTAATTAAATATATTTTACAAAAAAAAATTGACTTTATATTCCTCCCGTACAAAACGCCAATTTCATATGTAAGGACCCAATATATGTATATATACAAATATTGCTCGTTTAATGTAATAGTGGATATAACATAATGCTGACCAATGATTCAAAACAATTGACCAATAACAATAATAATTGCCAATAACAATTACATTTTGTGACCAATTAGGGTCATGGTTTTGAATAAAAAAAGAGAACTTAATTAAATACAGCTGGCGTTGAAAGTTTGTAATTATTTAAAACTTATGAAGAAATGAATATCGTTAACCGATTATTATCGTAGTCTATTGACTAATTGTGTCCCATGTTGTGACCAATTGAAATAGCTTTATATTAGTTGTACTTATAGTATAGAAATAGATAAATCCAGCTTTTTTAAGGAAAAGGTTCGGGATGTAAATCCTACTCTACGAATACGAGTCCAGCGGGGTTATTCACAAACGTCGGAAACTCGACTTTCCGTATCCGACAGGAAACTTTCCGATGATTTTGTCTAAATGCAATTCACAAATCCGAAACCTGTCCGAAACGACATGATTTGACAGTTCATTTCGGGACGAACTTTTTAGTGTCGAAAACGTTTCCGAGACGAGTAAATTAATAATTTTGGCAAACAATCATTGTCGGTTACTACTTAGATTACGTTTAAATCATAAGGAAAGGATAACGCTAATAATTTGTACCGTGTTGGGGCACTGGCATCACTGGGGTCGGTTCTCATTTATGTATATAGTGTATAATCGATGACGTCTGTCGTCAAAAATCTAAACAAATCGCGTGCGCGTATGTAATCTAAACTTCTAGACATATTTCGTGCCCTTTTTAAATACATACCCTGTGTACATGCCTAAAGATTAATTTGCCTTTTAATTTTATAACACATTTTATTAGCTACGCAATCCATAGCTAAACATTGTTTGAGGTATTTAAGGTATTTTTAGAAACAACAACAATCAAAAATGAAAACGCTATTGTATTTTCTATTGTAGTTATTATTAATTTTTACTACATCTAGTATAATTTATTTGAACTTGTTGAACGCACAGACGATAAGCACAGACATTATAATTCGTATTTATAAAACCGGTTTGTTCTTCAAATGTAAGTAAAATAATTTACAAAAATGTTTAATCTTAAAAAAGACTTAAGTCATTTCTTTTTCATAATTATTATTTATGATATTTTACCAAATACATTGTGATTGTCAAAATATCATACGTTTAAACCACACTAATATTTTCTACTAAAAGGAATAGAATTTCTACCATTTTGTAACATGGTTCATAAATGCATTTTCTTTCGGATTCGTTAAGTCCTTTCCAATGAGATTCCGACAGAGTTTGTTACTAGCATTTTCCAATCCGTCGGATTAAATTTTTGCTTTCCGACGATCGGCCCTTTCCGCCACGGAAAGTTTTCGAAGCGTTGTGAATAAGGGGGCAGGTTCCATGTCCGCGGACTTGCATTGGTAATTTGGTATCAACTCCCGAACCGGACTTACGGAGTGCTTGGAGCTTGATCTAATCTAGTACTAGGGAATAAAATCGTTTCTTTTAAAAATAAGTTGTTCGTTTGTTTTCTCGCCGTTAGAATTTTTTTTTTATATCCTTGTTTCTGTGACCATGGACAAACAAAAATTGCGCGTCACTTTCGAATACAAGTTCCGTCGTGGCGCCAACGCAGTAGGTACATACCGGACGCAGTGTTATCATCGACCGACATGTATGGATCCGAGTACCGCAAGTGAACGCACGTTGTGATTATTTATGCAGGGTATCCGAGAACATGAGGATAGCTCTAAAAATATGTGAAAATATCAAAGTAATATTTACTTTGCGATTTTCGAATGTTATGAAGAAAATCACTTCGAAGAAAAAATATTTTTCGAGAATTTCTGGAGATCATGTTAATATTTTCATGATTTTCCATGGATACTTTCAGGTACTTTCACCTGTCTTCAGTATATGCTTTATGTTCCTGGGGGGTTATTCATAAATGTCGGATACTTTCCGTGTCGGAAAAGCCGATCGTCGAAAAGCATAAATTCAATCCAACTGCTGGGATTTGTCAATACGACTATGCATAATATGATATACATATAATATAAATATAATACGATTTCGGATTTGTGAATCGCGTATAGACAAAATCATCGAAAAGTTTCCTGTCGGATACGGAAAGTAGAGTTTCCGACGTTTGTGAATAATCTCGCAGATATCCTGTTTATTTTTTTAATAATGTTCGTTAATTAAGCTAGGTACTTTGTTTAAATAAATAATTAAATTTGATAAAATGACTTATTTGGTTTTATTTCGCCTCAGTGCTAATACCCTAGTTAAATTGTGGCTAGTATGAAAGATTTTTTATTACTAATTGCCCAAAGCCTAGCATTTTTTTTGTTTTTAAAGTACATATGCTTGTTAAACGAATCTCATTACAGTACTTTAAATTTTTCGCTCTACACCCAAACAAAATTTCAATATTTTTAAAATTACATTGTGTTGAAAATTAATTCCATAACCATTTTAGGCAAATTTGTGCCACTAACCTTAACTTTGCCTACCGGACAGATTTTTAAATATATTTTAATATGCAATGTGATGGAAATTATTACCTTATGACGTACATGTAGAGTTCGATTTTGTTAAGCAAAATTTTTATTGTCTAAGGAAAAAAATATAATTGGATAAAATATCAAAATCTAGGCAGTGTTGTGGCAGTTTACGGCACCTAAAAGCGGCCAATGATTTTGACGAATAAGCGGGGTTATTCACAAACGTCGGAAACTCGCCTTTCCGTATCCGACAGGAAACTTTTCGATGATTTTGTCTAAACGCAATTCACAAATCCGAAACCTTTCCGAAACGACATGATTTGACAGTTCATTTCGGGACGAAACCTTCGGATGCTTCCGACGACTTTTTAGTGTCGAAAACGTTTCCGAGACGAGTAAATTAATGTAATATGTGTATAATCGATGACGTCTGTCGTCAAAAATCTAGACAAATTGCGTGTGCGTATGTAATCTAGACTTCTTGACAAATTTCGTACCCTTTTTAAATACATGCCTAAGGATTAATTTGCCTTATATTTTTATAACATATTTTATTAGTTACGCAATCAATAGCTAAACATTGTTTGAGGTATTTGAGGTATTTTTAGAAACAACAACAATAAAAAATAAAAACGCTATTGTACTTTCTATTGTAGTTATTATTAATTTTTACTAAGCGACATCTAGTATAATTTATTTGAACTTGTTGAACGCACAGACGATAAGCACAGACAGTATAATTCGTATTTATACAGCCCGTTTAGTTCTTCGAATGTAAGTAAAATAATTTACAAAAATGTTTAATCTTAAACAAGATTAAGTAATTTATTTGTGTAAGTTCTTTCTCTGTCTGTTTAAAATGATATTTTACCAAATACATTGTGATTGTCAAAATGTGATACGTTTAAACCACACTAATATTTTCTACCAAAACGAAAACGATTTCTACGATTTTGTAACATGGTTCATAAACGCATTTTCTTTCGGATTCGTAAAGTCCTTTCCGATGAGATTCCGATAGAGTTTGTGAATAGCATTTTCCAATCCGTCGGATTGAATTTATGCTTTCCGACGATCGGCCCTTTCCGCCACGGAAAGTTTTCGAAGCGTTGTGAATAAGGGGGCAGGTCGCTTTTTCATTGAAAACTCAATGGGGCTGAAGTTTGAAAAACAAAAAATATATAATAAGATTTTTGTTCCTTTTTAAACATAAGTATGTCTAATAATCATATTAACATAACATAACATAACTTCACGCTGTATCCCCAACGGGTTAGTCAGAGAGGACGGAGCGCCAGGAGTCGCGGTCCTTACACACCTCTTTCGCTTCCTCAAATCTCATCATTCTCCTCACACATTTTCGCCTAGGTATGCGAGTGCTTTTGACATTTCCGTCTGCTAACACTCTGGCTATTTGATCTTCATAAGTCAGCCTTGGTCTTCCTTGGCTTCTTTTACCACTCACTTTCGCTCTGTATATTTTCTTCGTCAGTCTTTCATCACTCATTCTTTCCATTTGCCCGAACCATCTAAGCATTCCTTTCTTCATTTTTACAATAACACTGTTGTGCAACCCTGTCATACTGCGTATCTCATCATTGCTTATCCTGTCCGCAAGCGTGACACCGCACATATTTCTGAGAGACCGCATCTCCACAGCATTTATCATACTTTCACTCGATTTCGGGCATATCCAGGCCTCACTGCCGTACAACAAAGTTGGCACCAACACCGCATTGTGGATGGCCATTTTAGCAGTGTTAGATATATTCACACTACCCACTAATGCGGACAGAGCACCGTTCACTTTATTGCCAGCTGCTACCCGTCTCTCCACATCCAACTCACATCTTCCATCCCTCGAAAACGCACTCCCCAGGTACACAATTTCATTCACCTGTTCTAGACATTTTCCATTTACACTAATCACACATTTCGTTTGTTCCGCTTCTCTTTCAAACACCAGAACCTTAGTTTTGTTCACATTCATTTTCAATCCTTTTACTTCACAATCTTCTTTCATGCACGTGACTAGTGTCTGCAACTCTGCTTCTGATGGTGCTATTAGCACAGCATCGTCAGCGTACAATAGGCAGTTTACCACTGTGTCACCACATCCCATACCACTCATATTACCTTTCAATCTCTGGAGGCAACTGTCCAAATACAGCACGAATAGCCAGGCAGACATCACGCAGCCCTGTCTGACACCAGAACAGACTTCAAACCAGGGCGACATGTCACCGTCTATCCTTACACAGGCTCTATGGTCTCGATATAATGACCTCACAGCCTGCAGTAAGGAGCCCTCCACGCCATATTCAGGCAGAAGACTCCACAATTTCTTCAGCACTACTCTATCGAATGCTTTCTCTAGATCCACAAAAGCGCAGAAAACTTTCTGACCTAAAGCCAGAAACCTTCCCACGATAACGCGAAGCGAGAAAATCTGATCCATACAACCCCTACCGTTCCTGAATCCACCTTGCGCCTCCCACAAATATCTTTCTGAAACACCTTTCATACGTTCAGTCAATACTATAGTATAGACTTTACTCGCTAAGCTGACCAAGCTGATGGCCCTATAGCACGCACAGTCTAGGTAGGAACCTTTCCCTTTATATAGAGGTACTATGACTGCCGTGCGCCAGTCCTCTGGAACCTCCCCCTTCTGCCAACAAAGGTTGCAGAGTGCACAGAAGGCATCCCAGACCCTAGGACCACCATACTTGATCATCTCAGCAGTCACCTCATCAATTCCCGCAGCCTTTCCACATTTCAAACTTCTTATCACTTTCTCAATCTCTTTCATACTAATGGCATCCTCCAGTCCCTGGCCTGAGTGTGGCAATTCATTAGAATCGCTCTCAGTATCAGAGACGGAGTCGCCACTCTCATACAGTTCTCCATAGTATTCACTCCATCGCTGCAGAACATCCTTTTTATTTGTAAGCAGGTTGTTTTCTTTCGAACGCACTATTCATTCTGCAAGGTGCCGGACCACTTCGGATCTTACGTACTTCTTTCCAAAATAATTTGGAATTTTCCTCTAAGTTGTCCGACATCTTGTATTCATCTAACACCCTACACCTTTCACGCTTCTCTTTCACTAGTGCCTTCGTTTCTGCTTTCTGCAGCTTATACCTGTCTTTCATCAAATTTTTCATACCACAGTCATTAGTAGCAAGGTAGTCTCGCCATGCTTTCTTTTTCTTATACACAGCCACTTTCACCTCATCATCCCACCACACATCACGCTTTTTGCCGTTCCCAATCTTATTCATTCCACACACTTCTTTCGCAGCCTCAACCATACTATCTCTAAGGTTCTGCCAGCATTCTTCAACATCCTCGCTCAACACTTTCAATCTATCATCAAGCTTACTGGATAATACCCTTTCATATTCATTCCTGGTGGTCGCATCCTGCAGTTTCCAGCTTTTAATGCGGCTAACCGCTGCAGGTTTGGACACTACGCGATGTTGCCATGCTGCGAACAGACCCCTTATTCTGGTTATCACCAGAAAGTGGTCCGTCCCGAGATCGGCTCCTCTATACGCTCTTGTGTCCATTACCTGCTTCTTAAGTCTGCTATCCACCAGGAATAAATCAATCATACTTCTCGCACCCTTTCTTTCCCACGTGTACTGATGGATCCTTTTGTGCCCAAACATGATATTAGCCACAAAAAGATCCTTTTCCATACACAGTCCTAGCACAATCTTACCAGCATCATTTACTCTCTTATCTCCATATTTGCCTAGGACAGACTCAAATCCTGTTCGAGCTGTCCCGACCCATCCATTCATGTCTCCACACACAACAATTCTTTCGTTCTCTTCAACCGTCGCTAGAACTTCTCTAACATTTTCCCAGAACTGCTCTAGTTCAGCCAAACCGACAGAGGACACTGGGGCATATACTGCCAAAACAAAAATTCTTGTCAACCCAAGGATTTATACATTCATACTCAGTCATACAATTAACCATACGAGAGGACAGTAAAACGCCTACCCCTTGGCATCCCCTATCTCCTTGTGGTACCCCTGACCACAAAGCGATGCCTCCTCCGGGCAAGTCGGCAAGTTCACTGCCGCCTCGCTTGGTTTCACTCAAACATAGCACATCCAATCTTTTCTCTTCCATAATATCAATCACTTCATTCATCTTCTCCTCAATTCCACCTCTCACATTCCACGCAGCTACTCTGCACTCCTCCCTCCACTTCCCGCCGCTAGGTGCACAGCGTGTTGGGTGGCGGTCCCCAACGCCGAACTGCACTCTGCACACACCAGCGGGGACAGACCGGTGTACGTCGCTTCCGGGGGACGCCCTAACATTATAATTGCCGTTGTCCCGCATGGTATGCACAGAAGAGGAATTGCAGCCCTGAAAAGGGCTGGCAGGGGTCGCGACGAGCACGCTTCCTCAGTTATTATTACATAATTACATAATCATATTATTACACTTTAATAACAAATATACAAAACAAACACACTTAAGATGGCTTTCCACAAAGTAACAACTAGTATACAGAGTTAAGTGAAAAATGCTAATAGCCTCTTAGTATTTTGTGCTAAACATTATCCCCAATAACTTTTGTTCTACGACTTTTAAAAATTCATATTTTTTCTTTCATAGAAAAATAAAAATACATTAAATCATTCTGAAAATGGCACCTATTCTACCCGGTCGCCAAAGCGGCACAGGCACAGTGCAGCACTGAGGCCCGGTGCGCATGCACTGTACCATTGGACACACACACACACAGTACGTACACAGAGTAATTACGTTTCAGACAGTACAACAAAACTTAACAAATATCTTTTGACGAACACATTAAGTTTTGAAACAAGTCGTAGAACAAAACTTGTTAGGTATGATGGTTCGATCGCAAATAAAAAACTAGATACACAATCAACACTCCAACAATGTTCGAACCAAATGTGCACTCAAATGAGTATTTGAGTGCACTTCTGTTTTAGTAGTATTCGAAAACGCTAACAGCGAACATGTCAAACTGCTCCTTCAGAAATTGTAAAAACAGCACAACTAGAACGCTAAAAAAGACGGAGATTATTTTCGGTTAATAAATTAAATAATATTATTTACGAGTTCTAATTTCGTTATAGTAGTAATGTTACATAGCTCTTTTTTATTAAATTCGTAATCATATTTTTAAATATTTCCTGACGATATGTCTTATTCTTGTCACTTTCATGTAACAAATCAAAATGACGTAAATAGCAATGCAAATAGATTATGTGAATTATACTTTACGCACGAGACGTAAGATTGCATTTCAAATATTTTTTTTTAACAAACTTCGTTTCAATGTCATGCAAGAATCGTTTCGATCTTTATTACCTTATGGTTTGACAGTAAGGTCTACTTTAGATTAACACAATATTACTGATAATGCTATACGATATTAAAAATATATACGGCAATTCAACAATAATTTGTTTACATTTTACATGAAATTGTGAATCTAGTTCTTTTTGTGATCAAAGGTATGATGACAGGAATTTTGCACTAAAAGGTTATTAGTATTTTTCAATTAACCCTATATCCGACATCAATCGAAAATTAAAATTGAAGTTGCATATTAAGAAAATTTATAGTTATGTAATAAAACATAACAAAGTGACTATGCTGAGTAGGTATTTGTCATAAACGAGACCTAGTAATTTTGTACTTTAGTAAAATTCGTTTATTTAATACATACCAAACGATTTTAAAAATAAGTAACTTTAGTTTTCGGAGTTAGCAAATATGATATATGAATGAAACTATACTATACCTCATAAGTAATAATACTGCGTAAGTAGTTCCCTATGTATTCAAGACGCTTTAAAAACGGATATCGAAAGGATAGTTTGAAGATTTTGGTATAAGTAGGTACTAATCAGCTGCCATTTTAATTTTTTCGAAAATGGTGGCGCGCAAAATAACCTATATGACCTAACATACGACTAACCTAATATATATGATTGAGGACACTTATACCAATAAAAAATTGCTAAGACTGTTACACCTAAAGTATTATGTTACAAAGTTATTTGCAGGTGATGTATGAGAACTGCAATAATCATGAAAAAAGGGATTTGAAGATAGCGGCCTATGGTCTGGGCGCTATTTTGAATTTTCACAAAATTGATGTTGCAATTTGAAACCGATTGTATCCATAGAGAATACCTAGGTGATCAATAAACATAATATCATTTTGTCCTAAAATCGCCGGTTACAAAGATATTAATGATTTTCGTGATACCTCTATAAGGCTGTGCTATCGTCGAGATATATTTATTTAATCAAAGTAATTACCCCTCGTTGTCTATACATTTTTGCCATCTAATCAAAAGTTCATTTAAACCTTTGTATTAGAACTCTGGGGAACTGGAATCCACAAACTGTGGAAGAGCATTTGGTACTGCTTCCTGGGAAGAAAATATTTTCCGTACAAAATATTGTCCAATTCGCGGAAAAATGGTAGTCGGTTGGGGAGTACGGAGGATGGATGACAGATGGTTTCTAACTGCAGGTTCTGTAGTGTTAAAACTGCTTCTCGAGGAGTGTGAGGTCTTGCGTTATCATGGAGCAATAATGGTGAAGATCAATTGACGAGTCGGGGCTGTTTTGCTGCGAGTATCGCCATCGTTGTTCAGAGTTCTGCACAGTAGATATTTGCTGTTATTGCTTGACCGGATCGGGGAAAACTGTAGTAATTTACACTATGAAGTGACCACCAAACAGTTACCATCATCTTTCTATGGGTAAGCTTCGCTATAAAGCGTTGGTGTGGCGTTTGATCCAGAGTCAGCCATTACGTTGTTTGCTCGCGATTATCTTAAAAAATCCAATTTTCGTCACACGTCGCAATTTGGTCCAAAACCCCTTCATTGCTGTACCGGCTTAACAAGTTCAAGGCAGGCAAGCATCAACGCGTGCTGGTCACTGCAGATCAGTCAAATCATGAGGCACCCATTTTCCAAGGTTTTTAATTTTACCGATTGGCTGCGAATGGGTCAATATTGTGAGTATGTTAACGTCAACGATGCCGCTGATTCCTTGGTAGGTTGACACGGATCGGCGTCCACCATAACCCTTAATTCAACGTTGTTTACCTTGGTGGCTGGTCTTCCTCGTGGTTCATTCTTCAAGTCGAAGTTTCCACTACTAAAGCGGTTAAACCAAAAACGCACGGTGCGTTCGTTAGCCGTATCTTCTCCCAACACAGTATTGATGTAACGAGCTAGTTTCTGCTACGTTAGTCCCACGTCGGAACTCGTATTCGAAAATTACTCTGGTTTTCTCTGTGTCCATCTTCTTAAAAGCTGAATGTAAAAAATTGAAAGTCCGAACAGTCAAATGTCATGATTTAAAAAAAGTTAAAACGTTATAGTTTTCGGGTAAAAAAAGTTACTCTGAAATCTGACACTACGCAGGTTTAATTTTAATTCAAAGTGGACAGTGCTTAAAACGGCAATTTCATACTTTAATCCCTATTACATACTGAAAAATAAATATTTCAAAAATATAGTTTTTTTTTTAAATCAACGATTGTATTTCTGATTTAAATTAAATACAAAATATTGAAATCAACATTTTGGAATTATATACATACATTTTATATTTATATAATATCGTGATCACAAGGTAGGTAGGTAGTTTTATCTAATTTTACTTTAATGTAAAAACAATTTACTGAACTAAAAGTACATAAAAATATGTAAAAAATTAGATTTATAGAAAAATAGAATAGAATTTGATACACAATTAATACGAACTATTTACACATTACCTACGCAATGTTATTTTTTCAGTTTTTAGGTTAGTATTTTTTTTCAACTTCCCGAATAATCGATGTTTTATTTCGGAATCAGCTCTAATGATTGGGAAATAATTCTAATATGATTTTATATTTTTTTATCGAATACCGATATTTATCGATTTTTCTTTCGATATTTATCGTTTTTCAAAATGGACCGATTATCGATAAATAACCGATTATCAATTATCGGTTTGCATGCCCTAGGCGGCGCAGCTAGAGATGTGCCAACTCGGAAAAAACGAAACTCGATTTAACTCGAGTTAAAATTCACGTAACTCGGGTGGAACTCGAATTACGTAACTCGAGTTAACTGAATGGAAGAGTAAATTATTTTTTTGAATTTTACCAACTTATTCTCTCGGCTTTAGTTAAAAAAAAATTCGAACAAACAAATAAAATGTTCATGTTTCAATTCTTTCATTTTTTATATTATTTATTTATAATGTATTGGGAGAGTTATACTAACTAAAGTAAAAAAGGAAATTGTTTGAAATCAAATTATTTATTTATGTATTTTTAGCTTGAACTTTAATTTATAAAAGTATTTATATTTATTATCAATAAAACTATGTAATTATATAGCAGTCTTTTCAAAATAAAATCAGACTAATATTATCACAATAACAATATTTTTATCAAAATTAGCTAATTAGTATCACAAAGAATTTTTTTTCAGTAGTTAAATTATATGTTGATTTTTTTAGGAAGAATTTGAAGGCTTATAAAGCTTTTATTACTGTTTGATGTCCAAATATCAGATGTTAACGCTAAATAAGATGTATCTTCTAACTCCTTCTTTAAAGATTCGGATACCAATTTATATTTTTCATCTACCATCAAAACTAATGTTTTTCTATTCGGTAGTTGATAATCAGCATTCAATGCTGTCGAGTATTCTTGGAAACCTGAATTTTCCATTATCTGAAATGGCTGCAAATCTTTCACTATCAAATTAATTAAAGTGGTATCACCAGAATTTTGCATTATTCTTTTTGGCATAATAAGACGGGTTTGAGTGTGCCTTAACCTTTTTTGAGGAGGCTCAACATTCAATGTGGATACCAGTGACTGCGACGAATCGACCGAAATACTCGTATTATTTTCATTTGTTGATGATGAAGTCGAACTTATGTTTCTTTCTTCGATGGCAACACTTGGATGCTTATTTTTAATGTGGTTTAATAATGTGGTCGTATTCCGATTATATTTGAATGAATCTGAACACTTTTTACACGTAACACGTCCACTAACTGGCGATTTAAATACATCCCAAACCAAAGATTTCCTTTTAGGACCCGGCATTTTTCAAAAACACAACATAAAATACGAAAATATACAATAATAACCGGTACTCTAAAGTTAACCTCAAATCTACATAAATGTGACACTTGTTTGTTATGAATGAATATAGTCTCAAATGATCGGCAAACTTCGCTCCATGTCGGTTTCATTCGGTTTTCGAACTCGAGTTGAAGAGATTCAACTCGAGTTGGTCGAGTTAAGCCCAACTCGAGTTAACTCGAGTTAGCTACTCGAGTCGACCATCACTAGGCGCAGCTACCTACAATCATGAGTATTGGTGAAGGTAAATTATATTGTCTTATGTCACAATTATATCAAAAATAAGCGTGTGGTCCTTAAAATTAAGATTTTTACACTTTTTATCAGGATCCTATTAGCAATAGTATATTTAGTTTGAGAATAAAATCAATGCAATACATTCTGATAAGTCACTTTTGACATGAAAAATCTCTGAAACTGGTGGCTCAAACACAAAATAACTTATTATATTCTGTGATCATCTGAGGGTACCTTAGCGATTTATAAAGGTTGGAAGGTGCGACAGCGACTTCGGAAAATTTCAAAATGGCGGATAGCGATAGGCCATTTTCAATACTAAAATCTTCAAACTCCTTTAAAAAATATGTGGCGGCTAATACGATTTAGAATGTACTTACTAATACTTGTACCTATAGAAATTGCTATTGGAATACAATATATTACGTAAAAACATTTACTGAGTAGCTCTGAATAGGTAATTCAATAACCATGAAAATTATTTTCATTAGATATTGTGATATCTATTAGTGAAAATATATTTTCATGGTTATAGAAGTTTATGTACAAAGTTCATCTATCTTTTTTTGCAAATAACTCTGTAACGTGACATTTTATTATAACTTCATAGGTACAACCAAAAACGTTAGATTAGAAGAACCATAGTGGATTTTGCAGTACTAATTTTTTGAAGATGAGAACATAGGAATAATTTGTGTGACGTCATGTATGATTTTTCATTTTCGTAAATGGTAGCCACGGTAATGACAGAGATAGAGAACATACGTGACGTCAGGCAAGATCATTTTTCCTGTTTTCAAAAAATGATTAGTACTGTAAAATCGTTCTAATATTCTTCGATACCAGATACAACAAAGTAAATCGATACACGTACAACCAAGCATATTATACCGGACTCGGACCAAGAACCTTAGTCCAAGATGGCGAAACTAACCGTTATTTTGAATCACATTCCATAAAATATTAGGTTGTATAGTTAACTACAAGTAAAAAAAACTACAATTCCAATTATTAATTTGTCTTTATATATCACAATTAGGAAAATACTTTGTATTTCCAATAAGTAATACAATTGGGGAGTTAAGGGTGACTTGCGCCAATTATATAAACTCGATTTAAGGATTTGACTTCTCGCTTACACAAACTATTTTAAATAGATAGTGCAAGGGCAACCTTAAATTGGGTTTAAATAGTGCAAGCCACCCTAAGACTAGTATTTGCTAGTTATAATCAATTGTTGAGTATTTAGCATATATGAATGACAATACACCCATTAATATTCCTATTAAATTTACAGTTTTTCAAAAAATGACCATAGACAAGTTTATCCGGGCTTTTAAATTGCTGTCTGCAAATAATTTTCTATCGTTTTTCAAACACGAGCTCGCAGTCCTTCAGTTCGCGGATATAATATTATGAACCGAAATACAATATTTTAGAAATAAAATCATCTAATCCTGCTCATGTATTCAAGCTGACTGAAAGCTGTTAGACACTGACAGTACCAGATTATAACGCTTGCTACATTGACCATAAAACAAAAGACCCTCATTGTGGTAGCCTAGTCAGACTGAAATGGCGGTTCCTAACTTAATTCCTGTGGAGGGCGAGTTGAAATTATTGGCATCAAATTGAACTTTATTTAAGCATTGCAATCCAAATTTTTTGCTAATGGAAGGGAACTTAGCGTACACAATGAGTTCCTGAACGATGACATGCGTCAATAATCTACTGGGGCATACTAGTAAGATGGCGAAACGCTTGTTTGCAAATACTAATTGTCTTTTCACAGTTCCACAAAGAGTTCAGAGTTTCAGAGTTGAAAATGTATTTTTCAGGATTTTGTACAGACTTAAAAATAGGAGATCAAAAGGAGTAACAGAACCCTTAGCCTTATAAAATCGTTCGTGTCCGTATGTCTGTCGCAGTCGATATGCTCAGCAACTACACAAAGTGCAATTTAAGGTCACAGTGATGTGACATATCTTATTAACTGACATGTTACACTATGTAACGTTTTCAATATTTAAATTAAAATATTTGCATTAGTTGAATCGGTCATTTCAAAAACCACATAACTCAAGTTTTTTAACTCAATTTTTTTGTTGCAAATGCTTCTATAAAGGTAGACCTACAACTTGGGTACAAACCACCCAATTCAGTACATTCCTTCTTCATAAAACAACACCGCGTAATCGTCGTTGATTGCTTAAACAACATAAGTCAGTTGACTTAAGTGGTTGACGGTAGCAAATATAACAATGTAACTATATTGACTTGCAACGAACGGTAGCAAATATAACAATGTAACTATATTGACTTGCAACGAACGGTAGCAAATATAACAATGTAACTATATTGACTTGCAACGAACGGTAGCAAATATAACAATGTAACTATATTGACTTGCAACGAACGGTAGCAAATATAACAATGTAACTATATTGACTTGCAACGAACGGTAGCAAATATAACAATGTAACTATATTGACTTGCAACGAACGGTAGCAAATATAACAATGTAACTATATTGACTTGCAACGATTTGATTATTTGAAATATTTGAATTTAATGATTAGTTTGATGACAATGTTCTGGAGTCGTTACATTCTTCAAGATTTGAAATTTAGTTGCTTTGTTTTTGGAAAATATCTTTAAAAAGTTACAAGCGAACAGACGTCCAATAAAGGGCAATGGTACACAGAGGCAAAGTGCCTTTCGGTTTTATGTTGCGAAACATTTACTCATAGAACTGAAAATTAAAAATGTTTTGGACTTTAAGAAAAGGTGGCCAAAAAATAACAGACATTCGTCAACAGAATCATTTGGGAGGTGTTCAAATGAAAGAAAAATACATTTAAAAAGAAATAGGTGATTTAAAACGAGTTCAGAAACAGGACATTCTGAAGAGCATATGCTATTTTATCAAAACATATTTACCTGGCCAACTGCAAAATGTTGGAGATAGTTCAGATGAGAATGATGGAGAATATGGTTATTTACCATAATGATAGAAAAACCTGATTGTTCAAATTAAAAGCCATCTAACCCTCTTTCTTGCTAAAACAACAAAGTCCAGAAATGTTTATCTGGTTTTTCTTCTTATATTATTAACGAATTATATAAAAATTGCGATATTTAAAACTTTTAAGTTCAAAGCTGTATTCGGCCCTAAAAGTCCTTACAAACTCATTTACTTGTAAATGACAGTTTCTTCTGATTTCTGAAAAATTGAAATTGCTTGATTTATGTGGTTTTCGAAATGACCGATTCAGTTATGTATCTGTCTGAAATGTTTTTATGAATTTACTATTATTAAATTGTTACAAATTTTAATTTTAATATTTGTAAAAATTACAAAGGGAAAATTGAGTATTTGAATCTGACCCGACGACAGAATATAAAAAATTTCAGGGAATATAAAGTTTTAATATAAATATCGCATATAACCGGAAAACGAGATCAACTCACCCTTGACCGATTTTTTAAATTGCTTTAAGAAATTTTAGTTTCAACTTGATCTATATAATAATAGCTCTAATCGAAATCTCACCTTAAAAGAATGGCAATAAATTCCAATATAAGTAAGAAAAAATCTAATTAAATTATGCGACTGCATAATTACACTTTTTACATTTCACTATAGAAATAAATTATTCTTAATTTTAATCCAAAAATATATTTAATCTGTAACAATACTGAATGTAGCTTTATCTACACCAATAAATAAAGAGAATTTTTTTCCTTTAATAAATTTCAAGGAATCTCTATCTACTTGAAGAATATAAACAATAAAATCATTATAAACATATTCTTCTAGTATCCTCCAGTTTCCTGTTATCACTTCCTCATTGTATAATTCAATTTTCTCGAATAATGTTTTAACATCAATTTTTACATAACTGTTTATTTTCATAATAATTTTAGGTTCATAAGTGTTATTGAATTTTATCATTTTTAAATTGGCGTCTGTAACAATATCTTCCAGCCATTTCAACGTTTTTTCACTGTGGCAACTATAGATTAATCCGCCATCTTGGATGCCATGACAGCTAAGTAAAGGTAAAAATTCTGATGTTACGTTTATAGAATCTGATATCTTCATCTGTATTTCTATTACAGTAGCAATATTTATTTTCTCTTCTGGGTAATTATTAGGTACGATGCAATATTTTTCTAAATCAAATTTAATTTTCTTCGCTGTCTGTACATCAGAATCTTCCGATGTTGTCCGAGATCGTTTGGTATTCGGACTTAAATTGCTTGTATTCTCCTCTTTCTGTAAACTATTTTCAGTATTTATAATTGATTCATTATTATCATCGAAAATATCACAATCAGCATTCATTATAAGGCTTTCCAAGCGTTTTATATCGTTATCAAGCTCTTCCATATCCGTTTCAGTAGAGATTTTGCTTGTATCAGTAACATTAGTAATGTTCACGCTTAAGTCTAGCTCTTTAGACAAAGAGTTATTACAATCAGTCTTATCAGTTACTTTACAATCTATGTTACTGGATATCTCGTTTTTATTATCTTCGGCAGCTACAGAACTCTTTACATTGTTTGCAATACTATTATTCGTATTATTAACTGGGGTAGTGTTATCATTCGATGGTGAAACATGGGGATTTTGGGCAGAATTAACGAATCGTTTCTTATAGTAACTTTTTCGCAGAATAAAATGACTGTAAAAGACAAAGAAATCAGTTATCAATTATGTTATACAAAAGTTATCAAGATTTTTCAATGCATTACCGTAAATGATTACGATAATTGTAGATTTCATATTGTTATCAAAAAAGATATATAACCTCGTATAAAATTGACCTGAGAGCTCATACATCCCAAATAAATGATAAATTTTTATTACTATACAATTTACAGAACAAAAATCAAAACGAACGAAGCCATGACTTGGCGCTCTTATCACCGCGTGTCAAAAGAATTTATATGTCTCTATCTCATTGAGTGTAACCACAAGTAAAACAGTTAGCTATAATAACTATGGCAATCTTACACTGCCGGTGTAATTCGTGTCAGCTCATGACCAACTTGACGTACAAAATATTGCAGCACTGAAATAAATATTTGTAAAATTCTCGTAAATCTTAAGTGTTTTAGCTAAGTGGCCAAACCTGAAGGGACTTTTCTTTTATTTCACAACCGAGATCATTTGCATTAATACAGTTAAGGCGACCTAACATCAATTTATGCTGTATTTCTTTCCATGGTGGCCTATAAGAACCTGAGACCCGAAAGATCAAATGCAAACCGAGCATATAAAATTATGCAAATAACACCTGCACACAGCCAATGTTACATAGTGGCGCCCAACGTGTTTTGGCTTAGTAGCTAAAATACTTAAGATTCAAAAAATGCTAGTGCATTCACGAAAATAAAAATATGTCATGTTAAGTTGTGTATCGTTGTACCGCGGACCCTTCCCTAGTCACGCACATTAGTAAAAGTCTAGAAACTAGGTCAACAAAAAACGGACATGCTCTAAAAGCAAAAGCTACGTTCATTTTGGTTCTTGCTCTGAGATATAATTAATAAAATGTATTTTTTAATAAAACAGTTTTGTTGTTCCGCAAATCATGGATCCCATTTAAATGGGAAATTAGTGAATATTCGGGCAAGGAGTGTCAACCACAAACACGACAATACGATCGTTGTGGTACGATTTGTGCGTGTGTTAATGTATAACAGCTATGTAGCTAAATAGCAGTTTATTAGAACGAAAATACACTTTACGAATAAAAATAAATCCATAAGATTTATTTTTATTCGTACCATTTATTTTTATTCGTGAATAAAAATAAATCCATAAGATTTATTTTTATTCGTACCAATTTAAGCGATCGTAATTCGATTTTAATTTGAAACTTAACATTAAAAATGACAAATACGAAAGTAGTTTCTGATTAATTTTGATATATTATACGTGCACGATAACATGAGACTTGTAAGTAATCCCCTTGTACCGCTAGCAGAGTCATTATTTTTGTCCCTCATTTCGTTTCGTTCGATAATGTTAGCTTCAAAACAATTATAGTCACATCAATTAGCACTCTGTGATAAGCATGATGACAGATTTTGAAATCCCCTTCTATAATGTAGGTACATGTCTGCTGTTTATTTAACTACCTATAACCTACGTTTATTGTCTTTGCCTGTGTACCTACACCTGTATTCGTACCACTCTTAGTTGTAAACCCCGCCCCAGTAAGTTGTATTATAGCTGTGACACTGAACGGACGGACCGGTGTTGTACCCCTTCTCTGTGTGCGATGTAATTAAAATTAATTTGTTATTATCTGTGGAGCCTTTCCGTGAACCAAAAACGTGAACTTGAAATTGTGTTGTGCTTTGTGTGTGCTCGTGATTAATCACTACGGAGGCGCTGAAAACGAACCGACCTAGAACAGTAAGTGATTTCAAGGTACCTACCACTAAGACTGACATTTAGTACACAATTTTTTTTTTCCTTTTTCATATACATCTTTGGTAGCAAGAGTAGTTAAATCCCCTTTTTCTACATCTATTATTTTCGAACAAAATAATATTTAAGCAATAAACTAAGATTTAACGCCAATTATTGCAAATTTTTCTACGTAATTTGAATTAAGCGCGAAAACGCTAGGTGTCATGGCGTCCGCTTATGACGTCACGCCTAGGTAAATATTGTTCTACATTACGTTATTAGGGTTACATTCACAAATCAGATAGAATACAAAAGTTATATTTACCTAGGCGTGACGTCATTCGCTCTGATTGGTGTTTCAGTTAACATGGCCTATTGCAGTATTTTATACTTTTATTTTATTAAAAATATTATTATTCTCAATGTCTAAATTAAAACTGAGTCGTTATGTAGAATCGTTTCAACTTATATTTTTCTCTAAAACCATTTATTATTTGATTCTTTAATACCGTCATCATGCCTATTGTGTAACATTTCAATAACAAGAGTAGAGATAAAAATAGGTCGCCTACGTATTAATGAGATTGTATGTGAAACACTGACTTTCGTCTTTGTGAAGTAGTCAAATAACCGTCAAGTGATTGTGCACAATGTAGTTGAATGGAGGTAGTCGGAGATAGTTTAATTCTAATCGTCGCTATGTGTTGTCAAATAGAAGAAGTCTAGTGCATCAGAATTCGTATATCCTTAGCTGTATATGTATGTTGTTAAATATAGACAAAATTAATAGTTAAATTTGTGTTTTCAGTAAACATTGTGCGCTTTAATAGGTTCTCTTATTTTAGCAAATAAAAGAGAATATGCATGTTTGCAGTAGTTCTCTTAATGGTATAATGATTTTTAAAGAGTAATAAATATAATAACGATAACCAATTTTATTTTGTTTAACAAAAAATATTTTCGCATTTTTTTGTGTACCGTACATGAGGCAATAATGTCATTGGGTTGAGGTCTCATGTTATTGGGCACGGGGTAGTATGTTGCATGGAATAAAAAATATATAACGACTAGAAGCACTTACTTGAAGGTTTTGTTGAACTCGACACTCAAAAAACATCCCCTGGAACCGTCTATCATCTGTTTAACCATATCTATCTCTATCTTCGAGCCAACGCCCTTATGTAGTCTCGTGTTTACATGTTCCACAATGTGATGCACATATCTGCACTGTTTTGTATTCAGAAGTGAATCAAATCGAATTTCTCGCGCCAACTCTTCACTTTTCACAAAATCCAATATGGCCGTCATGCAAACAATTTTGTACGCTATTGTCTTGACAGATTTACACGTTGTAAGCATCGAATTCACTTTGTAATCAGTCTTTAACGAGTTTATATCTTTAGTTGTTATTACTTTATATGGGATTGAACTCTTTTTTTCTATTTCTTCTATGGTAACACTGCGACATTTCCGTCCATTTTTAATCTCTGTATTTTTATTTGAATTTTCCGGGGAAGTGTTGCCAATTTCAATTTGTAATTTAGCCATTGTTCTTTCTATTTTCGATGTTTTTAGTTTTTGTCTTAAATCTGGTGTTGTGTGAGTACTCTTTGTTATCGTTACCTTTTTTCTGGAACTAACAAAAGGATATCACTAATAATATAAAAATCTGCTACTTCTAAGAACCTTAATCATAATAAATGTTAAACCATGACCAAAATGGAGACCTACTTTTGTTAGCTGTTGTTAATATTAGAGATTAAATGTTACAATCATAATTGTTGATTGATGGCAACACTATCATTTTGAGGGTGTTGCTAGTTAATAATAATTGATTTGTGATTCAGTCTGGTGGTATTTTAATGTCAAAAAATTTGTCAAAAGTTACAAAAGCTAGCGAAAGGACATCTTTTCGTTATATCTCTATACTATATATTCTACATTTCCACCCATTCCATTTCATCCAAAAGGAAATGTATATTTAGAAGCTATCTGTACACTTTCGACAAATTACAGAGGACAGTTCTGTATTGTTTATTATCTATAGGTATATACAACCTGTAATCACAGAGGAATAAAGTTGAATTTGAGATTGCTTATATTTTTAAGGCAAATATTTGTTTGTGTTTTCGTAGTGATAGGTGACCCAAAAAATACAAGCGAGATGTCAATTTCGCGCCATTGTACGGTAAAGTGTTGCCAATGAAAAAAAAACAGCGTTACAGCTGCCTGTTCAGTGTTTTTAAAAATGGAGCACTACACGAAAGAACAACGCGTTTTCAACTTATCTCATCCTGTGATCAGTGAGTGTCCGGAGCCGGAAAACCGGACGTCGCCTGTGTGTAGATGTCGTTAGTGTAGTGTGTCGAAGTACCGACAGTGACAATAATAAAAATTCAAAAATGCGTTGAATGAGTGTGGGTAGTTGCAAGAAACCGCACACTACGAAGACGACATTCATCCTCATCAGTCTGCCCGTGACCACGATCGGAGCAATCCGGTCGAAACGTCGGGATAAA
This sequence comes from Zeuzera pyrina, assembly GCA_907165235.1. Lineage (NCBI taxonomy): Eukaryota > Metazoa > Arthropoda > Insecta > Lepidoptera > Cossidae > Zeuzera > Zeuzera pyrina. The sequence goes on from OU015645.1 coordinate 7,771,907, forward strand.
ATAGGTAATTAGCCTTAAAGTATAAACGCGACATAGACCCGTGAGTAAATATTGTAAGATGTGTACAAGTCGTGAAAGTTTAAAAACATTAATAAGCGCGTTTTCATTTCTGAACAATATTTTAAAAATAATGAACATTTGGCATCAACCATTCGCAATTTTCGTACAAAATGTGATGGGAATATTGATTTTACTACATCAACTATGAAGAGATGATTTTAAAGTTTAGGGAGTCTTCAGACATTTCCCTGGAATTTTTTGAAGTTTAAAGTTTATGTCAACAAGTATACGTCCAGCCTTGAAGGACGAAATTGAGCGCTGTATCCGAAATTCGGCCGTATTTATGCAAAACAGTCACACAAAATCGACAAAAGAGTGCGTATGCGCTGGCAAAGCCGTGGAGATCATTTACCCAATATGCTATTCCATACCCTATACAGTATATTTTATGAAACAAAAAAAAAAAACATATTTATTAAAAACTTGTTTTGCCATAAAATTACTTCTTGCGTGAATTTTGTGACACTCATTATTTAGTTATGTGATAAAACAATTTATAAATAATGATGGCTAGTGAATGTATGTTTATGTCTTGATAATTTCAGCTTATGTTCTGGACATCAGTTGGGCATAATTCAATTAATTTCTTAATTCAATTAACATTTTAATTGCAATTAATTTAATTCAATTTAACATGTAATTGTGGGATGCAATTATATTTAATTCCAATGAAGTCCTTAATTGTAGTTTACAATTAATGTAACTGCAATCATTTAATTTCATTGCAATTAATTTAATTGCAATTAACAATTATATGTCACGTTCCAGTTATTATTCGGCCTAAGTAATAATGTCTTTGAGTACAATAAAGCAAAAGGTACGACATAACCAAGTACTTTATTAGGTTATATACTACATTTGTATCAATTAAAGACTTCATAGGTTCATTTAGTATTTTTATGTGAACTAATATATTTTCTCTCTGTCTCAGATTGCATCGTAAGACATTGAACACGTATTGTCTTTAAAGTGAATGCGGCTTCGGTTTAGTATATAATATAATTGCAATTGCAATTTAAAAAAACAAAAACCGATTTATAAATTTTATAATTGTAAAATTTCACAATTATAATTTATTAATTGTAATTGTAAGATTTCGCAATTACAATTGATTAATTGTAATTGTAAGATTTCACGATTACAATTTATTAATTGTTAATTGTCAAAAACCGCAATTACAATTATTAATTCCAATTGCAGTTCACAATTACAATACAATTTTAATTGTTAATTGTTTTAAAAATTACAATTTGCCTAACACTGCCGACACTTACACAGCAATATCTGACTCAAGGCGAAGATCAGGCGCGTTGAGCATCTTCTCCTTCAAAGTATTCACCAGCTCTATCTCCCTTTCGTTGTTCAAGCCTGCAAGAACGAGATAGATGTTACGTATATTCCTTAAAGATGTACCTATAGCATTCACATGTAATGCAACAATTCTGGATTAGACGGCGAGCGTTATATTACTGCTGTTTTAAAAAGTGATATATTTTATTTATTAGATTTAAATAATTAAGTATTTTGATTACAAATGTGAAAACACTACGTGAAAGTCGTTGACAGAAATTCGAGTTATTGGCTTTTAAACTTCGATAGTGGGAACGGAGTACGGATAAGCTAAAGGAACAATGCTGTGGCGCCACAAATTCGCCGCTTGAAATGAATGAAATAAAAATTAAAACTGGTCACATACAAAGAAAAACTCTCTTCGTAGCTAACTTCATGTTGTTAAATCAACGCGCAACTTTCGTTCAAACTTCATGGTTGAACATCGATGACGTAACTTCCGTTAGCCGCTGAAATTCACCTAACGCCTTCGATCATATATAAAAACTAGATACACAATCAACGCTCCAAAAATGTCAAAAAAAAAAAAGAAGTGCACTCAAATGAGTATTTGAGTGCACTTCTGTTTTAATAGTATTCGAAAACGCTAACAGCGAACATTTCAAAGTGCTCCTTCAAAAATTGCAAAAACAACACATCCAGAACGCTAAAAAAAGACGCGAGTTCTTATTTTCGATTAATAAATAAATTATATTACGTGTTCATTATTTCATTATAGTAATAGCATTACATAGCTTGTTTTTATTAAATTCGTAATCATATTTTTAAATATTGCCTGACAATATATGTCTTATCCTTGTCACTTTCACGTAACACATCAAAATGACATAAAAGCAACGCAAATAGATTATTTAAATTATATTTTATGCACGAGACGTAAGATTGCATTTTAAATATTTTATTTGACAAACTTCGTTTCAATGTCACGCAAGAATCGTTTACGAGCGTTTATAACCTTATGGTTTGACAGTAAGGTCTTTAGATTAACACAATATTTCCGATAATACTATACGATATTTAAAATATATACGTCAATTCGGATAATAATTTGTTTAAATTTTATAGATTGTGAATCTAGTTCTTTATTTGTGATCGAAGCCTAACGCGCCAAAAGCCGTATAACTTAAAAAAATACGTATATTATTACTATCATCATAAATCATAACATTTAAGTGTATTTAGTGATAAAAAAATCACCTGTTTAATATCGAAATTACTTAAAATCTTACCAATATTCCGTCTATTGTTCAGAGACTTCACAGAAGTGCTGACGAAATTTCTTTCTTTCCTATTCAGTTTCCTGTGGTACTCTATCTCCTTCACATTTTCTGGTGAGTGGAACAACTCGAGTATTTTCTCCAGTATTCCCACTCTGAACTCTTCGGGTGTGTGTATCTTAGATTGTTGTGTATTGGACGTATGACCCAGACCACGTCCCGTAACCTACATCAGATATTTTTGTAAAATCTATACCGTTTACTTTCGGTCTCAAGTGGTACAACTAGAGTAACTTTTCCAGTACTTCTATTCGGAACTCTTGGGGTGTGCGATTCTTAGATTGTCGTGTATTGGACATATGATCCACTCCACGTGATATCTATATTAGATATTTTTATAAAATCTACTGCTTTTACTTCTAATCTCGAGCGGAGTATGTTCTCTAGTATTTCCACCTGAAACTCTTGGGTTGTGCGCGTCTTAGATTGTGTGTTGGACGCATGACACAAGTCACGACCTGTAACCTGTATCAGTTAATTTTATAAAATCTAAAGCTTTTACTTCCAGTCTCGAGTGGAACAACTAAAGTACCTTCTCCAATATTCCCACTCTGAACTCTTGGGCTGTGTACGTCTTAGATTGCTGTGTTAAACGTATGACGTAGACCATTTGGGTAGTAACCGGACTCTGTTGGGATGCAGTTAAATGAAGTGAAACATTTCTTGCGACCGCCGCGCAGTAGCCGCGTTCTTGTATTAATTAATGGCGATTTTGAACTCTATTTACTAAGCACAAAAAATTTAAATCTATCAGCTTATAAAACCTAATATGATTGGTACCCTTGACATCGTTATAACCAATTTCGACTGAAATTATTTAGTTCGTTCATAATTACGATTTATATAGTGACTGTTCAGTATTCTGTTTGTATCTTAGCACCAAATCCAAAAAGAATTCCAAATTCAAAATTTCATACTTTATTCGTTCTCTTAATAAGAAAAAAAAAGAGAACAGAGATCGTCGGCTTCCTCACTCGCGCTATCGGTGTAGCCAACATACACACGTAAAAATATGGCGAACGATGTCGAGCGCTCGTTCCGCCTGGTCTAGGTAGAAACTATAAAACCGACTAAAATTATTTATTACGTCTACGGAACCCTAAATTCGGAGGAAATTGGCGCTGATCAGAGGAGTGTGCCGAACCACTCTGTGGAGGACTCGCTGCGGGCCCCCTTGGAAGTTGGCAAAGTCGCGGCTGCTCGGTGAGTTAGGTCAACTTTCTCTGTCAACTTTTGTGCTATCGAAGTACCTAAATAATACATGCGGTATTTTACCCAGCAGTGACAGTTAATCTTCGCTAATTAAAGGAAATACTTACAATCTCTAAGGCAGGCATGATCGGTTCCACTATACCCTCCCCCCTTGCCCCCAGGGCACCGCCGTCCCACCCCATCAGCTTCATCATTCTGTAAATATAAACAAGGGTTGATCATTTCTGAGTGGTAGAGCCATGCTGCATTGCAGCACGGATTGCGCCGGCTCGCCCGGTGAAATAGCACCCTCTCACAGAATATCGGCGTGAAATAACAATATCTATTATAAATAAATAAATAATACTCCAGACAATTACACAGATTGTGTGACCCCAAACTAAGCAGTAAGGTTGTACTTTGGGTACCACACAACGAACTCTGGGGGAGTTCCCAGTAACAACACCCAGACTCCAAGCCAATTTAGAAGTTCGTTTCCTAAATTGACCTGACCGGGGATCGAACCTGGGACCCTAGTTTGGAAAGCAGATGCATATGCCACTGCGCCAACGGGCTAGTATTGCTGTTGTGTTTCGTTCGGTGAGTAAGAGTGCCGGTGGCCCATCACCCTTCCCCCTACTTTCCCTAGTTCCCTGTCGGCCGGCAACGCGCCCGTAACTCTCCGGACGCTGCGGGTGTCCATGGGCGGCGCTGGTCAGTCTCCATCAACTGACCCGCTTGCTCGTTAGGCCCTCTTTTATAAAAAAAAAAAAATTTTTTTTCTTTTCAATGGCGTGACGCAAGTTGAGCGTATTTGCCAACGACAATTGTAAGAACGGGAAAAACAAAGAATTTAGGAAATTTGGAAGAATCAAGATCAGGAGCATGCAGGAATTATAAATACATAGTTCTATTATAAATTATAGATACAGAATTATAAATACATATTCTAGATTGTCCCTTTCCTTTCTTTAGGTTGTATGAATTTTAGATGTCCTCGGTTGAATTCACGAAATCAGTCATTATTCCATGTGCCCATTTGTAGGTGTAATTATACAAGTAATATATTTCCACATCGTGCCTGTCTAAATTATAATAAAAAGTATTGTCAGATTGATATATTCCATGAAAAAATAAGCTCTTTTAAGAAACAGCTTTTAAATTTGATTATTACTACTTAAATGATAATGGTTAAAATAGTAAAGTATGGATTAATGATTTTAAATTAATGATTAATAATAATTAATGATTTTAAATTGTAGTCGTGTAAATATTTTAATTCACTGAGATAGCTCCATTTAGTATTAAATATTAGTAATTAGTGGAAACTTAACTGATGTATGTATTATTGTATTGTTTTAAAATTATAAGTGTTTTTATATTGTATGTTTCCTAAAAATAAATAAATAAATAAATATTACAACTACTTATAAATGATACAGAAATGAGAAAGAAACAGAAAAAAGAAAAAGAAAGATATATATACATATACCTAATTCTAGATTTTCATATTGCTACAGGAAACAAAATATGCAATAATTTTATATATTAAAGGATTATTACTTATTATTTTTTTATTTTTTATTTCGTGTACGTGGCTGTGAAGGTCTCATCAGACCTGTATCACTTCGACCATATTGATCTATTGTGATCGCCACTATGTAACAAATCACCACCAAGTCCCACTGCAGTCAAAAACCGCAAGGTATTCCTTGGAGTGATGTGCTGAACCTCTCTCGGACTGAGAAGATACTGGCCGAGTCAGGATCGACGAGTGCGCATCAGTGGTCCGCAGTCACACAAAATGTGCATGGGCGTTTCATCCGCCTCTTGGCAGTACCGGCACGTTTTTGTGTCAGAGAGCCCCATGTTGAACATGTGCTTGTTTAAGCAACAATGCCCAGTGAGTGCTCTAACCAAGATACGCAAGTTGCTCCGGCTCATTGCCGTGACACTAGAAGCCACTTTGCGATTATATGGCTTTATTAGGGCTTTGGAATGCTCCTGACCTGGAATATTCTCCCAATACTAAAATACTAAATTATTACTTATGTTATATACAATTAATTACTACTTTAAATTATTACGATATATTTTTATTTACAATTGTTCATGACACACGATTATAATCCACCGTTACTAAGCAATAATATTTTAAAAAAAGAATGCCATATATGACAACTTACAAATAAGAAATTTAAAGACATAGATAAAGGAACATGGATGAGTAAGAGAGAAGTGTAAAGTGAGGAGTGATCATAACTGGGACATGAGAAAAGGATATGATTTAAATCGTCCACATCGGTCCCGCACTGACACAAATCACTATCTATTATGTTAATTTTATGCAGGTGAGTTGAAGATAAATTATGTCCCGAAAAAAAAAATCTTATTACGTTATAGACGAACTGACGATAGGGTTGAAATATGCTGACTACCACAGATCCGCTACTAATAGATACTTATATTAATAGATACTTATATTAGTTATATTATGTAAGATAGATATATTAGATATACTTATACTAATAGATACTTGACTGGCCCGTTGGCGCAGTGGCATAGCATCTGCTTTCCAAGCTAGGGCCCCGGGTTCGATCCCCGGTCAGGTCAATTTAGGAAACAAACTTTTCTAAATTGGCTTGGAGTCTGGGTGTTACTGGGAACTCCCTCAGAGTTCGTTGCGTGGTACCCGTGGTACAAGCTTACTGCTTAGTTTGGGGTCACACAATCTGTGTAATTGTCTGGAGTATTATTATTATTATTATACTGCATTGATGTGCCCACTGTAGTCTGTCTCGCTTTGACAACCTATGTTTGTCAAACCAGCCTTTGCAGCCTAAAATACTGCGTCCTACCATATTAATTTTTCACTCGTTAAGTTCAAAAATAATTAAAAAACATAAGTAATGAACAAAGATTTGTTTGGTTCTTGTCTGACAAATGCCAACAGCCTAACAGTCTTAAAAGATTGAGCATGAGCATACCGATAGAGATGGAATATGTGTATCCCCATTCCCTTCTATTACAGACTTATGCCATATATTTCTTTCAGTCTAACAATTCGTGACGTCTGAAAGGCGTCTATTAATGGCAAGTGCTGACTATAATCTAACTTTTAATTGTATAGTGTGATTTGACGTTTCAGTGAGTTTTTTCTTTTTTTTCTTTTGTTTATGGCATGTCGAACAGATTAGCGCATTTGTCAATGTCATGTATTAATAAGTAGAATCCAATGTAGAATCACAAGTAAATTAGGTTTTTCTTATCGTAAAACTCCTCCAGTAAAGTGATAGTAGGCTTTACTGAAGTTATAAAGGACTTCTTGGAAGAGCGCGAGAACTTCAGCTACATATTTTTATTTAAACCTACTCCATTATTTTCACTTACACAGAATTTTAAAACATAATATACTATCACTTTTGTACTTTAAAATTCCCAAAAATGTAAAAAAAAGAAAACCTAAATAATATGACAACCTCACTTCTCCCGTTCCCGCCAAAAAGTCTCAGTGAAAGTTTTAAATAATGTGGCCAATTAAAATAGTGATGTCAAGTGATAGAACTGAGTCGATATTGATTCAACTAAATCACATAGTATTCCTACGAATACTACATCTCTTTTAGGTCTATACCTTAAAAAGTGATAATTATATCGGAAACTGTATTTTTTACTAGAAAACACTTTCCATTTAAAAGATTCACAAACTGCAAAAATATATTACATACCTCGTGTGTTCATAAGTTTTGAGACGAATTATTACAAACAATTTAAAAAAAAGTAATACTGGCAGCCTATTTATAACTTTTTAAATTTTAAATTTCGAATGTTACGAATCAGAAAAAATATAAATTCGAATGACTTTTTCATTTGTTGTGAAAATGGCGCCAACTAAAGATTTGTGTACGACTGTAATTTCGTTATTTCAAGCTGGGAAAACAACTTTGTGTATTATACGATAAAGAGATATAAGGAGGCCGGATGTTTAGATAACCGTGAAAGATGTGGGCGCCCGCGGTCTGTAAGAACGCCCGCCAACATCAAAGTGAAAAGAGAGCGAATTCGTCGAAACCCTTGTCGGACTCAAAAGAAGCTCTTCAGATCAATATTTCGCGAATATTTCGGTGAACAGAATACTTAAATATCATCTCAAACTAAAGGCCTACAATCGAAGTAAAGTGCATTATTTAAACGAGCGTCTTCGTAAATTGCGACTGGAACGAAATCGAAACCTTTTGAAGAGACACGATCCAAAAAATATCCTGTTCACCGATGATAAGATCTTCACGGTGGAAGTAAAGTTTAACCGGCAGAACAATAAGTTTTACGCCAGGAGTTCGAAGGACGTCCAGCCTTCTGTACGCAATGTCCAGCGCATTCATCATCCGGCAAGTGTGATGGTTTGGTGGGGTGCTTCCTACGAGGGGGTCACTTCGTTTCATTTTTGCGAGCAAAACGCCAAGGTGAAGGCACAAAATTACCAAAATGACGTATTGGAAGCGGTGATTAAACCATTAAGTGATAGGCTATTCGCCGGAAAATACTGAGTTTTCCAACAGGACTCTGCACCCTCCCATAAACCCAACGTTTCCTGGAAGCCAATTTACCACGCTTCATTCGGAGCGAAGATTGGCCGTCGTCGAGCCCTGACTCGAATCCTTTGGATTATTCTTTATGGACTGAATTGGAGCTAAGGGCATGCAGAAAATCTCACCCAAACCTGGGTTCTCTCAAGCGAGCCCTTATCAAGGAATCGAAACGGATTCCTATTGAAAAGATTCGTGCCGCCATAGATGAATGGCCCGGCCCACACAATTGAAGGCCTGCATTGAAAACAAAGGCGGCCATTTTGAATGACTTATTTTATATTTAAATCTAGATGTCAGTAGTTATAATTTATGTAAACAATAAATGAATATTTAACATTTCTCCAAAAATAATTTAGTTATACTGTCATAAAACTTATGAACACGAGGTATATTTCATTATTTTGCAATGTTAGGTTCTTTAAATGTTTAAGTCTCTTTGATAAATATTTGATAAATGATTGACTGACTTTGACTTTGAGGATATAAAGACTTATAAGTGGTTTAAATCTAAATCTCTTTTCCTTTAAAAGATTTAATATGAACATCATTAATTGATGATATATGCGTTAGTGCAGAAAGTTATAGTAATGCGAACTAAAAACGATTGCAATCATCAATGTAATAAAGGCCTTATTGCTTCACGTATAGAAATCAAATATAACAATAAGAGACTCATGCAATCTTGCTTATAACATTTGGACATAGCATATCGTGTACGCAACAACCAATAGCGGATGAAGACGTTTAGTCCGTAAAATAATGACGTGTTATGATCTTATGATTGCCTAAAATATTTTCGCGCCTACCAAAAGTATGACTTTTGCGCAGATATATGTCACCTTATAAGTGGCAGTGGCTTACATATGAGCGAAAAACAATCTTTTTAAAAGTTGGAAAATAGAAAACCTCAGGCCTCGATCGCTCTCCAATGGTGTGGACATGGCTTGCATCAACTTAGATTTCCTTTCATTCAGGCCAATAACCCTCTCTTTGCTTTGTGTTCTTTCTTCATGTTCGCTTGTTTGCTCGCGTGCTTGACTGTCTGTGTTCTTTTTCTCGTAGCCGGCTGACTGGAACCGTATACCAATGGCCTTGTTCCTAGCAATTATAAATAAAGTCTTTAGCGAAAATTGTATTGATACAGATGTTACATATGAAAATTATCTAGTCAACATATTGTGACGTGAATAGTTAGATTTCACGCCGCTAGTTGCGCTGTTTTCATGCTCTCCGATTGGTTTAAGTGCAAACAAAATGGCTGCGTAAAAGATTTGAATATTGTACCAAAAAAAAAATAAATAGTTGATGAACGTATCAGCAGAGGTTGCAAGTTTTATGCAAGTCACATAAATATACCTAATTTTTATTTACTTATGCCAGCTAATACACTGACACAACATTTCCTTAAGAGGGCGTACAAAGGTACACTAGCTCCACTCCTTTAAAAAAATATTATCTCGTGACTGAGAAGGAATTATGAATAACGGCTCAATAAGAACCCTCGGTAAGTGTGTCTAGAATTTTCTAATACCTTTTACAAAGTTTCATATTGAGACACGAAGCAAGAAAATAGGATCTAGAGGAATGTGGCCGCTTTTCTTTAGATCGAATTTTGTTGGTTCGTGTCTCAATATGAAACTTTATAAAAGATATCAGAAAATTCTAGACACACTTACCGAGGGTCCTTATTGAGCCGTTATTCATAATTCCTTCTCAGTCACGAGATAATATATTTTTAAAGGAGTGGCGCTAGTGTACCTTTGTACGCCCTCTTAATCTCATTGTAACTTTATTAATATGTGTAACGTCGCCACCGTCAAACCGCACTCACTCAAAGAGGCAATACGTTCGGGAGACATCGGCCGTTTCCGATCCTGGTCGGCCGCTATCGGCTCTCTCACCTCCCGCACCCCAGAGGGGGACGGAAAAAAAGAGAATGGCGGGTGCTCTCTCTCGTCGCGCGGCATGTGGCAAAAGTTTGTTTTTATAAGCGATTTGTAATGATTTATCCGTTTTGTAACTGAGTGATTATTTTTACAAAGGAAAAGTATATAAGAAAATAGATGTAATTCATTCATTGTATATGTAAATATCATAATGACATGATTATAACACATACATAGTATAAATAGTTAGAAATTAATAGAAAAATTAGTAATAGGCATGAGATGTAACGGAACAGCTATGACGTTAACAAGCCAAAATAACTACTGATATCTTATTTACCAAATGCTGCAATATTATTCCATCATGAAGCAACAAAACAAGTACAACGACACACTAATACTTTGGACGTCCTACAGAACCAATGTGTCCACCCTTAGTTGGGTAAATTGTCAAACAATAACATTAAACGTTATGGCCGGTAACGGCGACGCTCGTGTCACTATGGGTGCTGGCATAATGTTAGCGTTGCAGCCAGGCTGTAACACAATCCTAACCCAGGGTTTCTTCATGAGTGCAGCATAAGTCAGGAACACTTCCATTGTTTTGTTATTTTGATTTATTTTATTTTATTACTTCATTTTGTCCTGTACCATGTATTGTAATCTTGAATAAACCGTTTGTCTATTTCATAAAATAGTAAAGTTTCGCAAAATGCCCAGATACATAACTTTCCCCATTCTGCGATTAGACGACTTAATGATGGAATAAGTTGGCTGTGACATACAGACAAATAGACAGACAGAAATTATAAGTTCTATTTTTTGGCTTGGAAAGAAAAAAAGTGAAAAAGTAAACTATATTACCTATGGTTTTTACTGAAGGATCTCTCCCTCGAGACCGATTTGTCTCTGGATACTCTAGAGTCTATGGATGTGTTACAGTCACTGTCGAAACTGATCACGCTCTGCTTATCCAACACGCTGAAAAAAAAAACAAAATAACTTATGTGAACAACCACAGTTTACTTTTTATAAACTGTAGTTCTTGGCGACCAACACATGGAGCACTCAACCTATAGAGAAGAAATATCAGAACATTCTATTCACCACTGCTCAGTTTATTTATACTAACAAATGTCAACTCTCGCTCGCATTGAACAATACATAACCAATATTAGACCTATGTGTACATTTCTGTATATTCCGATAGATATTTAAATATGTATGTAAGGGCTTATTGTTCTATTCGGTGATGTGGCAAAAACAGAAAAAAATCAAACAACAAAACGGACGGAATCTCGTTTCATCAGTAAGTAATAGTAAATATACAATTTTTAATTTACATTTATTTTATCACGGGTCAAGATAATGTATCTATTCGTCTCGCTTTCAACTTGGTGCAGCCTTTATTACGTTGTCTCATTCTTTTTTAACGCACGCGTAACGAGTGTTGTACTCAAATAATCGAATGATGTGTTATCGATTGAAGAGTAACGTAATTAGAGTAATTTTTTTTGTACGATTTTCCTTGAAAGGGAAGGCAAAGGAGTCTATGCCCATAACAGCCGATGTCTTCAGTAATAGATATATTCTTCATTTTATTTCATTAAAAAGTCAACGTAATACATTTTAATGCTTCTTGGAGTTTCTGGCGACAAATATATTAAATCAGTTTTTCTAATAGGATCTGTTGAGGCAGACTAAGCCAATAAAAAATCTCCACATCATACTACTAAATAAGCACTTCAGGCATAAGAGACCAATCATATAATTGATTTGTGTGAAAGTGTTATAAAAAAATACATACAGACAAGGAAGCCATATAATAATCAGTAGTGAGAATAATTTATACGAAATTGATTCGTCACAAAACTCTGTAGGTTATACATTCATTACAAAATTCAGTAGGTAACACAGCAGACACTGTGTGCCTTGACCTTTGATAAATTACGTATTTTGTGATTATATTGATAGAAAATTACTTATTTTATAATTATGTTGATTTTATTAAGATTTTTACACCGTTTGATTTTTACACGATTGTTTAATTAAATACAAGAATCAAGTTCTCACACCGTCGATGTTTTTCCATAGTGTTGTACGTAGATACATATCCTCTCGCTATATAATTATGTGTTCTGTATTCCGTAAATTACTGAATTTGTGTCTGGAATGTAGTGACTCTTTCGTATTACATGTTGTTCGATTTGGTGATATTAAAATAACGATTGTTATCATCCATCGATATTGAAATTTATCGATAATGATATTTATTTGCTTGCACAACACTAGTTTTGTCTATGGTTTTGTTTGATTTTGGGCTAACCAATCAGAACACAGTAACCGCAACAGTGTTTAGACATAAATTGTTTTCATACAAAATAAATGACATTGCCACTCTATAAGGTTAAATGCTCCATGCGACCAACATTTCGCTTGAGCATTCCCGTGGTAGAAAGTGGTAGAAAATGTGGTAGAAAGTATAATTATAAATGTTGTATAGGAAAATCATAGAGATTTCAAATCTATAGAAAACATGATATATTAATTATCAATCTTTCTTGTTATTTGATAAAAAATTTGTTTTAATTCACTGCATCATTGTAATCTAAATAAATATCATACTGTTCGAGTCACACTTGATATTGGTATTGTTTTAAATTTAAAATTTAATGACTAGTAAAGTATTATTATTTATACATAAAAAATCTTGTTTATTATACTGGTTTTTTTCTTAAAGAAACACATGAAAAGAATTCTTGTACCTATGATTTCTCGACATATACAATATACATTACCGACAGTGATTAATCTCTCCTTCCTCATATATGTGACGTTACACGTGCCGCCTACCTACGTGCCATTCCTCTAATGTTGAAATGATATGCCCTTATAGACCGCGTTAAGCTTTTCAATACATAGACAGCTTCAGTGCTTCTTTGAGAACCAATGATAATTATGAAATGTGTGTAACAGAAAAGGAAAGAGATTAGGAATGAGATGTATATATTATAATGTAGCTTTACTTACGCATTATTTTGCCCTTGTGAAGACACTGATTCGAATCTTGGTACTTTCTTTATAATTATAGACCTGAAAAAAAAAATTAGCTAAAGTCATAATCGAATCAATTTATTCAAGTAAGCCCAATTGCAAGCTTTTTTGAACGTCGAGTCTACCTTCATTTGGAGGGGAAACCGATTTTTTCAAAAGAACTCTGTAAAAACGCGAATCGCTCACCAAGACTCGCCTCGACAATTCACCCCACTTCGCATTCAAACTCACTTGGCCTCCAAATGGAATTCTTTAAACCAAACATACTAGGAGCGCAGTGCAGTGAACTTGGATGCGAGTTTGTCGGGGATTGCTTTAAGAGTAAACATTTCAGTTGATATTTAGTCTTAGTGTATTTTAACTTTTGAGATAATTACGTTAAATAAAACTGGTTTTGTTTAGATTACAGGTAGCGGTACGAAAGTTTAACGGTGACCGTTATTGGTAGAAGTCGAAATAGGATATTTTGAGGAAGTAAGCAGTACGTGCCGGGGCGGGCGTGCGTAGCGCTCGTAAGCGCTGATTGGCCCTCCAGTCATATTGTGTCCGCACTGATACGATACACTGACACGTGCGTGACAGTACCCATGTGCAGCTATCCCCTCCACATATCGTTCACCGCTAGATTTTCCTACCGCTACCTGTAAGTTGTGATGTATAGCGAAACGTCAAAAAATTTAATAATGATAGTATGACTCGCCGCCGCACTCATCGAGGCAGCGCTAGTATCTCTGTCGACTTTAGAGAATAAGTTCACAGTCGACATTTTCATCGCGGATTCAGACGTAAATTTTTCCTGGATTAGGATAGATTACATATACATGTATATATACCGTATACAAAGATTCATCATAATTGGTTCAGTGATTTAGCATTTCCCATACAACGTTTCATCCCCATTTTCTCCCCCTTAGGGGAGATTTTTGATAAAAAAAAGTAGCCTATATCCGTTCTCTGATGTCAAACAATCTCTATGCCAAATTTCATCATTATTGGTTCAGCGGTTTAGCATTTCTCATACAAAGTTTCATCCCCCTTTTCAATCCTTTAGGGATAATTTCCGATAAAGTAGCCTACCTTTTGCACAATCACATGTTCTTAAAATTAGTATATATAAATATAGTAATTTTCATCAAGATCGGTCAAGCCATTCATAACTTATAAAAGGACATACAGGCAGACAAACAGGCAAAAATTTAAAAATTGGTAGAATCTATGTGAATGAGTCATTCATCAATCAAGACTTATTTATCACAAAATTTTACAGTAAAATTATATAAACTTTTACACTTTCGCATTGCATTATAAAATATCTAAAACTAGAATTTAACGTGATTACCTTTTATTAACCGACTTCAAAAAAAGGAGGAGGTGGCGATCAGTGGATGGGACTTCATCGCCTTTCCACTGATCGCCACTTTTATCCAAGAGTCGTGAGTGAAACGATTGAAATCAAGAGACACAAAAATTTCTGAAAACTGATACAATGTACAGTGTATCAATGACAAAACTTCGTTTTGCACATCCGGTTAAGTGTGTGTACACTGTGAGTGTTGTGTGTAGGAACCCTAACAATTATTTGCAAATATCGGTAGATGATATAAAACCTGTCTCAGACACGGAGTGAAGCTTGCTGTAACAGTTTACTTGAGACCACAGCCGATGCAACTCGGCCGAAACATCAAGCGAAAGCAAAAGCTAATCGCGTTAATTTCTCGTAGTTAATAAAATTGTAATTACCGACAGACGATACAGATTTATATTGTATATAGGTAATAATAAACAATAAATTTAAAATATGCACAAATAATTTAAAAATTCCAAGTTAACTTAAAAATTTGCGCCAAAAGCATCATAGCGCAAGAGTATTTTCGCAGAACACCTCACGATGTAGACATCAACTTTAATAGGGGTTTCACAAATCCGTTTCATTCAACCTCTTTCCGTTTTTTATTATTTCATCGTTTTTTATACACTGTTAAACTTGGACCAAGATTCATAATACACGGAGCTTATGTTAGAATGTGTGTGTTGTTGTTTTCAGGATGTTGTTAAATTTCAAACGCTTTTAAAATCTGTAGACAATATTCTAAAAAATACATTATCTAAAATATTAAATTGCTCCTTTGTTGATGACAGGGTCTGGAATCAAGCCTCGCTTCCCATCTGTTATGGAGGCCTGGGCATATGCAAAATCTCGAGTGTGTCACTGCCAGCTTTTCTTTCGTCAGCCTACAGCACGGAAAACCTTTTCCTATCTGTTATTCGCCCTTCCTTAGGATCGGTTGAGGTGCCGTGCTTGACTGATGCTCGAAATGCTTGGTTAAGTGTTTGTCCGAGTACTAACCTGCCTACCTCGACCTTTTCTCAAAAACACTGGGATGAGCCTCTATGCAAAAATGTTCATTTACAACTTTTAGATTCTTGTAGTACCGAAAAAGATCGGTCTCGCCTCCTAGCTGTTTCTGAGAAGGAGTCAGGACACTGGTTGAAGGTAATACCTTCAAAAAACTTAGGAACCTTAATCGACAATACCACGCTTTCTCTCATAGTATCCCTTCGTCTGGGGGCCAGGACTAACCTTCTTCACCGTTGCCGCTGTGGTGATCTCGTCGATGTACTAGGTCACCACGGTTTATCCTGTTTACGTAGTGCGGGCCGCATGTCACGACATGCTGCCTTGAATGACGTCATTCGGCGGGCTCTTGTCGCCGCTGGCGTTCCTGCAGTCTTAGAGCCTGTAGGTATTGTGCGCAGCGACGGCAGGAGACCGGATGGTTTGACGCTCATTCCTTGGAAACTTGGAAGATCGCTGGTGTGGGATGCCACTTGTGTCGATACACTTGCTGTTTCCCATGTGCCGGCGACTTCCAAGTCAGCAGGTGCCGCGGCCAGCACTGCCGAGAACTTGAAGCGGCGTAAGTATGCGACTCTCTCTGAGAGTTTCATATTTACGCCCTTTGCAGTCGAAACTTTGGGTCCCTGGGGCCCCGAAGCCCATCGACTGGTTTCTGATATTTGTAAGAGACAGGTCGAGGCTTCGGGAGACCGCCGGGCTGGCAGCTTCTTCCGCCAACAAATCAGTTTGGCTATTCAAAGAGGCAATGCTGCCAGTCTGCTAGGTACCTTGAGCAATGACAGCTTTCTAAGCGGCAACTTTGAGGAAGTTTATTATTTAAGATAATGTGTAGTTTTAAGTTTGTAAATATTAACATATGTTTGATTCATATAATTGTATATTTAAAATAAAAATACTTTCGATTTGAGGCACTGGGGATTTATAAGATCATGGACCTTACAGTTACAATGGAATTCCACAGATTAACAGAAACATAGTGTTGCACCCCAATACAGCGTGTCCATTTCTTGTTGGTGTGAAGTTCTAGACTTACACTAATTTATGTGACTAGAGAAGGGTCATAGTACAACAATACACAACTGAATATGACATATTTTTATTTTTATGAATAGTAGTAGTAGTAGTAGCCAAAACACAAGATTTACGAGCATTTTGCAATTATTTGTTTCAGTACTGCATTGTTTTGTATGTCGAGCCGGTCATGAGCTGACACGAATTACATGATAGTGCGAGGTTCTTATAGTACTATAGCTGTTTCACTTGTAGTTATGCTCAATGAGATAGAAAAAGAAACATGAAAATTCGTTTGGTACATGGTGATAAGAGCAGTAACTCATTATGGCTTCCTCGATTTTGATTCTTGGTCCGAACCATTAAAATACATAACTGAACAACTAAACGTTAGACTTTTTGGCAGGAACGGGAGATGTGAAGTTGGCATTTTATTTAAATTTTCTATTTTTTGCGTTTTTGTGAGTTTTAAGGTACAAAAGTGATAGTATATTGTGTGTTGAAGTTCTGTGCAAGTGCTAAGAATTGGAAAGTTTGAATAAATATGTACAACAGAAGATCTCACATTTTCCCAAGAAGTCTTTTTTATCTACAGCAAAGCCTACTATCACTTTACTGGGGAGTGTTAGGGACTTATATTTTGCATAAGAGATTACCACTTTATTACATGAAAATGCAGAAATTTTTCTATTAAATATGAAACGAGTTGCCAGTGTATAAAAAAAGAAGAGGACTAAAGCTCTGCTTAAACTGAAGCGTATCCCGCGCGGGACGCGGGATGCAATTCGCTCGCGCCGATTGCTTCAACTAACTTGTACAGAGGTGTTCACATTGGCGTGAAGTCTCCTGACTTGCAGCGAAAATTGAGTGGGACGTTGGAAAAGTATTTGATGTTTGAAATTACGTTCCGTTTTACTTATTGTTAGTTAAAAAGTAAAATATTAAAAAAAAGGTCAATAAAGCACTATTTCTGGCTTTTATTAATGAATAATAAACATAATATTTTGTGTTATGTTATATATTATTGTGTTATTATGACTTTGGTGCAAGTTCCCTACTATGTGACCACCACAAAACCGTTGTTTCAAAACACTTAAAAATACCTTGTAATTTTAACCATTATGTCATAAAGAAGAGATCTTATTTCTTACCTCTCAACAGTCCCCTGCTCCATTCTCAAACGGAATTTCTTATGACAATTGTTCAGAGACTCATTGAAATTTTTAAGGTTACATTTCACATCATTTGTAACAAATCGGTAGAATCTCCTTGATGTCATGTTGGAAACATGTCTCAAAAACTTCAATTCATATGCAGTTAAGTTTGGGAATTCCAAACTGGCCCTTAATTCATCTCTGATAAAATCTTGTAAGGCTTGTATTGTGTTATGAATGAAAGGTTGTTGAAGACTATTGACACACTTTTGAAGAATCAATTGCCTTCTTTGCTTTTTTGACAATTTTGGTCCATTATCTGATATGTTTGATGTTGTATCTGACCAGTCGGGTTCCGGATCCCTGAAAAATAAAAATAATTAGGGACCGCATTCATAGAAGATCATATTGTAAATGTGTCTCTTGACCAATATTTCCAACTTACAATACAATACAATTACTAACAAATGGGTCTATATCGTGTTTATACTTTGAGGCCAAATACCTTTTTTATCCCGATATTTCAACCAGATTGCACCAATCGTGGTCACGGACAGACTGATGAGGATGCGTGTAGACTTCGTAGTGTGTGGTTTCTGACAACCACCCACTCTTATTAATCACATTTTTTATTTTTTATTATTGTCAGTGTTGGTACTTCGACACACTGTACAAACGACATCTACACACTGGCGACGTCCGGTTTTCCGGCTCTGGACACACTCACTGATGACAGGATTCCATGATGTTGATAAGCTGCATCCATCTTCCTAGTTGAAATTATGTTATTTATTGACTTCAATCACATATTGTGCTATTCTGGAATAATAGTATTGACAGGTTGAAAGGATCTGTGGCTGATGCGATTCAATCCTGTGGTTGGGTTCTGACTCCAGCAAGTGCTAGACAATAGCTGATTTAGTTGTCTGTTATTTCCTAACAGCTGTGATATGTTCTCTGACCCTTTCTGCTATTGTTCTTTTTGTCTGTCCGATGTAGGAGCTACCACAGCTGAAATCCACCTTGTAGACATCAGGTTTCTGCCACACACGATCAAGTATGCTTGATCAAGTTCGTCCAATTGGCATGAAGCATTGTTTGGCATGACGCCACACATGATCAAATTTACTTGATGCAATCTGCACATTGGATGGGCTTGATCATGCATACTTAATTATGTGTGGCGGGCATAAAGTATAAACACAACATAGATAGGACTGTAAGTTTGTAGGATCGTGATCGTAAGAGTCGTGAAAGTGTAAAAACATTGATATTTCCAATTTACTTTAAGTTTGAAACTGTACAAGAGATAGCTTGAGCTACTTACATAGTTGGTTTGGATTTATCCACAACTTGGTGATAATTGGCTGTATTCTTATACACCTTTTTGTATATGAGGACACTGAAATTACACAATTTTATTTAGTATGGTACTACAATATACTAAAACTGTTACAAGGCTATATACCGATGAATATTTAAAAAAAAAAAAAACTAGTAGTTAACATATTAATATCCAAGCAACCAGGCCCGCTTCGCATGGGTAGACATTTTTTTGAAAATAAAGTACAGCCCATTTTATTCACTGATAACATAGCTTTCTACAGGTGGCAGAATTTTAGAAATCGGTTGAGTAGTTTTTGTAATAATAATAATATAAACAATATATACACTGTAGTATAAAGTATGAATGATGTTGAACGTATTCATATCATAAGAATTTCAGTATGAAAGCCAGGCTTTTCGGTTCATACTAATTGCTATATAAACCTTAGTAAAAAAGCTACAGCTGTAATGAATTTTGCCATTAAGAGAAAGAGAGGTTGCAAGCCAACACGTAAGAGTGAGAGGATCGATTACTTTGATTTTTGCTCTGATTATGCCTTAATTGGTTGTTAGTGTCATTCGACCAAAGAACTGATTAATCACGACTTGAGGTCAAAAAACAAAATTATGTCTAAAATTCCTAGTCTTTTCGTTTAACAATTCATGTGAATTTCTAAAAACTATTTGATATGATTTGAAGTTGATATTTATTACTCATTCTAGACACGTTAGTATTCTGTGTTCTTGACTAAGCATGTTAGTAAGGCAAGCCAGGCTTTTGGGCGTGTATGGAGGTACCGCCACTGATGTTTACATAAATTAAAATGTAGTTTAAAAATGATCAAAGGGCGCCGAAAAACAATATCACTCTACCCTGATCAAAAGCTAGGGCTAGTGCTGATCTTGTGATTGACATGACAGACATGAGACATACAAAGAACATACTTACTTCTTAGTAATACGTCCATCTTCATAAAAGTATTTCCACTCATATACATCCTTATTCGCAGCTAGCAGCTTCATTATATTTTCGGAAATATCTTTGCATTCCTTATTAAATACACTTGATCTTAAATTATTTGCATTTGACGCCAATCTAACTAGGAAAATCTCCTTATAAGGTGCTATGTTTGGAAAACACATTTCCTTGTTACCACTTTTGAGGAATGAATAAATCCTGTTGAGATACTCAGTTAGGAATTTGGGATGCATCAGCTCCACTAGTCTATCGAATTCCATTGTTCTTGGGTTTAGTTCATCATACTCAGTTAAGTCCTCGATGGCGTCGCTTGAAACTGAGTTCTGTACATTATACGAAGTCTTTGGTATATTTGTATCACGACTGAAATTGCAACAATCAGTCTTGGTGAAATGGATGCGATCTTGTATTTCCTTGCTTGTTGTGCCATTGGAATAGGTTTCCATAGTATAAGTTAGCGGCAAATCAAGTAATCAACAATGTAGTTTATATTTATACCCTCGAAAAAACTAGTAAATAAAGCAGAAAAATAAGTGACAGTTTCTCTAACCACTTTTTATCACAAATATTATAAAAATATTAAATGAATATGTGACCGATATACATATTTTTATACACACTTATTGATGCTTAAGAGCATTTATATTCTTTATTTTGAATCAGTTTCAGAATCAGACATCAAGAACAGAAAAGAAATTAGTTGATATTCGTGCGAAAATGACAATTTTCTTCATTTTCGACTACATTTGACAGCTATTGTTTTTTTTTTTCTTTATGGCATGGCGCACAGGTTAGGGCCACAGACTTAAATGGAAGCAGACTGTACCCATCGATACAAAATGCTTGGCAAATTTACAATAACAAATATTACTCACATACATGCAGAACTCAGGCCTGCATTAAGGAGTGGGTGCTTATACTGCGTATTATCTTCGAGCGGGACTATTTGGGACATCCCAAATTATATTTTTCATGTGATAAAGTAAGAATTAAATTAACTAAGTAATGTACTAGTATTAGAGATTATTACTTTATTATATTCCTTCTTTTTGTAGATTTCCAAGTCCAAGTCAAAGTCAAAGTCAAATTTTTTAATTCCTAAGTATTTTTAAAATACACTTGAAATCGTCGAGAATTATGATATATAATTATGATCATGATATATAATAATTTATAAATCTACCACACTTCTTAATGCAGTATTCCTTCTGTGAAGAACGTGCAAGAAACACAGAGGTTGCTCTTATAAACATGTCTTAATCATTATTACATAATTATTCTATTATATACTTATAAGAAATAATCGGCTTGGCGGCTGAGCGGTTAATCCCAAGCATGCTTATCATTTAAATAATCCGAGATTTTATAATAACCTTTAGAGCACAATTTTCGCTTGACTGTGTTTTTGAATCTACTCAAAGATAAGTTCTGTATGTCATCAGGGATCCTATTGTATAAGTGTATACAGACACCCACAAATGAGTTTCTAACCTTGTGGAGTCTAGTAGTATGCGGTGCAAGCTTATTCTTGCCTCTTGTATTATATGTATGTACATGACAGACCTTCAAGAATGCAGTTATATTCTTTTTTACATATATTATATTTTCATAAATATACTGTGACGCTAAAGTTAGAATGTCAATTTCTTTAAATTTATCCCTTAGTGATACCCTGGGCCCCAGCCTGTAAATTGCACGAATCGCTCTCTTCTGCAAAACAAAGATGGCATGTATATCAGCGGCATTGCCCCAAAGTAGGATGCCATATGTCATAAGACTATGGAAATAACTAAAATATACTAGTCTAGCGGTGGTTATGTCTGTTAAATGACGGATTTTTTTAATAGCATATATTGCAGAGCCGAGGCGATTCACTAGTCCCGAAGTGTGAGGACCCCATTGTAACCTAGCATCCAGAGTAATACCTAAGAAGGTCGTACTTTCTACAGGGCCCAACACCCCACCCCACCTTTATATTTGTAATGACTTGTCTTACATTTGGTAATGTAAATTTGGCACATTTCGTTTTTTTTTTCATTGAGAAGCAGATTATTTACTGTGAACCATCTCTATACTATAGAGAGAGCATTTATACTATAGAGAGAGATTGTTTTTGTCACATGAAGGATGTAATTTGGAGTGTTCCCAATAGCTCCACGATACAATATTATGATTGTTCGTTCATTACATGAAGCCTGACGACTGTGTGCTGCTGGTCTTGGGCCGCATGTACATTGTGATGACCTCGCTTGCTGTTCGATTTATGTGGGTACATGAAGTTTAATAACATAAAAGATATTTTTAAGTCGGGAAAGTTGATAATCAGGCAAGTGAAAGTTTTGAATTTAGACTTTTTGGCGCGAACAAAAGAAGCGTGGTTGGCATTTTATTCAAAATTCAGATTTGCTATTTTTTGTGCTTTTGGGAGTTTTAAGTGCAAAAATTAAAGTATATTGTACGATAAAGTTGTGTGCGAGTGAGAGGAATTGGAGGAATTTCGTTTAACAGTCCTTTGTAACTCCAGTAAAGCCTACTTACCATTGTTTTACTGTAAGTGTTAGAGACTTGGTTATGAGAAAATAGAACAAGTTTTATATCAGACGAGTGTTATCGTTAACTATTTTTCTAAGGAGATAAGCGTCAGTGAATGTTTCATAAAATTATTAGTTATTTAATGAATAGCGATGAAGAGTTATCTTCATCGCTATACTTTGTCCTTTGATTATTGTTTTCTCTAAACTACGCATAAAACTCAAAAATTAAAAGAAATCGGGAGATAGTCGATGGGTGATCGATCATATTGAGAATCGAGTTAAGAACGGCACCTCAACCGATCTTAAGGAAAGGCGAATAACAGATAGAAAAACGCTTTCCGTGCCGTATTAAAAGGGTTTGAAATTTAAAAGGCTGAGCACAGCAAAGAGCATATGTAAATTTTGAAACGAAAAGGCAAAAGCGGACAATGAGGAGAGTCATGTGGAAATTAATTTTGAAAAGTTAGTCTGAAGACTGGCTAAAGTTTTTTTTTTACTTGATTATTGATAAAGCAGGGTATGGAGTCTCTAAAACGAGAGCACCAAGAGGTACAGCGATTCTTTTGACAAGACTTTCATATTTGGTGCCGGATTGGTAAATTTATTATTTAATTTTTTTTAATAATCGGAACAAAATAGGAAACAAAGTTTGCATTTAGAAAAATTTAATTCTAAGCCAATATCTTTAAACTTTTGAATGAGGGTTTTAAGGTCATCTGAAACAGTAATTACTTTACCTCCTATTGTTTCGTCATCAAGGTACCAAATATTGAATTTGGAATTAAATTACAAATGGCAGGATGGATAGCCAAACTGAAAATAGCTGGTCCGAGATCACCTTGTTGACAGCCAACTTTAAATTCCCTCTTTCCCGCCAAAAAGTTCTTTTATTTGCAATAAAATGTTTCTCTATACAACTTTGCAGCACAAATTATTTGATCTAATTACCTTTATTTTCGCAGTCAATTTTGTCAACAAAGATGTTATCATGTACGCAATAATATAACAAGTACTAGCGGAATAGTTATTATACCCACTCCTTTTCATTCACTACAAAGAGTAAATAATTAATATTGTTTTCTAGGAAATTATGATGAGCAGCCATGGGATGGGGTTTTTCATAAAAATAATGCTGTGTAAAATTGCCTTTCCTTTTTAATTAGGTAATAACTTAAGGTCCCACCCACGGGACCATCTATTTAAATTCTACTTAAGAGTTTGTCATCTCGCTGGCACCAACGATTTAATAGGTTGTCCAAAATTACATTAGCTAACTAGAGACAATAAGTAATGTCTACAGTGCAAGTTTGAACCAAAGAGTATAGTAATTATGGTGTAAACCATGGAAACTAAGATGTGAAATGTGAAGGCGTTCGTTCCTAGGGCGGCGATGCCGCAACATCTAATATGCGGACGACGCTGCAGTCGAATCTCGGATTTATGTTGCAAATGTTGCTGTAAACGAAATACGAGAACATGAGATATTGCCACAGATCTATATATTCCAATATTCTTAATATTTATACAAGAGAGATGTTATAAAAAATAAATTTATACATAATTTTGCATACAGGCCAGCAAGAAATTGATGCAAGGTAGCATTTTTTTTAATAACAGTGAGGTTATTGGTTATTACTATGATGACAAGTTTTGATATTCAAAGTCTGTGATTCTAATAGGCCATCGTCCATAAGCTATCACCTTCACAAGTAGGCCATCCGCGTACATCAAACTAACTATTACGGGCATCCTGTTTAAGTACCTATTTCTTGGTAAGCTGTGGTTTACCTATTATTTATTTATTTCATGTAAGTGGCTATGCAGGTCCTACCAGACCCGTATCACTGCGACCAACTTGATCTATTGTGATCGCCACTGTATTACAAAACACTGCCAAGTCCCACTGCAGTCAAAAACCGCAAGGTATTCCTTGGAGTGATATGCTGAACCTCCTCCGGACTCAGAAAATACTGGCCGAGGTAGGATCGACGAGTGCGCATCAATGATCCGCAGTCACACAAAATGTGCATGGGCGTTTCATCCGCCTCCCGGCAGTACCGGCACAATCTTGTGTTGGAGAGCCCCATACTAAACATGTGCTTATTTAGGCAACAGTGCCCAGTAAGTGCCCTAACCAAGATACGCAAGTTGCTCCGGCTCATTGCCGTGACACTAGAAGCCACCTTGCGATTATATGGCTTTATTAGGGCTTTGGAATGCTCCTGGCCCGGTATATTCTTCCAATACTCGCAAGACGCTTTGAAGCAGGATTTCCACAAAATCAGTTGAGCCTGGCTTTTGGGGATACCACAAAAAGGTTCTGGACCAATAAATGTGATTTTGGTGCCGGCTCTTGCGAGTTCGTCGGCATCTTCATTGCCTACGATGCCCGCATGGCCAGGGACCCATCTTAGAATCACTCTGTTTTTATTTCCCAGAGTGTTTAAAGTAGTCACGCAGTTATTAACTAGCCTCGATGTGATTACATTCGAGGCCAATGCCAAGAGAGCTGCCTGACTATCGGAGTGTATGTATATAGTTTGGTTTACGTAGTGCTTTTTAATGTTGATGTCCGCACATTCAATAATGGCGAACATTTCAGCCTGGAAAATGGAGGCGTACCTCCCAAGATTCAGGCTCCTCTTGAAATTTGGGCGCACTCCAAAAATTCCACATCCTACGTCGTTATCCGATTTTGAGCCATCGGTGTACCAAAGTAGACCGCCAGGTTTCCAGGTCATTCTTCCTTCAATCCAGTCATCCCTGGAAGGCATCTCCACTATGAAATGTTTTTCGAAGGTACACCTCGGTAGCATAACGTCAGTGGGCATACTCAGAATCGGAATATTCGTTACTGAGTCTTGAAAAGATCTCAGTTTCTGCGATAGCCATATCGTTCCGTCCTGGGCGGATAGTTTGTGAATACTGCTCCTCGCCTCCTTTAACACATACAAGTGAAGGGGCGGTAGGTTCAGCAAAGCATTTAACGCCGCACCCGGCGAGGTCGACATGGCTCCGGTTGCTAATAGACAGGCGGTTCTCTGCAAGCCACCTAGCCTATCTATCAGTCTTCTGGTGGGCTTTCTCGTACCAGACCACAGAGGCATAACTAATTGTCGGCCTCACAATGGCTGTATACAGCCACAGAACGACTTTTGGGCTCAGACCCCAGTTGTTCCCTGCCATCCGACTGCAAGTACCTAAGGCAATTTTTGCCTTTTGCAAGGTACTTATGATATGACTGTTCCACGTCAGTTTTTGGTCAATTATAACGCCCAAATACTTAACTTCAGTGGAAAAAGGTATCGATTTACCGTTTAGTCGTGGAGCTACCAACCTATCCAGGCATCGCTTCCTCGTAAACGGCACAATTACTGTTTTATCAGCATTGATCGATAACTCGTTCTCTCTACACCATTCAGTGATGGTGTCGAGGCCTCGTTGCATAACACAAGAAATAGTGTTTAGGCTGAAACCTCGGACTATAACTACCAGGTCGTCTGCATATCCCTGAGTGTCAATCCTAAGGTCAGCCATTGTATGCAAGAGCTGGTCCACTGCGAGGGTCCATAGAAGGGGTGATAGAACGCCACCTTGAGGACATCCTCTTATTGTGGAAAATGTGGTTTACCTAGAATTTTAAACTAGATTGGCAACTAAGGAAGACATTGTAAATACTATTAATTACTAGTTTGTGCATATTGTGCCATGACCTACTTACAATTTATCAAGTTATTTGCATAGGTGTCTCAAGAAATACTATGGTCACGCGGAAGTCCAGAGCTAGAACCGTACCGTAGAACATCGCTAGTATAATAGTAAGGTCCCACCCAAATCACCCCCACGTAAGCTTCGCGATTTTTTTGTAGTTTTTGAATTACGATTTTTTTTATATTATTCTATCAATCCTTGACTTTCCAAAATTATTAGTCAAAAAGACATGAATTATAGAGATACATATTTGATTTTTTTCCTAATTAGACGAACAGTACCTGTGCTTTGCAGACACAAAAACAATGGCGGTCAATGTGATGAATTGTTATAATTTTTAGCTTTCCTACGTTCAAAATTCCAAATTTAGTAATCGACTATTCACGTAATTACTATTCCCTCAGTCAATAACATTATTATGATCTTCGATCTATAGAATGTATATCCACGTTGTGAGAACGGTCGGCTAAATTTTACCTTTTCTATCTTACGTATTTGGAACTTTTTTATTTTAGTGTTTATTGAGTTTGCGTAGAAAGTATTTCTTAAGTTCTACTATTTTAAACGGTTTCAAAATTTTCCACTATGAATTTTTAATTTTTTTTGATCGACATATTAATAATAAATAATAAGTATTTTTATGTTACAAAAAGTTAACATAATTGCATTCTAAAATATTGTGAAAATATTACGCTGATGATGCTGTGCCTATAGCACCATCAGAGGCAGACCACAGAACAACAGTACTCCTAGCGGACAGACACTATATAGTCACGTGCATGAAAGAAGACTGTGAAGTGAAAGGATTGAATGTAAATAAAACTAAGTTTCTGGTATTTGAAAGGGAAGCGGTTTAGATGAAATCCGAGATTTGGGTACATGGAAAATGTCTAGAACAAAAGAATTAAGTTGTGTATCTGGGCAGTGCATTTTCGAGGGATGGAAGATGTGAGTTGGATGCGGAAAGACGGGTAGCAGCTGGCAATAAAATGAACAGTGCTCTGTCCGCATTAATAGGCAGTGTAAATATACCTAACGCAGCCAAAATCCACAATGACAATGTTGGTGCCTGTTAAAATAAAACCTTGCAATGATATGATGAACATTTATTATTAACATAACTAATTAACACACATTTTTCTTATTACTTGTAAACACAGATTCCCCAAACTAATAACGAAGCCATAGATATGGTTTTCTCAGATTTCACAGATTACAAAAGACACACCAGGGTTGCCAGACATTTCAAATATAAACACATAATAAATATAAATGTATCTAATATCCTAACACGCTTCCTTACATTTATATTTATTTAAATCAAATTTAACATTTCTCGAAACTTAACAAATTTAACACTTCCTAGTGACTTGGTAAAGATATCTGCGATGTTGTCATCAGAATTAACTTTTACAATTTTAACAGTTCCATTTTTAAAGTTCTCGTGTACATAATGATAATGGACTTCAATGTGTTTTGAGTTCTTAGTAAAATTACCATATTTCGCAATAGCTAAAGCCCCTGAATTATCTTCATATATTTTCACAGGCTGATCAGTTTTAATAAATACATTATTTATCACATTAAGTAAAAATTTTAACTCTGTTACAGCTTCTGACAATGCTATATATTCGGCAAAAGTAGAAGACTTTGTTACACTGCTTTGTTTCTTAGATTTCCAATAAATGGTATTACCAAATAATCTAATCATAAATCCTGTGGTAGACTTTCTGTCTATAATATCTCCTGCCCAATCAGCATCCACAAAACAATCCATAATATCAGAATTACAATTTTGATAATAAGTTAATTTAAGATCTCTTGTTAAATACAAATATTTTAGGACACGCAATGCATACTTGAAATGTGTTTCATTACAACAGTTTTGAAATCTACTCAAATAATTGACACTGAACGATATGTCTGGCCTAGTACCTGAATTGATATACAAAAGTGCACCAATTAAATTTCTATATTTGATATCCTCATTCAAATCAGACGGTGCCAATTTAAGATTCATTTCCATAGGTGTCTTATACAGTTTTGAATTTTCAATATTATATTTTTTAGCTAATGATTCTATATAGGATTCTTGACTCAACGACATTGTGTTACGTTTATTATTATAATCATATTCAATGTTGATTCCTACATAATTTTTTACTTTACCTAAATCTTTCATTTTAAATATCTTACACAATTGAATCTTTGTTTCATTAAGCATTTGTTTATCTTCACAGCATATCAAAAGGTCATCAACAAACAATAAAATATATATATTTACATTGCTCTTAGATTTGACATATAGACAATAATCATATTTACTTCTGTGAAAGCCGACAGTTTTAACATAACTATTAAAACATTCATACCAAGCTCGAGGACTTTCCTTTAAGCCATACAATGCTTTATATAATTTATAAACCCTATCCGTACCATCTTCATAGCCTTGTGGCTGCTTAACATACACTTTAGATAATACAGTGCCATTTAAAAAGGCTGTCTCTACATCCATTTGATGCACATCTAAACCATTTTGACAACAATAAGATAATAACAATTTCAATGTTTGCATTTTGGCGACTGGCGAATAAATATCCTCAATTTTATCTGTTTGTTGAAAGCCTCTCACTACTAACCTTGCTTTATATTTTTCATCAGACTTCTTCTTATAAATCCACTTCACATCTAGAGCTTTCTTTTCTTCTGGTTTACTTACCAACTTCCATGTATTATTTTTAATTAAACTTTCCATCTCTCGATCCATTGCCTCATTCCATTTATCAGCTTCATCACAGGTTGTCGCTTCCTGAAAAGTATCTGGAATCATAGCATCACAATGGTTAACAGTTATACAATAATAGCCAAATTCTTCATCAAAGCGGGTTGGTGGCCTAATTTTCCTTTTTGGTTTCATTTCATTTTCCTCGTTATTATCTATTTCATGGCTTGATTTATCTATATTTTCGGTCTCAGTTTGTTTCTTCATTTCACATGTTTCGTCTTTCTCAATTTCTTGTTCATTTTTATCATTGAAACCAATACATTTAATGTCTTCCTCAATAATATCAACGTGTCTTGCCACAGTTATTCTGTTATTTATCAAAACTTTATATCCAGTATCTGTATAACCGAGTAATATTCCTTGCTCTGCCTTCTTGTCCCATTTAGACCTTCGCTTTTCTTCTGATATCCTGACAAATACTTTACTACCATACAATCTCAAATTTTTTATTGATGGTTTCCTTTTAAAGAATATCTCATATGGTGTCCTTTTCTCTATAGTGTTTGTTAAAATTCTGTTTTTCAGATAAGCAGCAGTTTTAATCACTTCAGGCCAATAGCATCTGTTCACTTTTGCTTCTGCCAAAAGACATCGAGCCATATCCATTATTGTTCTGTTGTATCTTTCTGCTGTACCATTTAATTCGTGAACATAGGGTGGACACGGCTTTATCATTATGCCTTTCTCTCTTGCAAATCCATAGATTCTTGAATTCAAATATTCTTTTCCATTGTCACATCTTAATTCTTTTATAAATTTTCCTGTCAAATTTTGCATTTCATTGACATATTCTACAAAACATTCACATACTTGTTCCTTCGACTGGATGCAATAAACTTTTGTCAACTTGCTATAATCATCTATGAAACTCAAGAAGTATTTTTCACCATTACAACCTGCAGTTTTATGAGGCCCATTTAGATCTGTGTGTACAATTTCCAATATATCTTCAGCTCTTCGTCTATTGTTTTTAAAAGGTAAGTTATGCATTTTGTTCTCAGTACAGATAATACACTTCATATAATCAGATTCTATTTCTTTAGGTAATCCTTCCAATAATTCATTCTTGCACATGTAATTTAGATAATTGAAATTAATATGGCCTAGTGTACGATGTAGTTTTTCTTTCATTGTCAAATTACTTCTAATTGCATTCACTTGTATTTTTGTTTTTAAAATATAACTTGCTATCTTATACAATCTTTCATCTTTCTTCGCTATAGCTATTAATGTTCTGTCCAATTTATAGATTTTAGCATACTGACCTTGTGAAATAATTTTATGATTTTCCGTAATCTTTGAATAACTCAACAAATTTGCTTTCATTTCTTTCACATAAAATACATTCTTTAGTGTCACTACTGAATTATCACCATATACTGGAAAATAGACAGTCATAGTGCCAATTTTTGTTGCTTCTAACATTCTTCCATCACCAACTTTAACTTTTACAGGTTTTTTCAGTGTTTCTTGTAAATCAAAATATTCGTCACTATTAATTATATGATCAGTACACCCACTATCAAGCAACCAATTTATTTGTCCCATATTTGATTCATTATCCTCATTCGACGTTAACACATTAGTCATAATAGTAGTATAAAAGCTGCTTCCCGATTGATTATTACTAACATTAGGATAATTGTTAGTTCTTGTTTGATAATTTCCCCTGTATCTATGAAAATTTCCTGAATTTGAATTTCCTTGACTGTAATTTTGATAATTTGGGGAACCACGACCACGATAACCTGAGAAACTCTGACCTCGAATATGACTTCTGTTTCGATGCCAACAATCTCTCTTCATATGACCACGTTTACCACAGATATAACATACTACATTACCTTGTAATGATGTTTCAGTTTTGAATACATTTGACTTATCATTTGATGTTTGAATAACCTTATCATTTTTCTCTTCAAGGGATTTCATTCTAATTTTACTCTTCAAGTAATCAACTGTTCTGTCATTTTCTGGCAAAACGTCAATCAAATCACCTAAGTGGCTATAATTTAATGGTAATGATTTTAACATATAGTTTAACTTTTCTTGTTCACTTACTGAGGCACCAGCTTGTTTTAAATCATTGACACGCTTTTCAAAATCGTCGAAGAATAAATTAATGTCGGAGTAATTCAATAGTTTTATACTTTCAAGGTTATTTCGGCACACAATTTGCAATGATGTGGATTTTTTTGAATACATTTCGTCAAACTTAGTTATAATTTTATATGCTGAATCCAGTTCACATACATATTCTAGTTGTTTGTTTGTAATAGCGCTATAAATATAATTCGTTGCTTGGACGTCCATTTCTTCCCACTTATCTTTATCATCATTTTCTAACCTTTGCCGCAACACGACATCTTTACATTTTTTATACTGCAAAAACTTCAGCATCCGTGTTTTCCAGTTACAATAGTCCGCTCCATCGAACACTGGTATCAAAATATCACTGCTTTTAACAAGCGCCATTTTTGAGGATTTCTTGTTACAACAAAATTTTCTTTTTCAACAACACGACTAACTTTAGACTTCTCTTTTAAACAACCACGCTCTGCTACCATGTTAAAATAAAACCTTGCAATGATATGATGAACATTTATTATTAACATAACTAATTAACACACATTTTTCTTATTACTTGTAAACACAGATTCCCCAAACTAATAACGAAGCCATAGATATGGTTTTCTCAGATTTCACAGATTACAAGACACACCAGGGTTGCCAGACATTTCAAATATAAACACATAATAAATATAAATGTATCTAATATCCTAACAGTGCCAACTTTATTGTACGGTAGTGAGGCTTTGATATGCCCGAAATCGAGTGAAAGTAAAATAAATGCAGTAGAAATGCAATCTCTTCACGACTTCACTTCACTTCACTTCACGATCACGCAGTATGGCGGGTTTGCACGACAGCGTTATTGTAACAATGAAGAAAGGAATGTTTACCATAAATGGTTCGGGCACATAGAAAGAATTAGTGACGAAAGACTGACGAAGAAAATCTACAGACCGAAAGCGAGTGCTAAAAGAAATCAAGGAAAACCAAGGCTGACTTATCAATATCAAATAGCCAGAATGTTAGCAGACGGAATTGTCAAGAGCACTCACATACCTAGGCGAAAATGTGTGAAGAGAATGATGAGATTTGAGGAAGCGAAAAAAGTATGTAAGAAACACGATTGACGCTCCGTCCTCTCTGACTACCCCGTTAAGGATATCGCGTGAAGATATGTAATGTGATGTAAAAATATTATTCACCTTAGCTGCAACTGGGCAAAAATCGAAAGAGTAGAACAAAGGCCATATACTTCTTTAATCAATGTAGGCACCGCAGACCTATTTAGTATAAGTACTTAGCTACTAATATCTTTTCTCCAGGAAAGTTACTTAGTTCTTGAAAGGTATAATATATGGAACTATAAACCGATAGTGGCTCCTATCATCGCGGCCCCCACCGATTCGGGGGCCAGAGACTCTTACATTACGTGCCCTTTAGGTACGTAAAAGGGTACCCACATGTATAGGTAATCATTTTATAAATATAATATTTTAATACCTACATTAATTTTTTTTTGTATAGTTTATTTAACATTAACAAAAAGTACATACATATGGTAATATTTACAAACTTAAAACTACACATTATCTTAAATAATAAACTTCCTCAAAGTTGCCGCTTAGAAAGCTGTCATTGCTCAAGGTACCCAGCAGACTGGCAGCATTGCCTCTTGGCTATTAATAATACGTATTTATATGAAAAAAGCATTTTATAAACAGTGTTTTAAAAATTATACGACTGAGGTATTTGTTGCTTGAAAAATGTGACCGACTCTCCTCTTTGTCTACATTAGATATTATGATGCAGGCAGGTAGTACACAATAATAAAAAGGTTTACACATGAGGGTAATTCAATATTATTGCAGCTCTTTGTGTATTAACACTTCTCCAGAGTTTAATTTAAATTAATTGACTATTTATTTATAAATAAATAAATTACACGAAAATGTTTATAATTTTAATAATATTAATTTTTATTTCGTTGTACATATACGGGACGTGGAATCATAGTTATTGGTTGAAAAAAGGAGTGAAACACAGAAAACCGCTACCGTTCTTTGGCAACAGTATAAGGATATTCTTCGAAAAAGTTAATTTTAGCCAGGAAATAGCTGAAATTTACAGAGCGTACCCAAAAGAGAAATTCGTCGGTTTCTACGCCGCCAATGAGGCCGCGCTTATACTGAGAGATCCGGAATTAATTAAACGAGTGTTGGTGACTGATTTCCAATGTTTTCACGACAGGGGTTTTCATATCATCGAAGACACGACAGAGCCCTTGTTCCGACATTTGTTGTTCGCGGATGGCGATCTCTGGAAGATACTTCGACAAAAATTACTGCCCGCATTCAATCCAAAAAAAATGAAAGATATATTCCCGTTGGTTGTAGAACGAGCCGTAAAACTACAGAAAATGACTGAAAGAGCCGCAGAGAGAGGGGAAGTGGACGTCAAAGATTTAATAGCGAGGTACACGATAGATTTCATAGGTGCATGCGGCTTCGGTATTGACATGGACACACTCAGTAATCAAAAATCTATTTTCCGCCAACTAAGTAAGAGACTTTTTGTGACAACGTATCGCGACGTCATAGTGAGAATAATGAAAATCGTCGCACCGCAACTTTTCAAGAACCTCCATTTCTACGACGCTGAAACAGAAAATCAGGTATTATATCTAATAAAAAATGTCATGGAGTTAAGGAACTATGAACCAACTGATGCCAACGATTTCATAGATCTGCTTCTTCGTTTAAGAAAGAAAGGAAAGTTTGTAGAGGAATCTTTTATAAAACAGAAAGATGATGGAACACGCGAACTCATAGAGGTAGACATAGATGACGTGCTTCTAGCTGCACAAGCTTATATGTTCTTCACTGCCGGCTTTGAAACTTCATCGTCTGCGACCAGCTTCACTCTCCACCAGCTGGCGTTCCATCCTAAAATACAGAGGAAGTGCCAACAGGAAGTGGACGAAGTGCTGAGCAGACATGACAACAAGATCACCTATGAGGCAGTGCAAGAAATGAAGTATCTGAACATGGCTTTAAGGTAAGCCGTAATTAATTATATTATCTTTCATTTCCTGTGGTTGCGTGTGTAATAGTGGCTGCGACATCGAAGGACTACAATCCGTTCACGGAAATTAGAGGTAGTCTGAGCGTAAGCGCTTTCAGCCCTGTAGCCTATTGGACTTACCACCATCTTTTATAGCATTATTATTTTAATGTTACTTGACTTAGGAAGCTCGAAATTCTGACAGTAGGTTAGTGATTAGTTTATCATTCGACATTCAATCATCAGTAGGCGGAAGAAATACGTAAGAACGGCGGTGTTTAGCGTGCAACCTACCCACCGTAACTCAAATCAAGTAGCATTAATGCGTTACGGACTAATTATCTGGGGAGTCGTATAAGGCCTTTCTTGCTCAGAAAAAATGCATACGTGCTATCTATGATGCTGCACCTGATCAATCATGTAGACCAATTTTTAAGTAATTGAATGACTATATTGAACTACCCCTGCCATGTCTATATTTTTGAAATTTCTAAGTTTGTAAACAAAACGTCACCATCTCTTTAAGTTAACCCAAGACATATTTTCCAGAAATATTCGGAATCGTGAGAGACTGGTACTTCATATAATACCGAGAAGTGCATGCTTTCAAAAAAAAAGTTACTGTATGTGTATAAAAATATATAATAATATACCACGGGAAATAAAGGAAATGCCTTACAATAAATTTAAAACAGACTTACATGAATGGCTCATTGGAAGAACATTTTACACACTACAAGAATTAATGTCAAAAGCGCTCGCATACCTAGGCGAAAATGTGTGAGGAGAATGATGAGATTTGAGGAAGCGAAAGAGGTATGTAAGGACCGCGACGCTTGGCGCTCCGTCCTCTCTGACTACCCCGTTACAGCGTGAAGATATCTATGTATGTATGTATGTAAAAATTTGTGAATTACAAATGGTGACTTGTTTATTGTTATTATTTACAACCTCCGTGGCGCAACGGCTAAGCGCGTCGGAAAGTAAACGAGGGTTGCAGGTTCGATTCCCGCCCCGAGTCTGGGTGTTTATGTATAATATGTATTTATTTACAAAAGAAAAGTATATACTTTTCTTTTGTAAAGTAGTATATCAGTTGTCTAGCACCCATAACACAAGCGCTGTGCTGCTTACTTTGGGACTAGATGGCGCTGTGTGAAATGTCTGAGTATGTTATATTATTATTATTGTTTTATTTTTTGATTGTATAATTATTTTTCTGACAATTTTTAATTGACATAATTCAGTAATAATCGAATGTATCTTTTTAACTAAATGTATTATAGTTCCAATTTGTATATTTGCATGCTAATATTTATTGGCAGAATAGACTGTCACTCTAAATACCATTGTATATGTTACCCTATTCAAAATCAAATAAATGATTTATTATTATTATTACTATTATTGTTATAATTATTAAAATAATAAAGCTAAGGGATGGTGGTTAGCCCCGAGGCCAGAGAATGAGGCTACGGTATTCCCCGTCTGTCGTAAGAGGCATCATATCAGCGTGTGTGGTCCGCTCTATCGAGGTACAGCAAGGGTGCAGGAAGGTTCTCACATTGATGTGACCACTTATAGCCAAAAAGAAGAGTAGCCATAGAGTGTTGAGGACAAAAATGTTAGAAGTACTTATATAAGGACGTAGCGTGTGAGGAGAATAATGAGATTTCATGAGGCGAACGAAGAAGTATGTAAGAAACGAGATCGTTTCCGACTGCCCCAGCTTGAAAATATATATGTATGTATTATGTTATATGTATGTATGTGTTTAATTTACATTTTTAATTCAATTATTATTTTCATTTGATGATCACTGTACTCAATAACATGTAGAATTAATTCGCGTCTCTAGATTATCCTTAACTTATTTCCTTTTTTATAGCGAATCTTTACGTATATGGCCACCTGTTGGATTTTTAATAAGAAAATGCGCGGCTCAATATACTTTCCCGGGTACGGATGTGACCATAGGGAATGATGTCCGTATACTGATACCAGTCCACGCTATTCACCACGACGAGCAATACTTCCATGAACCGCACAAGTTCATGCCAGACAGATTTCATCCCAGCAACGAGAGTAATATTCACAAAAGCGTGTACTTACCCTTTGGAGCTGGTTTCAGGATTTGCATAGGTAAGTAGGTCAGGTTTACAGTTACAGATATTTTTAACAGTAATATTCTGGTGTTTGTAGTG
Organism: Zeuzera pyrina; assembly: GCA_907165235.1. Classification (NCBI taxonomy): domain Eukaryota; kingdom Metazoa; phylum Arthropoda; class Insecta; order Lepidoptera; family Cossidae; genus Zeuzera; species Zeuzera pyrina. The sequence goes on from OU015645.1 coordinate 7,808,510, forward strand.
GAGTACCGTTGGGAAGTAAGAGGATATAACCGTATTTCCTGTCATTATTTTTCAAGTCACACGATACCATCAAGGCCAGTGGTGGAAGCCAGTTGTTTCACAGGTTGCCATGATACACTTGTAACTTTTGTACTGTTTCATAAATAAATAAATACGCCAGACGCCATCACTAGATGGAAAAAGTTGAAATTGTTACATACATTCATACATTATAAGTTTGGTGACCCAATTACGGACGCGCGCGTGTAGTGTAAATAAAATTATTTTGATTTCGGCGGTTCATTTTTGGGGTCAAATTAGATAATTTAAAAAAAACTTGTCCGAGTGTATGTGACGTATTAAATGAATATTCTTGGAAAAGGTTCATTACATTGAGATAAAACTCTCCTGCTTAGTCATTATTGATTCATTATACGAAGATAGGTAACAAAATGTTTATTTTTTCTATTTTTGAGATGCATATGTACAAAATAAAGGATATTAAGGAAAATATACGAGAACCAAGCATTTTCTCCCCTCTTCTCAGAAACTATTAATAATAATAATACTCCAGACAATTCATAAATTGTGTGACCCCGAAGCCTGTATACTATGGGTATCATAAAACGAACTCTGGGGGACCTCCCAGAAACACCCAAACTCCAAGCCAATTTAGAAAAGTTCGTTTCCTAAATTGACCTGACTGGGGATTGAACCCGGGACCCTGGCTTGGAAAGCAGATGCTCTGTCACTGAGCTAAAGGGACAACCAATAATATTGAGCATATAAAGTTTCGAAAAAAATATTTTCTCACTTGTAGTTTACAGGAAAAACTATACGAATCAAAGATTTTTAGCATTTTTTTAGTATTTACAACTAAACTGTAATATTACAATATATGTATACATAAGTTTCTATTTTTTGTTTATCATAAAATCAAAGTCCATTGTTATGAAAGGTATTTTGCCTTTATTTTGTTAACCTTAACCTTTGCCCTTATTTTGTTTTGGTTGTATAAGTAGGTAGAAACATTTTTCTCTCCATGTATGTAGGTAAGTCTGACACTCACTTGACTAACATAATATAATCATTTATTTAGCGATAATGTTGATAGTTCTAACTAAAGGTTTAACTAATATTCTTGACTGTCGTACCTGATCTACTTACTTACGATTTTCTTGATTTTTTTACGATGCTTTATAGTATATAAAGTAAGGTGGGGTAAGATTAACATAGTTTCCTGTTACACGGTATAAATTGGAATTGAAATGAAAAATGAAAAAAATGAAATGAAAAAAAATTAACTTTTTTGTCCTATCTTTGAGTTAATAATGAGAGTGATACAAAGAAATTGTAAACTTTAATAAAATTATGAGTTATTTCCGTTTATATGTTCAGAATGGTAATCTATATATATAAAAGGCGATGTATGTATGTATCTATGTATGTTCCTTATGGACTCCGAAACGGCTGGACCGATTTCGATGAAATTTTTAGGGAATCTTCAGATTGGCCTAGCGGGTGTTCCTGTAAAGTTTGGTAGCGATAGGATCAGTAGAATTTTTTTTTGTTTTTTTTAGCAGTATCAAAATAATTTTTTATTTTTTTATTTAATAATAATATACTCAGACATTTATAAATTTATAAATAGACAATTATAAAAACTGTTTAATTTATTTTAACTTCAACTAACGTCCAGTGCTAGTAATTAATAAAATGGTAAACAAAACTGTTAGTCTTCCGCCATCAAACGGGGTAAGACTAACAGTAACGAAATTTAATATAAAATATATACTTTTTGAAGTTTCTGATTGAAAATCATGGACGTCGAATCTACTTAAATATAAATTGAACTTTATTGTAAAGCCCCGAGGTTTATTTTTGCAGCAATTTTTGTATGAAATTATTTGGGGCAAGACCAACACAATCGTAATCAGAGGTACACAACATTTGATTTGAATTGATAGGATTGTTAGGTTAATTTTAATACATATGAAATAATATATAAATAAATAACCAGAATTTAAAATACATTATTGAACTTATTTAAAATCAAAAAGTTAACTTTTTATTTAGTACCTACTTGTTTGCTTACTATCTATCGTATGGTACGGTGCGACACATACCTACGTATTTAAAGTATGGCAATAAATGTTATCACTATTATCAGTTTTTGAAAACGTGATGGAAGTAACTTTTTTAATAGGAACTTTTAATTACTTTACCTAAATTAAGCTGTAAGCTTAATAGGTAAGTTGGCAATTCTTCGTTCTTCACTTTCTTTACAGCCTCCAGTAATTGTTGTCTGATATATGAGTGGCTCTGTCAGTTTTGCGAATATAATTTTTGACCATTTTGCGTGACTGTAACTAAAAGTTATGTTTGGTTTGCATTTTATACACCTTTTAAGAAACACAACAAGGCTTTTGGTGTCGCTATGTTAGTTTTATACTAAGATGGTATCCTAAAACACTTACCTACTCATCTACGTCTCCACCTTACTGTAAGTACATTACATTGTATGTAATAAGTACTATAAAATAAAAAAGTTACTTGATAAATACTTCATTATATAATATTCTTAATAGTCAAACTAAAAATACGGCAACGAAAATGTTTATTACATCAGACTTGGGGTAAGACAAACATATGTTAGTCTAGCCCCGAAAAAAGTGAGTCTTACCCTGCTTTGATATTTTAAGGATATGTTTTGTTTCGTTCAATATTATAGAAATACCTCTAGTTTACGTTAAATTGATATAAAAAGTTAAGAGCCAGTATTAATGTTATGCTACTTACATTCAGAACACTTTAGTTTAATTAATTTTAATCTATAAAGAAGCACGGTGACACAACTACTAACCGTTATTTTTGAAACTTCTGACAAATTTTGTTTTGTTTTAACGGCAAAACTAACTAGTAGTAGCAACATCTATTGCAACTGAAAACTTTAACATCTCTATTGTTTTAGCGACATAATGAACTAGAAATTAAACCTATAGTTATCGAGACATTTGCTTCTCTTGCGTCTTGCCCCGGTGATAGTCTTACCCCGCCTACCTTACTTACTTGCACATACGAAGTGCAAGACTGTAAATTGTTTTATTAATTCTAACTGTTGCCCGCGACTTCGTCCGCGTAGTCTTTTATTTACTAAATTAAATAATTTGGAAACTTTCGCGGGCGGATGCGGTTCAACTCTCGTTTCATTATAATCGGATGTAAGATATAGGCACGCATAGAGGTCAAACATACAAAGAAACATTCATTTTGATTTATGTACAACATTATAATTAATTATGGAAATAATTATTTATGAATTAGTAAATCGACAAAATGGGCGATTTAAGCAAGAAAACTCAATTTCTCACAGCACATGTTGTATGCGCTATTTTTATGTAGGTACAAAATTAAATCATCTTCGACAAACACGAGTTAATCCTGGAGGACAAGTCCGGCGGGGTTACTGCCTAAAAATTTGCAGGCAGCGACAGCCACGCGATCATTGCGCGACCGGTGACTAATTGTAATAAAACATTGATATAGTGTAAGATGATTGCGTGTCCATTGCGCCATGACAATGCACTTTTCGCTGTAGATTTAGCGCTACTGTACAAATTATATTATACAAATTCTCATTTTGACAGCAGATATCACGCGATATTTGGCTGTCGCATGCTGCCTGCAAGTTAGGTAATAAGCGTGCCGAGCTACTAAGACGGCGGCGTGGGCAGCTCGGGCTCGTCCTACCCGCATTTCACACCTCACGCCCCGCGCTATTGCCCTGTCTAACCGTGTCCATACCCATGAAAATCAATATATTACAGGTGAGCGATTGGGCCGCATGCAGTCCCTGGTCGCCATGGCAGCGTTGCTCAGTAGGTTCTCTGTAGCGCCCTCTGAGAACAGCTCGCGCCATCCCGCTGTGGACGCATCCTGTATCATAGTGCAAGGTGCTAAGGACGGCCTTCCTCTGCTATTTACGCCTAGGAAGAATCTGTAGAGAAATACTTTTTTTATAACTTGTTAGCCAACGATCGATTTTATATTGTTCCCTCTTGTGAATATTGTAACCGTTATTGTGTAAGATGTAATGTAATAATTGTGATGTAATTGACGTAATGATAATTAATAAATTATGAAGAATCTTATTGACATAAATCAGTACGTACATATGTATATCTTAACGTTAATACTTACAAACTCAAAACTAAATATTATCTTAATTAATAGACTTCCTCGAAGTTGCCGCTTAGAAAGCTGTTCCATTATTTTTTCTAAAAATTTAGAAAAAATTATGTAACAATGTCATCACTCATCACGTACGTAAAATACGGACACAGTTGAATGAGGACGCTATTAGGGCGCTTCCCCCAGTCCAATACGATTTTTTTACTAGTTTTAGAGGCTATCTTCTTGTTATTTGAAAATATATAAAAAGTAATAAAAATATTATAATAATCTTCGACATTTTAACAACACTTTCGCCGTCTCATATTTTTCAATTATATATAAAATACATATGAAATTCGTATTCAAAAGAAAGCCTAAAAATTAGAAATACGTGCATCTACTCCATAAATAGAAGTATACACGATATAGCGATATACACTAATGTATAGATAATTTTATGATATAAAACTTGACTATTTTAATTTTTTCAAAAGACCCTTTTTTCATTAGTAAAATCAATAATTACTAGATTACATGAAGAATTTTACGAATTCTAGTATGAGGTGCTCTATACGTTTGTCTGTTTGCCTGGGGGAGCGCCTTAAAATACAAACTTATCTTTGCTATATCGATTAAATGGATACTGTACATCCCGACTACGAACCCTTGCTGTCGTAGTCCGATACGCACTTGGTCTGTATTATTTCTATACAAAAGACAGGTATTTATGACCAATATGACCAAATGTTTGCAACACATTTAGTTTGTACCTAATAGGCATTTTACAATATTGAGTATTTCGTACAAAACAATAAAAATAGAGATATTTCATCATTTATTTATTGAAATAAACTTTTAATTCAATAAGTTCCACTGCAACCACAACCGCTGTTGCCAATAGCTATACCAGCACCATATCCGAGACCAGCTGCTGCAGCGCCATATTCGAGACCGGCTTCTCCAGCGCCGTATCCGAGATCAGCTGCTCCAGCGCCGTACCCGAGACCGGCTGCTCCAGCACCATATCCGCGACCAGCTGTTCCAGCGCCGTATCCGACACCGGCTGCTCCAGCGCCGAATCCCACACCAGCACCGCGACCAGTTCCGTAGCCCGCGCTGGTGCCGTATGTCTCGAGGATGCGCACGTCCCCACTGCCACAGCCATAGTCGACGTGGGCGGCGCCAGCAGCGGGTATCGCGCCCTCTAACGCGACGGCACCCAAGAACGGCAGCTGGCCCACCACTGATAGGGGACCCTCCAGACTGTGTTCAGATATAACCCGCAGTCCATTCGGCACCAGCGGGGACGAACTCGTCACTAGCAGCGAGCCGCCGTACGTGTCCACGGACTCTAAGCCGTTTCCTAAGTAGATGCTATTTCCGATGTTGCCATACGAATAGCCAGCTCCATAGCCGTTGCCGGCCAAACCTATGCCGTTAGCCCATGCGTTGCTCGCTATGCCGCCGCCGCAACCGCTCATGTTAGGTACAGAATTTTCAATGCATCGACCTGATATAGTCTGTAAGGAAAAGTTAATAACTTAAATTAGATAACATATAATTTTGAGATTTTTTTATTACAACTTTTCAAATGATAACTCTGAGAACTTCGTCCACGTGGAAAATTTTTCCATGTCTCCGAATTACAGAGGTTACCCGAGATACCTATATTATTGGAGGAGGTCTTGAAAACTGTTACTCTCTATCGCGGAGCATATGCCATATTAGATTTATAATAACGTCACATATACAGAAACCTTCCCCTGCGTATGCCATTTCTTTAGATATTGTTGGTGTTCAACAAAAAACTTATTTTCTATTGTGGAACATCCGCCATATTGGATGTATGAAGACGTCACATATACAGAAACGTTCCCCCGCGTATTCTATTTCATTTGATACCCATATGGTTAGTGTTGAACAAAATAATTATTTCCTATAGCTTTTGCTCGCGATTTCTTTCGGGTATAAATTATAGCCTGTATGTTATTCTGATGCATAAGCTATATTATTGTAAACTTTCATCAAAATCCGTTCAGAAGTTTTTGCGTGATAGAGTAACAAACATCCATACATCCATCCTCACAAACTTTCACATTTATAACATTAGTAGGAAGTAGGATGAGTGAAGAAAGACTGACAAAGAAAATCTATAGAGCGAAATCAAATGGTAGCAGAAATATTCAGATAGTTAACTGATGGATATGTCAAAATCGGTAGTATACTTATGCGAAAACGTGACAGGAAAATGATGAGAATTGAAGAAGTAAAAGAAATATGCAAGGATCCGCGAAGCCTCCGTCCTCCTCCTTCTCCTTTTGGAATACAGCGTGAAGATATGTATGCATATGTATGTACAATAAATACCCATCATCTGGTCTCAAACTAGTGCATTTTCTGTGCTATGAGAATCAATCGACGACTACTAGGGGCGTCACCCAGTGCACCCAGACCCGAGACAATCTTGAAAAGTTCGTTTCCTAAATTGACTCGGCCGGGAATGAAATCCGGAACCCTCCGCGCTTACACACTCCTCAACCACTGCGCCACCGAGGTCGTCTTCGTAAAATTTATAGAGGGCGTAAAATGAAACACTTACTTGCACTAATACAGCAGAAATGCAGAAGACAGCTGTAGTGAATGCCATTTTAATTTGACTGAAGGACAACTCCAGAATAATGACAGATTTTCACGAAAAGTCTTATATACTATGTAATGTCGACATTGAACTTGCCGACATACATTTGCAGTAACGACATGGAATCACGTACATTCGTGTTTGTAACAGTTACCTTCATTACAACATTTATTGATAACTGATTTGTAGGACACAGTGTTTTAGTATAAAAGAAATTTTGTTCTGTGTAGAGTTATGACAATTCGAAGTCAGTTTTCATCCAATACAAACATGTCTACCTTTACCTTCGTGCTCCTCTGCGTTCAGGCTTGTCTGTTCCAGGTAAAAATGTATAAATTCTAAAGAATTTTATTACTGTAGAATAAATAATTATTTTGACACGTCGGCCCGTCCCAGCTTCGCCCGGGTTAAATACATAATATAGCCTATGTCCACCTGGAATAATTTACTTTTCAAATTGAAAAAGAATTTTTGTTCCGCAGTGGTTCCAGGAATTACCCTCCATATATACAAACTTACAAAGTCCGCTCTCTCTCTTTATATTATTAGTATAGATTAAAACTCGAGCCTTACGCTGTTCGACAAAAGGGTAGACAAGTTAGTCAGAACAGCAAAATAACTACATACTTATAGCTATTGTTTGCAAAGCTGAAACAATTAAAAAAATATTTTTCTGCAATGACTATACAATAACCTCTCACTCAGCGTTTTACGTTCTAAACCATTCTTGCTATGAAATAAGTATGTTATAGCCAAGTAAGTTTAAAACTGTGAGTAAATTCAAAATTTTACTATGCAGACAATTAAAATTATGTAACAAAAAGTAGGTTATAGTCGCTATGTCAAATATAGCAGAAAATCTATTGGATTCAATTTGTCATTGTCGAACTATTACGAATTCATCCTGTAGTATACAGACATCATAATGTGAAATGGATTTCTGCAAACTCTCAATTGTTTTCACGGACACGCATTCTTCGTTCACGGATTCTTATAAGTTTTAGCCAAAATCTCAAACCGCCTCTCGACATTCTCAGAAAATTCCAGAGATCCGATTCGGGCAGCTAACTAGTATCGAGTCAATTAAAAACTATAAGAAATCTATATAAATATAACTATAAGAAAAATTGTTTCAGACCGTTTTAAGCTCTTGCAGCCGCGGCGGTAATGTCGGTTACGGCGGCGGTATTGCTGGCGGCATAGGTCTGGCTGGCGGCTTAGGTGCCGGTTACGGATTCGGCGGCCCTGGCTACAGTACTGGTATAAGCAGCGGTATGGCTGGATCGGGTATGGCGTACACCAGCGGCCCTTACGGTGCCATTGGTCAGGGCGAGCTGGCCGTATCCGGTGAACTACCGGTGGGCGGCGCGACCACTGTCGCCGGACAGGTGCCGGTGATCGGCGCCGTGCAGTTCAACGGACAGGTGCCCGCGTCAGGGCTGGTCTCGCTCGAGGGAAGTTGCGGCTGTGGTTGTCACAACATCTATTACTGATTGGAAAGCCTTTCCTACAGCTATTGAAATCACAGTACAAAAAAATTCGGTTGTTTGGAAAAAATAAACATGAATGTATTGTGAAAACGATTATGTATTTTTATTTATTTAGTTTATTACATTGGTATCTCACAGTGACGATCCGAGCCGGGGGTCGTAGGAGTCATGACCCCTCCAAAATCGTTCACAATAAATAGACAAACATCTATATTTGATTTCTCGTAATTTTTTCAGTAATAAATTTCCATTTGCTCTACTGCATTTTTACCACTGCGCACCCTATTTGTGTCTGCAACCGCGCTGGGGTATATAGTATAAGTATCTATAAGTACGTAACGGACTACGAGTAGTCGTTGTCTATATAGTGTAACATGAATTAATTATCCTTTGACAATGACAAATTGAATCCAATAGATTTTTTACTAATATTTGACATAGCGACTCGTAAATTGATTTCACCCCCGGAAACTCGTTCCATACCAAAGAAAATGTAACATTACTACGTAATTCCATACTGTGAAGAACATTGACCATTTTTAAGCTGTCAAATCCGTACAAGCATTTGTTTTGTATATTATTGTGATATATCTAAAACAAAATTGTATGTGGTAGCATTTAATCTTAGACCTTAACGGTTCACGAATAAAATTTTAGTCATTATTTCTACGTATTTGTTAAATTGGGGAATGTTGTCGATATTACGATACGATGTAGAAAGATCAAATAGCCAGAGTGTTAGCCAACGGAAACGTTAAAAGCACTCGCATACCTAGGTAAAAATGTGTGACGAGAAAGAATGAGATTTGAGGAAGCGAAAGAAGTATGTAAGCACCGCGACGCTTGGCGCTTCGTCCTCTCTGACTACCCCGTTGTGGATACAGCTTTAGGATATGTATATAAGATAGGGATATTACTGTGTACGATTTTCCCTCAGAAGGAAAGGTAAAGGGTATTTCAGCTGTAACGTAAATAAAATATACACATACATTAAATAATATAAATAACTTAATAAAATAAATAAATAGAACAAAAGTAAATCTACGGAACCTACATATTAAATGTAATCACTGAAAGGTTCTCGAAACTGCGTCTGCGTAATTCTAAAGCGCATCGCGAGTGTTGCATTGTCGAGGGTAATTTTTAATTAGCGGTCACAAAGTGATATGAGTCAATCACGGATCACACCGAAGTTGACACTCGTCTAACGTCTGCTTGTTGAGTTCAGTGATAATTACTTGTATCTTCGTCTCTGCGTAGATACTACAATTGGAATCCCGCTGGGGTGAGTTCCTATTAATTGAAATTCAATTTAGCGCTGTAATAATAAATTAAACACTTTAGAAATTATAAACGTTGCGTTTTTAGTGCGTGCTTGTTCTCGAGACACTGGACCTTGAACGCTCGTCTATCTACCGATCGTGCCTACGCCCGCTCTAATACATGCGCTCTGGGTTTCCAGGATTCCAACTTCCAACTTCAAGTTTCCAACTATCCAACTACAAGGTTCCAATTACAGGAGTAGTGACAGTGACAACATTCCTGAATCTGGATTCGGGAATTGTAGCTGATTTCTGTAGAATACTCGTGACTGGAAACCTCATAGTACCTGCTCGAGAGTGAAAGCTACAGGGACCAGACCGGAGCTTCTGGGCGGAGCTGCTGAAGGATTCAGGCCAGTGACCGGGTTGTACGGCATATGGCGGATTGTTGGCTTAATAAACCAGAATACTACAGGATATAAACTGGTTTATTTGACCCACACCTACCTACTAGTCTATCTACCTACCTGTTCACGGGTCACCTTACTTCAGCACCCACTAGTAACCCCGAGACACAGCCCATACAACCGTGTCTTCAGTAATAAATACATAAATTCTTCATTATATTTCATGAAAATGTAGACGTAATACATTGTAATGTCTCTTGGAATTTCTGGCGACAAATATGTTAAGGCGGTTTTTCTAGTACGTTCCATTGAGGCCAATAAAAAAGCCTCAACGTCACGCTTCTAAATAAGCACTTATTTCAACAATTTCACATAACATCACAACAGCGTAGATACTTGGGACGCAAAACTTCGCCAATTTTACATCACAATATCCACTAGAAACCATTTGCAAATATTTAAAATGAACACCCAACCGCTCCCTATAAAATTCCGCCATAAACTCAGGGGTATTACCACAGTACAAGTACGCAAGAAGTATTATATCTCAGCAGTGTTTTTGATATGATTACCTACGTAAACACGGAATAGGGTTGCCGACTGGGACTGAATGTTTTTCTTGGGTTACGTATTTGATATTAGATACTATATTGAATTGTCATATCTAGCCTGTTATGGAAGAACATCGTAAGCGACAAATATGAAATTTTACAGAGGTTTTTTATTGATTACTTTTTTATGTTAGTTGAAGATATCCAGCTTTTGTACATATTGCTAAATGTGTTAGGCTAGGTTAAGCTCTATGTATAATGAATTAAATAATTATAAAAAGAGTTAAATAATGAGTACTTTTGTCGCTTAAATAAAAGACTTTTCGCTGAAGATAAAAGATTTGTCATTTACGATATTATTTTTCTGTCTATATTATAATCTACTTATTTGTGTAAAACTATTGCAGTTGTGACGGATTCTTACAATTTTTAGTTAAAATTTCAAAACCAATAATCAACACGTGTTTCGCTTCCCAACGTAGCATCCTCAGGATATTTCAGAGATCAGACTCGGTCAGCTAACCGGCCCCGAATCCTGGTTTACAGTGTTGGTTAATGCATCTAAATAAAGTGAGAGTGATAAGCGCGGACGTAGAAGAATGTTGGCAAGACCTTAGATATTCAGGTTGCAAAACATTGCAGAACAAATAAGACCGGTAAAAAAATGTGATGTGTGGTGGGATAGTGAAGTGTGGGGATATGTGTACAAGAAGAATAAAGCATGGTGAGACTTCCTTTCTGTAAAAAATAATTCTCGTAAGAAAGATTTGATGAAATAGAGATACAATCTTTAGAAAACTGAAACGGAAGCATTAGTGAAATAGAAGCGTGAATAGACGATAAAAAGATATCAAACAAATTTGAGGTAACCTTAAACTACTTTCTAAATACGTAATTACGTATGTACCCAATAATCCAACACCTTGTATAATGAATAAAATGCGTTCGAAATAAACAATCTGCAATGAACGAAAGCAATGTACTTAAATTATAGATAATTGTATGAAAATGGCGACTCTCTCTCTGATACCGAAAGTGAATTCCTACACCCAGGTCAGGGACTGGAGGAAGTCATTGTATAAGAAAGATTAAGAAACGATAAAAGTCTGAAATGAGGAAAGGTTTCTAGGAATTATGGGAATGATGAGATAACTACTCAGATGGTCAAGGATGGTGGTTCTCGAGTCAGAGACGTCTTTTGTGAACTGCGTAACTTTTGCTGGCATAAAAGAGAGGTTCTGAAAGACTGGCGCAAGGCAGTTATAGCACCACTTTAAATATGGAAAAGTTCTCATACATAGTCGGTGTGTGCCATATAACCATCAGCTTGGTCAGCACAGCAAGTAAAACTTAAATTTATTTGTTCAAGTAAACCTAATATGTTTTTCAACGTTAAATCTACCTACGGTTCGAAAAGAAAAAAAATAATTATACAATATTAAAAAGGTCGGTAAATGCATGTGCAGAGTTCCAGTCTTATTCAAATTATTTCCAAAGTTTTGTGAGAAAAGTCTGTAACGGAGGCGTTGACCACATGAATACATGAAGGTTGGAAAATTTTCCGCGCTTTTATGGATCTAGAAAAAGCATATTGATAGTGCGAAAGAAATTGTAGTCTTCTGCCTGAATATGGCATGAGAGGTCTCTTACTTTGGGGTGTACGGTCATTATATCGTGGCCACAGTGCTTGTGTAAGAATACATGGTGAGGTCGTGCCCTGGTTTGACGGACATTCAGGTATTAGACAAAGCTGCGTGAAGTTGGCTTAGTTATTATTTATGTTGTATTTAAACAGTTACCTCCAAGTGTGTAGGTACCAGGTACCAGTAGGTGGTAGGCGTGGTATGATGTGCGATGGCACAGTGGTAAACTATTTTTTAAATGCTGACGATTCTGTGCTTATAGCACCATTGGAAGCCAAGTTGCAGACTAGGCATGCGTAAGAAAGAAGTGAAAGAATTGAATATGAATGTGATCAAAACTAAGGTTCTAGTAAGTGAAAGAGAGGATGTTCAGACGAAATATGGGTAAATGAAAAATTTCTAGAACAAGTGAACTAAACTGTGTACCTGCAGGGAGTGCTTTTGATGAATGGATTATGGAAAATATGAATCGGATGTGGAGAGACAGGCAGTAGCTGACTATAAAGTGAATGAAATTCTGGCCGTTGTAGTAGGCAGTAATCTAATTCCGTCATAATGGCCATCCCCAATGAGGTTTTGACGAGACTATCGTACGGTAGTGAGGCCGCAAATACTCGAAATCGAGTGAAAGTAACATAAATGCTGTAGAAATGCGATCTCTTAGAAATATGTGTGGTGTCACCCTTATGGACCAAACAAGCAATGAAGAGATATGCAATATGACAAGATTGTACGAAATAATTATTATAAAACGAAAAGAGAAATGCTTGGATGGCTCGTGCACTTAGAAAGAAGTGATGAAAGACTGACATAGAAAATCTACAGTGAAAATGAATGGTAGCAGAAGCCAATGGAGACTAAGCTGATCAGACCAGAATGATAGCTGATCGAAATGTGAAGTGTGTGAGGAGAGTGATGAGATTTGAGGAGGCAAAAAAAGTATGGAAGAACCAGAATACTTGACGCTCCTGTCTCCGTAACTTCTATTAGTTCCCGCTATATAGTTATATGTATTATAAAAACACCAAATCAAATATATTTACTTTATTCAAATAAATAGGCAAACAAATATTCAGATTATAACATAGATTTTGGGTAGATCTTAAATATATGTGTTTTTCGTAAGCGATGAATGTTAGTTACGATATAGTCGGTTGCGATAATTAAATTTTCCATTTTTTTTTAACTTTACTTTTGTGGCTTGTGATAAACTTTGTTTTCGGTTCTAATTTTGCCGTTTACGCAGATACGACTACGAGGATCTTTGTGTTAGGATCTAAATTATTTAAGCTAAGTATACATTACAATGAAAAAGCGAAATACCTACATTTTGTCGCTTACGATGTTCTTCCATAACAGGCTCGATATTATCTTTTCATTTTATATTATTGTAAATTTCATAAGTTTTTATTTATATAATTCTACCCGTATTTTATTTCTAGTTTCAAAAGTGGAATATATTTCCTACAAATGAGCAACATAGAGATATTTCCGGTTTCGATATAGATGTATTCAAACATCCACTAACTGAACAATTTCGTCAGTAAATGTATATGTGTTCTGTGGTAAATGTGCGGGAGTGTCTCACACCGTACGACAACAACCGCGGCGCACTCGCGACCACAGAATACTAATGTACCAGCGTATACTCGCGACTTTTGTATGCCGAGATTTCGAGACGCGTCGTCTGGGAGCGTTTGTATGCATATAGAATACTGCTTACTTACTTGATCACTACTATTGACGTTGGGACGTTGACGAGCTGTCAAATCGCAATGTTCAAGATACTGTTTGTTATACAATAAAATCTAGAAAGGTGTGTAAAATGTCACAATATTAACAATACAGTGCTTTCAGAGTATAATATAACATCCCAAATTCGTGATACATTAATTAACAGAAGAGGAGAGGTTAAATAAAGTATAAAGTTTAGTGTTTTGAAATTGAGTGTGTCGTAGAGGTTATGTGGACGAAGGAAATCAAAAGTAATTTTTTTTTTCGTCCTACCTACATTTACAATTATTCGTAATAAAATAGTGTTGTGCATTTGGGCAGTACATTAACAAAAAATATTATCGATAATAATTTGAAATTTCATAGCAAAAGTCCATTTTTCTTTTGTTGCTTCGTAATTCGTATATTGGTTAAATTGTCGAAGTGCTTTGCTTGTGGAAGATTTGTTGCTGTAACCGACAATATAAAGTGTACAGCTTGTGGTAACAGCTATGACAGGATATGCCTAAAGATATCTAAAACCTTTTAGCTGCCACCAAAATGGGTGTGTCCAGAATGTACCAGTAAACAACCTAGAAGAGACAACACCGAAACTCCGATTAAGCTACAATCCGATTGTCAGGAAAATGCTACTTCAGAGTCTTCACCCGTGGATTGCACAAATGTGGATCGTGACGATGGTACAATGACAGTGACATTGGCTGTAATGGAGTTAAAACAAGAAATGATTGCTATGCGTCAGGAACTTGTAAAATTTGGATCCAAATTTGACAAGCTTTACAAAACTGTCGATAATTTAAACAAGCGAGTTGAAGGCATGGAGGACAGAATTCTGGCACTGGAGGAGTGAAGCAGCGAAATGAAAGCAGATGGAGGAGAAGAATACAGAGAACTCACGACCACAGTTCAACGTCTAAAGACAGAATTGAACGAGCGTGATCAGGATCTATTGCTCACTGATGTCGAGATCACTTGTATACCTGAGGTCAACGGTGAAAATGTCACACATCTCGTGTCTCTGGTTGCCGGAAGGCTCGATGTGAAGCTCGACGAACGTGACATCGTGAGTGCAGAATGTTTGGGTCCGGTGCGTGGGCACATCGAAGGCCATGCTGGTCCGCGCCCGCGACCTATCGCGGTGCGGCTAGCGAGGCGCACGTTGCGCGACGAGCTGATGCGAGCCGCGCGAGCACGCCGTGGCGCTGATACCGCCGGCTTTCAACTGCAGGCCGCGCCGCAAAAATTCTTTATAAACGAGCGCCTTACGCGAACCAACCGCCAGCTTTTTCATGGGGTGCGACAGGAAGCCAAGAAATTCGATTGAAAATATGTCTGAACGCGCGATGGACGTATATATGCACGACGTCAACAGAATACTGATTCTCATCATATACGTTGTGATGCAGACATCACTAAGATCTTTGGCAATAGTATTAATAGTTGAGGGTATAATTTTGGTGTTCGCGAATGGTATCATTTATAAGGAAAATAATAAAATCGATTCACTCCTATTATCATTCATTCCATATTTTTGTAAACGTAAACTTATTAATATTTATTTTTATATATCATTTGGAAATCGAAATATGAATCGATATTTGAAGTTCATATTTTTGTCGGTAAATTTATTTATACTATTAATGATACTTTTAATCAGAAATGTAATAAGAATATTTATATTCAGTGATATTTTTATATTTATATATCTTATCTTTGCGTTTATTGCCTGTTGTGTTAATTTTTACTCATTTTTGATATTTTTTTTATTTTACTATCTCTGTTTACTCATTTAAAAACCTTTATTTTTGCATTGCTTTATGCTTTGTTGCTGACTTTCTGCTGATCATGTTATGTCGTAACAATGTATATGCCTGTTGGCTTTTAATTGCTGCGTTTATGTTGATGTGTTGTGACTTGTTTGATTTATTATGTTATAACTATATACATGTTTGCCGGTATTTACTTGCTATGCTTTTATTGATATGTCACGGTTTATTTGACTTATGTTGTAACTACTTATACAAGTACGTTTTCCGGCCTTTACTTGCTGTATTGGTATTGATATGCCATGGCTTGTTTGATTTATTATGTTGTAACTATGTATATGATTATTGGCTTTTACTTGCTGAGTTTTTATTACTATGTTATGTTTTTTTTATTTATTTGCATTGTTTTTATGTTATCTCGCATATACATTTATATTATGCTTTGATTTGTGTTGTAAGAAATCTGTGGCAGTGACAAAGGCACCGACAAACTTTTATAGTTTTTATGATATGGGTATATTGTGTTTTTTATCAGTTATCGTGCACATTTTGTACACATGTGTTAATTTTATGTTAATTTACAATATTATTCCAACACATGTTATTATAAATTTATTACAGTATAGCTCATTTTTAATTATAATGTACATATTGTATTTATGTGATTGTGCGTTTATTAAGTATGTTATTTTATTACATTTTATTATTACTTTATTACATAGCACACTGTGTCTTTTAGCAATATTTATGTACATTACCGGTTATTATAATGCTTAATAAACGGTTGAGAATAGGTTTGTATAATGCAGGTTCCCTTGGCACAAATCATGACGATTTTATAGCCACTGTCACAAGGAGCGATGTTGATGTATTAGCAATAAATGAAACCTGGTTAAGGAAGGGTGAGGAGGGGCGAGCACCCGCGCTGCCGAGCTACCATTTACGTCTTATCCCCCGGTTGCAAAGTAGTGCGATCGCGTGGAGGTGGCGTGGGGTTTTACATTAAGCGGAATGTTACCGCTCGCACCTGGCCTCATCCGTTGGACCCACGGCACAGTTCAGTTGAGCAAATGTCGCTTCTCGTGACTATTGGTGGAAAAAAGCTGGCGATTGGCACGGCCTACCGTCCGCCGTGGATGAATGTTGATATATTTTTCGATGCTCTTACGGATTCCATTAGTTCTATTTCCAATTACGATAATTTGGTTTTGTTGGGTGATTTTAACATTAATTTATGTGCCAAAGGTGACATAGACACAATAAATTTTTTTACATTTTTGTCATGTGCAAATCTGTCGCAGTTAGTCAATGAACCCACCCATTTTACCGACACTAGCCAGACGCTTATCGATGTCGTATGTACAGATTTGTATACCGATAAAATCACTTTAGAACATATAGGGTCTCTTTTTGGCCACTGTCTGGTTGTTTGTGAGTTTAACATAAAACGTGAAAAACATATCCCTTATACATTAACTTATAGACCAAAGAAAAACTTTTGTATGGAAAAGTTTAATGATAACTTGAAAAACGTGAGATAGGATTTGATTTCGACAGCTGATAACGTTAACGATATGATTAGTGATTTGAATCATAGTATCATATATCTATTCAATTTACATGCTCCTCTGAAGTCAATTGTTATTAAAGATCGCTCCTACCCGTGGAAAACGGATACAATTAAATTAATGATGAGGTTGCGTGATAAAGCTGCAAGGGATTACCACAGAACAAAGATTAACAGTAAAAAAATATTCTATAAAACATTAAAAACTACTGTAAATCAGGCACTTTATCATGAGAAATCAGCCTACTTCAAATTTAATATTAAAATCAAATCAAATACGTAATCCAAAGCTATTATGAAAGAATCTTAAAAATACTTTACTACCCAAAACTAATACGGAACTACCGAACTTTTTTGATGAGCCGAACAATATAAATAATTATTTTTTAAATATACCAACCACTTCGGTGGTTTCCATGTCACAAATGACATACTTTGAACATCACAAATATGGTGATGCTGTCTTTCATATGGAACAGCTTAGTATTGACAAGCTAATCAAAATAATCAAAAGTTTAAAATCAAATGCAACTGGTTGTGACGGCATTAGCTTGGATATGTTGTTAATGACTCTTCCATACACAATGGAATGTATATTAAAGTTAATAAATTTGTCTATTCGTACATCTACTCTTCCTGATGTGTGGAAACTTGCAATTGTGCGTCCCTTACCGAAACATTCGAACCCGGTTGACTTAAAAGACTTAAGACCTATTAGCATTTTACCTTGCTTGTCAAAGATTTTGGAGAGAACGGTTTGTGAACAACTTACGGATTATCTAGAGATAAATAATATATTACCTGAAGTGCAATCGGGATTTAGGAAGGGACGTGGTACCGTGACTGCCTTGCTCGACGTGACAGATAATATACTGTGCTCGCAAGATGAAGGAATGTGTACAATTCTCGTACTCCTTGATTTTTCTAGGGCTTTTGATTCGTTAAATATTGATTTGATAATGTCGAAATTAAACTACTATGGCTTCGATTGCGGAGCTTTAAAGTGGTTTAACAGTTATCTCAATAACCGTCACCAATTTGTTAAGTTAAATGTTAATGGCGGTTCTTCATTTGAGTCGGAAAAAGTAGCCGTTGGTAGGGGTGTGCCTCAGGGTTCTATCTTAGGTCCAGTGCTTTTTATTTTGTATTCCGCCGACATAAAAATACATGTTAAGCATTGCAAATTTCATATATATGCAGACGATATACAAATATATATATCATGTAAACCTTCAGAAATCGATAGTGCAATAGTAAAACTCAATGAAGATCTATCAAGAATAGCCAAATGGTCTACTAACAATTTGCCTATTGCTCAACCCCAACAAGACTAAGTACTTAATTTTAGGGAGTAAACACCAACTGGCCAATATAAATCCGTCGATAAGCGTCACGCTTATGGATGAACCCATCACACGTGTATATGAGGCGCGTAATTTGGGTTTACATATGGAATGTGATCTCCGATTTGAAAAACATGTAGCTACTGCAATTAAAAGCTGTTTTTATAAATTAAAAGTATTATATAAAATTAGACCATTCATACAAGAAGATTTACGTATCCAGCTTGTGGAATCGCTTGTCTTATCTAAATTAAATTATATGGATGCGGTTTTTGGCCGCCGTCTTTTAGCAAGAACACAAAAGTTGATACAACGGGTGCAAAACGCATGTGCTCGTTTTTGTTTTAACATTCCTTTGAGAGCTCATGTAACTCCGTATCTCAATAAACACGGAATTCTAAAAATGAAACATCGCCAAAAACTTCATTTAGCTAGCCTTCTTTTTGGTGTCATAAAGCGTAAAGCTCCTAGTTATCTTTATGAAAAGTTGTGTTGGAAATCTAGCCATGGGTCTGGTGGAGTCAGGCAGTGCACTATGCAACTCTTGACACCTCAGCATGCCACGGCCGCTTTTAGGGGTAGTTTTCGCTATAGTGCATCAAAATGTTGGAATAATATTCCTCCACCTATAAGGAACCTGCAATGTGTTCAACAATTTAGAAATAAATTGAAGAAATATTTGTGCGAACACCAGAGGAATGAGGAAACTCAGAAACATAACACAAGTGCTATGTAAGGGACATACCCAATGTCTGCTAATAAATATTATATTGTTAATTTCTATTATTAGTATAAATGTTAAAATATAATTAACAGTAATATGTATGTAATGTATATGTGCATGTGTGTATATAAATAAATAAATAAATATATATATATATATATATATATATATAAATGTACGTGTATGTGCATGTGTGTGAGTATATGTTTGTGCATTTATATTTATGTATGTTACGTGAGTATATCACTTTTCACATCAGTGTTTTTATTGGTTGATGAGATGGGATAGCTATGTACATACTTATGCATCTACTTAATATATTTAATATAGTATTAGTATCTGTATTCAGAGACGTCACCAAACGGTCCAACGGAAGATCAGTGCTGGCTGTAAAACTAGCTCATGCTGAGTTGGCTCCGTTTTGCAATACATTTTCTGTTATTGAGTGCTTCTTAGGTTATAGTATTTTTATTACAGTTTTAGATCTTAGTTTTTTGTACTTTTAATGAGTAATGTAATTGCAAATAAATAAATACTTTACTTTATACTGTACTTTACTTGTACTGTGATATTACCATAGATAATACATATAATGATATTACTGTGTGCGACGGTGCCATATACTTTATCTGTGGCACAGAGTACATTATATAGGGAGATAGAGGTATACTCAAATCATCATCTTCATAAAAAACAACATAAAAAATGTTATTACTTGATTAATAACAATGAATAATAATATGAAATTGAATAATAATAGAATAATAATTATAATAAATAAATATTCGATAATCAAAATTAAGGTTTGAATGAACTTTGAATGTTACACGCAGCTCTATATAGGGCAACGTCGACGGTCGAATGCAACTGAGCTATATCTCTTTAAAAAGAATAAGCAAAAATTCAATACTTGACGTAAGAAACTGGTAGTGATATGTAACTTTATTAGACTACACTATTACAAAGGTCCAAAATTTGTCCGAAAATTTTTCGTTTGGAGTGAAATGACTCAAATGACCCCGATCTGTGTATATTTGCACAGAGTACAGTAATTTTACATTTTCTTTGCAGAGTATTGTATATGGACTTTTTGACGGGAACGGGAGAAGTGAGGTTGACATTTTATTTAGATTTTCTATTTTTTACATTTTAGGAGTTTTAAAGTACAACAGTGATAGTATATTGTCTTTTATAGTTCTGTGTAAGTGAAAAGAATGGAGGAAATCTAAATAAACATGTGCAGCTGAAGTTTTCGCGCTCGTCCAAGAAGTCGTTTTTACTGCTATAAAGCCTACTATTACTTTACTGGAGGAGTGTTAGGGACAGTTAATGTTTCTCCAAAAGTTACGTCATTAAATTGATGGTTTTGTTACCAATGCCTTAAGAACAATAAATAAATAAATAGTATTGTCTTTGTTGTTTGCTCATGCTTGTCATGCGCGTGCAATGTGCGCGTGCTTGCCATTCAAAGAGTAAGGTAATTATTTAAAAGGGAAAAGAGTGGCAACTCTATAGTTAAATTGGCATGTATGGAAAGTGATGCCATCCAGCGCTTGACAAGTGAACTAAAGTCAAATTATATATATATATATATATATATAGGTATAAGTGCATAACTGCTAATATATAATATATATTAGTAGGTATGCACCTATACTTTATTATACAGGGTGTACATACAAATGGGACATATTTTTGAATATGCTATAGTATATAGAGAATTCATCTTGATTACGATTTAATAAAGTATTATTATGCAATAATAACAAAGATACAGGTTAAAACACAATTTATTTCACTTGTGCTTCCCTTAACACAAGTAAAAGACACCGAAATTTAATTTTTAACTAATTTCACAAATCCACAGAACCTCTTTTATTTATGTAACAATAAGGTTGATATTCCTGTGTATGTGGAAAAAACGTATTTTTAAATTAGATTAGAATGATAGGTAGGTAGTGTGCCTTTGTCGCCACGTTCTCGTCGCAATGATTCTGACCTCTCATTGCGGACGTACAAATGGTTATGAAAGAAATCGATAAAAAAAAACAAAAGATAGACTCTGACCTTGTATTCAGGCTGCAAATTACCAATGTGGGTAAATCACAAAATGTCGCACGATAACACTGCTACAATTTGATACTTTTTCACATCACTTTTTTTTCCATATGTATTGAGGTCCGTAGTAATTACACATTCATAAGTTCACAAACGTAAATGTTCAAAATTGCGGCCTTGCGCTTCTATGCATGCACGTGCACGCCGCGCTATCTCACTATGCACACGATACAATACGTTTGACGTTTCTCGTTGTAATTTATTAAAGGCATCGAAGATTTTGTGCTTCATGACCTCTTCTGTATCAGATTAGGTTAAAAGGATGGCGCAGGTCTTCCTTCAGCACTTTATGGACCGTACTGTGAGGCACCTGTAGTAACCTTCCGGCCGACCTTGTACTATCATCGGGATGTTCATCAAAATGATTAAGAATGAGATCGCGGATGCCTTGGTTAGCATTGCCGCCGGAATCTGTATTGCGCGGTGTAAAGTTGCCATAATCCCTTAACCATTGCACCACTCGCGTCAGTATTCTACTACTCGAAGGCACGTGCTCATCATTACGATGTCCAAAATGGTCCTAATACAAACACAAAGCTTCACTAGAATTACCACTAGCCATACCATAAGCCAAAACCATATCGGTGTATTGCAGATTACTATACAGATAAAACGGCATGATTTAAACAAGAAAATAATTCGTAAGTAGTTAAAAACGAATTGACGATGTACACAATGAATACGTCTCACAGAGATCGTAACCCGAATGCAACTGAATAAATTTAATTTGAATAGCTGTTCAATATGGCGGATTGGCGGTGTTACATAAAAGAAAGCCACCGTAAATCACACGGCAAAGTCAAAGGCAGAAAGTATTTTAGTGACGTCACAAAGATGCCGACAAAATGTAAAGGTGTGTACATACGAAGTACGAATTGATTTTTTAATGAATGAATATTTTTGAAAGTTTCTATGAAAGTGGACAAAGAGAATGAATTGATGAGGTAAGAGCATTGTTTCAAGGAAGCTCGGCTTCTCAAGATGAATTTCAGTAAGATAAAATGTTATCAAAATGTACCAAAGTAGTTCGAAGGATGTAAGACACAACGACATTATCATAACAGGCCAGTAAATAACGGCTAGTAATAATGGTTATTGTTTCACATTGATGAAACATCTACTAGAAAGTTGTTTTTTTAAGAAGAGCTTCGTATATCGGTACTTACCTACAATAATTACCTATTTTCTTATTAATAAAAAGCTAATTTAATATTAACAAGTTAATAAGTAATTTTAAGCAGATAAAATAATGAAATCACTAAAAACAGTACCTAAATCGATCGAATGTTACAAAGAAATAAAAATGGTTCATGATTGTTTATCCCTAGCTATTGTGATCCGACCTTTATCTACCTATGAATAATAAGGAATTTTTTCAAAAATTATTAAATTTTTTCAGTTGCATTCGGGTTACGATCTCTGTGAGACGTATTCATTGTGTACATCGTCAATTCGTTTTTAACTACTTACGAATTATTTTCTTGTTTAAATCATGCCGTTTTATCTGTATAGTAATCTGCAATACACCGATATGGTTTTGGCTTATGGTATGGCTAGTGGTAATTCTAGTGAAGCTTTGTGTTTGTATTAGGACCATTTTGGACATCGTAATGATGAGCACGTACCTTCGAGTGGTAGAATACTGACGCGAGTGGTGCAACGGTTAAGGGATTATGGCAGCTTTACACCGCGCAATACAGATGCCGGCGGCAATGCTAACCAAGGCATCCGCGATCTCATTCTTAATCATTTTGATGAACATCCCGATGATAGTACAAGGTCGGCTGGAAGGTTAAATGTAACTGAAAAAATTTAATAATTTTTGAAAAAAATCCTTATTATTCATAGGTAGACAAAGGTCGGATCACAATAGCTAGGGATAAACAATCATGAACCATTTTTATTTCTTTGTAACATTCGATCGATTTAGGTACTGTTTTTAGTGATTTCATTATTTTATCTGCTTAAAATTACTTATTAACTTGTTAATATTAAATTAGCTTTTTATTAATAAGAAAATAGGTAATTATTGTAGGTAAGTACCGATATACGAAGCTCTTCTTAAAAAAACAACTTTCTAGTAGATGTTTCATCAATGTGAAACAATAACCATTATTACTAACCGTTATTTACTGGCCTGTTATGATAATGTTGTTGTGTCTTACATCCTTCGAACTACTTTGGTACATTTTGATAACATTTTATCTTACTGAAATTCATCTTGAGAAGCCGAGCTTCCTTGAAACAATGCTCTTACCTCATCAATTCATTCTCTTTGTCCACTTTCATAGAAACTTTCAAAAATATTCATTCATTAAAAAATCAATTCGTACTTCGTATGTACACACCTTTACATTTTGTCGGCATCTTTGTGACTTTCTGCATTTGACTTTGTCGACGTGAGATTTACGGTGGCTTTCTTTGATGTAACGCCGCCAATCCGCCATATTGAACAGCTGACAGTTCATGACCTTAGCGATTTGTAAACATTGTTAAGGGGTATACACATTATTTTCAAAAATAGTTTTCAGGCTGTATTTCGAACCTGTATTATGGATGAAATTATTACAAAATAAAAAAATACGTAAGATTTAGAATCTGTAACTGTACACGATCAACCCAATTTCACGAGAAATGGTGGGGATAACACTTGAAAATTAAAACGGTCATAACTCTTAAACGGATACGTTTTTTTCGATAATTCTTTTTGTAACTACATACTAAAGTTATGGCCTTTCATCCATTAAAGTAACTGTCCCGTTTTCATATACACCCTGTATATTATATAATTATATCGATCCTAGTATATATCTTACACTTTCAAGACAAGATACTCAATGATGGTCACCAACGGTTTGTCTAGAACTTTGTACGGACAAATCGTCAACCGCCATCGATTAGTGTATCTTGACTTGGTTTTGACTTTACTGAAATCACAGATTAATTAGTTTACTAACGTAAACTGAAACTGAAAATCAGAACAACTTAATGATTCGTTGAGCATACGTCATAGAATAAAAAAAACATGAAGTTCAGAAATGTTTGTTTATTAAATAAAAAATATACAGTATATTTCGGAAATATTATATTAGTATCAGGTACTTAGTTACACCAAAGTCAAAGTTGTTGAGTTAGTTAAGCAAAGATGTACGCGATAGGATTTGCACTTAATACTTATATGATTTATGTTTGTTGAGGTAAATATGAGTTGCCTTTTTTGTAATATTTTCACCATTGTACGTAATTTTACCTTCGAGTATACTATTTATTGATCCGCACACTAGCTATAAATAATTACATCAACAGTTGTCAACAAAAATGTACATTAAATTTTCTTTATGATTCAGAGAAACAACAACAATAATGAATTTAAATAAAAACAACGAAAAGCCGTAGAAATCGCTTAAACATACAGAAACGTATGAAAGCAATTCTTTTGTCATTTGACAATTTGACCACAGATATCTACTATAGAATAATGTGACTGAGAAACAGATCAAGGGGGACTTCTTTGCGGGAACGGGAGAAGTGAAGTTGTCATTTTATTTAGATTTTCTATTTTTTACATTTTTAGGAGTTTTAAAGTACAACAGTGATAGTATATTGTGTTTTAAAGTTCTGTGTAAGTGAAAAGAATGGAGTAGGTCGAAATAAACATGTGTAGCTGAAGTTCTCGCGCTCTTCCAAGAAGTCCTTTATAACTTCAGTAAAGCCTACTATTACTTTACTGGAAGAGTATTAGGGACAGTTAATGTTTCTCTAAAAGTTACGTCATTAGACTGATGGTCTTGTTACCAATGCC
Organism: Zeuzera pyrina; assembly: GCA_907165235.1. Taxonomy (NCBI): domain Eukaryota; kingdom Metazoa; phylum Arthropoda; class Insecta; order Lepidoptera; family Cossidae; genus Zeuzera; species Zeuzera pyrina. The sequence continues at coordinate 7,833,707 of OU015645.1, forward strand.
TTAAGAAAAATAAATAAAAAAATAAAAACAGATCAAGGCATCTGTTTTTTTTTTAATTTTAGTTTCTCTTTCGATCACCAGTAGCGCTGGTGTTCTATGAAAATTGATGACATTCGAAGTGCATAGTTTGAAGTGTGCCACCCCTGTTGCCATAAATCTAGTCTGTGCATAAATCTGATCATCTAAACAACAAAAAACTTAGTAATGTTTTCAATTAGAAATGTCTTATAACGTGAATTGGGATACAGATAAATACAAAGAAGACCATGAAAGTGAAGAACAGTGGAAATTGCGTCGCGCATTTATGGAAAGATGGAAAGGCGATTACCCTGAAGAGCGGCTGGTGTGCTTGGCTAGGGTGTTCACTAACATGGAATTTATGGGATGTAGATATCCAGCAGAAATCATGCAGGAGGTTGCCGGGCTATCACATGAGGTAAATAACTTAACACGGCTAAGGATTACATTAACTACTGCTTGCCGTTTTGACACTTGGTAATAGTAATAAATATTGTTAAATCGTTCTTGGGAGCCAAAACTATGCCTATATAGCTTATGTTTTCGATATTATTCAAATTCCAAAAACATCACAATGAAATTTTTTCTATCCATAAACAACTTTCGGGCATCGCAATCTCCTTAGTTGTTTAAGGTATAAAACTATTCTAAAGTCTTGTATCAAAAAACAAATTCTATCACTGACACATCAAAATACACCTCAATAAATATTAAAAACACATTAGTAGTTATTGTAAACGTGCTTCCGATGACACTCAAGTTTCTTTTATAGGGAACGCTTTTAGTTTCATTATATCTTTATTCCTTCATCTTTACATCTATTGAGCTAAAGGAAAAGAGATGTAAACTGATAACCTAAACCTGGCAATGCAAATAAAAAAGCAATATTAGTATTTCTGATGAAAAAAATTTTTTAATTTTATTTCTACTTTCTCTAAAATTGCTATGGATCCCTAAGTGTAGGTATGCATGTCTGGAATACTCACAGTTGGTTTTGTTTGGTGACCTACCTATCTTACTTAAATCGTAATTGATATCATAAAAGCCAGTACTTGTTCTCTTCTGGTCGTAGACCTTTTTTAAATATAATCCCTTTCAGCTACTTTATGCATGTTTTTGTGCCCCTTGGCCAGGAGTCACTCTAAACAATGTTTTCCAAAACAAAATTTATATTCTAGAATTCTAGCAAGTAAATATTATGACAGTAACAAAATCATGTCTTAGGCTTTTTATGCTTCTCCAGTTGTAATAATTTTTGACAATTAAATAAAATGGAAAATAAATAAATACATATTATGTATGTGAGTTATTCTATTTTATAAAATTTTTATTCATATTTAATTCCATTCAAAATTCTTACAGGTAGCAAAAGAATACAGGAATTTTAAAAAGTCAAAATTGCAAAGGACATTTGTGTCTGCGTCTGATGCTGCTGAAGACCGTGCAAAGGGCATCAAACGAGAAGGGGGAGTAGTGAAAGAGAGGCCGCAGTCTAAATCAGCTAAAATAACATTTGTACCTCAAGGCCATTTAGAGAAGAATGAAGAAGAAATAGTCCTATCAGATTCAGATGATAATGAAGACAAAGCTATCAATGACACAAACGAGATAAACAGTCAGATAGATACACAGAATTCAACAGAAAGAAAGGAGGATAAAAAATCTTCAGAAATGTTAGATGTGAATAATTATCTTGAGGAAATGTTAAATGTGAAATGTATAGACCCAAGAAACTTCAAAGAATCTATGTTCCAAACTGAATTTGGTAGAATGGTGTTGTTAGTTAGACAGTGGGTGAGCAAATTGGGGAATATTCAAGGTTATTCATAATTTTTTTTACATTGAAATATATTTCTTAGATTGTAAGTTGTTACGGAACAGAACACCAATATAGAATTTTAAAGCCGATGGGCTAATAATGTGTTGTAATAAGTTACTTTTTAGGCTTATATATGGCAAAACAGAACCATGCTTTGCCATATATAAGCCCAAAAAGCTATGCTTAGTTTGAACCAAGAATCTTTGAATCTAGCTGGATACCTTACTCTGAAGAGGTAGTTGAAGACAAATTATATGACCTCGAGTAACCTTTGATCAGTAACATTTCATTTCTGTCTCTTTCTAACTCCCGGAAGTAACTGCTCCATGGTTTAAAGTGCACATTTGGTTCGGACATTTCTGAAACATTGGTCGTGTCTCTTGTTTTATATGTGATTGAAGAAAGGAGCTTATAAATCCTTTTCCTAGTTCTGTAATCATAAAAAAATATAATTTAGTCAGGTTATAGTTTTCTGGTTATTTTTATTATTATACATTTTATAAATTGATAATTTTTTTCCAGTAAGTTGTCACGCATGTAAAATGCCTTTATCAAGTACTTATGAGAATGGATGCTTTTCTCTAACCATAAATGGAAAGTTGGTGGCTAGAGCAAGCGGCAGCTCAAAAGCGGAAGCAAGATGCAATGTCGAGTTGATGGCATGGAATGTATGTGGTTTTCGTGTTTCATTTATAGCAGTCACACACAAACATTTGTACATACATACATATCCTCACACTGTATTCTGAACTGGGTATGCAGAGAATGTATGCATCAAGCATGACAGTCCTTACACCTTTGGCCTCTTCAGATCTCGTCATTATCTTGAAACTTGAAGTGATTGGTTGGAATTGGTGTGTTTTGGACTTAATATGCGTATCTACATCTTTTATTGACCAAAGTCAACGAATTCGGAAATACTATGGAAGTATAATTCAGAACAATTATGGCCGAAAACGGTACTGCGAGTCTGATTCAAATACTCGGAAACACAAAATGTCGCAAACTCAGCAGTCAACTTTTAATTCTATTTTAAACCCTCATGATCTTTATCACGTGATCGCACGGAAAAGTGCTAGCAACCGAGAATGTTTTTATGCATTACTATGCATCGCAACGCAACTTATTGGTAATATTTATTTACCTTATTCACATGAAGTTAATTAGTTTTTTATATTGATTGATGATTTTGATGATCTCATATGAGAAAATATTTAAAAAATATTTTAAAAGGTAAAAAAGCATATTTACGAGTTCATCTGCATTTACAAGTTTTTGATGTGTTATGTTATACCTTAGAGTGCAAATGATTTATTTAGTCTGTCTTGTAGAATTTAATAAATAATTTTTTATTTATTAAAGAGCACAGAGGACCTCATGATTATTACTCTTTTAAAATACTATTATTAAATTTGTGTCGCTATCTGGTTTTGCTGCTTCTTTGTTTTGAATAACTGTAATTATGTCTAGTCCAATAGCCAGAGTGTTAGCGGATGGAAATGTCAAAAGCTATCGCATACCTAGGCGAAAATGTGTGAGGAGAATGATAAGATTTGAGGAAGCGAAAGAAGTATGTAAGAACCGCGACGCTTGGCGCTCCGTCCTCTCTGACTACCCTGTTAGGGATACAGCGTGAAGATACGTATGTATGTCTATTCATTCTACAGTTTTTGAGAAATTTCGATTTAGAATCACTGCAAGATTTCAGTCTTCAATTAGATAACATGCGATGCTTCTACAACAAGAATAGATTGTTTTATTTTCAAAATTTATAGAGCACACCCTATTGGCATTAGTAGGTAACCAGTAATCTTCTCTTCTATCTAAGCGAACTCCTTTAATCCACTGTAGTCACCGAAGCTCATTTTTGGTAAAATTAAAGGAATAAATTTATAAGATCCAATTCAGTAAAGATACTTAGTATAAAGATACAATAAAAATAAGTTACGTACTAAAAACTGACTGGCTACTAGTTGCATAATACAGATCACAATATTTTTATTTAATTTCTTGTAAATGTAAAATTATTTTATGTAGTTATCATGACTTCTTTCTGTCTTCTACACCACTTAACCACACAGGAGGTCATTTTTAATGGGATATATATATTGGAGCTATAGAATTAGTAACTTTCCCTACAAATCTCAATATATAAAATTGACAGTTTTGTCTATAAATTTGCTAGTTTTGATATAAATCACATATTTTTTAAAATTAATGATCTTTGCTATAAAAAAATTGTATACTACAAAATTAACAGTTTTCACAAAAAAATTTTGGTTACAACTTCAATCACTGAAACTTTAATGTGGTGTAATGGTGATAATGAATGCTTGTCATTTCTACAGAGACTCAAGCAAGAGATGATCGTATTGTTGGTGAAGGAGCTATGGATAGCGCATGGAGACTCACATATATCTGTTAGCGACGTAACAGGCAAAGCGAAGTATCAATTTGGAGTACCTGTTGAGAACAAAGTGGCGCTTAAGTACGTATAATCTGCGTATATCGACAGTTTTAGTGGGTAAAAGCCCCACTGTACAATTATTTACAACTGCATATTTATTGTTATTTGTTTATAATAATTTGTTTTATTCCAATAGTTTATTGTTAATCTTTCCTAATATAAAGGTAGAATCTAAAATTTATTGTAGATGGTGCGATTAAGCAGTTGCAACTCTCTTACATTATGTTTAATAATTGTATAAGATAAAGTGAAAACATCGATTGATATCTCAGTAATATCTTAGCTCAGTAATAGAAAAGTATATATGTAGTATATCAGTTGTCTAGTACCCATAACAGAAGCGCTGTGATTCTTACTTTGGGACTAGATGGCGCTGTGTGAAATGTCTGAGTATATTGAGTAGTGATATGCCGGATATCCGTTTCCGCGGATATCCGAGGGAGAAGAAAGATCCGTATCCGTATCCGTTACTTTTTTGGCGGATCTTTTACTTTATTAATTTTTAATACATTGAATTCTATTAAGTTGAAACATGTCCTGTCACGCAGAGCGTCAAGTGGCGTCAACTATCGTTTCAAGGTCACTCGCACCGACACCGATCGAGTAAGAAAGTTAAGATCCGTATCCGTATCCGCGGATCTCGACACCAAATATCCGTATTCGGCTCCGTATCCGCGGATATACATTTTTAACGATCCGGCACATCACTAATATTGAGTATATTATAATAGCGCTGGATTTTGTTAATGATTATCGTTATAACAGTTAATCACGAATATTGACAATGGCTAACACGATTCGGGGCCGCATACGTTTTCTGTTTGCTACAGCGCGTGGGCGTCGTACTAATTAAATTAACACTTAAAAAACCGAACTATGTGAATTCTTTCTTTTAGATACTATAGGCACTGCGACCATTCCTTTTTTTTACCGTACGCCGCTCACAATTTTCAGTGACAAGACATGAAACGAGAATAAACACAACGAATTTTTTTTGTCGCATTCGGTCTTACCGGGTGAGAATCACGGATGTTATGGAGCTCCGTAACCAAAACTATCGGATATTCGAATAAAAATCTGTCTGAAACCATAACCGAATCTGATATAAAAGTTTCGAATCATTTCAGATAGGGACAGATTCTAAATGCGACACGTTGTCAGGTTTTCGCCGCCCGAGCCGACACACTAGCCGCCTCGCTTGCATTGTATTAAGGCGATAAATAATCTGCGTCAGTCTCCGGGCATGTACTATCTCTGTACGAAACATCATAATCGATTCAACGATTTCATGTACAAAGTTTCATCCCTATTTTTACCCCCTAGGTGTAGATTTTTGATAAGAAAAGTAGCCTATGTCCGTCCCCTGATGTCAAACTATCTCCGTGCCAAATTTCATCAAAATCAACGCCGCGGTTTGGGCGTGAAAGCCGACCAGACAGACAGACGGACAGACTTTCGCGTTTATAACAGCACAGATTAGTTACTAACGTAAGCAATGGATTGTACCTATCAGTCCTGGATTTCTCCGGCCTAGGGCGGCAGATTTCAGTGGGCAGCGGATTTAAAGAATTTACTTAACTATTGGTACTTATTACAATAATTACAATAAAATATTATAAAGAGAATTTTTTTATTGTTTGTTTGTATTTAATAAACTAAAAAACTACTCAACCGATTTCAAAAATTCTCTCACTTATAGAAAGGTACATTATCAGCGAGTAACATGGCCTTTATTTTATTTTCAAAAGAATTATCTACCCCTGCGAAGCCGGAGCTCGTCGCTAGCATTACAATAAAATACAGTTACAAATTAAAAAACATATAGTTATTGCCTAAAAAAAGATAGGAGGAGCTGCAAAAAGTCAGGTGGCCTGTACTAAAGAAATATCTGAATCTGGCACTTATACCTGTAGTATAAAGTAGAATCTATTCCTTTTATGGGACAAATAAACTATATTATTATTTATAAATCAGGAGAGCAAGAAATCACTGAATATAGCACTAAATATCAGAAGAGATAGCTGAATCACAGAAACTGAACTCGCTTTTAGACTCGGTGGCGAGGGTAGTTTGATATACTATACAAAACTTAAAGACAAGACAACTTAAAAAAAGTCGCTAATCTCGTTAGTAGATTCACCTGTGCAGAGGAGAAACCGAAGAAAACCTATATCAAAAGGACAAGTCAGATAAATCAATGTCAGACTCTCAACTTGGCTTATTGCTGTCAAACAGATTGCCACGTTACAGTACAAAATAGGAATGTTATGGATATGAGATTTCGGATCTGGACATTGATACGGATATCATACCGATTTCAATTACGGTTACGTATGAGAAATTATTTTGGATTATCCGAGGGTTTCGGATAATTTCAGTTACGGATATTCGATTATTGATAGAAATAATAAAAACTATCTGAACAAAGCAAGCGACGCGGCTAGTGTATCGACTCGGCCGGTGAAGATTTATCATAACGTGTCGCATTTAAACTCCACCCTTAACCGAAATTATTCGTAACTTTTATATCAGATTTGGTTACGATTTCGTATATTTTTATTTCGGTTATCCATTAATTTCGGTTACGGAACTCCATAGCATCCCTGGCAAAAAACCTTACCGTACCTTACCGTACTTAACCCCTCGTACGCAAGTTGAAGTTTCAATTAACCTTGTTTTATTTACAGAATGATGAAGTTGATGGGGTGGAAAGGCGGAGGGCTCGGCGCAGATGCGCAGGGCATCGCAGAACCGATAAAACCTAACTTACAAATGGTAATTATTGTAGCTTAGCCCTTTTGACTCAGTTCAAATATGAGCTGTGTGTGAGAGAAGAAGAAGGAAGAGAGATTTTACCTCCTTAGTGTGTTCAACCGCTATTATTTATATTTCTTAAGGCATTGGTAACAAGACCATCAGCCTAATGACGTAACTTCTGGAGAAACATTTACTGTCCCTAACTCTCCTCCAGTCAAGTGATAGTAGGCTTTACTGAAGTTAAAAAGGATTTCTTGGAAGAGCGCGAAAACTTCAGCTACACATGTTTATTTAGATCTCCTCCATTCTTTTCAGTTATAAAGGTTATAAAGGACTTCTTGGAAGAGCGCGAGAACTTCAGCTTCACATGTTTATTTAGACCTACTCCATTCTTTTCACTTACACAGAACTTTAAAACACAATATACTATCACTGTTGTACTTTAAAACTCCCAAAAATGTAAAAAATAGAAAATCTAAATAAAATGACAACCTCACTTATGGACAACCTAACCTATATAGTGGAAATGTCATTTATTTTGTTTGAAAACAATTTACTGCGCGCCGATTGGACAGCCCAAAATCAAACAAAATCTGTGTACGCATGCGTATAAATAGACCGAGATAACGTATAGAGCTTGCACCAAGGTGAAACGAGATGCATAGATACACGTCATCGAGCACGTCAATTGATACTTGATAGTCCAGTCTTATTTGACCAGTGGCGGTACCTTCATACAAGCCCTAAAGCCCGGCTTGCCTTGATAAAATGCTCAGTCAAGAACACAGAATACTAACGTGTCAAGAATGAGTAATAAATAAATATCAGCTTCAAATTATATGAAACAATTTTAAAAATTCCCGCGAATTGTCTAACGAAAACGGTACAGGAAACTTAGAGAAATAAAACAGGTTTTTGACCCCAAGTCGCGACCAATCAATGCGTCGGTCGATCGACACTAACGACCTCAAGGCATAATCAAAGCAAAAATCAGAATAATCAATCGTCTCAGTCTCACGCGTTGGCTTGCAACGGGGCTTGCAACCTCTTTCTCTCTAAGGGTAAAATTCGTTATAGCTGGTTTTTTTACTAAGGTTTATATAGCGAAGCGAAAAACCCGGCTTTCATACTGAACTTTGTACAAATTGAGAGATAGCTGCACCTATTCGTTATCTTATCTGATACAATACGAATACAATTCAACTTCATTGTTTATTCCTAATATTTATTTGTTTGAGCCGGTGGACGAGTGATAAGTATTTTTTAATTTCCATCAATAAGTTAGTTAATTTGTAAAAAAAAAATCAATAAGTTGTTCAATGTGAGGGCTTAAAGTGTATACAAATTTTAATCTGCATAGAAAATGTAAAATCTTTGAACTTTGCACAGAAAAACAACTATTTGTTTTGTTAAAGCCTACGCTTGATTTGTGTATTACTCGACTAGTAAATTGCATAAAAGAGTAAATCGAATGTGTTTCTCTGATTAGTAATTCGCATTAATGACAATTTTCATAGATCTGTTTACGAAACTGATTGAATTTTTGTTTGTTCTCCCATCTAGTTATGGGTAGGTGGTACTACTTATTATTATCAGATATCTGTGTTGTATATTTTATTCAAATGACGAAAATATTTAGAATCATTCTGTTTATGACGATTAAAAAACTGTACTGGCGCCATAAAAGACATGAATTTACAAAAACACATGCATACAGTGATTTCTTTTAGTAATTTGGATAAATACATTATCAATAGCCAAAGTATTATAAAAATTGTCTTGTTGAACAATAACTCTTTCCTCTTCTTGTCCACCGTTCGTGCCAAAGTCATGATTAATTAGTAATCTATAATATTTAAGCCTTCCCTTTACTTTTACAAAAACAATGAAGAAAATGTATGTCGGGTTTGCCCTATCCTGAAGCCCTAGGCACGCCACTTAATTTGACCCGTGATGAAATAAATTTGAAAGTTGTGTATTTACTGTTACTTACCGATGAATGAGATTGTGTCCGTTTTATAGTTTCGATTTTTTGCTGTTTTTGTCCCACCACCGATTAGAACAGTGAATCAAAATCAAATCAATTTAATCAAGTAATCCCAGTTACAAGGTATTTTTTAACGTCTAATCTATTTTAGTTCAGTTCAAATAGAAAACCTTTACACTAAGAAGAACCGACAATAAACTCGGTCAGGTATAATTTTTTCAACTTCATTTTACAAAAGGTTTATTAAAATACAATATTTTCATTAAGCCAGTAAATGCATGTGCAGAGAAGATCATTTCCAGACTATTGTTTTATCTTCAATAACATCGTTTATTTTATAGTATGATTGTTTATAGTCCGTGTAATTTATTAGGTCGGATTTGACGTTTCTTAATTTTCATGCCGCTATAACTTGTAGCAACGTTCCTGATATCTAATACAAATTCAATTACGTAAATACTGAATAAATAAACGTTATTTATTTTTACCACTACTGATCATTACACAAAGCTACTAACTTTGATTTCTTTTAGTTAAAAACACAGATATTTCGTTATATATCTTCAAAAGAATTTTCTAAATGGACGTTGTTACAATGTTATATCACGAGGCGTATTGCTCTAGTACTGCTACCATTTGCAATCGTTTCGTTACCAAAAAAAATCGATAATCGATTGAAATATCGTAATAATCGAATAATTTAAAATTAAGATATTATTATATTTTTTAAATAATTTTAGTTCTGTATTGTTTTTTTGATGAGTTTACTGACAGAAGCATGTAATCAAATATCAAAGGATGACTGGGCTAAGGTGGCGGAGAAAACAAAAAAAATAATAAAGGAAGACTTTGAAAGAGACGTCCGAATAGACAATTTAATTGAAAATGAATTAATCATAATAGTGGGAGACGAAGATAGCTCTACGTACATGGATCCAAGCTCAGAAAATGATTAAATATTTATTTTTCACCAATATTACAGTCTGCCTTTATTTTGAGGAAGTTTTTTTATATATGATTTTATATATATCGAATTAAATTTATTCATATACTTAAATATGTTTTACTGTAACAAATACCATATCTCAACAAACGTACTATGTAGCTAACAAACTAATAATCATAAGTGAAATATTATGATGTTATTGTTATTAAACAATGGTATCGATTTTCGTTAGGATCGAAAAATAATCGAGACATATTTGTTTGGTCCCATAACTAGTCGCAGCCATGTGACAGATGTCAAATCCGACCTATTAAATCTCACGGACTATAATCAATGTACGTTTTATAATCAATCTAAATTTATTCTCTGTCAATTGAGTTAAGCCATTCTATAAGTATTTCAATATCTGTTGGAATATGCATAGATGTACAGATCTAGTATTGGTTATGTACTGTTTTAATGCGAGCGAGACTTGGTAGTTATTACTGTTAAAAAACTGAGCAGTGGTTCGATATTTCGGCTCTATAGTTTAAGTGCTCCATGTGTTCCAAGGAATTGTTTGATATGATGTCTACAACTACTTTCTTCCATCGGACTGCTTCTAGTTGGCAGGGCGCTCACTCTCACAAATTGATAGTTTCCACTACAAAATTACTATATCTAACTTTAAACATACCTGCAATTTAAAATTATTCGTTTCCGCAGTTATATATTGTTTAGTAACTATTGTAAGCTTTAAAATTAATCGTTATGACAATATTTCTTTGCTATAATTTATAAACCACGATCAAAAATCAATGTTAGTACGACAGCAGACATTATATTCGAAGAAGTTATATAATGTACAATTGTATTTTATAACACCAATTATTATTTTATTTTGTTTTAATTTTTGTATATAGCTTACAATTATTTTATAGCGTCATTATATATTTATGACAGGTTGCGCGACAGTATTATTGTAAAAATGAAGAAAGGAATGTTTAGATGGTTCGGGCGTAAGAAAGAATGAGTGATGAAAGACTGACGAAGAAAATATACAGAGCGAAAGTGAGAGGTAAAAGAAGCCAAGGAAGACCAAGACTGACTTATGAAGAGCAAATAGCCAGTGTTAGCAGATGGAAATGTCAAAAGCTCTCGCATACCTAGGCGGAAATGTGTGAGGAAAATGATGAGATTTGAGGAAGCGAAAGAACTATGTAAGAACCGCAACACTTAACGCTCAGTCCTCTGACTACCCCGTTAGGAATACAGCGTGAAGATGTATGTATTATATATTTTCAATTAAATAATGTTTTATTGAGTGGACTTTATTTTTTATTACGATAAATAGAGTTTTTAATGTAATTTCTTCCAAATATATTTCAAAAATGTTTTGAAATATTTATGGTTAAAACGGCCTTCTAGGGAAAATGCGAAAACTTCCATTGTACATGTTTATACAAACTGACCAATTGTCAGTACTTGCACTGAACTTTAACGCACAGTATACTTATCACTTTTGTACTTTAAAACTAGGGATTGTTGGTCCAATGTTTATTTTGATTATCTGCAAATTGTTTCTAGTGGAAATTGTGATGTAAAATTGGTGTAGTTTTGAGTCCCAAGTATCTACGCTGTTATGTGGAATTGTTAAAATAAGTGCTACATATATAGTAGTTTAATGTTGAGATTTTGTAGTGGCTTACGGTGGTTTGCACCAACTATTTAAACGCGGTTTAAGGAATTGACATCTGCTATCAACTATTTAATAGTTGGTGCAAGCGAGATGTCAAATCTTTGGTTGGTGTAAGCCGCCCTTAGTCTGTCTCAGCCGATCCGACTAGAAAGACTACCTCAGTAAAATATGTATTTGTCACTTTTTTTAAATTTTTCCTTGTTATTACATTATTTGAACAAAAACTGCACAAACATAAGCCTATTTGGTTAATAAATACTCCAAAAATCAATAAAATTTATTACATTGCCATTTTAATGAAATAATATGAAGAATATTATCTATTGATACTGAAGACATCGGCTGTATGGGCATAGATCCCTTTACCTTCCCTTTCAAGGGAGCATCGTATGAAAAAAAAATTGAAAATCTAAACAAAATGCAAATTGGTGTTTTTGGCGGGATTTTATGGGGAGCGGTTGGGCGTTTATTTTAATTATTTGCAAATGGTTTCTAGTGGATATTGTGATGTAAAATTGGCGTAGTTTTGCGTCCCAAGTATTTACACTGTTGTGGTGTTATGTGAAATTGTTGAAATTTTGGTAGAGTGACGTTGACTTTTTATTAGTAGCTTAGTCTGCCTTAACGGATCCTATTAGAAAGACTGCCTCAATATATTTGTCGCCAGAAACTCCAAGAAACATCTAAAATGTATTACGTCGAAATTTCGATGAAATAATGTGAAGTGTTTTTGTCTATTTATTACTAAAGACGCCGGTTGTATGGGCTAAGATCCCTTTACCTTCTCTCCTAAGGGAGAATTGTACTACTACAAAATGCAACCTTCACTTCTTCCGTTCCCGCCAAAAAGTCTAAAAGTATCTGTTGCGACTCGCGAATTCTCGGGGCAGTTCGGCTCTACGAAGAGGAGCGAAAGACGCGGAGTCCCCAACAAAGACTTCTAACTTAACTTCCGAAACAATCTCACTGGCACGGTGTTAATTGCATTGCATTAATTATTTAATGAATTTATTATATATCTTTTGTAATCTATTATAAACCAGCAAAAATTACAGTCCACTTTCTTTTAAGTCCTTTAGGACCCTAAAGTATCCCTATAAATAACAGGTGAACCGCGCCGGCCTCGGCAGCGGGCCGAACTTGCGCCAGTTGACGCGCGCGGGCGTCGAGCTCATGAAGCGGTTCGCGGCGTCGGACGCGCTCGACCTTGACCTCGTGTTCAGCGCCGAGTTTAACAAGGACGAGCGCGCCGCGCTGCATCAAGCCGCCGGGAAGATCGGGCTCCTGTCCAGGAGCTACGGCGCGAATGACGACAGGTAACACTCCACACGACACGCTCACGGACCTACAAGCCACTCTAACAATATCGTGAAAAGTGTCTGGTAGTTTTTTTTTCTTTCTTTATGGCATGGCGCACAGTTTAGCGCATTTGCCAATGTCACATATTGTAATGGTATAAGTAGAATCGTTATCGTAAAACTCCTCCAATAAAGTGATAGTAGGCTTTACTGAAGTTATAAAGGACTTCTTGAAAGAGCGCGAGAATTTCAGCTACACATATTTATTGAGACTTACTCCATTCTTTTCACTTACACAGAAATTTAAAGCACAATATACTATTACTTTTGTACTTTAAAACTCCCAAAAATGTAAAAAATAGAAGATCTAAATAAAATGACAACCTAACTTCTCCCATTCCCGCCAAAAAGTCTGGTAGTATTTTTTCATGTGTAACATCTTTCCTCTCGCTTTCCTGCAGTCTGTGGGAGTGATTTCGTGACAAGAGACGGAAGTGTGTAACAGGAAGCCGGGGAAGCTCGCGCTATTTGATTTGACCAATGAGCGCGCGCGGTGGTAGAGTTGGCCGTCAGATGGTACCAACCTATATTCCTAGAGGTTGGTACTGTCTGCCAACAGTGTGATGAACTCAAGCTCGAAATGAACACAGATCGAAATGTTTCGATAACTAACTGTGGTACTGTTATTAACACAGTTTTTCAACGGTTTTTAAATACTTTGAAATCACAAGTATATTCCTCATATTTTAGTTATCATAAGTCTCCGCTCTCCCCCAAATTTAACAAAAATAACTGTCTTCAATAAAAAAAATTGCATTACTCCTAGTTTTAATTAAATAAAATACAATTTTCATTAAAAAAAAAGTCTTCGTTACGAAAAATCATTTCAAATAATACCTGAATTATTTTTTTTTAATCCTCTCCATCTATCCCTCAGACCTAAAGTCAGAGACCTTATTACTGATTTTTTTATTAGTAATTGCTACCAAATTCCATTACTAAATGTAACACTTCATTTTGTTTTTACGTGCCTACGGTACTAGAAAAGTTAACTAAACGGAGTGAAAGCTTTTTTTTTCTTTATTCATGGCATGGCGCTCAAATTAGCGCATTTGCCAATGTCACATATTGTAATGGTATAAGTAGAATCGTTATCGTAAAACTCCTCCAGTAAAGTGATAGTAGACTTTACTGAAGTTTTACAGGACTTCTTGGAAAAGCATGAAAACTCCAGCTACACATGTTTATTTAGACCTACTCCATTCTTTTCACTAACACAGAACTTTAAAACACAATATACTATCACTTTTGTACTTTAAAGCTCCCAAAAATGTAAAAAATAGAAAATCGAAATTTAATATAAAATATAACATAAAATGTCTGTAACATAAAATGACACCTCACATCTTCCGTTCCCGCAAAAAAGTCCGAAAGCTTTTGATGTTAAATATCTTACGCGGCGGGTCAGAACGGCTTTAGGGAGTGGCGACCTGACGACGCGTCAAATCCTTTGTTTTTACTTCGTGGTCATACCTATAGCGTATGCAGTGTTGTTATTCACTTCAGATCATGTTGCCTGTGTTTTTAAAATAAAGAAACATCTTTTTTTTTAAATCTGTATAATATTTTGTTTTCGATCATTCCATATTTATTTCCTTTAATAAGCCATTTTTCATGCATATTTTTTGTACAAAATAGCTTCGATGTATCACATATGCCAGACGTCCCACAACGGCTGATTTTTTTAAAGCATACAGGCCCATAATTACATGACTAAATAGGGTATGGTGTCCCTCTTTTTATTCTTCGTTTCAATGCCTCCCCCCTCTGCTTTTTATAATGGAAGCCAATTAGACAACTAAAAAGCTATATGCTGTTTGACAGCGAGTTTTTAAAAAAAAATTTTTTTAAATAAAAATTATTTTTAGTTTCATTTTTTCAAAGAAAAAAACAATTTTTTTTTTTAAAAAGTTCTCTTCAGTTAAAAGAAAATTGGTTTTTTATAGTGAAAAATTGAATTGAGTTAATAAAACTATTTATTGATAAGTGATGACAGTATGTTTTCGTTTAAAAAAATAATTTTCGTTTCCAGATTCCTAGTCGTAAGGAAGAAGTTCAATCCATTCAATTTGGTTCGAGCTGTGCTCGAGAAAGGCGGAAGCACTCCCAAATACCAAGTGTTTATACCACATAACCTCGGCCATAATAGGAGATGAGGATGATGTATTTTATTCATATCTGACCTGCAGTTTCCCACGTGTACATAATCTTTTGTTTTAATCTCTAATTACTTTTATAAAGATTTCAAATAAATAAAAAACAAGTCATTTTGACTCACAATATTTATAAAATGATTTTGTGAAATTAATTTTGTGAAGAGTATAAATATGTCATAATATTTTGTCTGTAAATTATATGTAAGTAAAATAATACTTACCAAATTTTTATTTCTAGATCCTAGTTTTTATTTCTTTTTTTTTGTTTGTCCGCTTTATTATCCTCCGAGACTCCGACACAGATCAGGGACTTGTAAAATGCAGCACAAAACGGAGTACGGAGATTACCTTGATCTGTTGGATAGATGTAACCTTTTTTTTTTAAATCGATGAGGAAAACATTCAATCGAATATCATCTAATTTTCCTTTTTTTTAATTCGCCTATAAACTTTTTTTTTATTATGTTAAGGAAACATACATCAACTTCACACTTAAGAATAATAAAAAATTACATAAGCCAAAGAAGTTTCCACTATTAAAACTTGACAGATATTGAGTAGACATACAAACATTAATATTCTCCATCACATTTATATCTTCCCGAAACAATAACTTATTTAAATTTTTTTTAATAGAAGATAAATATATATTTAGAAGGCTTACAGGAAAATAAATCAATATTGCTGTATACCTCGTTATACTTAAAGTACAAGCTCGAACAATATAACGGTTTCTAGAATAATTAGTTTTGCAAAGAGGAATTGTAAATGTTTTACTCCACCGAAGGTTGATTCTGGGACACTTTAGTGGTATTTTACTGGAAAAATAAGGGGAATCAATTCAGTGTTAATTAAAGGAATATATGAGAATTAACGTAAGGAAATTGAATATTCAAACTTGATTTGATCATTCCTCGCCTTATCTCCGAAAGGACTGGACTTAAAATTCTCGATATTTACTATACATTAAGTTTATAGGAAAGTTAAAATAATAGTCCTAAATATTGCAGATCTCAAGAAATTAATTTTACAAACTTTAATCCGTCATTTTATAAAATGTTACAGAACCCTTTGAAACGATAAAGATACATGGCAGAAACAAGGGTCAATGGCATAGCTTGTGTTTATTGTAGGGTTGCCAACCCCGAATTTCAAAAACTAGTATTCGAAATTGGAAAACCAGGACGATTCAGTTTAAAAACAGATTAAATGAAATTCAAGTAACAATAATAATCATATTTTTTTAATAAAAGTATTCGAATAAAATTATGTCAGTTGAAAACGTGTTTTTAAAATATAAAACAACACTGGGTACCCTGTTCACTTACAAGTTGATAACTAAATACTCGTAGTAAGTTGTACGTCGCGTATTTGTTTTGTACTGCAAAAATGGCGCACGAATTTTAAAATACATGACCTTATCAGGGCGCTTTAAAAACCTAGGACGCTGCTTAAAAACTATGCAGGACATCCCAGGATACCACAAAAACCAGGATATGTCCTGGGAAAACAGGACGGTTGGCAACCATAGTTTATTGGAAATTTCTTCCAGTAGATCCAGAGAATATTATCGTTACATAACTACTATTCTTTTTTACAAAAAGGTATTTTTCATTACTCCCTGTTTTTGAAAATAGGTATTTATTTATAGTTATTTTTTACTACATTAATACCAAAACCTATATAGAGGTAGTATTATATATAATATCGCAGTAACAAGTTACTGTTATGCATCGTTTGTACTGTTTATGCATTCCTTGTTTATGTAAGCAAATCCGTTAAAAAAAAATCTGAATTATGGTGAAATTGTACTTTTATGTGCTGTAAATACTAACTCAATGATATTGTAAGATAATATGTATATGTGCTTATTGTAATTTTTTTAATAATGATAAAAAATAATACATTTTTGTGTGGAAATATTTTTTATTCAATTATGGCTGATCAGGCCGAAGCTCTCAAACATAGCCTCAGAACAAGAAAAGTATTTTTTTTTCCAAATTGAACTAAATAGTGTTTCACATTGTAACTAATAGTTACAATGTGAAACACTTGCTAAGTAAAGGCCATAGATCTCTTTTTATTATATTAGTACCTAATCGACCGAGCTTTACTCGGTGTTTTATAAAAAAAAAAACAAAAAAGACTTCTGACCACATTGTAGAATTCGAACCCGCGCACTTCATCATGATAGACCTACGCTCTAGTCACTTTGCTACTGAGAAGGTTAACTCCGTTGCAAATTGCAAAAACTGCATCAACGTACATTTTATTTGCCTCACTTCGTAGTACGGGACAGGCTGTCTGAAGTTATGAAGTCAATGCCTTTATCATTATTTTTCATTTTATTTCCTTTTTTTTCACATTATTTCCTTAATACATTATTAAAGTAATATGTGTTTTTAATAGGTACTTGTTGCAAACTGAACTCAGACATATTATTTCAAAACATAAAAAAAAAACAAACATGGTCTGACCACATTATAGGATTCGAAGCCACGCATTTTGGCGTGGTAGACCTACACTCAGCTACTGTGCTGTTGAGAAGGTAAACTCTGCTGTAAAATTAAAAAAGTTTAAGGATTCAGAAGTTTTAAGTGTGTGAAAGACGGAGAAAACGATATTTCCCAAAATTAAGACCTAGCTACATCGATTTTTACCCCCCTCAAACCCTGTATTATAAATTTCGTCGAAATCGCTCGAGCCGTTTTCGAGAAAGCGAAATCAAATATATATAATATATACAAATATTTATAATAGTGGACTAGCAAATTGACCTAGCATCTGTCTTCTGAGTTAAAAGCCTCGGCATTGATTGCCGGATAGATTAAAGAGCGTTGAAAGTTAGCCAGATGTGGCGAACCCATGAAGGAAGGTCAGTTGAGTGGAATCATAGCGATTGTTTCGAATATTCAATCTAGTGCTACATAGATACCGTTGCCTAGCGCTTAGAGCAGGGGCTCCCAAACTTATTTTCTCTACTGCCCACTTTGAGAATAAATTATTTTTTAGTACCCTCATTTTTTCACCTACTGAAAAACCACTATAACTTCAAATTAAATTAATTAATTATTGTGAGCTATATTAGCGGAGATTAAACATTAATTCCAAACCAGACTTTTACTATAACCCGCAAGAGTTAACTTGAAACCTGAGCGCAGTAGGTAATACACATCGGCGCTAAGGTCTCAAGTTAACTCTTACGGGCTGCACCTGCCAATGAGAATGATTATTGAAACGCAACTTTATAGTATTCAAACAGAGTATCTTTTATTCAAAATAAAACAAATATAATCGATCCTTATATAAAAACTAATGTGAAGGATGAATCTGATGCTGTTTAATAAGTTTGTTGATATCAGGTTCCAATTTACTCAAGAACAGTCGCAAGTCGCCACGTTTGGTAACATGCAAACGATTTCTCTTTTTAGTAAGCAGTGTTGCCACAGCACTAAATCCACGTTCACACAAATATGACCATGGAAATGCTATCAAGAATCGCTGAACGATTGACCACAATCCAGGGTACAATTGCGGGATCGGTTTTTGTAGCCAAAATTCTTGGTAACCATTTTTGAACTTGATTTTTATTTCCTCATTTGTTGTCAATTCTATAAGTTCTTCTTCCAGCTGAGGTGACATTGCTGTGTTGACATTTGAAAACGGATCCAACACCCAGTCTGGTATTTCCAAGTTCAAAATGTCCTGGTATCGTTCGGTGAAGTCAATGTGGAGGTTTTCCAAATGTTGGCAGTAGGCAAACAATTCGTCGTTACTGCATGATACTGATAATTTCGGAAAATTGTGAAACTCACGTCTGCCCATATTCTTTTTGTGTAGAAGCAGTTTGGCTGCGAAAGCAGCAACGACGTTTTTTGTTTTAATTAAATTTAGTTCATCGCCTTGCAGTTGGAGATTCATGTCGTTGAACAATTTATACAGGTCTGTCATGTAAGCTATATCATTCTTTCATGTTGTTGAATGAGGTTGTTGTGCAATTCTGTATCTTTAGTTTCCAAGAACTCTATAACAGAGTCAAACAGGTTGTAAAATCGAGTCAGACAGTTGCCTCTTGATAGCCAACGAACTTCAGTATGAAACAACAAACGGTTGAAATCCTCGTCATTAGTAACACAAAGCTGATGAAATAATCTATCATTCAAAGAGCTGTTGCGGATTTTATTGACTGCTTTGATGACATATTGCAGTGATTGAATAGTCGTTCACTTAAGTTTCTAGCAACCAAATGTTGTCTATGAATAACGCAATATACAGCAAGGACATCTGGAATTTTATTTTTTAAGTACGCTATGAAGCCTTTATGGCACCCTGTCATAGCCGGAGCGCCATCCGTAGCAACTGATATAATATTTTTCAAGGGAATCTCTTTCTCATCACAAAACTTTTCCAATGTATTGAATATGGTTTCGCCTTTTGTATCTGTCTCTAAATTTCTAGCAAAGAATAGTTCTTCACATATTTTCTCATCTTTAATAAACCTCACGTAAGACAGCAACAATGCTTCATTAGTTGGTAAAGTGGACTCATCGAGCTGAATTGAGAATTGACTTGTCCTCAGGTGATCACACAATGATCCTTCAATGTTTTCAGCCATTTCATCAATTCGTCTTTGCACAGAATTATTACTCAAAGGAATTTTTCGGATAATATCTGCGGCTGGTTTATGAAGCACAGTAGTTATTACTTCCTTTATTGCGGGTAAAATTAACTCTTCTCCGATGTTATGTGGTTTGCCTTTTTGAGCAATTAACAAAGAGATATTGTACGAAGCTCAAAGTCCGTCGTCATCTTGCTTAGCAGCCGCCGAAAATAGTTTTGCTACACTTGGCTGAGTATTATGCTTCTTCTCTAAGTCTTGAAAATATTCTACATTCTTGTCTTTCTTATCTGGATGCATTTTATTCAAATGATCTTGCAGTCTTGAAGGCTTCATTGCTTCATTCGAAAATGTTTTTAGACATATAAGACACAAAGGCGACGATGGGTTTGTCGGATTTTTAAATGAATCCGAATTTATTATATTCCGCACAGTATTGCCGTCTCTTCTTTTTTACTTCCGCCATTGTTTTGTTTTGAGAAATACGTAAGTAAGTGTTGAACTTAAGTACTGCTCATCTATTGTGCGCGAAACCGCAAATGAAAATAAAATAAATATTACGTTGTTTGTATAGGATTGCATAAGCAGCACGCACCGACAGGAATAAAACGAACATGCATAAACTCGTTTATCTCATTCGACGCTCAATCGTACTCAACAAGTCAGAACAAGTATTCTATGAACCAGCCGATTGATACAGGAATGCACAATTCGGGTTATTTAACAAAAACTTGTTAAAATATGATTGCCCGCGGTCTATTATCTACGAAAATTACCTATCTGGGAGTACTAATAACTATTAAAATGCGAAAGTGTGTCTGTTGCCTTTTTATTTGTTTGTTTGTGTCTACTTTCATTTCGAAACGGAACAACCGATTGACATGATTTTTATTTTGTATATTCAATAAAACAGGACAGATATATGAACTACGCGGAGAGAAATATCGAACCGAGTTTGAGCAATCTTTTAATTAATATTAGTTGATGTTCACAAGTTGTAGTTGAGAGTCGAGAGCTCATGCAGTCGTTGTCTAAGATGCCTCCTAGCTAAATGAAATTACAAATCACCCCCCAGGCCTCTACACAACGCCCCCATTTTTTTTCTGGGTCTCTTACCGCCCCCCTTTAGGCCTGCAGCGCCCACAAGGGGACGTTATCGCCCACTTTGGGAAAGGCTGGCCTAGAGCCTCAGAGTAACCACTCCCTTCGCTCTACCCCTGAACGGCGCTGTACAGAGATCACACGAACCTACGTAATAATAGAAGTAGTAGAAATAGAAGTAATTTATTTCCAAAGTCACAACACATAACAATAACAAATAACAGCTTAATTTAACATAGCATGATGTTAGGTATGTGTGTAAGTTTATCAGTGCCGTCACGTGCTGTGGCGCTGCAAAAAGGGAACCGCTCAGCATAAGCCGTGGCAGGAACCACGACGTTTTCAGTGTCCCCCTTTTTTTTTGTTTGTTAAGTACAGACAAATTAAAATATTTACCTTTTATTTTATACCTACTATATGTAACACGCGGGTCTTGTAGATAATTCTATCCTTCGCTGCCCCCCTCCAAACCAACGTCTGAATACGCCCATGGATTTATCATCAAACTTAAAATTCAATCAACGTACCTAAGAACACATTATGATCTTTCATGTGATAGACTACAAGATACGGGTTAGATCGAAACCATAAACTATAAAACGTGACGACAAACTTTATACTCAACTTAGAGGTTAGAACTCCATTCCAGTTCCCGCCAAAATTAACTTTTTAAAATATGGGGATTAGAACTTTGACTGTAACTGCATTCTGTCTCATTTACTTTTTAATTGATACAGAAGGATCTTTTATAAAGAGCAAAAATGTACCGAGAGTAGGAAGAAGCAACGAAGCAGATGGCCCTTTCGACCAAAATACGATGGGTTATGTC
Organism: Zeuzera pyrina; assembly: GCA_907165235.1. Taxonomy (NCBI): domain Eukaryota; kingdom Metazoa; phylum Arthropoda; class Insecta; order Lepidoptera; family Cossidae; genus Zeuzera; species Zeuzera pyrina. The sequence goes on from OU015645.1 coordinate 7,855,441, forward strand.
ATTAAAACGATACCTAGTAAGAATATACCACGAATGGGCAGGAGAAATTATAATTCGGTAAGTTTTTTTGTTCTATAAAATACTGCTCATTCGTACTATGAGTACCTTTGTTACCTACATAAATAAAAGCCTAGATATCTCAAGCAATAATAAATTAGAACGACAATGTGGCACCTTCTTCGTCTGGTTTGTCAACTATTGACAAAAATATTCTTTTTTGGTGATAACATAATTTCAAGTACATACATACATATCTTCACGCCGTGTCCCTAGCGGGGTAGTCAAAGAGGACGGAACGCCAAGCGTCGTATACGCGTCAACGTTGCGTGTTACCACAAAATTGCCCTCTGATACGAATAATGGAGTGTCATACCTGAATAACTCGAGCAGAAAACAAGCTGATTGTTACACCAACATTGTATCTTTGACGCGTGGTATCTAGGACGTCTAATTCAAACTTGCCTTAAGTGTAAACATATGCCTAACAAATTTCACGCATGCCTGATTCAAGTTTTAATTATTATCTAGGATTGTACATCGTATGGGGTTTGATAAAATTAGTAGTAGGTACCTCCCGTTCCTTTGCCCTTTCGGTGTGATATTTTCTTGTATAAATTTATCAAAGCAGAGTATCTACATACATACTTATCTTCACGCTGTATCCCTAAAGGGGAAGTCAGAAAGGACGGAGCGCCAAGCATCGCGGCCCTTTTATATAATATTTCTTTCGCCTCCTCAAATCTCATCATTCTCCTTATACACTTTCGCCTAAGTATGCGAGCAATGATACATAACATTACGTTTTTGTTTAACAGGAAAATCGCTACGACATTCCAAAACTCTATGCACTACCTGCTGAAAATCTTGAATTATTCGGTGGTAATGTATCAATTTATATTTTCTGAATTATATTAAGATAATATGAAAATCATTTATTATCATAGTTATAATTTATCACATTTTCAGATAGAGACCAGCATGAACTGGGTCAAGAGGAGCTAGAAGCTTATTACGATAATCAGTTGGAGAATTTGAAGAGATAGACATAAATAACAAACTAGCCTGAATAGAAATAATTGATCTTTGTTCCCTAAATATGAAACGATTTCTGTTATTGCCTTTCTAGTCGTATTACCTAACTATTTAGTACATAATATATTAAATAAGAAATATAATTTTTGCATGCAAATGTACGGTGGTTTCATTTCATAGGTTTATAGCATTACAACATATCAAAATTTGAAAATAAAAACGGAACGTAAAAATTTACTGTGAGCTGTCAATGTCAGATTATTATCCTATAAAATCTAGATATTCCGTACATGGATATATCTATCTCTGTTGTACGTAGAATAAATAGCAATCACTATTTCTTTCTTATCTTGAACCTATTATTGTAAATCATCTCCAAATCATCTCATCCAATTTATTTGTATTGCTTTCAAAATTTTTTCCACTAATTTCGTGGAAGGTTTTCTTTATTTATTTTTTTGATAACGTTTTAAATTCCAAGTGAAATTGTGCTGAATTAAAAATGGTGTTGACTGCAGATGTCCATTTGCCAGAAGACTCGGAACTAACCGTGGAAGAAGTCAATTTGTCCCAGTCAACTTTACGAGCTGGATCTTTCCATTTAGGAAAATATTGCGAACAAGTTAACAATGTAAATACCTTCGATTTTATTGTTTAAGACTAATTTTAAATTGATTTATTATATTTCAGTACTCTCATTTGAACGAGTATAAATGAGAGTCAATTGATTGCATAATCACAAAAAATAGGTTATGTTTTGATTATTTATGTATCAATAATTATTTAATCTACTGATTTTTTTTAGTATATTAGCAAGTCTTATATTCCATGTCAAGTACAATAATTCTTCAGTATCAAAATTGCATTAAATATTTTGGTTAAAAAGTGCACATAAATCAAAATATTTGAATCATACAAGTTGTATATATGCATCAAAATATTTGAACCAAACAAGTTTATTAATAGCATAGGAGAGTTCTAGTTAAATGGTTTAGGAGTTAATGGACTTTTTCTATTAGTGGTGTACCTAAATATAAGTCTCAATGATTTTTTTTTGTGTGAACGGGAGAAGTGAAGTTATATGTTATTTAAATTTCCTATTTTTTGGGCTTTTGGGAGTTTTATGGTAATTTAATCATGCAGTATGCAGCAGAAATGCAATCACTTACAAATATGTGGGGTGTCACCCTTGTGGACAAAATAAGCAACAAAAAGATATGCAGTATGACGGGATTGCATGACAGTGTTATTGTAAAAATGAAGAAAGGAATACTTAGATGGTTTGGGACATGGAAAGAATGTGTGATGAAAGACTGATGGAGAAAATCTACAGAGCGAAAGTGAGTGCTAAGAGAAGCCAAGGAAGACTAAGGCTGACTTATGAAAATCAAATAGCCAGTGTTAGCTGGCGGAAAGGCAAAAATGCATGAGGAGAATGATGAGATTCGAAGAGGCGAAAGAAGTATGTAAGGACCGTGAAGTTTGGCACTATCACCTGTCTGCCTATTCCGTTGGGGATATAGCTTCAAGATATGTATGTATGTATAATATTAATAGCATTTATTGTGTATTAAAGTTCTGTATAAGTGGGTAAGTGCTGGAAAATCTAAATTTGTGCAATGTAAAGTATAGGAAGATCTGAATAAAAATGTGAAGCAGAAGTTTCCGCTATTCTCCGAAAAATTCTTCTTTAACTCCAGTAAAGCCCACTATCACTACTTGTGGAGTGTTAGGAACTTAATAATAAAAAAAAAATTCAAGAACCGTCTAAGCGTTCCTTTCTTCATTTTACAATAACACTTTCGTGCAACCCTGTTATACTGCGTATCTCTTCATTACTTATCCTGTCTGCAAGGGTGACACCACACATATTTTTAAAGGATAGCATTTCTACTGCGTTTATCATACTTTCACTTGATTTCGGCCAAATCCAGGCCTCACTACCGTACAATAAAGTTGGCACCAACACAGCATTGTGGATGGCCATTTTGGCTGTGTTAGATACACTGCCTACTAATGCGTACAGAGCACCATTCACTTTTGATTTAACATTTTATTTTTGTCATATATTTGTCCGTTTGTCTCTCTATATGCTACAATTAATTTATTCCATCATCTTTATACCTACTGTGCTGAGATAAAAATCACTCGCTTCACTCCTGCCATCCCAGCTCCAGCAGGAAGCCCAACAGCGCCTTCACGCTGCCGCATGCCTTGCGGAGCATCCCCGGTGAACCCAGGAATCTAGCCTGATGAGTCGCCACTCCCCTGCACTCCATGAGCACATGAGCGGCCGTTTCTTCAGCCTCGAGGCAAGCTCTGCAAAGAGGACTGTCAGTAATACCTAGTGTGAACAGGTGTTTATTGTACGAACCGTGGCCTGTCAGCGCGCCCGTAACAAGACGCAGCTGTTGTCGGTTGAGGCTCAGCAGCTGGCGAGTGTACCGTGTATATATACCGGCCCCCCAGTGCTGCTCTAGACTGTCTGCAGTCTAACCTCCTGATCCAGTCGTCGTTGTGTTCTTTTGTTGATTGCTCACGCAGCCATTTCCGTACCTGGGACAGTGGAAGTGGGACAATCGGTTCAGGGCCAAGTACCTGTTCCGCTGACGCCCTTCTTGCCAGTTCGTCTGCTGCGTCGTTGCCTCTCGATCCACTATGGCATTTTATCCATTGGAGAACGACCTGATTTTGTTCTCATACCTTAGTCAGAGATTTGTGGCATTCAAGAACTAGCCCCGACGTGATGGTGTCACTCTTCAGGGCATGCAGAGTTGCCGCACTATCAGAGAGTATACGGATGTTGTATCCTTGTACCTTCTTGTCGGCGATTATGGTCGCAGCTCTTGTGATGCCCACACACTCTGCCTGGAAGACAGAGTTGTAAGCCCCAAGCGGTGTGTAGTGCCTGATGTTCAAGTCCTCTGAGAAGGCTCCGGATCCGACACCCTCGTTGGTTCTTGACCCATCGGTGACGACCGTTAACTCAGTGGAGCTATAATCTCCGGAGGGAGACTCCTCGAGTTGAATTTTGTATTTCTTATCGAATACAAGCTGTTTGGGTATTCTGTCACTGATCGCCAGCAGCATCGGTTGAAACTTCAGGCTTTCCTGAAGGATTCGCGTGTGAGGAATACCTGTATCCTGCCAGAGACCAAAGGTTCGTAGTCTTATTGCAGACATCGCTGCCTCCTGCTGCACGTGTAGGTGGAGCGGAAGCAGATCCAAGATTGTCTCCAGGGCTGCCGTTGGTGTTGTGCACATACCGCTGGTAGTCGCTAAACATGCCATTGTCTGGAATTGTTGTAGCCTCGCGATGGTTGTGGTCATTGTCATCCTGGTCCACCAGACTAAAGCCCCGTAGGCAATGATAGGTCTGATCACTGTATTGTAAAGCCATAGGGTGACTTTTGGACTGAGTCCCCACGTCTTACCTATCATTCTGCGACATTGATAGAAAGTGATACAGGCCTTGTTGATCTTGTTCTCCAGTTGTCTGTTCCAGTTCAGTTTGCTATCGAGGATCATACCTAGGTACTTTACCTCTTTAGACAGCGTCAGTGTTGTGCCATACAGAACTGGTAGTGTGTACGGACCCAGAGAATGTTTAAGTGTGAACATGACTATTTCTGTCTTCGACGGGTTTACTGTTAGGTCATGCTCCGTGCACCATCGCTCTACAAGTCTTAGAGCTGATTGCGTCACGTCGTAGGCGGTGCTGGCATGCCGACTTGTTATCAGTATTGCAATGTCATCGGCGTAACCTACCGTGTAGAGACGCCTGGCGTTTAGTGTCTCGATCAGGTCGTTTACCACTAGGTTCCACAGCAGGGGTGAAAGGACTCCCCCTTGGGGGCACCCTCTTGCATCTAATGCCATTGTAGTTGTATTACCTGGTGGTCGTACGACGCGATGTTTAAGCATGTTCACTATCCATCTGGACAGCAAGTCATCCACTCCATGTTTGTTCAAAGCTGAGCTAATGCTAGAGAACTTTGTCTTGTCAAAGGCTCCCTCTATGTCGATGAAGGTACCCAGACAGACAGATTTGGACTGGATAGCTGCCTCGATTTTACTTACGATTGCGTGAAGTGCCGATTCAGTTGACTTACCCGCACTGTAGGCATGTTGATTTTTATGCAGTGGAGTCAATAGAAGCGTAGTGTCTAATGTGCCTATCACATAGCCTTTCCAGCGTCTTCAACATGAAGGAGGTGAGGCTAAGAGGTCTATAGGACCTCGCGTTGGTATAATCACTTTTACCTGGTTTGGGTATGAAGATGACTTTTGCTTCCCTCCACTTAGTGGGGACGTATTGGAAGGCCAAGCAGGCTTGTAGAATCAATGTCAATAATTCCACAACTACGGTTCCCCCCCACTGCAGCAAAGCGGGGAAGATGCCGTCCGGTCCGGGCGCCTTAAAGGGTTGGAAGCTGTTTATGGCCCAAAGAGTTTTGTCATACGTTACCACTGTTTGGGCGATCTGCCAATCGGTCTCCGAAGGCGAGCTATCAATCTCTTCCCAGTCTGTGCTTTGGACAAGCTGACAGCCTGGTGTGTTTGGAGCAATACCTCATACGTCTCTTCGAGGGAGACGGTATATGTGTTGTTGTTCCTACATAGGGACCCGATGTTATGTTGTGTCCCTGCGGATAGGATTCTTCTTACCCGTGCTGCTTCATTGCAGGATTTGATGTTGCTACAGAATCCTCGCCAGGAGGACGAACAAGGCACATTATAAGTCGTTTCTTATAATGTGCCTTGGCCTCCTTGTAGTTTTCCCAGTCCTGGTCGGCACTGGTATTCATGGCCCTGTTTAACAGTCGTCTAACCTTTTTCCTGATTCTGTCGAGCTCCGGGCCCCACCATGAAGAACTGCTGTTGCTGTTTCTGGTGGCTAAGGTTAGAGGACACGCTGTGTGGTAGCTGTTCATTACAGTGTCAGTGAGTATATTTACCTCTGATTCTATGTCTTGTTGGTTGCCAGGCCTAGTCTGGAACCGAGCCGACATCCGAGCACCACTAAGCTTACCTTGTACTGTCTTGGCAAAAGTGGCCCTGTTCGTCTTCCTCGGATTCCTGGTTGGCTCAGGTTTCATCGTGCGTGCCAGTAGGTCGAAGCGGATCCATCTATGGTCAGAGCAAGATGCGTCATCCGACACATGCCAGGCCCGGATGATATCCGCTGCTCCCTCCGTTGCAAGTGTCACGTCGATGATCGTTCTACTACGTTTGGTAACGAAGGTCAGTTTGGAGCCTCTATTTATAATAGCTAGCTTGGTGGAGAAAAGATATGTAATGAGATCATCACCTCTTTTGTTACTTACCCGCATTCCCCACGCGCTATTACTTATCTATAATAGACTGAAGTAACGAAATGAAAAAATAGAGAGCTTGCACCAAGGTGAGATGAGACGCATAGATACATGTCATCAAGCATGTCAATTGATAGTCCTGTTTAACTTGACCTGTAATAAAATGGATGTAAATTTGTGAAAAAAACTGTTACAGATGAAATGTGATTGATTGTGTCAGTTTTATAGTTTAATTTTTTGCTGTTTTTGTCAGTGCCGAATAGAATAGTAAGCCATTATAAATATTTAAATATCTGTCAGAATATACAAAGATATACACACAGGTTCAGTATTCGTTATGTAGTGTTTTGATGCGAGCAAGAGTTGATATTTATTAGTGTCAAAAAACTAAGCAGTGGCGAGTAGGATGGTCTGATATTTCGGCTCTATAGATTAAGTTAAGTGCTCCATGATTATGAACAATGGCTGTTACTGCTTTTATCATTATTCCATTTTATCATAAGTCAGGACCGTGACGCTTGGCGCTCCGTCCCCTTTGACTAGGGTTATTTAGGGACCGTTAGGGATACAGTGTGAAGATATGCATGTATGTATCATTTCATAAGTCATTTAGGTATGTTTTGTATCCTAGAAATGACAGGTCAATAAATCTTAGCAACTGTGATCTTAGTTAAAATGTGTGCATTTTAAATAAGATTGGGATTGCACTGGCTAAGAATTGATGAAAAATTTTCACTTGTTCTACCACAAGGGAAAATCTTTCATCTCGTAATGTGAAAATCTTTTTTCTCTTATTGAATCCCAGTATGCTGTCTTGGTAGAAATTATAATACTCCATGAGGATAGCAATTTCCGTCATTGTTCATAGTGCTAGAATTATTTTTATTGGAAATGGATCTCATACAAAACTGTCCATTCTCTTTGATGCAGAAATGTAAGCTGAAACCAGAAATAAGAAAAGAAAATTTGATTTTAGAACCACATTTTTTTAATTAATTTAAGTATTGAAATTTTACTTTACCAGTTATGGAATTAAGTTAATGTTTGTTCACACTGTCTAGTTTTCCATAATTTTATGAAATAATTTTTCGCAATATTATTCATTATTATCTCTAACGTTTAGTTATGGAGCAGTAATATACAAAAAAATAGAACCATGGGCACATAGTACATTAAAATATAATTATGGTTCACTTACCATCCCGACAACAGCATGGCCATTGTTGCAACGGCAACACAGGCCCGCGGGGCCCACTTATTATTTTTAATCTGTTTTTTATTTTTATAAAATTTTCATCTACCTTACTTACTTACTTAGACTTGCCTGTGGATTTTACGTACTACACGATTGAATATGACGAATTGATATTTTTATTTTATCGTCGTATTCTAAGCACCTACAATCAGACTTACCAGCCACCTATGGATACAGTTACACGAACAGCCATGTTGCTCCGTGTCCACTCGGTTTAGATGCCATGGGTAACACTGCGCTAAGTCGCACAATTGCGCCAACCCGCAGGTTATTACCCAAAAATTTGCAGACAGCGACAGCCACGGGATCACTGCGCGACCGGTGGTTAATTGTAATAAAACATTAGTACCATGTATGACAATACATATATATACCCCGTTAGGGATACAGCGTAAAGATATGTATGTATGACGATTGCGTATCTATTATTCTATGACCGTAAAATGCACTTTTCGCGGTAGATTTATCGCCACTATACAAAATACATTACAAATTCTCGTTTTGACAGCAGATATCGCGCGATATTGGCTGTCGCATGCTGTCTGCAAGTTACGTAATAAGCGTGCCGTTCCCTGAGTCTGATGACGACTCATTTATTCCAAACGTATTGGCGCATAACACACTTCAGTGCATAATACGCTGCCTGCGCTAAAAGCCAGCGGGGGTAAACCCGTACCGGATGCGGAATGCGCGCATTTTGTGACTCAGCGCATAACGCTTAGCTGCTCTATGGCGCAATTTTGAGTTAGCTCAAAACGCCGGTACAATGAGAAGCGCCTGAGTTATTGTGTTGATGCAAAGAATTTTGCTGTTACCTGGATCAATCGATTGCCGAGAAATGGTTATCAACTTCATGTGTCACAGAGTGGATCATTCGCTGTCTATATGTACAAAAACAACTTGCGAAGAGGCATTCCGGTGCCGATGCGAGGTTGTTAAGAGAGCGAACCTATATGTATGTATACAAAGTCTAAACAAATACTAACCACTTCAGGACTGCAAACAGTACTGGTGTGATACTCGGTCTGTTCGTTAAATAACCGTTGATACTTCTGCTTTTCTAAGTTTAACTTTACAAGGAGAAATCTTTAAAATATCAGGAACGTTTGGGTAAGATGACCTCTCGTGTCTTCCCTTATATACACCCATCCCATAAATACAATTCTTTTAGAATTTTAATTCTTTCAGGAATTCATGCTGTGTCGCCTGGAAGAGAATGATCCTCGTAAATGCATCAATGAAGGCAAGGCCGTCACAGCGTGTACCTTGGAGTTCTTCAGGAAAGTGAAGAACTCTTGTTTGGCCGAGTTTAATCAGTATGCAAACTGCGTTGACAAGAGTTCTGGGGACTATGGCCTCCAGTTGTAAGTGCAATTAAGTAATTTTTGCTATTAATTTGTTTTTGTACTAGTTTGTGAGAAAAACAAAAGCATAGGAAATAATATGCCAGGCTGCCAGCTGCTTCTTTTCTCGCCCAGGTTATAAATTGCACAGGTTGTACCATAAACTTAATATATACTGGCATATAAACGTACAATGCGTATTACTGAGAATGTAATCTTTTATGATAGTGGCACGAGTAGGAAAGAGACAGCAAACGAGACGCTATTGTAACCCTTTTAGAATTACAGGTCGTCACAAGTCGTCACGGTGTGGAGAACGCTGTTGACTTATTTTTTTATTTTGTGCTGTTTTATTTCAAAGAAGTACTGTATTTTCAATAATGGTTCGTGTTCTGTATGTGATCGTGATATTACATATCACAATAAGCAAGGGAATCATTTATTTCTTAGAAAGATGTGCGGTGTCACCCTTGCGGACAGGATAAGCAATAAAGAGATACGCAGTATTACAGGGTTGTGCGACAATGTTATTATAAAAATGCAGAAAGGAATGCTTAGATGGTTCGGGCACATACTCGTAGAAAGAATGAGTAATGAAAGACTGACGAAGAAAATATACAGAGCGAAAGTGAGTGGTAAAAGAAGCCAAGGAAGACCAACGCTGACTTATGAAGATCAAATAGCCAGTGTTAGCAGATGAAAAAGTCAAAAGCTCTCGCATACCTAGGCGAAAATGTGTGAAGAGAATGATGAAATTTGAGGAAGCGAAAGAAGTATGTAAGCATTGTACGCTTGGCACTCCGTCCTCTCTGACTATCCCGTTAGGGATACAGCGTGAGGATATGTATGTATGTGTCATTCATTTCATTGACATTTACAAATAAAAAAACGTCATGCGTCAACAAGATGTATGTTCGTCTATACGCCAGTATATACTAAGTTTATGGGTTGCACAGTGGCGGATTAACTTATAAGTATTACAAGCACGTGCTTTTGACCCCTATTCTGCAGGGGCCGTTCTCCCTTTTATGTTTCACATTTTCGTGTAATTTCACTCACAAAAGGGGCTTGAACTTTGCATGAAACCGTCGACCTCCATTCAAGTCGCGGGTAGTAGCTATACTATTATACGAGGGCTGCTATTTATGTATCCGGAATAACAAAGTGAAACAAACATATAGCATTTATTATAGTTTTATTGCTTTTCAAAATATTCACCATGATGATTGATGCACTTTTGCATGCGTTGGAACCAATTTTCGTAGCACTTTTTCCATTCGGATTGAGATATCTCCAAAACGTGCATCAACAGCCTCTTCACGGCTCGAAAAACGTTGACCACGTAATTTATTATTCACGGTTGGGAATAAATAGAAGTCGTAGATATTATACACAGCTTTTGACGCACCCTGATTGTACTTTTGTAACATTTTTTCACACCAATCGACACGAGCCCGTTTTTGGTCAATTCTCAAGTTGTGCGGAATCCAACGTGAACAAATTTTTTTTACAGCTAAATGTTCGTGTATTATTTTATATATACTCGCCATACTTATGCCCAGAGACGCCTCTATCTCGCGATATGTAACATGACGATCTTGCATTATTAGTTCCCGCGCAGCATCAATATTTTGAGGTACAACAACCGATTTAGGGCGACCTTCTTTAACTTCGTCCGTGAGCACAGACCACCCACGATTAACCTCACTAAACCAGTGATACACAGTAGTTTTCGATGGTGCTTCGTCTCCAAAAGTCGAAGTGAGTTGATCGATGTTTTTGAGTTAGCCCTCTCCGAAAATCGTAATAAATCATAGCACGAAACTTTTCACGACTTAAATCCATGGTGATAAAGACTCGCAATTTTCAAAATGACGCCACAAAGGATAAACAAATGACAGCTACATGAAACAAATTGTATTCTTCAGCCAAAGAGTTCCATTTTTAAATGTTATAATTACTTTTTTAATATTGTTCTGTAACTGGCCAGTTCCGGATACATAAATAGCAGCCCTCGTAAATGCGAAAGTGTCTCTATTTGTTTGTCTGTTACTTAAGGCTAAACCTTGGACCGATTTTGATGAAATTTAGAATGAAGATAGATTAAATTCTATGACGCAAAATAGGCGCAATAGACGACGAGTTGCAGAAACGAGCCTTTCGTCAAGTGTCAAATGAGATTGAACTCTACTCAATTTTCATAGATCTGTTTACGAAACTGATTGAATTTTTTTTTGTTCTCCCATCAAGTTATGGGTAGGCGGTACTACTTATTATTATCAGTGCTGTATATTTTATTTAAATGAAAATATTTAGAATCATTCTGGTTATGACGATTAAAAAACTACTGGCGCCATGAATTTACAAAAAACACATGAAGACAGTGATTTCTTTAGTAATTTCGATAAATACATTTTCAATAGCAAAGTATTATAAAAAGTGTTCTGGCGTAGTGAGATGCGTCTGAGTTATTGAGTTTGTGCAAGGAATTTTGATGGGTTACCCATGTCTAAAATATACCTTGATAAAGGAGTACAATAATAATTATATTAATACTACTCCAGACAATTACACAGATTGTGTGACCCCAAACTAAGCAGTAAGGTTGTACTATGGGTACCACACATCGAACTCTCGGGGAGTTCCCAGTAACACCCAGACTCCCAAGACAATTTAGAAAAGTTCGTTTCCTAAATTGACCTGACCGGGAATCGAACCCGGGACCCTAACTTGGAAAGCAGATGCTATGCCACTGCGCCAAAGGGCCAGTCAACAGTCAAGTAAGTAAGTCTACTTTTTTAAATGCCACGCGTACGAGGGCGTGGTCAACAGACGTATGTATATAGGAGTAGTTTCCATTTTATGGCAAAAAAAACATTATTAGATAGACAGCGCATTGGTGTAGTGGTTAGTTAGTACTTAGTCCATCTGTTCCGAGCCGAGAGCCCCGGGATCGATTCTCAGCCTGGTCTATATAGGAAAAAAACAAATACACGCGAGTCAATCTCGCACTTGATTATGATACAGGAATGGAGCCCTCGATTTAAATGCGTGTAAAACTGTCATTTTTGACAATTTTTTTTCCAGTTGCCGCACAACTCAGGCTGTTTATGATAAGTGCGTACTAGAAAAATTGAATTTGGAAAGACCCGATTTTGGGTACTTCTGTGAAGCTCGGGTACATGATACCAAGAGGTGGGTGACGTTTAATAATTTAAACCCGTGTTTTTCAACCTGTAGCTTGCGAATTTGCGACCCCTAGAGGGATCGCAGTCTTGCTCGGGGGGTCGCGTTTGTAAGCTAGGTGAAAGTAAAATAAGAATTATAGGTCTTACGCTATAATAAAGATACAACCATTTCAGTGAGAGAGCTGTACAGTGTATATCTTATTATACGTACATATAGTATATTTGTACGTATTTCAATGCGCACCGGCCTCAGCGCCGCGCTGTGCGTGTGCCGCTTTAGCGACCGGGTAGAGTAGGTGCCATTTTCAGAAACATTTAATGTATTATTAGTTTTATATGAAAGAAAAAACTTATGAATTACAAAGGGTTTGCTTTATAAATCAGTGGTTTCCTTAGGTTCCTAATTCTAAAAAGGATTTCTTGGAAGAACATGAAAACTTCACTTTCTTTCAAATTCTCTCACTTGCACAGAACTTTAACGCAGAATATACTATCATTTTTGTACTTTAAAACTTTCAAGTATGTAAAAAATAGAAAATATAATAAAATGTCAACTGTTCTTCTCTCGTTCCCGCCAAAATTGTTTTTTTGTATCAGTGACAGTATCTGTAATTTTCACTAACAATTTTTTTTTAATATTTGCAGGCCCAAACCTTTGGAAGAACCGAAGGCTGAATATCCTGACGCTACACCAGCACTCCCTGAAAATGCCGAGAAGAAACCAGCAAGATTTACCTCTCGTTTGTACTGGTTCACCGAATAAACATGTTTTTGTGAGAGAGCGAGATAAATGGTGTAGCAAACGATTTTGCTTGTTATGAAGTAACGCGTTGGATATTTTCGTTGTGGCAATAATTTTACCGTTTTTTAATGTCGGGAGGGAGAGTCATTATTGCTTTTTAACCTCTTTGTAGACGTTAAAAGTTGTCAGAAAGTGATCGGAACAATCTGGTCCGACATATTGGAGGCGATAGGATTTTTATTAATAAAGTTTAGCCAACTGACATAACTATTGATCGAATTTATTAGTTGATTGTACCGATAAATAGCAACTTTATGGCATCTAAGTGTCAAATATGAAACCACGATATCTTCTATACTATATCTTGTATAATCTATATCTATATAATATTATAAAGAGAAAGAGAGAGAGAGAGATAATATTATAAAGAGGTAAAGTTTGTGAGTTTGGATGTTTGGGGTAAACTCCGGTACTACTGATCCGATTTTGAAAATTCTTTCACTGTTAGATAGCTACATTATCAGCGAGTGACATGGGCTGTATTTTATTTTCAAAAAAAATGCAAGCCGTGCGAAGCCGGGGCGAGTCGCTAGTAATATTATAAAGAGGAAAAATTTGATTGTTTGTTTATAATGGATAAACTCCAAAACTACTCAACCGATTTCAAAAATGCTTTCATCTATAGAAAGCTACATTATTAACGAGTAACATGGGCTGTATTTTATTTCTAAAAAAATTTCTACCCGTGCGAAGCCGGGGGGGTCGCTAGTTGTATATAAAATTCCTGTACGCCTGTGTTCGTAATTCTTCTCCTCCTAAACGGCTTGACCGATTTTGATAAAATTTAGAATGAATATAGATTAAGCCCTGGGTATGGGCATAGCCTACTTTATTAAATACCACGCAGACGAAGTTGCGGGAACAGCTAGTGAAACTATTAAATCCATATAATGTGTATAATGATCGCGTTCAGAATCAATATTCTTTTACAAGAATACAATGAGGGAGTACAATTTAGGCCTTAAAGTTAAAGGACTCTTCCAGACAACCTTATCTATATAAATAAGAACGAAGTGTAGTTCGTTGATAAACGCAAAATTTGAAAACGACGACTGATTTGCCCAATTTTTTTTTCCATGTTCGAAATAGTCCGAGTAAGGTTTTTATAAGAAGAAAAATTGGAAAAGTAGTCTGGAAAATTAAAAAATTGGGGAAAAATGAATGTGCTTTCTCTATGGAGTTTTTATTTATTTAAATTTGGACAAGACGATGTCTGTCGGATCGTCTAATGGTGAATAAAACTAATATGAAATTGCTGCTTAGCAATCGATCGAAATACGCATAAACTTAGTACACACTGGCGTATAGACGAAGATAGAGCTCGTTGACGCGTGACGATTTTTAATTTGTCATTGACAACTATGAAATGAATGATTCCCTTGATTATTGCGATATGTATAATATCACAATAATATACAGAACACGTACCCATCATTAAAAAATATAGTACTTCTTTGAAATAAAACAGGATGAGTAACACAAAATAAAAACATAAGTCAACAGCATTCTCCACAGCTTGACGACTTGTGACGACCTGTCATTAAAAACGGGTTACAATAGCGTCCTGTTCGCTGTCCCTTTCCTACTCTTGCCACTATCATAAAAGATTATTGGTTCGATTCCCGCCCCGAGTCTGGGTGTTTATGTATAATATGTATTTATTTACAAAAGAAAAGTATATAAGTAGTATATCAGTTGTCTAGTACCCATAACACAAGCGCTGTGCTGCTTACTTTGGGACTAGATGGCGCTGTGTGAAATGTCTGAGTATATTATTATTATTATTACATTCTCACTCGCTCTCGTACGTCTATATGCTAGCATATACTAAGTTTATGGATACATGAATTATTTCTCTACATTCGTGTATTGAGCCTTTAAACTCTTAGGGTGGCTTGCACCTACTATTGAAACTCGATTTAAGAATTTGACAACTCGCTTGCACCTATTATTAAATAATTGGTGCAAGCGAGAATGTATCTTATGAAATACCATTGACAGCTTCATCTGTTTGCCCAACATTGGCAAAGGCCTCCTCCAACATCTTTTGCTGTCCCTTATTTTCGTTACTCTTGTCCTTGTTCCTCCTGCTGATGATCTTATTTCATCTTCCTATCTCCTGACTTGTTGCTGTCTTCCACGTTTTTTTATCCCGTTTCTTGGACACCAATAGCTTTACCCCAATTTTCTTCACTCTTCTTCAATTTTTACTTTCTAATTTCACTTACGTGAATATTGTTAGTTTGCGTGTGTAATGTTGAGAAGGTTTTGAGTTCGAGAATGGCATATGAATCTTCATTTCGTAGGTCTATCTCAGTTTATACAGAATTCGTTGTATGATAGACTGCTATGCTTCGACAATGTTCTGTAACCCAGACTATTTGGTGTCTCTCAGAGGTTGCTTTCCCTCGGACTCTCGTTTCCCTCCCGATTATAATATTTGTTTTACAAAATAAATTGAAACTAAGAAATTAATTAATATAAGTCATTTTGTTGTATATTGTTCCTTTATACAGGAAATAAGTGTAATTATTTTTGAGTTTATAAACAGATACCGATACAATATTTTAGAATTTCTTTTGTAATAATAATCATTGATTTCGTAGTTAGTATGTAAAAATCTGATGCATTACTTTGTACAGTTGTTTAGTTATTTAAACAGTTTGTAGAGTAAAATAAATATTAAAATATTTAAAACTATTATTTTTTTGCGCACTTTTCGTTTTGAAATCCGTATTAAAACGGGACCCTTATAACGTCAACGCTCATTTATACCAGAGCATAATTAAACGATTAATTAATAAGCCATAATTAAATAAAAAAAGAGGACTGAATTGCCTGCTCTCAAAGTCAAAGTCAAAGTCAAATCAATTTATTCAAGTAACCCAATCACAAGGTATTTTTGAACGTCAAATCTACTTTAGTTCGGTTCAAAGAGAAGAGAAAAGAAAACCTGGACACTGAGAAGAACCGACAAGAAACTTAGTCAGGTATAATTTTTTCAACGTCATTTTACAAAAGGTTTATTAAAATACAATATTCAGAGAGCCAGTAAATGCATGTGCAGAGAAAATCATTTCCAGACTATTGTTTTATCTTCAACGAAATCGTTTATTTTATAGTATGATTGTCTAATCAATGTACGTTTTATAACTAATCTAAATATATTTTCTGTTAATTGAGTCACTTCTTGAGGAACTTTATTATAAAAACGAACGCAGTTACCCAAAAATGAAACATTTGACTTATGTAATTTAAATTTTGGAACAACCAATTTATCACGACCTCGGGTTTCCATACCACCAATATCGCCTTTTTTTGTAAATCGATCCATATTTTTCCTCGTATACATAATAATTTCAAAGATGTATAAGGACGGCAAGGTCAGTACATCAATGTCTTTAAAACGATCTCTTAGTGATTCTCGTGCATTCATACTGTAAATAGCACGTATCGCTCTTTTTTGTAAAATAAAAATCGAGTTAATATGCGCCGCTGATCCCCACAGCAAAAGGCCATAGGACATTAGGCTATGAAAATATGCGAAGTACACCAGCCTAGCCGTATCCGCATCCGTCAATTGCCTAATGCGTCTAATGGCATATATCGCGGAACCGAGCTTACTAGCCAATGTCCCGATATGATCCGCCCATTGCAATTTACTATCTACTGTTAAACCAAGAAAACTGGCAGACCTAACTAATTCTAACTGTTTCCCACCCAATTCTATTTTATCATGGATTCTGGGTACATTAGAAAGGGAAAATTTAATACATTTGGTTTTTTGTGCATTCAGTAGTAAATTATTAACAGCAAACCACCCCGAGACGTCCGCCAGGATCCCGTTCACCCAGGTAATATCTAAGTTCTTTCTGTCCAGTTTAAATAGCAATGAAGTGTCATCAGCAAACAATACTATTTCGCATAAGTTCCTGAGCATAAATGGGAGATCATTAATGTAGACTAGAAACAGAAAAGGTCCCAAAATTGATCGGCCGGATATGTAGGGATGTGAAATACTGACAGCATATATCACATTTAAAATGATATACATACATACATACATATCTTCACGCTGTATCCCTAACGGGAACGTTAGAATTATATTGTTATATTTTGGACCTTATGCTAAATGAATAAGGTTGATTTTTAATGGAAACTAGAAACGTAACTTTTAGTGCTTATATCTCGAGACCTAGGCTTGTCATGACCTAAAAACGCATTGCTAGGTTTAAGGTCTACTATCGAATAGCATAAGTCAAATTAAGAAAGAAGAATAAAGATGCACCTCGAACATTCCCGAGCGATGACGTGTCATATACCTATGACTCATGCAAACAGGCGGCGTCGAGAACAATGTCGAATTATTGTTAGCGAGCGAGCGAACTATCGATCGAAGCGATATATCGAGGCGACATCTACGACGACCTTGGATAGAAGAACTGCGATTCGGGAACGTTGTTATTGAGTGAAGCGTGTACCTTCGGTGACTACTATGCGAGTACCTACCTACTTCGAGGGCGACTACGAAGACTAGGGACCGCCGTAATTAAGTTCGCGTGTTCTTGACATCTGTTTGTACGAAAGAAAATAAACTCTTTGCACCCTTAACCGGCATCTTATTACCCTTAGCTCGTAACAATACGTATGTAGTAATAGATTGAATTTTTGAAACAATCGCTATTCGCAGTGCTATTAGCTATGTTCCACAACTGAGGCTCGGCGACCACCTGGCTCGCTTCCAATATGGAGTATATTTGTTCTGTGCTTTCAATTCGACACTCAGCAGGGAACAGCGTAACGCATTTTACTTCATTTTATATTTAAAGCACGTGTGTAATATTTTTGGAACGAAGTTCTTTAACGCGGCTTGCGGGAGATTTGTGGTAGAAATCGTCACGTAAGTAAAAAGCGTTACTTGGGGCGTTAGCCGCGCGTCGCGTAGCGCTAGGTTCGTTAGCTCTATAATGTACATTCACAGTGATGTTTCTGTCTCTTTCTATTACATAAGAGTATGTGTGCGTACGAGTATCTTGAGCAGACGAGTAGCGTGCGCGGCCGGTTTTATAACTTCATAATTTTACACGAGGAAATTTTGTTAAAATTTATTTGTTTTTCTTTTAAATCACATGTGAGTTTTATTGTCTCATTATTGCATTTAAGTTTTGAGTAATGAAAACTGCAGCAAATATCTGTAAAAGGGTAAGCATTAAAATAACAAAATAAACAGGTTTTTTATTTTTTGTTTTTGTTTTAAATCATACGTGAGTTTTATTGGTCTCTTTATTGCAATTAAGTTTTGAGTAATGTTTACTGGAGCTAAGGCTGGTCGCAAATCAGACTTTCTGTCACGCGACTTCCTGTCACGTCACAGTCACGTCACTTCCTGGCACGTCACACAGACAAACTAGCCTAAGAGACTGGAAATAGGCACCGTTTTCTGCCATCGATGTGCACAAATGCTCATATAAGTTCAAACACAAACGCGCGCTCGTTTAATATTAACTACGAAGCAGATCCGTGACCTATGTCTAAGTGGTATCAAAAAATATAGAACAAAATACCTAAACAATTCCAAATTGCGCTGTAAAGTGGTATGGTAGTGGCAATCATAAAAATAGTTTCAAAAAGGACAATATCACATTTCATTAGTACGTACAAAATTAATAATAGAAATATATAACAGAAAAAAGAGTTCTAATGATACTGGATACTGCTAGCTTCGAGTCAGCGTTTGTCCTCGTCTAGCACGCTATAATTACATGTTGAGTCCTCACTCTTGCAAGGTGACACGTGTAAGTAGATATACGAAATAACGTATCGATATATCAATATCGTTTCCATTGATTTTAAAATTTATAATGACTACGATTCTTTGAAATTACGTACCTAATTCCATATTATCTTGTTTCTTTTCTACTATTGTTATAAGCTTAATTAGGTAATTCAAATATCTATTACATACATTTATGAATGATTGTTTTTTAATTGAAAATTAAATGATTAGGCCAATAAAAATAAATAAAATCAGATACCCGTATATAATATTACAAATGCGAAAGTCTGTCTGTCTATCTGGTACGTTTTCAAGGCTAAACCACTGCTTCTTCAATTTGGCATGGAGACAGTTTGATACCAGGGGACGGACATGGTTAAATAAAAAATAAACCCTAAAGAGGTGAAATGGTGGATGTATATATGGGAAATGCTAACCCACTGAACTGATTATGATGAAACTTGGTACAGAAATAATATTATGTGCCCGATAACAAATGCGGGCTACTTTTTTTTCAAAGAATGTATGAGTCTGTCTGTTTATGGATGAATGTTTCATTATATATTTGTTTTCTATGCGTTCCTATAACATTTATCCGATTGCGATTTAGTGAGTTGTTGTATTTACGCAGGGGAAGGTTGCCGTATATGTGACGTCATCATAAATCCAATTCGGCGGATCCTTCGTGATAGGAAGTAACTTTTATCACTAGGACATTGGTGGTTTGATCTATCCGTTACCGTCTGTAATTAAAAATGCAAGCGAAGTAAAATGACAGAAAAAAAATATTTATGTCATCTAATATACGACACAAAAGTTAAAAATTTCCTGTCAGAATTCTATACCGCAAAAACCTTAAATAGAAAAAATATGTCGATACAGATTTTCTTATTTAATTATATCTAAAATAAATAAAATGCTGTAATAAGAGTATATTCGAAATTAATTCACTTTAAAAATCATTGAATATTGTGTTGTTATGTTGTTATTTTCAAGACTAAGAAATGTGTCGCCATAAAAAAAATTAATTCATACAAGCGAAACAAATACCTATAAAATTGGACAATTACTGAAATGGGTGTCTGTCAAATTTACCTACCAAACTAATAGACATTCTGTTGTGGCTGTAAACACAAAACAATAAAAGGTGTATTATGATTACAACAAAGAGTATCACAACAAGATATTTTGCGAAGTGTTGTTGCCTCGATGACTCGATGAGAAGAAAAAAGGGGCGGTTTTTTTTTTCTGAGAGGCAAAATTAAATCCCCGCGGACTACCCAGCCGGCCTCTACGCCGATTGGGGAGTGTCGGACTCGAACCGACCCCTCTTTGCTGTTAGCCCTAGTGGCTTTTACAGCGTCACAGGTCACGTTGGGGCGAGCGCTGAAGGCGCCCTGCCAGATGGTCGACCGCCTGAGGGTTCCTCCAGCCGAGGGATGCCTCGTATGGAGGGCGGACCTCGGGCTCAAGGCGTCGCCAGGGGAGCTTTCCGCACCTGCGTGCATCTTAACGGGCTTCCTATTCGGGTGACGACCGGGACTCTAGCGCACCCGGCCGGCGAGGCGGCTGAGGGCCGGTTAGTGTGCCTAGTGTTCCGCGAGGCAGTTTACAATGTGGCTTAAGGCCCGCGTGTGTGCGTGTAGAGCTACGTGATCGAGCTTCTAAACGTGAGACCCTACGGGTGTCGCGGGGGTCGTCATTGCCTCCGCCGGTGGGAGCGGTGCGGTTGTAGTGTGTAGGTCGGCACGTTCGAGTTAGAACGTGTACTGTCGTCGTCGCTGTCGCCTAACACATGTCTAGGCCTACGATAGCGTTTGCGGACGCGGGGTTCGGGGGTGTACGATGACGCCCTGACCACTAAAGGATTTGGGTGTAAGGAGGAACGGTGAAAGAAGCGTTGGGATGCCTCTTTTAGATATTGAGTTATAGAGGGCAAGTCTAGGTCGTAGTGCAGATCTACGTTGCGCACGTAAGGAGGGGCACCGGTGGCCCTGCGCATGAACCTATTCTGAATAACTTGGAGGGAGTTGATGTGAGAGCGCGCAGCGTGAGCGAATACTACACTGGCGTACGTCATGATAGGCCTGACGCACGTCTTATATAAGGTAACTTTATGTCTGAGGGACATTTTGCTTTTAGCGCAAATGAGCATGTTGAGGCGACCGAAAAAGGGTCGGTGCGGAGTGGCGGACCGCTTATATAGTCTCTGTGATCTATGTGTGCGTGATGTCACGGGTATCTTCTTCAGTTTGAGTTTGCGGCTAACACGGCCTCTCCTGACATGTGCTCGTCCTCGACCACTACTTCTAGGGCCTCATATGTAACTGCTGTGCTGTCTGTCGTCCTGCTGGCTCTCGAGGACAGAGAATGAACTGGCTCTTCTCCCTGCAGTCGAATCAGTCGCAGTTATAGCATCCTCCTAAGCAGCAACAAACCAAATTGTGAGAAACATTTTTCATTAACAGATGTGTGGAATCTCAGGTTGTTTGTTAATTATGAAACTGACTGTGAATGGACTGTGAAGGTGTCCATTCTCCGAGTTATGCTCAACAAATTCGGACAGAGGCACCAAGTTAGCTTGTCCATTCGCGGAGCCACGCTCAACGCACACGGACAACGGTACCAAGTTAGCTTGTCCATTCGCGGAGCCACGCTCAACGCACACGGACAGAGGCACCAAGTTAGCTTGTCGATTCGCGGAGCCACGCTCAACGCACACGAGTTAGTAAGTCCTTGTTTTAGTACAGTTGTTTACGTTTTTAACTCGTACGAGTCGTATAGCTTTTAGTACCATGTATAATTTTATTAAACTAAACTCCATTTCTTTCTGAGAACCGCGCCGTAACCAACAATTCGCATGTAAATCAGTGGTTGAATAGGAATTGAATACAGCGAGTAGTACGGGCTTATTAGTTAAGTTTCCTCTTATCGACTACCCCATACAAATGCTACGCCACGCCATTTAGGAAAATATACGCAGTCTTAGAAGCGTAGTTCGAATTGTAACAGCGGAAGTACATAACACGCTACACAAACTGACGAACTTGTCGTATGTTCTTTGGCGCAGTACAATCTATTGAAGCCTTTATTTTTATATCGCTCGGTCTCACCGTCTCACCTGACCTTACTTTTTCAAGACTACAAAAAAAAAAACAAATCAGCGTATGTCAGTGTCTGTAAAGTCTCGTGTAAGTTTTCAAAAGCTCTGAAAATTGAAGTATCTAAAATTCGAATACCGTCTATGTAACTACGTAGGGATACAGCGTGTGGATATATATATATGTAAATAAGAGCCTTACCCGCCTTATAAGGTCTTTAACATTTTTGTAACGATCTGTGACACAATGGGTATGTTGATTAACGCTAGGGCATCTTTACTGTAACGGTATTTAACGCACTGTAGTCGACGCACATTCAGACCTTGTCGCAATTTTCGACAAGAATAATTTGGGCTGTCAGACAGTAATCCGATTCTTTTATAACGCCCTTGTCCAAAAGTTGCTTATAATTTCCAACACATGATTTTTCTCCAAAACATAGTTACGCGCTCTATAGTGGGTAGACGTTAAAAATCTACGACATAAGAATCAGGTATGTTTAAATTTGTTTTTAAATGTTTTAAATACACTTTTTTTTAGAGAACAATAGTTTTATTTTTAAAATTAAAATCTTTTCACTGAAAAATTTTTTGATGGCTCGATTCCCCACGATTCCTCATAACTTTTATTCCCTAATTTCTTCCCATAATTTATTCCCATAATTTCTTTCCGCGTATTTATAAAATTCCCCACGTTTTTTAAAATTCTACACGGATCGGCAACACTGCTACCTAGTTAGAAACATTTGACTTTTTGGCGGGAACGGAAGAAGTGAAGTCGTCATTTTATTTAGATTTTCCATTTTTTACCTTTTTGGGAGTTTTATAGTACAAAACTGATAGTATATTGTGTTTTAAAGTTGTCATGTGTTAGTCAAAAGAATGCAGTAGGTCTAAATAAACATGTGTAGCTGAAGTTTTAGCGGTCCTCCAAGAAGTTCTAAATAACTTCAGTAAACCCTGCTATCACTTTAGTGGAGAAGTTTTACTATAAGATAACGTGCTTCATGTGGATTATACTCACAGATTAGAGAGACTTATGTCTAAAGACAGATATGACAGTCTGTCAAATTTTCCATCTGTTAAAGAGTCTCGGTATCCAATACAATTTACCACAGCGCAAAAGTGGCACTAGTGTACTTTACGCTGATCATAGATACAAAATATCGTTTCCACATGTCGATAAAATATATTGATTTACAATATCGATATTACAGCACTAACAGATATTGTTATTTTGATAGTACAATTATTTTAAGGATATTTAAGGACCAAATGAAACAAGTGTTGACTATTTTTGTATTATTATTTTGTTTTTCTTTAATTTACAATTTTTTTTTATAGTTCATATCTTATATTTTATACATGCTATTTTTTAGGCCGCTCGATATGAGATTAGATTTTTACTTTTGCATTATAGATTTGTAATTTAATTGTAAGAGTCACATTTTTATTGTACTTTACGGTGTACAAAACAAGCAAACCATTCATTCTAAGGAGACACTTTCTTTGACAAATTATTGTGTTCATAGTTGACTTGTTGTAACAATGAGCATTTAAATAATTATAAGCAATAACAAAACTTTCAATAATGCAAGAACGAACCAGTTTTTTAAGCAAACTAGATTTCCAATTTTTAATGTGGCTTTTTCTGCATATGTAACATATACATAGGTAAATGTAATTATGTGTATTTAATATGTCGACATTTTACCGACTTAAGTTTTTAAAATTTAATATCATACATATCTTCACGCTGTATAACAGAGTAGTCAGAGGATGGAGCGCTAAGCGTTTCAGTCCTTACATACTTCTTTCGCTTCCTCAATTTAATGACAATAGACCATATTCCCAAAATAGTCAATCAAGTTCAAGAAAATGTCAATACTTTAATTACATGCACACTATTACAACAAGTCAGAAAATTAACAATCATACCTACAAACAAATCAATAGCAATTAGTTATCATTATTATATGTTTACATTAGTCATTAATATTATTGTACTATTTCATAAAATCCATATTGCATTTCACATTAAATTACATTGTCATAATTCGTCATCCTCAAAAAAAACAAAGTTCATCATACATATTTCGTGAGGGCATTTTACCGACACAGTTTTTTGTACATTATTAAAAATATTCTGGGCAATCTTCATTTTTTATAATTAAAATAGTTGATCCAAGATTTTATTCATAATTTGAATTTTTAGAGGCACTCGGTACAAATTAAAAAATTTTTAAAGCCTTATGAAAGTTTTAGGAAGTGAATGTGTCAGGATTTGTATGAATTTGTTTAAAAACATCTAGTGGATCATTATTTAGATTACATGTGTAAAAAAAATTACTTCATTAAACAATACCATTTCTTAAATTCTTATTAAACCTATCGGTAATTCAGTACACTACATTCACGCTACATCTGTTAGCGGTTACTACTAATTTTTTTTTTTTATTATTTAAATTTCTTTCTGACGAAATTGTTTATATCCTACTCTCTCATTTTTGTCCATAATGTAAACAAATGTGGCGTTATTGTTTGTACATCACAAACAGTAGAATTCTTCCTATTCTTCTGTTATTATTTTATCTACATTTCGATTTAATCGTGTCACTCACATAATAATAACATTAACGTTTATTCGCTAGAAATATGGCACAAATGATGTATATAATCGCATTATATATTTGTCCACACATGACATCAACTTTTTTGTTACAGTCTTGTTTTAGGAACCTTCGGTAAAACAATTCTATTTGGATTTTTAGTATTCTAGGAAAAAATGTCAGTAGATTTCATACCTAAATAGATTAATATTTAGTTTAACAAACTTTGCGCATTCGAATATATACATTACAGCGTAAAGTAAGCAATTTTAATCTGACGCATAGAAGCTTAAGTGATTCCCATGGAGCAAGGTCACTGATAACTCTAAAACATTGATATATCATAGCAAAATTTCTTTGTGCATCTGTAGAATTTTCCCACAATGTAAGACCGTATCTGAGAACTGAAGCTAAGTAGCCATGGTAAGCTGTAAGAACTGGTTCTTTCGTAGACATTTTCCTTAATCTGAATATTATATAGACGAATTTAATTATTTCCACTTGTCATATCAATATGTACTTTCCAGTTACAGTTTCTGTACAGAACTAAATCTAAAAATTTTGTTTCAACAACCTCTGATATTTGTTGACCTGTTAAATATTCAATGGTTTTCGTTTACTCCTATTGTGTGTTTGAAATTGTATATAATGGCTTTGTGCCATGACTGAACTGATTTATGATATTAATTTGATCTAGGAACATAGGCAACTTTTAGGTAACACTACAAATTAAAAACAAAACGCTTAAAAAATAACTTCATTTTTTTAAATGCCGTAATAGATTGAATAATATTAGTGTCATATGCGCATATTTTAAGTTTCGTTTATATTACAGAAAAACAGTGACTTTTCTGTTATATACACGAAGTTATAGATTATTATGTTATTAGAGTGCTACGTGTAATACACCGGACTAGCGAAAGGTGAAAACTAGCGAAATTTTAGTTAGTTTCCTGTTTGTTTACATTGTGGATAAAAAAGATTCTTTTAAATTTCCTGTACACCAACTCGTTTTAGAGCAACTGTCGTATGAATTATACATAAATACATCTATTTATGCAGTAATTATGAAATGTAGGTAACACCACTTTCATTATTTCCTGTAACAAAAAAAAAAACTGCAATGTACAACAAGCACATTAAGTAGAGAAAATATCTATTACAAAACTGTATCCTCACGGGCTTTGCCTGAAAAATGCTGACCCCATTCAATATTTTTCTGTAATGCTACTTCGTTTATATTTATTTTTATATACTTATACAAAAACTACATAGTAAAAATAAACTATTACAATGCCTTAAGCATTGTTACTAGTTTTTCTATTTTGTAAACATATTCTAATTGATTTAAAGACGTTTGACATAGTGTTTGTTTTACACATAATTATTGATTGTACTTTTTTATTAAATAATGTACTGAATTATTAATTAAATATATTAAGTAATGTCATTCATAAATTTACGTACTTTTTCATTTCTTTTTGTATCTTCAATATTTTTTTAATTCATCGTTGAAACACCTTTTCCTTTCCTTGCATTTTCTGCAATTTGCACAGTTTTTTTGCATTTCGACATCAAGTATTTAACAGTAAGTCTCAATCTTCTATTATTACTGACAGTAGTATCAAAGTATCTGTAAAAAATGAAATTGGATAAGTTTCATAATGTAAATGATTTGAAGGTTCAATAGCTACCTTCAAGACTATAGTCATCGTTAGTGGTAGCTTCTTTCCATTTTCGGTAATGGAAATCCACTTCCATGCAAAGACCACTCAAGAAAACATGGCGTTTACATCGACTACACTTTGTCTTGGTTGTACAGACTGTCGAGGTAACAGGTAAACAGTAAGTTTCTTCAACTACTTTACGCTTTATCTCTACGAGATAGAGAACACGGAGCGCCAAGCATCGCGTTCCTCATATACTTCTGTTGCCTCCTCAAGTCTTATCATTCTCCTCACACACTTTCGGCTAGGTATGCGAGTGTTTTTGACATTTCCATCAGCTAACGCCGGCATTTCATAAATCAGCTTTGGTCTATTTTTTTTAACAACAATAATAATACTTCATCACGCAATGGAATGGGGTAGTCAGACAAGATAATATAGTCCCCAAATCTTTCTTCACCTCCTCATATCTCATCATTCTCCTTACATACTTTTGCCTAGAGGCATGCGAATACTTTTCATGTTTCTGTCAGCTAACGCTCTGGCTATCTGATTTTCGTAAGTCAGCCCTGGTCTTCCTTAGATTTTGCTACCACTCACTTTCGATCTGTAGATTTTCTTCGTCAATCTTATTATACGTCACTCGTTCTATGTGCCTGAACCATCTCAGCATAGCTGTCTCCATTTTTATAAAAAAACTGTCGCCCAATTTTATCATGCTGGGTATCTCTTCCTTGCTCATTTTGTTAAATAAATTCACACTGCCTACTAATATGAACAGAGCATCGTTCACTTTACTGCCAGCTGCTACCCGTCTCTCCACATCCAACACGCAACTTCCATCCCTTGAAGACGTATTCCTCAGATATACAATTTCATTCGCTTGTTCTAGATATTTTCCACTCATCTTTAAATCACACTTCGTCTATCCATATTCTCTTTCAAACACCTTATATTTAGATATGTTCAAATTCATGTTCAATTCTTTCACTTCTTCTTTAGCAATATTTAAAATTCCATTACTTCTTGATTTTTTTTCTATTGCAATACTTTTTGTAAGCTATTTTGTGCATACTGTACATGTTATCTATTTTTGTTAGGGCTGCTCCGCTTAAAATTCGATTAATACTTTTACACCAGTTATAAATTTGTATCTTAACTGTAAAAATCACAAATTTTTGTTGTTGTATATCTTGATGTACAGAGCAGCCCATCCACTCTAAAGAAATATGTTCTTTAACAATGTTTAAAATTGTTTTCGTAACAAACTTTTTATGACAATTAGAATCTAAATAATTATTAACAACATCAATAATTTTAGAAAAAGCTACAACAAATTGGCTATTTGGATAAAGTAAGTTTCTGTTTTTTAGTGTAGCTCTTTCTCTATGTGTAATATAATTATGTATATTTGATATATCGTTATTTTTTGTCATAAAAGTATTTTTACATTCTTTACAATTATTAATTCTTAATAATTTTCGAGCCACATAACCAGATGTAAAGGATCTTGCATTAGTTTTAATATTTTCTTTCCTAATCGCTATTGACAGGTCATCAATATTAACGTTTGAATTTTCATGCGATGGCCCAGCGTATAAATTTTCATGCACTCGGATATTAGTTATATTTTCCTCACGTTCATGATCTGACAATTCATCTAAATGTTCTGGAGCAATAAAATTTTTCATATTTAAAATAGTAGCTCCAACATCTTCCTCACAATTTGAATTTTTGGAGTACACTCCCAACATATCCGACATTATCAAGGCCTTGTATGAATTTTGAAATGTGTATGTGTCAGGATTTGTGTATCTATAATTATGTGACCTAATTTTCCCAAAAAAATTTTCTAACGGATCTTGATTTAAATTACGTGTGTAAAAAAACTTTATGTCGTTAGATAGTATTCTATCCCTAATTCTTAAAAAACTTTTTAGAGTAGTTATCCAATTGTTTAATGTGGGAACACTTTTGGTAATCACTTCACCTTTATTATTTTTATCCACAAATTTCATTTTTTCTATGGTTGAAATTGCTTCTTGCCAAAATTGTTTATGTTGACTGCCTTGTGTGACAGGTCCTCTTAATTTTCCTGCACATCTCCCTTTTCTGGAACCATTGCAACTGTCAAATAACTTATCTAAAAATAAAACCAGTTCTGCAGTGTTTTCCATGGTTGAGCTAATGGTAACGCCACTTTTATGGTTTCCTGTAATAAAAAAAATAATTGGATTAAAAGGTGTCAGATATGCATTAACATAGGGTTCTGTAACAATTTTAAATAAAATAGAAGTTAAATTTTAAAATATTGGATAAAAAATATCCATTATTTCATTAAATTGTTTCTTTTTCATTGTGGATTTGGGTTACCAATTTACGAATCTATGCCCAATTTTTGTTTAAAAGGTGTAGAGATGATTAATAATTAGTCTATGACAAGCAGACAGACAGAAAGACAGTCATAACGAAACTCTAGAGGTTAAGTTTTAGTCATTTTCAGTTTTGGTTACGAAACCCTAAAGCTAACAATATGTTGATCACGCTCGCGCATGCGGGTATCAGTAGTTTATTGAACCTACGAGTATATTTTGCCGAACTAAAAATAATTTCGCCTTAAGTTTGCTTTCTAGAAGGAAGAGGTTTACAAAGCCTAGCCTTTTTATGTAACTTATGCAAGGACTTAGCTATTTTAATATTTTTTTATTTTTATTTGAAAGAGTATATTATTATATCCACGGGTGGTGGTCACATATGAATTTAGTTTAGGTCTAATAATGGTGTACTGATTAAACAAAATAATTTCTCGACGACTTATAAATATACTGAGATACATCACATTCTTATCCAAGCAATGCCAAGTATCGTGGTCTTTATTGAATTAAGATGATCATATTATTTAATGTGTGAGGAGAATGATGAGATCTGAGGAAACGAAAGAGGTATGTAAGGATCGCAACACTTGACGCTCCGTCCTTTCTGACTACCCCGTTAGCGATACAGCGTGAAGATATGTATGTATGTATATTATTTAATGTTCTGTATCAGAACTGGAAAAAACCTTAGTTGCAAACGTATTCTAAACATAAATTTAAGACAAGCCAACTCAAAAGGGAAACATAAACAACTGTCTAAAAAATATATGAAATCCGTCAATAAATACTTATAATTTTATACAAGCAAATAGTGACGCGGCTTGGCTTCGCCCGGATGATATGCTGAATATTCGCAACACACCAAATTTTTTTATTGAGGTTTTCATACAAAAATAATATCCAAATTTCTAACTTTTTCGGTGGATTTTCCCAAAATTTTCTTACATACAAACTTTGTTCTGGCAATTATGATAACAACAAAAAGAAATTAGCCAAATCGGTAGAGCCGTTCTCAAGTGATGCTCCGTCATTCATGTGGCAATTAAGTTTTATTTATATAGAGTAAAAATAAATACTTTCGATTGCACTTACTAAAAGATGCAGCGAATTTTAAAGCAGCTGCAACTCGTTCACTAAATACCTTTGCGCAATTGCTAACTTTCATTTTTCTTATTTTTTCTGGAATGATGTGTTCGTCAGTTAACTTAGGCAGTAGACGAATTTGCCCAATAGCACAATCCAAGTTATACAATTCGATTATATCACTCCATTTTGCTTCTTTTCCATTATAAAGAACACCTTTAGTGAGCATATTATTTCTAATGCCTTTCAACAAGTGGGGTGGGTCAAATATAACAGAAAGGTTTATTCCTTTAATACACACAGTGTCATCTGAAAATTTAAAACATAAAATAAAGATGTCTTTATTAATAATCAAAATGAATACCAGAGACTACTGTAGGATAGTAGGAAGCACGTCGCATCTTCTGTGCTAATTATGTTATCCATATGAATAATTAGGGCAGATAGCACGATATAATGCTACCTATGATTATATTATTATGTCAGTGGCGAAGCATTGCCGCCGGCATTATTATTTGCAGTATATACAGGCAGCAGAATCTCAGCGTAATCGAAACAATTTTATGATAATCATTCCTCACATGTACATATTAAGGGAGATAATATTAAACTACCTACTACAATCATACACAGGTGAGGTGAGGTTTCATTTAAAACATTATACGTATTAGTAATATGTGGGGTTTTTCAAATTACCAATAGCTTATTTTTATATTATTTTAACCGAATATGTTCAGGTGTAACATTTTATTTATGAACTGATTTTATATCTGGGGTGGGGTTACCCCAGGCACACCAGTTATAGGATATTTTCAAGAAAAAACTAAACTGACTGAAAAAAAGCACTGAAAAGTACAAAATACTTATTTAAAAATAAAACCAATTTCTTTACTAATCAAACAAAAATGATTAAAGTTTGTGCCAAATCAATGTACAACAACAGACAGTCTCTACTAGTTTGGTAGGCTTGGCATCGACTTTTTCGATAGTTATTTTGTACTTTTCGACGTTTTTTTTTGAAGTCGATTTATGTTCCTTACCATATTCTAAATTGTTCATTATTTGATTCCGCTTTGTCCTTTCTTGCATCATTCTGATGGCCCTTTGAAAGGTTACACCTTGGTCACATATAAGCGTTAAAGGATTGAGGCCAATTTCTTTTAATTCCGACACAATGTCATTTAAAATAGAAATGACTTTTTCGGCCTTCATTGTTCCCTCACAAAAATAATAGGCAATTGGTTGTCTCCAGGAAGCCACAATTCCCCGCACCATAAAAACGAGAGCGTGATCAGCAAATGTGGCGCTTGCACTCTCATTAACGAAGCCTTGGATTGTATCAGTACTCTGTATGAAATTTATATGAGGGGACAGCTGGACTTCGTCGAAAACTATACTGCACATTCGTTCAGTTTCTGACCAGTTTTCAATTTTCACTTTTAAAGCACAGAAAAATTCTTTATTTATCCCACTAAGTAATTTAACATTGTTCAGTAATCTGCCCAATGTTCTTTTTGTTGGTAAAGAGAATATTTTTTGTATAAGATTATAACCTTTTGGGCTTTGCTTAAAAAGTGCTAGGCTCATTAACTTTTCTTCTATTGTGTAACGCCTAGCCTTTTCTTTTTTGCCCACGCTTTTTAATTGCATGTTTATGAAATTTTTTTGTACGGTACTTAATTTTTCAAACTTACTAAACATTTTACTATCTTGAAACTTTTTTGCATCTTCGATATTTTTTTTTAAATCGTGATCAAAAAGTCTCCTTCTTTTTAATGCTTTTTTACATGTTACATATAATTTTCTGCATTTCGGCGTTAAGCATTCTATACTAGAGACCAATCTTGATCTTCTTCTATTATTTATTTCTCGCAGTCCTAATAGAGAATCTGTAATAGAACAACATGGAAATTAAGTTACAAAAGTTCTCTTAGCGTTGAGATCTGGTCCATAGATTCGGACGGGGCCCTATCCTTGCAATATTAACATTTTTCGCAATTTTGTTCACGATCATTTAATCTATTATTAAAGAAAAATTTAACTTCGTGATTCTAATTATGTGAATTATGTCCACCATTAAATAATAATATTTCAGATAAATTGTTAAATATTTTACTTGACTTATTTTTGACTATAATTATTATTACATTTTTGTTAAATTGTAGTCATTAGTTTTTTAAGTTGTTTTTAAATTGTAGTCAGATTTTAATCTTTGTAAATTAGATAGATACTTGGGTAGGTAATACTTTATACACAAATATATGTATACATATTATGTGTAATGTTTATTGCACATAATGTTGACAAAGGTGGACTTATCCCTAGAAGATATCTCTTTCAATAAACCTGTTGTAGTAGAATAATTGCATATTAACGGGCTGTAATAGAGCGATAAAAATAACAAAATCAAAACAGAAAAAAAAATAACAGTAGGTATACAAATATAATATGTACTTGGGTAAATTATGTCGAAATACTGTACATACATACATACATAGGTGTCGTATATATAAATGTGTGTATAGGATATATATACACACACATGTACAAGTATATATAAAACAAAGAATTATATTACATGAAAAAAATAATTAAGAATTAAAAACCGACCGCAAAACTGTAAAAGGAACTAAGAAGATGTCAAAAATAATGTTAAAAAGAGGGGTTCATAACAAAATTTTTAAAATTCATACTACAAAAATTCATGCTATTAAACCTTAACATGCAGTCCGAGGATGCAAATATATTTAGTCACTTTATGGATTAGATACCAACATACCTAAACACCTCGTGTAGCCCGGGGTTCATAATAAGAATTTTAAAATTCATACTTCAAAAATTTATGCTTCTAAGTATTAACCTGCAGTCGGAGACTGCAAATATATTTAGTCACTTTATGGATAAGGTACCAACATAGAACATACCTAGACAGCTGGTGTAGTCGGGGGTCCACAATATTTTTTTTTAAATTGATACTTCAAAAATTCATACTATTAAATCTAAATGTGCAGTGGGGAGCTGCGCAAACAAGTTTTTTGATTTTTTCATTAATTTTTTTATTTCCAAAATTTTAGTTTTCAGAAATTGATGATCAAAGGTTAAGTATAACCTCTGGTTGGACCTATACAACGGTACCTTGCGCTATAAATATCCCATCAAATTGCTGAAGCATTTTACTTGTTTATTACCCGCCCTGGTTTCGCAAGGGCAACATTTTTTTTTTAAATAAATTACAGCTTATGGTAGGTACTCGCTGATAATATAGCTTTCTATAGGTGAAAGAATTTTTTAAATCGATTAAATATTTTTTGGGTTTATCCATTACACATAAAAAAGTTTCTCTTTAAAATATTAGGTTAGACAGTAAGGTAACGTCACGAATTTATTTAACTTGATTTCTATCTACACTACAAAGATACAGACCGGTGAAGTTCAGTACCTTCCAAAAATATATTACAAAATAATAATGCTAATCAAAAATCAACTACAAAAATAACTTTGTACATACGATACAATTACCTGTATAATTCAATTTGACTATTATTGCAGTTGGCGTCAAATTAATGTGCAACTACAGAACGTTTACTAATTTAGTAGGCTTGAACCGACTGCAGTAACTGTCAAATTTAATTATATAGGTATTTGTATTGTATTTACAGTTATTTTTGTTCTAGAGTTTTGATTAGTAAAGGATAGTTATTTTGTATTTTTCTGTGTTATTTTTTTAAATCCAATGAATTTTATACTAATTTTTACTTACCATTTGTTTTCGAGCAGCTTGGGACATTTAATACTGTTGAAGTGCTTGTTATGGGTTCTTCTTTATCTTCAACAGCACTTGATTTTTGCACTTTATTTAATAGAATTTTTTCCAGATTCATTTCGTTATAATGTTTATAGACTTTTGCGTATGAATGCTCCGAGTAAATTTTTGAACAAAATTTCTTATTTATTTCTGAAAATACCAAATGAAATGTTTATTTATTGATTCTTTTAAGCGACGCACTAATAAGGAGGTATCAAAATACTAGGAGTTTCAAATTTGGGACCATTTATAACCAACGGAATACCTAAAGATTACATAATATGTGTTATATGAATTAAACTTATTTCGATGTTTCTGGAAATAAAATGCATAATGGAACTTACCGTCAAAACAAATTGGATTATTACAGATTCCAGTGGAAATTTCTTCTGGTGTCATGAGAGTCGGATAAGAGTTGTGAACTCTCTGTACACCTTTCAAAAACTTTTGTTCAAAATGTTTAATGCAGACTTTTCTATTTCTTAATTGATCTAATGTTAGGTTCGAGATCCCTGGGGTATATGGCACTATATAATAACACCAAATCTTTGTAAGAGTACTGTCTCGTGGGAAATTAAATAATTTTACGTCGTACTTAGTCATTCCGCAATTTCCTACACAGCACTGTGTAAAAGGCATCTTAACAACAAAATCCGAATCGCAATGCAAAAATCAAAGTCCACTTTAACAAATAATACAGATCATAAAATAAGAATCCACTCAAATATCCAGAAAACAAGCCAAAAATCGTTGGTTAAAAAGCACGAAAGAAAACAAACACGAAACCGCAAACAAAACAAGAAACAAAAAACACTGATAACACTGACAGAGAACAGATAACACCCTGAACTGACGTCTGTGACAGCAGTCACAAAGACGACAAAGATGGCGGCTATACTTTACTGCCACCTAGCGGAAAAAATCCATGGATTCTTAAACTCTAAATTTTTTTCGGTTGTATGAAAGTGTCAACGCCGTGATTATACTCATTAATATGTGACATTGACAAATGGGCTAATCTGGGCGCCATGTTATGAAGAAAGAAAAAAAACTAAGTAACATTTAGCTACTTCTAGTAACTTTTTTGGGTAAAAATATCTGGCAATCTATATAGTAATATTACATTCTATTTGGAGTGTTAGGGGCAGTTAATGTTTCTCCAAAAGTTACATCATTGGGCTGATGATCTTGCTGCCAATGCCTTAAGAACAAACAATAAATAAAATGAGTAACAGTTGTCAACACTGTTTCTGTTATATTTATTTTAATACATTTCTCTTTGTTGTTTGTTCTTTCCACAAAATCTTCTTTCTTTATTGGTTCTGCGTGGTGTCTGCATGTTTTCTATTCACTTCATTTTTCTTTTATTATTTTACCTTCACTTTGTTATTTAGTTTTCCATCGTTCATTGCGAATTTATTCAAAGAAATGTCTTCTTATCATACTAAGTTATTTTTTTGGGAAGAATGGAAGAAAGTGCATTTACCTGAAGACGAGCGCAACATTAGTTACGAAGATTACCAATCACAATATGGTCTTGACCAGAAGTATTGGAATTGGGTGAAAAAACAGAAAAGGAAGCATAAGCGTGTTTTTCTGATGCCTACCATGGGCAATAGTAGAATCATCACAAAACAGGCTTTGTTGAGCAATCCCTGTGCATGTTTGCACATAATATTAGCAGAAGAATATGCAAAACTTCGACAAAGAGAAAATCGGGCTGCACGGTAAGTGTTTTTATGTCAGAGATATTTTTGTTTCTTTGTTCGGTCTTTAATGATTAACATGTTAAAACTTATATCCTTTGTCTAATTAGTTAATGAATACCCACTTTGATAAGAATGTTTGAATTAAACACAATAAAGAACTTCGAAGTGATTTCAATGAATTACTGACGAACTTCCTTATAGCCGCAGTTCCCATTTCTCGACACTCAATTGCAATTATGAGACAATAAAACATGTATGATTTACTTAAAACAAAAAACAAGTTAGTTTTAACAAAATTTCCTCATGTAAAGTAAATAGGTTATATAGCTAAGTGCACATGGTGTTCATCTGCTGGAATCTCAATACTCGCATGCAGTATGCACTTGTGATGTGCCGGATATCCGTATCCACGGATCTTTTACCTTATTAATTTTCAATAATAATAATAATAGAGCTTTATTGATTCCACACACAAAAAATTAATATTTTTTTTTCATTTATTTATTCATTCCACGCACAAAAATTAATAAAAAAAAAAAAAAATTTTTTTATCCTTAATTTTCAATACATAGGTTAAATCTATATAAGTCGAATCATGTCCTGTCACGCAAAGCGTCAAGTGGCATCTCAACTATCGTTTCAAGGTCACATGCACCGACACCGATCGAGTAAGAGAGTTAAGATCTGTATCGGTATTCATATCTGCTGATCATGAGACCAAATATCCATATTCAGATCTGTATCTGCGGGGATATACATTTGTAACGATCCGGCACATCATTAGTATGTACATACACTCCTATATAATAGGAGTTAGAATTATCACTGTGAATCCTTGTATAGAGCTAATTGACCTAATACTGGATCCTGCCCCATGTTGCTCAATTAACTATTATGTGCTAGGAAGGGACAGAAAGAGTCACTGAGAGCCAATTGGAGGGGGTATAATGCATTTTCATTAGGCGACTATTTGTACCAACTCATACCTCGTGCAAGCCACGTTCACAAACTTCATTCCAAAAACCCTAACACCGAACTCAACTAAAGCTTACGTGTTTTTACACACATATTTATTAATTAAATTAATTATATTTACATACAGGATGTCTAACGGGGATGTACTGTAAGTCAGATAGGATGGAGCGCCACACATACTTCCTCCTCTCATACTTCTTTCGCTTTCCAAATCTCATTGTTCTTCTCACATATTTTCACCTAGGTATGCGAGTGATTTTGACGTTTCCATCAGCTAAGGCTGGCTATTTAATCTTCGTAAGTCAATCTCGGTCTTCCTTACCTTCTTTTGCCACTTACATTTTCTCTGTGAGTCATTATTATTATTATTACAGCTTTATTTTTCCACAACACTTTTTATTACAATATCCATTATTATCAATTATTTCTTTCCCTCTTTGTTATGTGGCCCCTCTACAGGTAAAAGCCTCCTCCATTCTTTTCCACCTTTCCCTATCTTTTGCTTTATGCATCCATCTTTTTCCTGCTATGTTTATTATTTCATCAGCCCATCTTTTCTTTTGTCTTCCCACTTTTCTTTTGCCCCTTGGACCCTGCCATTTAGTTATTTGGTAAGTCCATCTTTTATCATCGTATCTTGACAAATGCCCTGCCCATTTCCACTTCTGTTTCAAACTAAAATGAAGAGCATCTGTTATTTTAGTTTTCATGCGGATGTCTGCGTTTCTTGTTTTTTGTATTTTCCTCAGTTTCAATATGCTTCGTTCCATTGTATGTTGACAAGATGAAATTTTGTTTCTTACTTTTTCTGTGAAGATCCATGTCTGGCTAGCGTAAGTTAAGCTTGGGAGAATGCAAGAATCCATTATAATCTTTTTTATATTAAGGCTATAGTTCCCTTTCAAGATTTCTTTTTGAGCCCAGTATTTCTTCCAAGTTGTGCTTATTCCTCTGTCTATTTCATTTTCATTGCTATTTCCATCAAAGGACACCTATTTGCCTAGGTATACATATTCGTTTGCATATTCTATCGGGTTTTCCTCTACTTTGATTGTTTTCCTTTGGTTGTTTGTCATAATTTTAGTTTTGGATACGTTCATGTGTAGGCCGATTTTTGTGCCTTTCGGTGTTTAATTTTTGTAGCATAGCTTCTAAATCGGTCGCTGATTCATTAAAAATAACAATGTCATCTGCAAACCTTAGGTGTGTTAATTTATTATTATGTATCCATATTCCTCTATTTTCCCAATTAATGTTTTTGAAAATATCTTCAAGTACAGCTATAAATAGTTTTGGAGACAGTGGGTCTGCCTGGCGCACCCCTCTCCCAATTGTGAACTCTTCCCCTTGTCTTTCCAGCTTTACTCTGCTTACACTTTTAGAATAAATGTTTTTTATGATATTCACATATGTTTTGTTTACATTATTATTTCTTAGAGCAGTCCATATAGATGGGTGTGCTATGCTATCAAATGCTTTGGAATAGTCCACAAAAGCTATGTAAAGTGGTTTATTGAATTCTTTATATTTTTCTATTATTTGTTCTATTACATGAATATGGTCTATTGTTGAGTATTGTGGCCGGAAGCCCGCTTGTTCTATTGGTTGGTTTTTTTCAATATCTGGCGCTATTGTTCTCAGGATGATTGATGAAAAGAGTTTATACGTTGTTGATAGTAAGCTGATAGGCCTGTAGTTGCTAATGCCGAGTGGGTTCCCTTTTTTATATAATAATATTATGTTTGATTTACTCCATTGCGCTGGTACTTGCTCTTTTTCCATTACTAAGTTGAATAATTTTGCTAGATATGCAGCCAGGATTGGTGCTCCGATTTTTAGGGCTTCGTTTGTGATGTTATCATCGCCTGGGCTCTTCTCTGGTTTTAGTTGTTTGATTTGGATCATTATTTCTTCTTCAGTTATTGGGTCTATTGCTATATTATCTCCAGATAGACTACTCTTATATTTTTCATAATCCTGTGTCAGATTTTGAGGTGGTTTTTCATACAGAGAAGGATAGAACGCCGTAGCGCATTTTATTATACCTTCTCTATCTTTATTTTTGCCCTTTTCACTATTTAGACTTTGTATCCAATTTTTGTGAGTAGACAGTTCTTTAAAAGCTCTTTTTGAACTACAAAAAGTGAGCATGTTTTTTTCTATAATTTCTCTTCTATAGTTGGCATAATCTCTTTTGATTGATTTGTTAGTTTGTTTGAATAGTTTCTTTAGTTCTTCTCTCATTTCTTTGGACTTGTTCTTCTCATGAACATAAGTTCAGATCTTTTGTAGATTAGATTTTGTGTGTGTTCGCTAATAATCTTTCCTTTGTGTTTATTGTTCTCTTTTTCATCTATCTTGAGACTTTTTGTGATTGCTTCTTCCAGTTTATCACTAAAGGATTGTACTGTCGTATTTTCCTTTTGAAATTCTTGCAATATATAAGTTCTTTATTAAGTTTTGTGAGTAGTTGTTTTTCTCATGTGTGGATTTCAATTTGTTGTACATGGTTTTGAATGTTCCTCGGCTTAGTTTAGGTCTTTGAATTCTTAAAGAGCATCTTAGAACCCTGTGATCAGACGGGAAGCTTATTTTATTCAGAACTTCTACGTTTGTTACATACTTAGGGTTGGGGCTCAGTATAAAGTCAATTTCTTGTTTTATTTCTTTTTTGTTTTATGATCTGGTGATATCCATGTCCATTTTCTAGAACTTTTCTTCTTGAAGAATGTGTTCATCACTGCCAGTTTGTTCTCATGTGCATATTGTATTAGGCGTTCACCTCTGGTATTCCTTATGCCGTAACCATATTTGCCCATTACAAGGTTTTCGTGGCATTTAGGTTGTCCAATTTTTGCATTGAAATCTCCCATAATTAACCTGTTTCTGTCAGCCAGTTCTTGCGCTCTCGTTAAATCATTGTAGAATTTTGCGATTTCCTCTTCACTTGTACTCTCAGTGGGAGCATATACTTGGATCAAGGATAGTGGTCCTTCTATAAAGTTTAGTTTTAGCACAGCCACCCTTTCCGATATTCCTAAAAAACTCAATATGTTTTCCTTAAGTGATTTCTTTATTAGGAAGCCTACGCCATGAAGTCCTCGTGTCTCCTATATATCAAAATATGTAATGTTTATGTTCTTCAATGGTATATCCCATCTTTTTAACTTCTGCGAGTCCTATGATATCCCATTTTATTTTATCTATTGCATTATTAAGTTCTAAAGTTCTTTCTTTTGTTGATAGCGATCTCACATTGAATGTGCATATTTTAAGTCCCTGTTTTTTTCTTGAGTTTATATTCTTGTCTTTGTTTGCATAAGTAGGGTTGTCTTTGTTGTTTTTGTTTTTCTGTTGATTTTTATTTAATGAAGGGTAGTGGTCGTCTTCCCCCACGGTGACCAACCGGCTTGGGGTGCATTTTACCGCGTTAAAGTTTTATAATCTTTGGTACTGTTCGGATGTTTGTGGTTATTACATGTGTCTCAGGGTCAGTTGTTTTTACCTGTTCGTTTTGTCTCGAGTTGTTGGCTTGGGTCTTTAGTTTTTTGATTGCTCTGATAGAGAAGCATTTCGTCCGCGTTCCACATAGTTGAGTATGCCAGGTTTCAGGACTTCCTTGGTTGTAGGTTTGTTGGCCTCCTTGCTCTGTAAGTTAGTTTTCTTTTGTGAAGATGTGTTTGGTGAGCCAGACTCTTCTCTCTTCCTTTTATCGCGATTTTTATCTTGTTGAGGAACTGCCTTGATTATTATTTTGTCATATTTAATGAATACAGTATTCCCTTTCTTCTTCTCTTCTTCAACCAGGAGCTGTAATTGTTTACGTTTTTCTAATACTTCCTTTGGGAAGTCTTCTTTGATGTAAGTATTTGGTGGCAA
This sequence comes from Zeuzera pyrina, assembly GCA_907165235.1. Taxonomy (NCBI): domain Eukaryota; kingdom Metazoa; phylum Arthropoda; class Insecta; order Lepidoptera; family Cossidae; genus Zeuzera; species Zeuzera pyrina. Next base: position 7,895,354 of record OU015645.1, read on the forward strand.
ACGAGCCTTATTTTTCATAATTAAGTGTTTTTTCCATAAAGTTGTGAATCTGACCACTATTGGTCGGCTTTTATCGCTAGTTCGTCGCCCAATATTGCTGATGAAATATATTGCTGATTTCTTGGCACTCTATGTGTACACCTATGTCTGTTATTGTTTCTTTTATATAGTCTACAAGTTCACATTCGTTTTTGCCTAATTCCTCGAGTCCAAAAAAGACTAGGTTGTTTTTGCGCTTTTCTCTTTCACTGTTTACTATTTTTTGTTCTAGCTCTGTTACTTTCGATTTAAGCTTATTGTTTTCTTCCATCATAGTCTTCATTTTTTCGTCTAATGCCTCCATGACGTTTTTTGTGACTGTTGTTGTTATAATTAGTTTGATTGTTCAATTTTTCATCAAGCTTTAGAAACAGCAACTCCATATTTTTGTCCATGTTGACTGGCAAATAAATGTTTAAAAATAATATAATTTATTGCGTTGGTACAAACTGGGTCTATAGTTTATGATGGTGAAATGCACTTTTTAGGTTATATTCACAAGATTTGTTTTTCACTTTCACACGCGAATTTTATCATTTACACTTTGTTTATATTACGAGGATGTTATTCTTAAGTTAATTGAACTGTTTCTTTCCTAAAATTCAATATTATGTTTGTCATTTCATTAAATACCTGTACATGAGCATACCTACAGACAGGTAAAACTCCTTAAGTACATTTATTAATTACTAAGAGATATTTGAATTTATTAAAACTTATTTGTAGTTATGTAAGATACTCTTCATTCTGAGAGTTACCACAAAGAGTTAGATGTCACACTTGATTTTTAGAGACAAAATATGTCTAAAACCTCGATTATCTCTAATCTTCTCATAATGCAATGAAATGACGTTTTTGTCACTCCACGATTAGTATTTGCAATTGTTAGTTAGTATAAGCTCTTACTCATAGCAATCTCTTTCGAGCACGCTTCCTCAGTTAACCCTCACCCAATATGTTTTTTTTATTTATAAAAGAGGGGTAAACGAGCAAGCGGGTCACTTGATGGAGAGACCAGCGCCGCCCATGGACACCCGCAGCGTCCGGAGAGTTACGGGCGCGTTGCCGGCCGACAGGGAACTAGGGAAAGTAGGGGGAAGGGTGATGGGCCACCGGCACTCTTGGCACTCTTACTCACCGAACGAAACACAACAGCAATAGATGCTGTTATTTCACGCCGATATTCTGTGAGAGGGTGGTGGCACCGGGCGAGCCGGCCCAAATCGTGCTGCAATGCAGCATGGCTCTGCCACTCGGAAAATGTTTGCTTCTTTACCTTGGAACATATTATTTAAATAGTTTGTATTCATATTTTTAGCGAAAATAAAACTAATGGTGGAGATGGTAGCCGGGGTCTGTCTGGTTTACAGTTCCACAATGAACACTTCGCGAACCGTGAAGAAGAGAATAACGAAGACACACAACGATTTGAAGAAAATGAGGCAGATGAAGTAAATGCCTTAAATGGAGTCCATGACGATGAATTTTATGAAGGAAATGATAATTTAAACACATATTTAGATACTGATAAGACTGAAGATGATTGGTGTGTGGTGTAAGTTGTATATTTTTTAAACCAACCTAATAATTATAGAATAATATATATTAATAACAAAAAAGTACATACATACGTTCATATTTACAAAGTTAAAACTACACATTATCTTAAATAATAGACTTCCTTAAAGTTGCCGCTTAGAAAGCTGTCATTGCTTAAGGTACCCAGCAGACTGGCAGCTTTGCCTCTTTGAATAGCCAAACTGATTCGTTGGCGGAAGAAGCTGCCAGCCCGGTGGTCTCCCGAAGCCTCAACCAGTCTCTTACAAATATCAGAAACCAGTCGATGGGCTTCGGGGCTCCAGGAACCCAAAGTGAAGAATAATATAATTTGTTCTATGCATAATTTTGCAAAATAGCTTTTTACTGAACTACATACTATCTTATATTCAATTCAATCCAATTCAACTTTATTTGTCCTTGGTTACAGGTATAGATAATAGATATTAGATACAAAAACAAAAAAAGCCCTCTGCAATCCGCCAAGAGCACCATTCTACCAAAATTTAAAAAAAGTTAATGTCAATAAATTATTACATGCCCCTAATAAAAAAAAATATCAATAAATGAATTTATTTCTCATACTTCATATTTTACATGCAGAAAAAAGGGCAGAAATCAAGAAAATACAAGTTTCTGAATAAATTTTAATGAGACATTATTTAAAGTAATATTCACATTAGCATTCTCATAACATAACATAACATAACTTCACGCTGTATCCCCAACGGGGTAGCCAGAGAGGACGGAGCGCCAGGAGTCGCGGTCCTTACACACCTCTTTCGCTTCCTCAAATCTCATCATTCTCCTCACACATTTTCAGCATTCTCAAATATCTAAAAACCAAAAGTTGTTATATTACTAATAGTCTCTTAATTATTTATTGGAAAAGCTCTGAACACAAATTACTGCATCATTATGGGCACATTGATCCACACAATGCTGTCATTAATAACCTGTAAATTTTAGATAACATACTATATTCTCCGGAGTTTTTAAAATTCTAGCTGTAGTAATTTTGTTTATATAAGTGGGTAAATACCAATCACTGAAAGGTCCGCGACTGTCGAGACGACCATGTCTACAACTCTTTGCCTAAAGGGCACTATAGATGTAACAATTTATTAGATAATCAGTCTACCAATCTGACAAATTGTTACGTCTGTAACACAGTTGGTCAAACTTTATAATGTAAAATATTATTGCCTTTAATATGTTGAAACAACTTGTTCCGACACATTGTAATGTCTATAACACATTTATCTGTAGTTTCAATGTGAAACCATTCAACAATACACAACGCACTGTAGCACACCCCAAGGCATTTTATGTGTTTTTTTCGTTATAAAATAACTTAAAGCATCATCATAACTCATAGCTCCTGGCTTCTTACTTTACTTAATACAAGTTATTTCATTCTAGTGCACCGGATGAAGCTGACGATATAGCTGCAGGAATGACATTTGAGTCACTGGTAATCATTTTGTTTTTTCTTTGTGATTGTATTGTTTTTGGTCTAGACTTCGATAAACATCACCTTCATTACAGTATGCACAAAACAGTAGAATGTCTTCATTGAAAACTAGCAGGGTATGTGTGCGCGCTGATATGTACACGTGACACGTACACAACGGCATTATTGAAGGAGATTATGGGTGATTATGGTAGCACCAGTCAGGGTCACGCCGTAGCCGCGATTAGTCATATAAAAATCATCGCCGCACCGCACGACCACAGTCAAACACGCGGTCGCTTCTGTTATACAAAAAAGTATAGATCTCATAAACGAAGGTATTGTAATGTCTTAAGGCACACTTAGCTGTTATTAAAATTTTAATGAAAGACTTCGGTATACCTCTAATCGGCGGCAATACCCCATCAGACCTGTACCACTGCTACCGAAAATTGATCTATTATAATCGCCACTATGTTACAAAACACTGCCAAGTTTCACTCTCAGACTCAGAAAATACTGGCCGAGACAGGATTGACGAGTGCGCTCAGTGATCCGCAATCATACAAAATGTGCATAGGCGTTTCATCCACCTCTTGGCAGTACCGGCACATTCTTGTGTCGGAGAGTCCTATGTTAGACATGTGCTTATTTAAGCAACAATGTCCAGTAAGTGCTCTAACCAAGATACGATTTAGGTAACCCGTAAAAAGGCACAGGGGACCCTTAGCGCTCTTTACGTTTCACCAAACTAGAGGCCTCCCTGCAAATGTGAGATTCGCACATTGTCATGTGTTGATCAAAGCTAGTGAAAATAGACAGATTTTCTTATTCTGGGCGACATATAGTTGCAAGAAATCAAATATTTGATTTCTGATTTAGTTGTTTTTGTTATAGATATTGGAGTTGGGAGTTTTTCTGTTATAGTTATTTGTATAAAATCTCCCAATTTCCTTCTAAATTATGTCCTGGACCTGTACTACAGATGTCATACAATGAACAGGGGGCGTATCCAGTGACATTTAAGTTTTATTTCAAAAGTATTTTCTAAATTAATTTGTCCAGGAATCGAACTTGGGATCGGTATGGAATCTATAATGTGAAACTACTAGCTGCCCTACTGACATCGTCTGCCTTTTCCAGTAGGTGGCGCAATGAGTTTAATTATTATCTGTCGGTTTGTAGAATATCTATGAAAAAATGTCTCGACAAGACAAATATATTACTGGAATATAACCACAAGTATTCAAAACGGTTTGAAATTATAGTACCCTATAATTCAAACCGTTTTGAATAATTGTTTAGTTAATAGTAGTAGTTTAGTTATGAGTCACCACTAACAGACGCATCAATAATAATTATAAAGTTTTATTTATTGGTTACCTACATAAAAATTAAAAAAGTAATTTTGTTTTTAGGATACTGAGACAGTAGACACTGAAGAAACTGAGCAATTTGAAGAAGTCGCTGCTGAAACTGAAGACCCTCAGACATATGGTCTAGAACATATACAACCCAATGAAAATGCTCCAGTTTGTCATGAAAACATGGAGAGTAATGAAGAATCTCAGGAATGGAGAATGGAGAATGGAGAATTTCAGGAAAACCCTCCAGAGAACGAAGAAATTCATTTGAACCCTATGGAAAGCGGAGGATTTCAACAAGACCCTATGGAAAATAAAGAACCTCAGGAAGACATTGTGGAGAATGGAGAATGTCAGGAAAATTCTGTGGAATTTAATATAAGCAACAAAAAGCCATTTGAAGGGGTTATTAACAACATGAATTATTATGATCCATACAAACCATCTCGTAGGTTTAATGAGGAAGATGAAATGCTTGCTAATTTCAGAACCAATGTACTGTGTCATATATTGGTGTTTGTAAGGAACAATAGAGAAAAGGAGGTGTTCTTTGACAAGCATTTGTCAGCTATGGAAAGGTATGGGTCACAGAACTATAAGCTTTATTGACAGACTGACCTGATGATGCGGTGATGTTATCTTTCGTCCGAACTAGGGTTCGAGGTTCGATTCCCGATCAGTTCATTTTGGAGTTGAAATCGCCTGGCAAAGTTATTCACTAGTTGCAGACACGGCCATAAATCGTAGGAGTGGTTCTGCGAATTTTTCGGTCTTTGTCGTCATGGGTTATATGCGCAGGCGCAGTGCTGCGTGCTACTGCGTTAATTTCTATTGATAGTTTAATTTTGTTCTGGTTATACCACAGAATAGGTAATAGTACTACAAAAAAAAGGTTCACTCTGCAAATACGCTTAATTTTTTTTTAAATATCAGGGGGCAAACTAGCAACCTAGCATACAAATCAATAGCTACCAAAATGGCGCGCTAATATAGTGCAATCTAGCTCGCTACCTGCTATAATGCCTTTATTTTATTCGCCTATAATTGGTTACGCTTGCGCGTGCAGGCGAAAATGCACCGAATTGATACGCGCAAGAGCTTGTTTTACTCTGACGGACCCAAAGTAGTGCAATAACTGTCTCGCTCGATAGGGTTGTCATTTGCGGTTGTGAATTTCTTATGACTGATACACACTATGTATTTAGCTCTATTAGGCTTTGTAATAGCAACTGTATAATGATAAATAAGCGATTTGACATCCATGATTGATTATAATTATAACATGATTGACGACCTCCGTGGCGCAACGGTTAAGCGCATCGGAAAGTAAACGGGGGTAGCGGGTTCGATTCTCGCCTCGAGTCTGGGTGTTTATGTATAATATGTATGTATTTACAAAAAGAAAAGTATATAAGTAGTATATCAGTTGTCTAGTACCCATAACACAAGCGCTGTACTGCTTAGTATGGGACTAGATGGCGCTGTGTGAAATGTCTGAGTACATTATTATTATTATTATTATAATGAGTGAAATAAAAATATAAAATGATCTCACAAACATAGGTTAATATAATGTATGTATAAGATATTGTATAGATTCAGGTGTTACTTTGCGGAAATCCATCGCATGTGATAAATTCCTCAAATCTTTAGCTATCTTCCGCTCAAACTAAAAATCACAAATCGACACGTGTTTCGCCTCTCAACGAAGCATCCTCAGGATATACCAGAGATAGAATTCGGCCACCTAAGATTCGGTGAGAGATTCGGTGCTGGTTAGGTGGCCGAATTCTATCTCTGGTATATCCTGAGGATGCTTCGTTGAGAGGCGAAACACGTGTCGATTTGTGATTTTTAGAGTTTGAGCGGAAGATAGCTAAAGATTTTAGGAATTTATCACAATGTATGTATAAGTATATATGAGATAATATAATTATATATATATAATTTGCGAGGCTTGGCGCTCTGTCCTCTCTGATTACCCCGTTATATATAGCGTGAAGGTATACCAGTGTGAAGATGTGTATGTATGTAATACCTACCAAGGATTGTCCCTTAGTAGATATTTACGTCTGGTATAAGTCTGAGTATTGATAGGACTTTGATTTATACCTACCAGTTTTATAATATTAGTTCTCTCCTACCTTAGAATGTATCTTGCTTCAGTTTGCTTTTGTTTCTCCTTTCAAAGTACGTCTTGGTTTGCCTGCACATGTTGATATTCTTCCACAACTTGTATGCTTTTTCATCTATTATTTTTTCTATAACACCATAGTTACCTTAGTGGATAATGATAGATATGGTTCACGTGACTGGCTTAACTTGAAAAAATAGATTTGACATTGAATATTCGTGGTTTTGCAGAGCGGAGGTGCGGCGCGTGATTAAGTTTGTGTTGATGGGCTACGAAGCGCCAGGGCTAGATTACGATCATGTGGACCAAATAGAGCTCGTCAACTTCATACATCGCAACTATAGCCTCAGCCTTGGCACGCGCGTCGTGGGAACTCCACCACTTTGGTGAGGACATCTTTTCTTTTCATGACACGGGTACCCAGCCCAATGGTGTGGGACAGGGTTATGATGTAACCCTGTGCGGGCCATCGCCTACTGAAGACAACACTGGCATATCTTGAAATAAGACGAATCAGAGAAAACTTAGTTTGACTGTCGGGCGTACCGGAAAACACATAATGCCATTTCTAGCGAAAAGAGAGGAACTATAATAAGCGCTTTTTGTAGGTAGTAGTATATTTATGAATAGTTCATGTTAATAAAGTTCGAAACTGGGTAAAATTTCGAATAAAAAATCTGAAATTTCCAGTTAAGCCTTTGTTGCAATCAGTAGATGATATGGGGCTTTTACTTACTAAAATACCTGCGGTGCTTGTTCTTGGCGCATTGAGAGGCTCCGGGAACTCCTAAGAAACTCAAGGCACAGTTTTACAACACATACAGTTGGACAATGCCTTTGATGTCGGGCAATAACGCCGCCTAAGTCATATGCAAATATGCTAGGATTGTTAGAAAATTAACAAATAATTGTGATTATTATTGTAACGTAACCTTTTGGTAACAAAAGTAGAGGTGGGTACAGCACATATTAAAAAATACAGAAACAAAAGACAGACAGAGAAAAGTTTTTGGACGTTTTCCTACATTGTCTATAGCAGCCATTCCCAAAGTGGGCGATAACACCCCCTTGTGGGCGCTGCAGGCCTAAAGGGGGGCGGTAAGAGACCCAGAAAAAAAATGGGGGCGTTGTGTAGAGGCCTGGGGGGTGATTTGTAATTTCATTTAGCTAGGAGGCATCTTAGACAACGACTGCATGAGCTCTCGACTCAGTAGACAAAATAAGTTTGGGAACCAGTGGTCTATAGTATGGGTGGAAAATTCATTCTTTTTTTTTAATTCCCATTTTTGTACTTTAAATGCATACCTCACCAACTATTCTCTTAAATGAAGAAGTCACTGAATCCTCTACATCATTTTTAAAGACCTATCTAATGATTTTTATAGCGGTTCATAGAACACACCTACTTTCCAAATTTCATCTGTAAAGTGCCAATAGTCTCCGAGTTAAACGACTGTGACATATAGACAGACAGACGGTACAAAATTATTGGGTTCAGAACTCTAAAAATATTTTATAATTTTTATGAATAAGGACCACAGTTTTTAACATGTACGTATTATTTATAATTTTTATGAATAAGGACCACATTTGTACGACCACATACGTATTATACCATTCCCACCCGGATGCCACAAAAAGGGAATGGATAAAGTAAATTTTGAAATTCATTGGAAATCTTTTTAAATAAAATTCTATTTTAAAAGGAAAATTGTAATATAATTTGACACAAATAAACCAATACTAATTTTGTAAATAAAAGAGAAACAGAAAGATATCAAAGTGGTTGTGATGGTGTGGTGTAGTTTACAAAAATCAGATATAAATACCTTTCACCTTATAATTTACACATTATGATAAAAAAACAAACCACTGGCTTAAATTAGATTGTATTGTCCCATACTTCACTCTCGAATGTTATCTCCAAAATTATAAGTCGACTTTATATAATTCTGCAATCAGCATCGTCATTGTAAATATAAGTTCTATAAACTCGTATGAAACTGGTGCGTCACCTTGATTAATGTGCTCTTTATCCGACTGAAGCCATTGCTCCCCCTTATTCTTGTCGAGGGGTCCATTTGCCTTAAGTTTGGGCAGTCTTCTGGTTCGAGCCTCTTTCTTTTTCACTTTGCCAACATCTTCTTTAATATTCTTAACAGACTTTACTTTTACAAAGAAATCAAATATCTTTTTGAGGAGAAAAATAATCTCTTCACTCCATCACAACCTTTCTTGTTCTCTCTAAAAAACGACCTCGCTCTCTGTTTTTTTTTTTTCATTTTTCAAATCCTGTTCTATTCTTCCAAAAAAAAAACATATTTAAATTTTTAACTTGCCAGTTCTACAATTATTTTCTCTGAAACCTCTAAGCTCTTAATAAGAAGGTACAATAGCGAAAAAAATGTTACAGTATGTATGTATTATTTCAGTTTCCTCAAACTCTACAAAACTTCTCCAGATAATGTGTATTTAATAACTCCGGAATACCTAGATTTTAATGATGAGGCAAAAGATAATACTGCGAACAACACAGATCAGAGTGGAACGAACAGTTCCAATAAAAAAAATAAAAATATAATGAAGATAGAAATTGAAGAACTGGAAGAGTTTGGATATTTGTGCGTCAACGAGGCCGATGAACAGTTTGTAAGGTATAAGAAGATAAAATCGATATTGAGTTTGTGTTTCATGGAGTTTTGTCAATATTCCCTATACACTGAGTTGCGGACTCTTGGGGACTTTGGCATGATGGAGACAGATGCCATACAAGAGGTGATGTACAATATCCATGCATGTATCCAAAACCCCGAACTCTGCGAGGAGCTGTTTGATGATGATGTGGATAGAGCCGTGTTTATGAATGATAAGTATATGCTTGAAGTTAAGGAGGATTTCAACCAGGAGTCATAGTAAGTTTTTTTTAATTTTTGTTTATTTCGTTATTATTCCATTATGCTATCTCTTTTACTCTTATTGTGTTCATGTATATCGTTTTCTAATTACACTTAGGCAAATATTGTGCGTGCGCGTAATATTGTCAACATTTTAGTCTGTGGATGTGAAAAATGTTCGTTTCTAGGAGTAGGTCGGGTCTACCTCAGTTTATGTAGAAGCATATACCCATTTGAATGTGAACAGTTTTGTTTTATTTGATACCATTTGATGCCCGCGACTTCGTCCGCGTTTTTTATTTTTATAATGCCTATGTCCTTCACCAGGATTCTAGCTATCTCCATACCAAATTTCATCGCAATCGGATGAACACTATGGCAGCCTATAAAATACGAAAAAACAAACATAGATTATTATGTATTAGACAACTGGCTATATAATACCAGACCTGTATCACTGCGACCAATGGTGATCTATTCTATTGTGATCACGACTGACAGAAATATATGACTGAAAGAAATATATGACGTAAACCTATAGGGGGGAAGGGGAAGGGGATAGGAATACCCATATTTCGTCTATCGGTATGCTCATTGTTTTGAGACTTATGCTATATTTGACAGACCAATGAAAGAAATAAATCCTTGTTCGTTAGTACTTTTAAGTTTTTTAATTATTCTTGAACTTTATTATTATTATTTTTTTCTTTGTAGCATGGCGCACAGCTTAGCGCATTTGCCAATGTCACGTATTAATAAGTAGAATCACAAGTAAATTCGTTTTTTCTTATCATAAAACTCCTCCAGTAAAGTGATAGTAGGCTTTACTGAAGTTATAAAGGACTTCTTGGAAGAGCGCGAGAATTTCAGCTACACATGTTTATTTAGACCTACTCCATTCTTTTCACTTATACAGAACTTTAAAACACAATATACTATCACTGTTGTACTTTAAAACTCCCAAAAATGTAAAAAATAGAAAATCTAAATAAAACGACAACCTCACTTCTCCCGTTCCCGCCAAAAAGTCCTATTCTTGCACTTTACAAGTGAAAAATACGATAAACGGATCGTCAAAGCGAGAAAGCCTATAGTATATATCAATTAGAAGTAGATCTGTGATTGTGACCACCACTACGTTAAAAAGAAAATTCTAGTATGCGTAAATATCTAATGATATATCTTTAGTCCTTATTAGTGATGTGCTGGATCGTTAAAAATGTATATCCGCGGATACGGATCCGAATACGGATGTTTGGTGTCCAGATCCGCGGATACGGATACGGACGGCTCGGGCGGCGAAAACCTGACAACGTGTCGCATTTAGAATCTGTCCCTATCTGAAATGATTCGAAACTTTTATATCAGATTCGGTTATGGTTTCAGACAGATTTTTATTCGAATATCCGATAGTTTTGGTTACGGAGCTCCATAACATCCGTGATTCTCACCCGGTAAGACCGAATGCGACAAAAAAAATTCGTTGTGTTTATTCTCGTTTCATGTCTTGTCACTGAAAATTGTGAGCGGCGTACGGTAAAAAAAAGGAATGGTCGCAGTGCCTATAGTATCTAAAAGAAAGAATTCACATAGTTCGGTTTTTTAAGTGTTAATTTAATTAGTACGACGCCCACGCGCTGTAGCAAACAGAAAACGTATGCGGCCCCGAATCGTGTTAGCCATTGTCAATATTCGTGATTAACTGTTATAATGATAATCATTAACAAAATCCAGCGCTATTATAATATACTCAATATTAGTGATGTGCCGGATCGTTAAAAATGTATATCCGCGGATACGGAGCCGAATACGGATATTTGGTGTCGAGATCCGCGGATACGGATACGGATCTTAACTTTCTTACTCGATCGGTGTCGGTGCGCGTGACCTTGAAACGATAGTTGACGCTACTTGACTGCGTGACAGGTCGTGTTTCGACTTATATAAAATTTATTCTATGTATTGAATATTAATAAGGTAAAACATCCGTAAAAGATCCGCAATCAAAGTAACGGATACGGATCCGGATCTTTCTTCTCTCTCGGATATCCGAGGATACGGATATGGATATCCGGCACATCACTAGTCCTTATCTAGTCGTTAGGTCCAAAGTTATATCTGAAGAAATAAAAATAAGTCAAAAAAACTTTTTTTGACAAGCTTTTATAGATTGTATTGTTGTCAGCCTCAAAAATGTTTGCAAAATTAAAATTTTTACTGATCTATAATATAGCTTTTAGTAAATATAATAAGATTTAAAGTTGTTTTTTCTTTCTTTTCCAGCGTCTTGAAACGCCGAAGGTCTTATCACTAAGGTATTTTTTTATAAAGAATTTTTATTGTATAGGGTGTTTGGTAATTCATTGCAAACTTTATCTAGGTAATTTTTATATCGATTTGGATTACGAAATATACAAAAAAACATGTCAAGGCCTTTAGTTTGCAAAGATTGCCACACCTTAATTTTTATATCTACCTCAAATTATCTTTTTATACAATTAAAGCCATTTTAGCTTGTAAGTTTAATTTGAGATCTCTATTTAGACTGATTTGTACAAGAATCCTATATTGGTACTTTTATACGATTTACCTATTGATCACACTATGCTGTGAGTTGTGAGAATACTATGCATGTTTTGTAGTAAGATCACTTTAGTTTTATACAAAATTATACATCGCATGAGATTTTTACCATCATAGAGATATTTCGATAGAACAACGAAACCGATCAGAAACGCTTTTATATCTGATAAACAAAAACAAGGATTTCACTTCAACACATTAAAAATCTGCTTTAAGCATTGAGTAACCATCAAAAGTGGATATAACGTATGCTGCAAAAAGTCTAATTTTTATCACAAAACTGTCAATAACTTTGACAGCGATGGAGTGCAAGAGATTCTTGTTAACTATTACGTTAGACATACATGTAATTGTTTATTGCCAATGGTAAAACGTGGAGAATAAAGGTGTAGTTCTGCTATTCTCTTTTATCATGTCTACGTAGGTGTTAATGTATAGCATTACCAATATTTTAGTATGCATTTTATTAACAAGGAAGAGAGAAACAACTGTTTTCTAAATCTTTCAACAGTACACTACATTTTTACTTATATTTTTCCCACTCTATCTTAATATCTCTACAGTTAATGCATTATGTTTATAGCACATGCCATACAAAATAGTAATGGAAGTTGTTCTAAATATGGCGGCTGTCAGATGGCGGTTATTACGTCACATGTGAAATTTTTTTTATACACAGCGTAATGTTGATTACCTGTTTTAAAATAAGAAAATATGCCAAAATTTGTTTTCAAATCATGAAGTGGACCGTTCATATATTACGTAATATGTTTGTTAAGCTAATATCGTATTTTCACTTACTCTAATTTAGATACTATTATTAAAATCGCCCGTCCTTATTATTCTTCTGCCCTTTTACCGTTCTTTAAAAATTTTGTTTTTTTTTTTACTTAAGATTAGAAAGATAAAAGATGATACGATTGTCTTATTATGGGGTGAGAGAAATGTTAATTCTCAAATAAAAATGTAGTCTGAGAATGATCCTCTATGCGCCTATAGTGATAATTATCGTAGTTTTATTGTAAAATGATATAATACTGATAAAACAATACATGACAGTTTCTTGTCCGTTCTGTCCGAGCCGGTGCAGTAGTAGAATTTAGGTTCGAAAATACGTATAATTGATAAAAATTATTTTCATTTGAGACAAGAAAAATATCTTACGTAAAAAATCGACAGTCCTGAATGTGTTCTATTTCGTAAGTAAATAAATATTTCAAGTTCTAATAATAATTAAAGTACGGGGGTGGCCATTTATTCTGTAATCATTTAATTCAATTTATCATAAATCGTTTCTATCGGTAGTGTTAAAAAATTTTTTATATATTTTTATAATTTTATATATTTTATAATAATAATAATACTTTTTTTGCATTTACGAATATAATTATATACCTATATATGTAATGAATTAATGATATTTGTTTGAGGATATTTGTGATAATGATGTTGAAATAACAGAACAGTAAAATCACAAATGATTATTGAATAAAACATCCTTCTGTATAATGTGTGATATTTCAGTGATATTTTTTTCTCATTATAAAATTGGCTTCAATTTAAAGCCATTTTATATCTTAGAAAAATAACAAAAGTCTGATTTTATTTAGATGTATACGTAGGTGAAATTAATTTTTTATCCTTAGTGGAAATGTAATGCTAAGGCTAGTGTTACACGAAGCAGGTCGCACGCATTGTTTTCACTTTGTAGCGCTTCGATTAATTTACATATGTGACGCGGACCATTCGTTGGTATTATACACTTATGAAACAAATTGAATTGTAATACTGGATTTATTTTACTAATATTCCAAGTCAAGCGCATCGTCATGTGAATGTAATCTAATAGATTGTCCGGACGATGCGTTTAAAGCGCTGATCATAATTGCTGTTACAGTATGATTTAAAATGTTTTAGAGAAGAAACTACGTACCAAAAGCACAATCCTCTTGAGTAACTTCAAATGGCAACCAATTAAAAAGTACATAACATATTTTATATACACGCTTGAACCGCTTAATGTGACACTAGCCTAAGACGTAATTATAAACCGCGTATTTTTAATTTTTAGAACAAGCATTTGTAGTTTTTAAGTTTATTTTTTATCGTTTTTTATTAATCATAATTTTTGTGTTTATTTACAAAAATTGTGGCGTCAGATATTGTTCGCCTAGTGCTCCATGTATAATATAAGGCATGGTTTCTTGAGAAATATATAATTTTTTTGTAATTTGATGTTTTATTCATAGTACCTGGTCGAACGATTGCTCGGTGTTTTTTTTAGGTTTGATTCTATTTAAGACTAGCGACCCGGCTTCGCTTCGGGTAGCCATTTTTTTTTTATAATGACATACAGCTCATGTTACTCGTTGATTATGTGGCTTTCTATAGGTGAAAGAATTTTCGAAATCGGTTTAGTAGTTTTTGAGTCTATCCATTACATACAAACTAACAAAGTTTACCTCTTCATAATAATAATAATACTCAAGACAATTACACAGATTGTGTGACCCCAAACTATGGGTACCACACAACAAACTGGGGGAGTTCCCAGTAACACCCAGACTCCAAGCCAATTTAGAAAAGTTGGTTTCCTAAATTGACCTCATCGGGGATAGAACCCGGGTCCCTAAGCTTGGAAAGCTGATGCATATACCACTGCGCCAACGGGCCAGTCAATCTTTATAATATTAGTATAGTGTTACGCAAATTAAGAACACACACTCGTGTATTCAGTTTTACGTTTTATTTCTTAATAATTAATAAAAAATTGCAAACTATAACACGTTGTCACGAATAGCCGACGACGAACAATCAACAGCTTAACCCGCAGAATGATGTAGAATGATCCATATTTTTACAAGTGAAGGGGATATCCACCTACATCGTAGGCTTCGTCAATATGTAAAACTGTGACTAGTAATGATCCATATCTTAGCACACATCGGCTTATATAGACTTCCTGACGTCACTTCTCCTATGCCTTGGCGACAACAGATGTGGCAGGCAAGATGTGATGTCAGCTAGCCAGACCCTGTGACAGTGACGTCATTGCTCCGTTACAATAGAGAAAAAAACAGTCTGACCACATTGCAGCGTTCGAACCACTTCTATTGTTATATCTATATATATATATATATATATATGTATATTTTTTTTACAGGAGAATTTATCCAATCATAATCTGAAAAAAAAAATTTCTTCGTTTGTGGTCTTCTTTTTTTTAGAAATGAAGATAAGCTAACCAAATCGTTATTAAGGTACATAAGCTAACTATTCAGCAATATTTCACAAAAATTAGATTTAAAAAATGTTATCATTTGGAACGACAGCATTAAAAAAACTGAAGCCTGGCGGAGAAAATGGTCAAATACTATGTAAATTAGAACTACCTAGGGCCCAGGCTAATTTTCGTCCAGTAGTTTTTGTTTGTTGAACAAATAAGGGCATGAAAAAATAATAGCTTTCGCGGAACGCCTGGCAGATATTGACAATATGCATGAAAGGATGGTTTATTCAAGGAAATAAATATGGCATAATCAAAAACGAAATATTCCGTTTTTTTTAGAATTTTATTTTTTAAACAGGCAACGTGTTCCGAATTGAATGACAACACTGTATACGCTATCTGTAGGTATATGAACTCAGTACAAACGCGTGGCGACGCATCGACAGCCAGTCTGACCCGTCACATGAGATGTATCACATAAAAAAAATGACTTCAGATTTTGTTGCTTTCAAATGTCCCCCAAAAATAAATTATTGACAAAGTTACATTTTTATTATAATAGATAATTATGCGTAGCATTTTTTAAAATATGTCGCCGCAATCGCCCTTACGTACCTACGCAGTGTAGATCATAAACTTAGTACCTATACAGGGTTAATTGAAAAATACTAATAACCTCTTAGTGCAAAATACCTGTCATCATACCTAACAACTTTTGTTCTATGACTTTTTTTTAAACTTACGTTCGACAAAAAATATTTGTTAAGTTTCGTTGTAAGTAGTGTCTGAAACGTAATTACTCTGTGTACGTATTCCAATGATGCAGTGCAAGCGCACCGGGCCTTAGTGCCGCGCTGTGTGCGTGCCGCTTTAGCGCCGGTTAGAGTAGGTGCTATTTTCAGAAAAAACTTATGAATTTTTAAAATTCGTTGAACAAAAGTTAGTGCGGATAATGTTTAGTACAAAATACTAAGAGGTTATTAGTATTTTTAAATTAACCCTGTATAGGTACTAAGTTACGCCAGTATATACTGTTTATTGTTTAGATATAATTTAGTAGCGCGGGAAACTTAAAACTACCGAAGGCAGACTTGATAAAATCTTGCGGTTATTGGTCGATCGATTTCGCGGCAAAATCAAGGTAGCTCAATATGTAGCAAGCAGTACTCTGCAACAGGCATGACTACAGATTTTGAAATCCCCTTTTATGTAGGTACACGTCTACTATTTCCGAAGAAAATATTATTTCAGCAATAAACTAAGTTTTAACGCCAATTATTGCAATTTTTTCTACGTAATTTGAATTAAGCGCGAAAACGTTAGTAGGTGTCATGGCGTTCGCTTGTGACGTCACGCCTAGGTAAATATTGTTCTACATTACGTTATTTAGGGTTACATTCACAAATTAAATAGAATATAAAAGTTATATTTACCTAGGCGTGACGTCATTCGCTCTGATTGGTGTTTTAGTTAACATGGCCGATTGCAGTATTTTATATTTTTATTTTATTAAAAATATTATTAATCTCAATGTCTAAATTAAAACTGAGTCGTTATTTAGAATCATAACGACATATTTTTCTCTAGAACCATTTATTTGATTCTTTAATACAGTCATCAATTCATCATGCCTATTGCTCATGCAGATTAAGTTAAAAAACTCATTCTGCGTTCGTCAGGCTCGACTAGTCGGCAAACAGTTACTTTTCTGTGAAAATGACATCCGTTGAATGGAGCTATATTCTGGTCAGTACCATATATGTACAAAAAAAAGACCAAGACTCCCGTTTTGTATGTAACATAATTGCCTACTCTCGGTCGGATATGTGGTCGTTACGTTGAGTGAGATGAGAATTTAATTTAGTTATACATATTATAATACAAATAAAAAAAAATGCATACGGATACGTTTTTCATTTTTGTTAAAAAGTATGTACTTATGTTGAAAAGAACCATAAGCTAACTATATTCAAACAACCAAAATTATTTAGGCATCAAAGGACATTGCAATACCTGTGTTTATGCGATTAAATTTTTTTATTTGTGACGATGTGAAGAAACGGTTGCGTTAGTCACGCGCGACCCCGACTAGCGCTACAATATTCACCCATAGATACCTTAAATATTGCTATTGTGTGTGTGCTACGGAGGCATACGTATTAGCGCGCACACATGCAAACTACATACGATAAATTTCTACGAAGACATCCTACTGTTATGTCTGTTGTGTCAGTACTATACTATTAATTTTATATTGTATCGACTTTTGTATTAATTAACTAGATATAACGAATAGAAAATGAATAAAAAAACACATACTCTTCGAAAACTCATTTATTAACAAAATTACTCACTTCCCTAAGTTTTACATTATCAAAATTATTTTTCTTAATGTATTCCAACAGTATTTTCATCTCACTTGAGTGCGAGTGAGACCACGATCCAAGATTTCTCTGTGCAATTTAATTTGATTTTCTATAATAAAAATACAATTTTTGAACGATTTTAGAGAAATCAAATATTTTTGACTAGGGACAAAATGGCTTATTCAATGATACAAAATCAGTCCTAAATGGTAGGAATGCAATAAAACGATTATATTATTATATGATATGACGAAATAACTACAAACTAATGAAAAGTGCCGAGTGTAACTAAATCCACTGCAATTATTCCGTAAAAAAATTGGTAGAATTTAAATGACAGCAGATATTATACAAAACTGATGGCAACATATTATATAGGCTAATTTTTTTTAGGAAAATTTTAAGAAGGCTACTAATTTTAAATTTCGAAAGTAACTCGACAATTCTCTCAAAATAAAAATAATTCATACAATTTAATAAATATCTTTTTACTAAAATACGTACCTACTAAAAAAAGCAGTCTATGAAATATCACCTAAATCAAGGATATGGCAACACTTACAATAATGTTCACACAGCACACTATTATACGTTTATTTATATCAAATTACAATAGACAAAAAATTTTTTTTTGGTTACTGGCAACATAGATCAAAAAAACATAATCTAAACTGTAACAAACTTACCATTGGAACTGGTATTTGAAATTTTAGAATGTTATGAATTTTTTTTCTTGTCAATTGAAAAAAGATATTTTTTATATCGACACTTATAGCACTAAGATATCTTTGCTAAAGTAAAAAAAAATTACAACCATTTTTCTTGCCTCGCCTACATATTCAGCCTTAACGATCTGTACTTGATATCTGTATAATAACTTTATAATTTAATTAATAATTAATTTTATAATAATTGATAATACTCAATAATTCTACTCAATTACATTTCATTGGGAAAAAACAATTCTACCACTTTTTTTCATAATACAATTTTAGAATAATGGCAACACTGTGCTAAATAACTATTATTTGAAAACGACCGGTATTGGCTACGCAAAGATCGTGTCTACCGGGCCACTTCGCAGCAAAGGACAACCTCTGGTATGCAGTAATATTTACAATGGATCACTATTGGATAAAAAATGAACCCGTAAACCAGTGATAAGCGGTGGTCCAGAGACAGAGCAGGCCCTGGGGTACCCGAGTCACCCCCATGTATGTTCCGCGATTATTCGTAATTTTAGAAGTTATGAATTTTTTTGTGATATTTTACTGATTTCCGACTTTCGAGCCCATTGTAGCCATATTGAAGTGAAAAATTACGATAAATGCCTGATTTTTTTAATGTTTAGCTTAAAGTTGGACCTAACCACAGCTTGGTTAGGTTAGGTTAGGTTAGAACAATTGAAAAGAAACTTTACTAACACAGAGCAAAGAATAAAGAATCGCGTAAATGTTTTCGATCGATCTAGAATGTTGACATTTTGAAATTTTTTTGTAATTATTAAAAATAAACAGATTTAAACACTATTACTTGGTTTTATTTATGACTGAAATTTAAATTTGAGACTACATTTTCACGCAAAATTTAGTTATGATGTCGTAGAGATAGCTTAATGACATTTATAGGGTAAATAGCTGATAAAACGAAGAAGTTTTTGAAATAAATTTGGATGAAAAATGTTATCTGAATTTTTTTTAAACGCCCTGAAAGTTATTGATTTTTTCTTTTTTCCCTTTCATGTCACGTTTTTTTTATTTTAAAGAGCAATGGTATGGATTATGGAGGTGACTGTGTGCAGCTTGGTTAGGTCCAACTTTAAGCTAAACATTTTAAAAAAATCAGGCATTTATCGTAATTTTTCACTTCAATATGGCTAGAATGGGCTCGAAAGTGTGAAATCGCAAAAAAAATCATAAATTCTAAACTAGGAAAAATCGCGGAACATACATGGGGGTGACTCAGGTACCCCAGGGCCTGCTCTATCTCTGGACCACTGCTTATCACTGTTTCTTGGGACACCCTGTATAAACTTTTAAACTTTTGCGTTTCATTATAAAATATCTAAAAACACGGGAAATTAACGCGATTACCTTTTATACGCGATTACCGAGTAAACTTGAGACCACGGTCGATGCCGAAACGTCAAGCGAAAATAAAAGGTAACCGCGTTAATTTCCCGTGTTTTTAGATATTCTTAGCTTCTTTTACCACTAGAGGTTTAAGAAAAATCCTTGCGTTCCTATATTAAATATTGTTTCACTGTCCAATTAGATAAAAAAATAATCCACTTGTTTACAGAAATATTCCATTCGTTTTTTAAATTTTGTACCAATGTTGCCACCACAAACATTATTAATTTTCTATACAATTTATCCAACTATATAAACGTACTTTTCAGTAGTAGTTCACGATAATAACTGTAGCGAGGTTCGAAATATAATTTGAACTCGCACAGACCCTCAAATCACTGAGCTATCGATTTATCGATATTAAACAATTTATTCTCTCGTATGTCCATTAATTACATAACACACAACACAGTAACAAAAGAAAAACTATCATTTATAAAATGTAATGTGTTTCTTACATCAAAGAATTTTGCACAATCATTAACTAGATTTTACGTACGGCTTCGCTCGTGTGGCACCAACAAATGGTAGCCTAGTTTATGGTTTGGGCCGTAATACCAAAGAAAATATAAACTCAACGATATATCCTAGTACCTACTACACTGATTGTTCGAAAGTCACTGTTTCACTCAACTGCGGTTCGGGAACCACACCTAGCTAGATCACTTTAAATTCGACGCTTGTGCAGTCAACATGTAGCGCATTTAAGGCGACGCATTGGAAATTTTGGCGCCAGAGATCTCAATTTTTCTAAGTGACTACAAAACGTATGAAAGTGATATTTGGTAACCTGATTCCTCATTTTATTGACTTTATTTTGATAGTTGCGATACACGATTGGTTAACTTTTGTAACACAAAAAAAATCAAAGAGACTTCTTTTAAAACAGAAATTTACATTTTTAGGAGTAGCGGGATCGATTTATGTTTGTAAATTTTCTGTATAGTTTTAATCTAAACATATTCTTCAAAATTTCAGTTAGATTTTTTAAAATTAATTATAGTGTTTAAAATAAACGAAAATAACTACTTTTTCATATTTTTCGTAAGCTAGCGCGCGCATATTTGTATAGACCAGAAGGTCTATTTTGGATTAAATTATTTATTATCATTGCGTCGCCTTAACTTCATTTCACACTTAAAACACTTGTAATACTTACACATATATATTTTATTATGTATCCCTGTATTACTGTAATACTTTTACGATAAGTAATAAAACAAATTAATGCTCGATTTAATATTAGACTGTAAAACATACATTTGAAATGGATTAAATTCAATTAATTTTATTGTACGCACGCACGTTGTTGTATGTAAAAGAAATAATTTAATTCATTAAAAATCAACTTTAATTTCTTTTTATTACTTGTTATAAAAGTGTTACACAAGTTTTAAATATGAAATGAAATAAAATGCGCTTATTTGTTCGCTGTATAAGCGTCGAATTGAAAGTGAGCTAGACGTGGTCCCCGAACTAAAATGGATAGCGATTGTTTCGAACGATCAATCTAGTGGATACTACATAAATATCGTTGAGTAATGCAGACACTTTATGTGCAAAATTCAAAATTGATTGGTTTCAAAATATTCTCGTGAAAAAAAAATTGTCAAGTGCGTACTCAAAGAGTGTACCTACAGAGTACGACATCTATATAATAGTTTGCGTTAGTAAACTAATTAATCTGTGATAGTAGTAAAATAAACTTAATTTCTGGAGGTCTATAAGAAGACTTGCATCATATTTTTCTAGTATTAGATGTGACTTTATATCAGCCTTTTTCATACTCAACCTGTGCCTGCCGAGCTTTATTGAATGGTCCGGTAATTTAAAACAATTTATGAGGGAATAGGCATACAAATTGACTTACATTATTGGCGTCAACATATCTTTGTGAATGGTCGTACTCAGTAATGAAGTCTGCATGCGAAAATTAAAAAAAAATGTTAATAAGTGCACACGACTTTAATGATCTCACTATTTTTTGTTTAATAAATACATATTACAAAACTCGTTATATTTATACTTATTTTAATCGTAATGTTATGGCTCATTTGAAATGGTAATTATACATATGTGGCCCGATAGAAAAAAAGGTTGAGTATGGTTAATTTATGTCTAAAATTATTAAAATTCTTGCTTCAGCAGTTTCGGAGATAAGGAATCTTATCTATTTAAACTAAATGTAATTTAAACTGTAATTCATAAAAAAATATATTTAAAAAAAAATCACTGAGGATATTTAATTGTCATACGAGGGTTTTATATTCTCTGTCATAGGTCTGGAAGAAGGCGCAAAATTGTTTAATGTAAAAAATCCACTGTGCGCTCAAAATACTTATCTAAAATATCCTACGTATATCTAAATTAATAAACAAAATACTATATAATAAACTGTCTGTGTGTAAATGTCTTTATTTCATGTTGTAATCAAAAAATTTTATACAAAAACCTATCTTCATGATATTTTAATTTTTTATAATAAAACAATGATGATTATTGAAACTCTTAATTTTGCATTTTCACCTCAAACATTTTTCCTTAAAATTGAATAAATTTTAAGCATATACTGGAATTCGTTATATTTTACGTAATTTTCTCAATATATTTACAATTATACATAAATATACATAACTGATTGTATGTACTAATACATATACATACAAATAGAATTGTCACAAAAATTGCTAATTGTTTAATTATATTGCTCTAATATTAATTTGAGTTTTTTTATACAAATATCTATAACATGAATCATTCTGGATAAATTATTGTAAAATAAATAAAATTTATCTCATGGTAGAAACACGGATCATTAACTATGGCAACACTTAACAATAGTGTCAAACCAAGAAGGTTTTAGGTAAAATTGGTGTCCATATACTACAAGATGATATTTGAAGATAATGACATTGAAGTCTCTCGACTTTTTCGAAGAAGGTATTGGTCTCTTTTTAACAAAGTTATTAGAAAGGGACAACCTCTCCTTTGACAGCGAGTGAGGAGAGTTCAAGGTTACTGCTTTCGTCTTAACCTTCTTGTGTCAAACAAAAAGGTTAGAATCAATATGGAGTTTGTAGTATACTGACGTTCATTTGAAGATGAGAAAAATTAACTCGTTTCAGCTTTTCTGAAAATCTCTCTCTCATTTATCCCTCAAATAGAATTAATCTTTAATAACTAGAAGATGTATTGTCACCCTAACGAAAGATCAATGACGCCACTTAAGGCGATCAAGTCTTAATTCAATTTGTAATTTACAGTGCAAATTCCATGTTGGTTCTAATTTTGTTGCTGTCAAAAGATCATTCTCCAGAATTATATTCATTTTGGATTTACAAAGTCTATCGAAAGCATGGTTTTCCCTCAATGTACAATCAGCATAAAAGCAAAAAAATAAATCCTCGAAAAAATTTACAAAAATATTTTTCCAAACAGACAATAACACATAGTTTCAAATTATTTTGACTGTAGTCATGTCAAAAATTATTTTTGTGAGGAAATGAGTTCCTTCTGAAATTTGTGCCGTTTCACCTTCGACGATAGAATATGTAATGCATAGATACGCAATATGGTAGGTTTGAAATGGACGTGCTATTGTAAAAATGAAGAACAGAATGCTTAAATGGTTCCGACATGTAGAAGGAATGATTGAAGAACGACTGATAATGAAAATCTGCAGAGCGAAAGTGAGTGGTGGCAGAGACCAAGAAAGACCAAGGTTGACTTATGAAGATCAAATAGCCAGTGTTAGCTAAAGAAATGTCAAAAGCATTCGTATATCTCGGCGAAAAGTGTGAGGAGAATGAAGAGGTTTGAGAGGACGAAACAGGTATGCGAGGACCGTGACGATTAGCGCTCCGTCCTGTCTACCCCGTGAGGGATACAGCGAGAAGATGTGTGTAAATTAAAGTGTTTCAAAAAAGATTCCTTTTTTCCTTTCCTAACCTGTACATCAAATTTTTATTGCTGCTATTTTGTTTTAGAAATTCGGATAACTCACTGATAATCGCGATCCTTTGTATTCTAGTATAATAAATACTGCGGGAGTTCTTCATCTGTGGATAAGCAGTTATTGCATTCCCCGATTAATGCACCTCCTTGCGCTAAACCATTGGTAATATTAAAAAATTGGTCAAATTATATGTAATTGAACTTTAGACTGACTGACTTTGATACGATTGATTTGAAATTTTGAGATGTAAACCTTTTCCGTAGATCAATTAATTCCCTCTATAAACATGTATGTTGGTTTTTTGTATAACACATCCTTAGTTAGAAATACTCATGAAAGACTGACGAAGAAAATCTACAGAGCTAAATTGAGAGGTAAAAAAAGCCAAGGAAGACCAAGGCTGACTTATGAAGATCAAATAGCCAATGTTAGCAGACGGAAATGTCAAAAGCACTCGCATACCTAGGCGAAAATGTGTGAGGAGAATGATGAGATTTGAGGAAGCGAAAGAGGTATGTAAGGACCGCGACTCCTTGCGCTCCGTCCTCTCTGACTACCCCGTTAGGGATACAGCGTGAAGATATGTATGTATATATGTATGTACATCCTTAGTTATAAAACTCGGAAACAACAAAAATATTTTTTCTTGCATTATTAAGGGAAAAAGATACAATTGGGAACTTCTTACGGTTAATAGTAAGAGACCACATATGAACACTCTCTTTCATACCTAAATGAAATTTCTGATCCTGTTTGGAAGAAAAATAAAACCAATGTAATAAATACTGAAGTCGGTGTCAAGCATACCAAATTAGGCTTTTGAGTACAATTTTCTGCTGTATATTGACTTGGCACCGACTTCAATAACTGTCAAATTTTATTATGTAGTTTGTGGGTATTTGTATTGTATTTGTAAAGTTATTTTTGTACGTGAGTTTTGGTTAGTACGGGATAATTATTTTGTATATTGTATTATTTTGTATATTTGATGCAGGTGTTACTTTGCGGAAATCCATTTCATGGGACGAATTCATAAAATCTTTAGCTATTTTCCTCTCAAACTCCGAAAACCACCAATCGACACGTGCTTCGCCTCTCAACGAAGCATCCTCAGGAGGCGAATGAGAGGCGAAACACGTGTCGATTGGTGGTTTTTGGAGTTTGAGCGGAAAATAACTAAAGATTTTAGGAATTCATCACAATTGTTTTGTACTTTTCAGTGTTATTGTTTTGAAGTCTGTTTAATTTTTTTAATTTTTTTTTTGTTTTGACTTTATCTAGGGTAGGTCTACAACTTCTTTCCAATTCCTGGAATGGTGGAAAAGAATCATCAAAATATCAACAAAACCGTTAGTATTTTTTGTACCTTCAAAATTTACGGTTCAATTTCAAAGAATTTAAAATGAGACCACCTTGGAACTACACTAAACCCAACGGAATAAGAATCAGTAAATCGGTTCATAAATAAGAAGTTATGCACGAACCTTAAACTTAGTATATACTGGCCTATAGAGGAACATAAAGCTCGTTGACGCGTGACGATTTTTGATTTGTTATTGTCACCTTTGAAATGAATGATTTCCTTGATTATTGCGATATGTAATATCACAATCACATACAGAACACGTAACCATTATTGATAATTACAGTATTTCTTTGAAATAAAACAGGGCTAATACTAAATAAGTCAACAGCGTTCTCCATAGCGTGACGACTTGTGACGACCTGACGTTCAAAATGGGTTACAATAGCGTCCCGTTCGCTGTCTCTTTCCCACTCATGGCACTATCATAAAAGATTACATTTCACTCGCACTTGCACGGCTATACACCAGTATATATTAAGTTTATAGCAAGAACATACATTATAAAAAAAAATTAAACATCACAGTATATACTTTTGATGCTGATTGTACATACAGATCTGGTACAGTTTCATAATATATAAGTTCTATAGAATTGTAAAAAATGACCACAGGCTGTTCAAATATTCTCGAAGGTCAAAATAAAAGTACATAATAAGAAACCTACAAATAATTTCAATAACACAATAATTTTATGAGTATCATTTCATCAAATCAGTCGAATAACTTTGGTATTACTGGCAAGCCTTTTAGCAAGTTTTACCAAAAAAAAATCTTGCAATTCTACCTGTTTTAATATTTTTTTCTGTATTTCACCCTTTATCGAAGTTTTCAGGTTGAAAGTCTATTAAATGGCGGTGGGTTGACATATTTATCTGTGAAATAACATAAACAAATAAACATCAGGGGCTTGAAACCAATGAGGGTAGGGTGTTCGGGACCCTAAAATTTTTCATAGAGCGACTCAGATGCTTTGGGAGGGGGGGGGGGGGCTCAAGCCCCTTAGCCCCCCCCCCCCCCGCCCCCTAAATCGTCTACTGGAGGCCATACCGCCTTCAATGGACGCGGTATTGTTATTCAATGGGTACTCTACCATTTTAATTGTATCTAGAGAAAAAGGGGTGCGTTGAGGCAGTCAAGAGGTTATGAACTAGGGGGCGTTGAAATTATTATTCTCTTCTAAAGGTGGCAATGGTTCGAAAAGGTTGAGAATCTATGCCCTAAATTAAAAAATGTGAATTGTTCAAAAAATACCTTTCTCACTTTATGGCTGACTGTATATTATTAATTGAATTATTTCACTTTACTATTGTAAAGTGAAATAATTCATTTAATGATGGATCAAAGTCAAACTCAAATCAATTTATTTAAGTAAAACCAATTACAAGGTATTTTTGAACGTCGACTTTTCTTTGACGTTCAAAGTAGATCGGTTGTTCAATTAGATCTGTACAAGTTCTCAGTTAGCTCTTTGTTCAAGAGCTCTCCCTGTGAATGATGAACTATAGTTTCCTTGAGGAGCGGATCGGATCTATTAAGCTCCTCATTCAGGACTGTTCGTTATGAACTATGACCTACAGAGCTATCTTGAGGAGCAGTTTGGATTCAATACGCTTCTCATTCAGGAGCACTCATTATTAATAAATAACTACGGAGCTAAGTACTTTGAAGAGCAGCTTGGATCCATATTGTACAGAAATGCTTCCTGGCGATGAATTACGGAGCTCCTGTGAGGAGCGGGTTTGAACTAATTCAATCAGTTCACAATAGCGAAACGGTTCATTTAAGTCGGTCTAACGAACGAATCATATCATTTACCTGGCAGAGGCGATGAGTGCGGCCAGCGTCGACAGTATCGCGCAAATAACCGCGGCCGCGAGCGGACCCGTCTGCGCGGGCCAAGCCGGCAGGCAGCACATGTATGCCGCGGACAGAATCAGGCCGTGGCACATACACCTAACCGTGTAGATTATAAATTTAATTACAAGCATAATCATAATCACAGGCATTATAATCATAATCAGTTTGTAATATTTCTTTTTATAGATACTTATAAACAATATAAAACAATTAGCCGTCCGTGTTTGTCTGTTCATTGCTTATAGCTACTGAACTCCTAAATGGTATTCGATGCTGTTTTCATCATAATATAGAACGTTTAACTAGGATGGTTTATAATTATAGATATACGGTTTATCAATATAAAACGTTTACAGAGGAAGGTTTAAACACGTATAATCATGTATGGTGACTATAAATTTAATCATAAGCATAATCATAATCACATGCATTCTAATCATAATCAGTTTCAATGTTTTTTATTATATAGACATTTATAAACAATATAAAATAATTAGTCTTCCGCGTTTGTATGTTTAATCGCTTATAACTACTGAACTTCTGATTGGATTTCGATGTTGTTTTCATCATAAAATAGAACGTTTAACTAAGATGATTTATAATTATAAGTATAGCACGCGTATAAGCGGGTGGAACGACCTTGTGCGAGGTCCGCTCGGATCACTACACCATTTTATATTAATCCTGTTGCCAAACTGCAGTGCTTGCACCATTGTGTTCCGGTGTGGAGGGTACGAGAGTTGGTGAAATTTCTGGTATAAGAGGCACATCATCTCAGCCCGCAGGGGTACTAACGCAAGTGCTTTCTAGCCTTAATATTGATAATGTGCATACGCCTCTGCCCACTAGTCATTGGGTGGACTGTTTTCAAGTTTGCCTTTCCCGTGATATAAAAAAAAACAATCACGAATTGACTGTTGCAAGCATAATACAGAACATAAGGCCTTCAATACTAGAAAATGGACGCTATAACACTGATTAGAAGGGATTATAGATCAATATCTATGTACTTATAAGCAATTACTTCAAGAGAACTTTATCTTAAACAAGAAAAAAAGAGGTGTTTATTTAAAACAATGAAAAAGTTGCTTTTTTGCCATGTCAGAACAATATACAGGAAATTGTTATTAATGTTTGATCAGAAGTAGCAGCTGATTTTATAAGTTAATTTATCTTTTACGAGAATTTATGCAGTTGCGTTATCTAAACTAGCTTAGTAGATGCAAATTTACACTGGGGGCGGTTCGGCCCCCACAATACGAATTTACGATATCAGTAAAGGGTTAAGAATATTGTCAGTTTTTAACTCCTCTGTAGACACTCCAGCCTTATTTAACATCTACTATAAATACACTAGATCACCTAAATGACCCGCGCTCCACTATAGCACCACCATGATACGAGTACCTAATGAAATAAGTATGTTTTAATATAATTTACCTCAAATTAGAAGGATAAGATTCTATCACAGCGACACCAACGTTGAAGAACACCATAGAGACAAACAATGTGAAGAGTGCCTCAATTACGTACAGCGCTATCTCGCTCTCCGCGAAGTAAATAGAGGGAGATATCAACGCACATGCTGCGCACAGTATCGCTGTAAAGAGAACATAATAATTATTAGTTCCGTAATAATTATTTATTAATTGCACCTTCAGAATAAAATTGACCTAATTTAAAATTTAATAAAATAACTTTAATGGCTATAAATCTGCTTTTTATTGTGGAGATTATTATTTTAATGTATAATATTGTCATCTCATTGTGATTACAGTAGTGTCTATATATTAATATATTTTACTAAATTACTGGATGTTGGAATGTAACTGAAAGTGTATTGTCAAGTTATTAGACAGCAGTTATATAGTCGCTTAGTTGATATTTTTAGTAGCTTTGTAGAGTTTACGGGGGATAGTCCATAGTCAGTCGTATTTTTCTTATACTGTGCAGAGCAGACTAAAATTTAGTTACCGCGTAGTTCACCGTTTTAACGGAGATACAGTGTCTGTATTAATTTTAATCCAAAATTTCAAAATTTTAGATTGATGCATATGTGTGTGTATAGTGTGTGTATGCGCATGTATGTATGTAAATGTGGGTCTATGCGTACGTATGTATATGTGCGTGTGTGTATATGTAGCATGTGTATATGTGCGTGTGTGTGTGTGTACGTGTCGCACCGCTGGCGGGCGGCGGCGGCGGCAGCAGCAGCGCCAGCACGGCGGCCAGCAGGCCGGCGGCGGCGGTGTGGTGTGTACATGTGTGTGTGTGTGTGCGCGTGTGTGTACGTGTCGCACCGCTGGCGGGCGGCGGCGGCGGCAGCAGCAGCGCCAGCACGGCGGCCAGCAGGCCGGCGGCGGCGGTGTGGTGTGTACATGTGTGTGTGTGTGCGCGTGTGTGTGTGTGTACGTGTCGCACCGCTGGCGGGCGGCGGCGGCGGCAGCAGCAGCGCCAGCACGGCGGCCAGCAGGCCGGCGGCGGCGGTGTGGTGTGTACATGTGTGTGTGTGTGCGCGTGTGTGTACGTGTCGCACCGCTGGCGGGCGGCGGCGGCGGCAGCAGCAGCGCCAGCACGGCGGCCAGCAGGCCGGCGGCGGCGGCGGCGGCGCGGCGGCGCGCGGGCCCGGCCAGGCGCCAGCGCAGCTCGGCGCGCCGCGGGCAGGCGCCGCGCACGCCCCGCACCACGCTCCCGCGCAGCGCCACGTCCGCGCCCAGCTCGCGACCCACCTCCAGGTCCGTGTCGATCACGCTGCGACCACACACACACACATACCACTAACTTAGTATATACTGGCGTATAGACGAAAATAGAGCTCGTTGACGCGTAACGATTTTTAATTTGTCATTGTCACCTACGAAATGAACGATTCCCTTGATTATTGAGATATGTAATAATATCACAATCACATACAAACACGTAACCATTATTAAAAAATACAGTACTTCTTTGTATTAGAATAGAAATAACACAAAATAATAAAATCCTGTAGTGTTCCTGTAAAGGAATCACATATTGTGCTTGCCTATTATTGGGTTTGCACTATATTTAGTTCAAATTATGATGATGTAAAACAATTTTTTCTGGTGTAAAACCTGTTGACAAGCCTGTATTAAATAAATAAAAAATAAATAAGTCAACAGCGTTCTCCATAGCGTGACGACTTGTGACGACCGGTCATTCAAAACGGATTACAACAGCGTCCCGTACGCTGTCCCTTTCCTACACATGGCACCATCATAAAAGATTACATTCTCATTCGCATCGTTCCACTTCTATACGCCAATATGTATTTACTAATAAGTTCATGATACTATAATACTATAATCTTTCTCACTTTGACAACCTATGTCTGTCAAACTGACCTTTGCAGCCTAAAATACTGCATTCTAACAACAAAAGTGTCTCTATCTCACATATATTTACAAACATTTTTATATTAATTTCTAACTTGTAAAATTCACATATAATTAAAAAATGTAAAAGTACTATATGTATGACTCTGGAAGTATTATACATCAAACGAAACAGGGTGTTAGAGAAGTTCATTTCCTTTGTTTTTCCCAAAAAATGCTGAAATATTATTGAAGCGCCAAAAAGTTTAATTTGTCAAAAATCTCTTACTACACGTGCAAAAATCTTCGTAAAGAAATACTTCACGAGTTATGTATTATTTTTTGACTAGATTCCAACTTTTCTTATATAAGCATCTTGACACAACATTTTAATGCAGAAAGGACACACTACGAACTCCTTACTACTTAAAACGTAATAATCATGAATTACTATCAATACCTAATCATAACCATTGTTATAATCGTAAACATTTCTATTATGTTGTTCATAATCATGATTAAAATCAATCTAAATGTAATCGTTACTTTGTGTGCGAAAAAAACAACAATACGCAAGTAATAAAATCCGAATCCTAGGTCATACTTCAAATAATTTGAATGTGAGTTTCTCCCCAAATCAATGAGCTACGATAGTAATCGTTATATTCATATATATAATATTTATATATAAATTACATTAAATATATTAATATATAATATATAATACTTCATAATTATGTAATAGATGTAAAAAAATGTTTAAATCAAGCACCTATATAAAAAAATGACAAACTCGCTGATTGACATTTTAACACAGCCCCAACAGTTGGGTTTAGAAATTGGAACTATATAGTACATCTAGAAGTTTTATGTACAATATAAGCAAGCTTTACGGAACTGTCGGAAATTCAACCCTAAAGCAGTTGAAAAGGGTGTTAGTCATTGAAAATAGTAATTTAAAATTGGGAGTAAAGATATCCATATATCCATAAAATAAATAACAAAAGACATATTTAGTAAACTGATAAACCGCCAAGCACGTAAAAAGGGACGTTAAAAGTAATAAAGGGAAATTCGCAGACAATAACTAGTATTTATTCAATATAAAATGAAAAGGTACTCACGTGCTATTCACGAATAGGCAATCTTTGAAGTTGGTATACGAAGTCTTTATATTCGACATGGCAACATTTATAAACGAGGTGTTCTTGAATTCTACGTGAGACATCAACATGTCTCTGAATGTGCAGTTGTAGAAAGTGACGTTGTTGTATTCTACGTTCTCTATGGTCTTATTGTAGTGCTCGTGTTCGAATGTTATGTTCGTAATCGTTTTTTTCGACGCCTCCAATAAAATGCTATCCATCTTCGTGATGGTTGTCGGCACATACGATAACAGAAAGAACTGGAACAATAATAATTTTTCAATGAAAATGGCAACGATATCTATATAGTACCTACTAGATTTGAGTATACAAAACAATTACTATTTTCTGCTTAACTAATGATCGGGGACCACACTTTCAATTCGCGCATAACGCATACAACGTAGCGTATTTTACTTCATTTCATATTTAAAGCGCTTATGTAATACTTTTATAATAAGTAATTAAAAAATGGATGCTCAGTTTAATATTAGACCTCGAAATAAACATTTAAAATGGATTTTTAATGAACTGAACTTATTTTATTATACGTAAAATTAGAGCGTCGTGAGCGGTCTTGCACATTTGGAGCGACGACATAATGGTACTGTCTCGCTTTTACTTACGGCGAAGCGGCAGTTAATCCACAATTATTGTTTCGATGTGCTATTCTAGTTTAGGAGTAACTAGTAACGTATTATTCAATGGAAAATGGTTAGATTTCGTAGTCAGACGGAAAAGGACAATTTTTTGGTGTTAGGTACCAAAATTCGAAGAGGTACACATATGAGATTATCTGTGTCTGTTAGATGGCTAAAAAAACATTGTAGTGAATAGTGATCCAAATACAGACGTGAATTTCAGAAGTTGAATTTTGACTTCGAGAAAGTTTCAATGGGTGTTGAATATTATGTATTTAAAAAAATATGTTCTCAAAGTCTGTTTAATTTTGATCTTTCTGGTAATGTATTTCAACTCTGTAGGATTTAAATTGACGCAATAAACCAGCCATGTTATAAGAGCATGTAGACAGACATGACGAAACTAATAGGTTTTGGCTTTTTCATGTACAAAACTGTATGAAATGTTATACTGGATGCTGTGCAAGTTGCACCGGGTGTTGTAACTGCACCCATATTTCGTGTCGCCCAGCTTTAATACTAACCTGTACCACCATTGTTAATATCAGCGTGCCTCCCAGAGACAAGGTAGTACTTCTGTGAGTATTAGAAAATAGTTGAAAGAACGCTTGCCAGAACTGGAACAAAATGAAATATTCATATTAGTAGGTGTAGACATTCGAATATAACTTCATGGATTATTCAAATAGGACTCAGTGTCGCGTAGTTTACAGTACAGCAAACGAAATAAGCCAGGCACGCCTGTTAATACGACATATATTTGCATTAAATTAGATGATCGACCGCTATTTCGTTAAAAAACAATTTATCGAGCAATGGTTTAAACAAATGTGGCGTTGTTGTCAAGCATGGAAGGCTTAGTTAGGCTTGAAAAACAAACACACTAGCAATGGTAACAACTGGCCAAGCCATTTCAAATTTACAATAAATCACAAATGATTAGTGTCTTACCATCTTCACGCTATGCCTCACGTGGTGCAAGGCAGGTGGCCGCCTTTTTCCCGGCAATGCCAGTTCGCCCAGTCTATATTCGTTATCAGTACCCACGGCGGGGACTTCAGATTTAGCACACAACCTATTTTTATTGTTGCTGTAGATATTCTGGAATAAACGTCAATGAATTACATGGTCTCAAATCACTAAGCTTGTACTTTGGTGGGTACCACACGAGCAATAAACAACACTAGGGGAGCAACAAGTAACAAAACGACTCCAAGACATTTAAGAGATTCGTCCCTAAAGAATCATTAATGGTCATTATTTTTTCCTGTTAAATCTGTAAAAGTATTTGTTATGTATAATAATGTGACGTATCTCAACAAAAAGCTAACTTTTTGTTTATTTCAAAATAAAAACAGAAATGAAAAATTATAATCTAGAAAAAATTAAAATGAATTCCTAGTCATCGTCGATTTTTAGTTTATAAATTTTTAAGCAACCACGCAACGCAACCATTAAAACGCATCTAACATGGATTTAAAAACGTTCATTTACAGTTATCGAAAATTCATATATTCGAAGATTGTATATAAAATAATTGAAGTAATTACGCAAAGACAGCGTCATCGCTGTCTTTGCGTAATCCCTGTACCTTCAAAATATCTCCCTGTTTCTTCAAAATATAATACAAATTATATTCGGAGATTTATACATATTCGGAGATTTCTAGGTATAGTAATATTTAAAGTACATAATGTGTTTCATTTTCACAAATAGGCATTCGTGACAGTCAGACTATTTGATCTGTGGCGTGAAACGGAATGTGTAATTTGTTTTTACACATATGACTATTTCTAATTTCCAAGGAATTT
The DNA here is from genome assembly GCA_907165235.1 of Zeuzera pyrina. Lineage (NCBI taxonomy): Eukaryota > Metazoa > Arthropoda > Insecta > Lepidoptera > Cossidae > Zeuzera > Zeuzera pyrina. The sequence goes on from OU015645.1 coordinate 7,929,215, forward strand.
TTGGCGGGATTTTATGTAGAGCAGTTGGCATTTATTTTAATTAATTGCGAATTATTTCTAGTGGATATTGTGTTGTACAATTGGCGTAGTATTGCGTCTCAAGTATTTAAGCTGTTGTGCGATATGTGGAATTGTTAATATAAATGCTTATTTAATAACGCGATGTTGAGATTTTTTTAGTGGCTTAGACTGCTTCAGCGGATCCTACTAGAAAGACTGCCCTATATACTTGTCGCCGTTAACTACAAAAAACATTAAAATGTATTACGTCGCAATTCAATGAAATAATATGAAGAATATTAAAATATGTATTCATTACTGAAGACATCGGTTGTATGGGTATATATCCCTTTGCGTTCCCTTTTAAAGAAAAATCGTACAAACAAGAACAACAATATATACTACAGTCTTACAACAAACATCATAACTTCAAAATTGTTTTCAATATAACTTCTTTTTCTAATTACCAAATCAAATTACAATAATATCTTTGATTTAGAAAATAGTAATAGTTAATATATGGCCCTAATAAGCGGGATACATCATTTAATAAAAAAAAGTGAGTGACAGGTCAACAAATGTATGGGCGGTCATCACTGTTCTTTAGACAACATGAATTATTTAACTCTAAATTAATTAAGCTTGAAACATAAGTACTAGACAATAAACTGCAGAAGTATGTAGTAATATTCGGGCAACTAACAATTGATAAATATGCATTCTCTAATTAGAGTTGTCCAATAATAGACCCTAGAACCATCAGCTTAAAAAACTAACATATTAATCTAACTGGTCAGTACATAAAAATCAAAAAGTTTAAGTAATAAAATCTGATTTGGAAATAACCCCTACGGGTTGGATGACCTCATTGCCATTACGCCAGTTACCCGCCATGCGCTTAAATCACAAAGTATATCGTAAATTTTATGACACCTAACGTCTCGAAACGTATATATAATGATCTCACCTGATATATGACCATGGCGTCTACTTCTCTGCCGACATCCAGCAGGTACCTGGGCGACTCCTGGGTCCATATCAAGCTGATTAATGATGCTAGGATAGGCAGAGTGCATAAAAGGAGATATCTGTAACAACAACGATGAAAATACTATGAGGATTGAAAATTAATGAAAAATTTCTGAAATTACTACTAAATTAGGTAAAGTTGCAGTTTAGTAAGTAAAAAAGGTAATGCGTTTAACCGAAATACACATAAATTCAATTGCATTTCAATTTTTCAATTGTATTGGAGAAAATAAAACAATTATAATACATGAATACAATAAATTAGAATAGAGTATATCAAGTAACAACATAATATATTCGTGTTGCAACATATTTAGTGAAAATCTCACTGTCAATGCAATACGTGGTTCATTTAAATGATAAAATAAAATCACAAACAACTCGCATATAATTTTACTGGCCATTTTTTTTCCAGCAAAATGTTGATTTAGGCAATTACGATGTTTCTATTCGTCGCCGATAACAACTTATTTGATTAAAATTTTAGAATCGTGTTAAAATGTTAACTAAAATAAAATATGAGTAATAGTCTTTCAAAATGTGATATGAGAGATGATTATGATCATAACAATGTGAAATGGTGATTATGACAATAACGAGATGAGAAGTTGATTATGATTATGTTGGTGTCGGTATTACCTGTGCCATGCACTGAAGTGTTCCTTATCCTCAATGAGTGCGTCCGCACCGGTGGGCGGTAATACTGTACTAGCTAAACCAGTCGCAGTGAATGCACCAAAAGCATTAGCCGCTGTAAATAACGCAAAACCAATTAAAACGAGTTAATTATACTGTCAATACCGACAGCAAAATAAATAGCGTTATGTGCTAGCACGCCACGTTAAGAGTGTTTATATTATGGAGGGCTTGGAAACCGGTTAATTCGCCAAACCTGTTTAGGTCATAGACCCCGAACCGGAATTATTGCGGTTTGGGTTACGGTTACCAGTATTTTAACCGGTTAATTGAGAAACTGGTTTATTACATATTCCGGTTCTGTTAACCGAAATTAAACGGTTTCTCGAGTTGCCTCATGTATACTAAAATACATACTAGTTTTTAGCCGCGACTTCGTCCACGTGGTGACTTACAAAAGTAAGCGCGTGAGAATGAGACGAATGAACCATTGCCAGCGCGTATAGAAAAACGTAAGAACGCGTCGCATGACACGGCGGTGATTCACCGGTGCGCGGAGAGCGTTGCACTCGGCTTGATCAATCTAGGCAGGCAACGTGCGTCTGACTAAAACTGGTTAATTTAGGTTTTAGTATCGGTTTTAATTTCGTTTTCTTCACTAACCGGGAACTGAAATGATTTCGGTTTATTCGAAACCGTTCTTTTCATTAACCGGTTAAGCAATGATCGAAATTATAACCGGTTAAAGAACGATGTTAACCGCTATTTGAAACCGGTTCCAAGCTCTGGTCTTATGTACATACATATCCTCATGTTGTGACCTAACGGGGTAGTCAGAGAGGATGGAGCGCGTAGCATCGCGGTCTTTCCATACTTTTTTGCCTCCTTAAATCACATCACTTTTGCCTAGGTATACGAGTGCTTTTGACATTTCCATCAGTTAATACACTGGCTATTTGATTTTCATAAGTCAGCCTTGGTCTTCCCTGGCTTATGCTATCATTTAAACATTCTTTTCATGTGGACGAACGGTCCAAGCACTCCTTTCTTAATTTTTACAATAACATTGTCATCCAACCCATCTATACTGCGTATCTAAGGACATCGCACACTGATGTAAATGGGATTAGTTTCAGAAATATTTAGAAATATTAGTACATATTTAATTAACTCTTACAATTATGGCTACCTTATTAGGTAACTGCAGCCAGTAGGCGAGAGTTGAATCTTACTTGATTGATCTCGAATATTTAGTTAAATCAAGCACGATATAACATGCCAAATGGCTATTGTTGCCTCTGTTAATTAATGAGTGAACTTAAAACTACTGTTAGCGATCCTATTTATGCGACAAAAACTCATTTTATCGCGTGGCCCCTCAGTTACCATTAAAACAATCGACGCGCGACTGCGGCATCGCTATTGTTCTTTACGTGATAAACCCCCCGGCCAAGTCGAATGTCAATTTGTATATATAATAATAATAATAATAAAATAAACTCAAGACATTTCACACAACGCCATCTAGTCCCAAAGTAAGCAGCACAGCGCTTGTGTTATGGGTACTAGACAACTGATACACTACTTATATACTTTTCTTTTGTAAATAAATACATATTATACATAAACACCCAGACTCGGGGCGGGAATCGAACCCGCAACCCCCGTTTACTTTTCGACGCGCTAAGCCATTGCGCCACGGAGGTGGTCAATATATGACAGCTATCTTCTGCTCAAATCTTGTAATAATCCTCAAAAAATAAACCCTATGAAAATAAGAACTAGGCCTCTGTATGCCTATTTATTCTGTGCTGAAAGGAAGACAACATAAAGATCTATTGAATGAATAGTGTAGGAAAGTATAATTACCTAATAAACACGCCAAAGCCCACCGTCGACACGTTCTGGGCACCATCTCTGCTACATAAGTGTAACTTGTAGGAATTATCCCACCGGAGCCAATGGCCGAGCAAAATCTGCACATCAAATAGCCGTATGAAATCAAATGTGACGAACAAAATAATAATAAAAAAAACACGAAAAATTGACTGAACCGATTTAATCAAACATACATATATATAAAAGGCGATGTATGTATGTATGTTCCTTATGGACTCCGAAATGTTCAGGGAATCTTTAGATTGGCTTAGCGAGTGATCCTGTAAAGTTTGGTAGCGATCGGATCAGTAGATTTTTTTTTAATAATAATTATAAAAACTGTTTAATTTATTTTAACTTCAACTAACGCCCAGTGAAACGGGCCGGGTTTGCTAGTATAACATACTCAGACATTTCACACAGCGCCATCTAGTCCAAAAGTAAGCAGCACAGCGCTTGTGTTATGGGTACTAGAAAACTGATATACTACTTATATACTTTTCTTTTTGTAAATAAATACATATTATACATAAACACCCAGATTTGGGGCGGGAATCGAACCCGCACCCCCCGTCGCGCGTCGTCCGACGCGCTAAGCCGTTGCGCCACGGAGGTCGTCGTACATACATACATATCTTCACACTGTATCCCTAACGGGGTAGTCAGACAGGACGGAGCGCCAGGAGTCGCGGTCCTTACATGCCTATCGCTTCCTCAAATCTCAGCATTCCCCTCACACATTTTCGCCTCTAGTTATGCGATTGCTTTTGATATTTCCGTCTGCTAACACTCTGGCTATTTGATCTTCATAAGTCAGCCTTGGTCTTCCTTGGCTTCTTTTACCTCTCACTTTCGCTCTGTAGATTTTCTTCGTCTAATGTAGGTAATGATATTAAACAAACAGCTAGGAATATTCTCAAAAATGACAACATTCGAACAGCGGATGAAAACCGGTTCCTTCATTCGAGAACTACGTTGCTACATGCAGACAGAAAAACAACAAGTTAGACATGATATCACTCTTCTTCGTCAGAGATTAGTAAATTCATAAAGTACAATATGCGCCACGAAAGATGAGAACCTGAGGCACTTGTGCAGTCAACGATTTAAAGAGTATTTTACCTACGCTACCTATAGACATGAAGGACAGACATGAAAAATATAATTACATGCAGTTTCAACCGACTTCCAAAAAAGAAGGAGGTTCTCAATTCAGTTTTGTATGTTTTTTTTTATGTTTGTTACCTCATAACTCCGTCATTTATGAACCGATTTGAAAAAACCTTTTTTGTTTGAAAGGATACACTTCCAGATTGGTCCCATTAAAATTTCATTAGTATTAAAGCTTTGGTTTCGAAGATACATCCAATAACGCGACCTGGTTATAAACTTTTTTCTCTTGTATGTCATTTGTTAACTAACGTTGTCCCCACATGGTATAATGGTAGTAGTCAGAAGATATAAATTGGCTGTGATATAATAAATTCAGTCAGTAGAGTCAGTCTTGTGGCGGACAGAGAATACGGCTGGTGGCTGTCGTCTTCGGATTGTAAGAATACTGCTAGGGTGTAATTATGATGCAACCTTTACACTGTTTTTTTATAACTGATTGATATTGATATGATATTATATTGATGATGTTGATAATGGCCATAATGGGCTATAATATCCCATGTTCGATCTGATCGCATCTTTTATTGTGAGCATGTTGGCAGAACCTTAGGGATAGCATGATCGAGGCTGCGAAAGAAGTGTGTGGAACGAATAAGACTGGTAACGGTAAAAAGCGTGATGTGTGGTGGGATGATGAGGTGAAAGTGTCTGTGTATAAGAAGAAGAAAGCATGGGGGACTACCTTGCTACTAAAAACGACTGGTATGTAGAACTTGGTGAAAGACCGATATAAGCTGCAGAAAGCAGAAACGAAGGCACTAGTGAAAGAGAAGCGTGAAAGCTGTAGGGTATTAGATGAAAACAAGATGTCGGACAACTTCGAGGAAAATTCCAAATTATTTTGGAAAGAAAAAATAAAAAAGATGTTCTGCAGTGATGGAGTGAATACTATGGAGAACTGTATGAGAGTGGCGACTCCGTCTCTGATACTGAGAGCGATTGTAATGTATTACCACACTCGGGTCAGGGACTGGAGGATGCCATTAGTATGAAAGAGATCGAAAAAGTGATAAGAAGTCTGAAATGTGGAAAGGCTGCGGGAAATGATGAGGTGACTGCTGAGATGATCAAGTATGGTGGTCCTAGTGTCTGAGATACCTTCTGTGCACTTTGCAACCTTTGTTGGGAGAAGGGAGAGGTGCCAGAGGACTGGCGCACCGCATTCATAGTGCCTCTCTATAAAGGGGAAGGTTCTCACTTGGATTGTGCGTGTTATAGGGCCATCAGCTTGGTCAGCTTGGCAGGTAAGTCTATACCAAGGTATTGACTGAACGTATGAAAAATGTTTCTGAAAGATATTTGTGGGAAGCGCAAGGTGGTTTTAGGAACGGTAGAGTTTGTATGAATCAGATTTTCTCGCTTCGCGTTATCGTGGGGAAGTTTCTGGCCATAGGTCAGAAAGTTTTCTGCGCTTTCGTGGATCTAGAAAAAGCATTTGATAGAGTAGTGCGAAAGAAATTGTGGAGTCTTCTGCCTAAATATGGCGTGGAGGGCCCCCGGCTATAATGTTTTTAAACTTTCACGACTTGTATTTCTGGCTATAGGTCGGAAAGTTTTCTACGCTTTCATGGATCTTGAAAAAGCATTCGCTATAGAGTAGTGCGAAATAAATTATGAAGTCTTCTGCCTAAATATGGCGTGGAGGGCCCCTTACTGCAGGCTGTGAGGTCATTATATCGAGGCCACAGAGCCTGTGTAAGGATAGATGGTGATATGTCGCCCTGGTTCGAAGTCTGTTCAGGCGTAAAACAGGGATGCGTGATGTCTGGCTGGCTATTCGTGCTTTATTTGGACAGTTGCCTCCAGACATTGAAAGGTAGTATGAGTGGTATGATATGTGATGGTACAGCAACAAACGACATGTCATTTTTATATGTATAAGTAAACTACCTATTGTACGCTGACGATGCTGTGCTTATAGCACCATCAGAAGCGGAGTTGCAGACACTAGTCACGTGCATGAAAGAAGACTGAAGTGAAAGGATTGAATGTGAATGTAAATAAAACTAAGGTGTTTGAAAGAGAAGATGTACAGACAAAGTGTGTAACATGGGTAAATGGAAAATGTCTAGAACAGGTGAAGGAAATTGTATATCTGGGAAGTGCGTTTTCGAGGGATGGGAGATGTGAGTTGGATGTGGAGAGAGGGGTAGCAGCCGGCAATAAAGTGAACGGTACTCTGTCCGCATTAGTAAGCAGTATGAATATATCTAACTCAGCCAAAATGGCCATACATAATGCGGTGTTGGTGACAACTTTATTGTATGGTAGTGAGTCCTGGATATGCCCAAAATCGAGTGAAAGTAAGATAAATGCAGTAGAAATGCGATCTCTTAGAAATATGTGCGGTGTCACCCTTACAGACAAAATAAGCAATAAAGAGATACGCAGTATGACAGGCTTGCACGACAGTGTTATTGAAAAAATGAAGAAAGGATTGCTAAGATGGTTTGGGCACATGGAAAGAATGAGTAATAAGAGACTGACGAAGAATATATCTATAGAGCAAAAGTGAGTGGTAAAAGAAGCCAAGGAAGATCAAGGCTGACTTATGAAGATTAAATAGATAGAGTTTTAGCCGACGGAAATGTCAAAAGCACTCGCATACCTAGGCGAAAATGTGTGAGAAGAATGATGAGATTTGAGGAAGCGAAAGAAGTATGTAAGGATCGCGATGCTTGGCGCTCCGTCCTCTCTGACCACCTCGTTGGGGATACGGCGTGAAGATTTGTTGTATATGTTATATTGTAATTATTTTTTCTGACAAAAATTGAAAATGAGAAATTGAATCGAAATTGAAATAATTTATCACCACAGTAATGATATAGAAATATGTATCTGTATTTGTTTTATTTATAATAGGTACACATATGTATATAATTATTTGTATGCCAAACCGGCACAGCATGTTTGAATAGGTTGTTTTTTTATTTTAAACATTAATATTACAAGTAAGCCAACTTGAGTATCACAAAAGAAAACGTGTGTGATCAGGGGACCCCGTCAGGAACGAAGTTGTTTAGCTGCGTTTTCCATAAAACTTAATTGCAATAATGAGACCAATGAAACACGTATGATTTAAAAGAAAAACAAAAAAAAATTCGATACTCCTACCCACACTTATTCGTATATAATAGAAAGAGAAATATTATTGTGAATCTATGTATAGAGCTAACGAACCTAGCGCTGCGCGACGCGCGGGTCATGCCCCACGTAACGCTTTTGCCTTACGTGACGATTTTTACCACTTCTACCAATTCAAACCTCCTGCAAGCCGATTTGATTGAACTAGTCGAAATGTTACCACTTGTCAGGTCTCATCTTACGTGGCACGGTGTGTAACAAGTACGCTAGTGACCTGGCCATCATAAAAGTGCCGTAGGTGGGCATGAAGGCCGCGACGACCGCGAACACGGCGTTGACGGCCAAGCACGAGAGCAGCGCGCGGCGCCGGCCCAGCCGCTGGGCCAGCACGCCCCAGCCCACCGCGCCCAGCGAGCACCCGGCCACGCTGATCATCACTGGGGAACCGTTTTGGGGTTTTGGGGTTTTGGGGTTTTGGCATCACCTTATCACCTTGACATCACCTCACTCGCGCCCTAACTCTATTGTACACTTACAGGGTTCATTTAAAAATACTAATAACCTCTTAGTATTTTGTTCTAACATAATCCCCAATAGCTTTTGTTCTACGACTTTAAAAATTCAAAACTTTTTCTTTCATACAAAAATAAAAATACATTAAATGTTTCTGACAATGGCACTTACTCTACCCGGTCGCTAAGGCGGCACACGCACCATTGGAAATACGTACAGAGTAATTACGTTTCAGAACCTACAACAAAACTTAACAAAAAATATTGTTTGAGGAACGTATTAAGTTTTGAAAAAAGTCGTAGAACAAAAGTATTTTTCAATTCACCCTGTATAGTGTAAAATTATGTTTTTCTATATTAATGTTTTTTGTTTTTGTATTAATTGTTATAATATGTGAGTGATGCCAAATAAATATCTATCTATTTTTAGGAACAGTCTCTTCATCACCGCGCTGGCCATCACGAGGTGATGTCCGCGTCATTTCATTGTTCGTATAGTAACTAGTTTCCGACCGAACTTTCGGTTTCCCCAAGTTCCGGCGATTTCATTTATTATTTATTTATCTGCATAGACTGGGATAAATAATGATTAAACTATGCTTGGTGTTTAGACAACAATCTACTAATAGTCGCGTAAGCACCAAGCACAGTTTTAAGCTCTAACTGCAGTCTCTACGATCACGAGTATATAATAAGCATGTATGTAAGCATGCATTTGAAAGCATTTTATAATTGGTAAATTGTAAATTAAATGCTATTTATCACTGTAAAAACATAATACATTATAATAAAATGATACAACTTCAACTGCAGTCTCTACAATCACGAGAGTTATAATACCATAAGCATGGGATGCATTTGAAAGCACTTTATAATCGGTAAATTGATAATAAAAATGCTATTTATCGCTATAAAAATATAATCCACTATAATAAAAAGATACTTCATTAAAAACATACTAACTAAACATATAATTATTGTATGCTGTAAAAAAATATTAAAACTTAAATTAAATATTAAATAATACTTTGTGGTATAAAAACACAACTGCATATAATATAATTTTTCTCCAATATTTCTAGTCATCGGTCATTTTCGAGATGTTACTATGCTCTATTTAAAGCCTATATATACCTCAATGAAATACTATAAACGAACCTCCTTATCAGCTCACAATTGAGTTTCATTCATACTCACCAAGCCAGTTCTTCTCATGTGGTAATATACAGAGCTCTATCTCAGCCGAAGGTAGTATAAAAGGTATAGCTGACAGTTCGAGGCAAGCGCCCGCAATGCCTATACCAGTTGCCACTATTACGCGCACTTGAGAGCCTCCACACCCAGCCTGTAAAGATTTCATAATGTTACTAACAGTGACTTATCAGACATCTTCTTAGCCGAAGTCAAAGTCAAATTAATTTATTCAAGTAAATCCAAACGCAAGGTATTTTTTAACGTCAAATCTACTTTAGTTCGGTTCGAAAAGGGAACCTGGACACTGAGAAGAACCGACAAGAAACTCAGTCAGGTATCATTTTTTCAATATCATTCTACAATAGTTATTTAAAAATATAATATCCATAAAGCCAGTAAATGCATGTGCAGAGAGGATCATTTCCAGTCTATTGTTGTGTCTGCAATGAAATCGCTAAATATGTAGTACGCTTTTCCAATCAGTGTGCGTTTGATGACAAGTTTAAATCTCTTTTTCGTTAATTGAGTAATTTCTTGAGGAATTTTATTATAAAAACGAACACAGTTACCCAAAAATGAACCACTTCACTTTTGTAATTTAAATTTAGGAGTAACTAGCTGATCACGACCACGAGTTTCCACACCATTAATAACGCCTTTCTTTTGAAATAGATCTAAATTTTTTCTAGCGTACATTATGTATTCATAGATGTATAACGAGGGTAAGGTGAGTACATCAATGTCTTTAAAATGATCTCTGAGCGACTCTCGTGCGTTCATACTGTTTATGGTACGTATTGCCCTCTTTTGAAAAATAAAGATAGATTTCATACGCGCCGCTGATCCCCACAGTAGCAGACCATAAGACATAAGGCTATGGAAATATGTGAAATACACCAGCCTAGCCGTAGCCACATCTGTCAACTATCTAATGAGCCAATAGCAAAGTTTACTCGCTTACGTCAATTGGGTACAAATGTTTCTGAATTGTTTTTTAGTTTGAATGTAATGGATGCGCAGTGCTCTTCCAGTTGATTTTGTGACTATGGGTATAGCACGAACCTACTACTTATTTTGAGGTCCCACAATTGGTAATAATTGGCTGGAATGCTAATTTTTATCCACTAGCTATAGGGTCCTAAATCATGGGAATGGTGCAGCAATATTTTCCTATCTCTCCCACTCACAGGTGTTATGCGCAGGCGCAGTGCTTCGTATTACTGATGGCGATAACTTCTATTTAATTTTGTTCTGATTATGCTTACATGACTTATTGATATAAGTAAGAATAATCTATCTATATATATAAAAGGCAATGTATGTATGTATGTTCCTTATGGACTCCGAAACGGCTGGACCGATTTCGATGAAATTTCCAGGGAATCTTCAGATTGGCCTAGCGGGTGTTCCTGTAAAGTTTAATAGTGATGGGATCAGTAGAATTTTTTTTTGTTTTTTACGCCCAGTGAAACGGGCCGGGTTTGCTAGTAATAAATAAACCGGGTAATCACACCAATGTCTGAACCCAAACTAAACCCTCTCAAACTTGGGGAGGTATGGGGGGGGGTGTTTATTTATAATAATTGCATCTGTTAGCATAGTGGTATGTGCAGACCTACCTTTCAAATTTGCCTGGTTTCATTTCCGGCCAGAACGGTTAGACAAGTAGTAAACATTTCGTACAACGAAACGCATGCTGGCGTTATTATTGCTCATCAAAAATGCCTCTTAGCTGCGTTAGCGTTTACGACAATTGAGCCACTTGTCTAGGGCCCCAAATCAATTTATAGTGTAAGGTGTAAACATAACAGAAAGTAATATGTGTGCGAGAGAGATGAAAGGATTTACTTTTATGTATGTGAAAGCGAGAGAATGAATGAAGTTGACAATTAGTGTGTGAAAGGGACAGATGTATGCGAAAAGATTAGGGAGTGAGCGAGACAGACGAAAATAAATGCAATGGCTACGAACGTCGTTTCAATTAAGCAACCTTAACGACAGAATATGGAAACGTATCATTTTGCTTACGATGACCAAGCAAAACAACAAGTAAGGGACAAAAGAACTGATAGGATGAACTCAGAGTGGTGCGACGTGTAGCGGGCGGTGGATCACATTCCTTACAAGTCCCATGTTATCGTGCACGTGTGGTATAACCTGCAAATCTTTTAGCAAAGTAGCATTGTGCTGTAATTTTGTTACATCTTGTTTCTCTTTCATTTTTATAAATAACAAGCCGTTACCCGCCCGATTCACTGGGCGTAAATGAAAATTTTGAACGTACAGTAGATTTGTTTGAAAAATGGTGAAGGGTCTATGGAATTCAAAAAATAAATAGCCTAAAAGCTTCTACAAACGATTCCGCGTCGAATGGTCATAGTCCCATGCGGATATGTTCAGTAGTTTTCACGTGATTGAAGGACAAAGAAAACCATTTTAATTTGATATATATATATAGATAATATGTATGTACATATGTATATATAACTCATTTGCGACAAGGATGACATATCTAGAAAACGGGATTATTGAGATAACTAACTGCACAATAAGATTAGATAGTATTCAAAGTATGTCCTCCAAAAATTACAAAAATAAGAGTGTGACAGTAGATATACATATGAATATGTATGTCTCTAACGTCACGTTTTTAGATAGTATTTATGTTTTTACAAATATAAGTTTATATAAATTACTAATTAAATATCTAGTGTTTTTCCTAAAACAAAGTATTATTTTGAAATGTGTCGTTGTTTCTCTTTTGAATATTACCACTGCTGTACTCTTAGTTTTTTCAGTTATGTCATCCTTGGCGAAAGCAAAGTGTATCAAAATCATATCTCTCACCTGCCTGATGGCATCCTCATGGAACTGCTCCAACACACTGCTATCATTATAGTCTATGAGATCTCCCCCATCACCACCCTCTTGACTATGGTCTTCAGCAGCCATCCCCGCTGCGTTGCCAGGCTCCCCGCCGCCTTCTGCACCTTTGACCGAATAGTTCACAGTGAATTTGTTATAATAATACAGTAACTAAGCCATGTTTATACCACAAAAATTAATAAACAAATGGACTCCGCTCGCACAAGTGAAAAGTGAAGCAACCAAAATAAACCAGTCAAAAAATAATACATAGAGTAATCATTTCTGTGAAAAGGGCAGTCGGCTGATTTGTTGATGCAAATATGTCATATTTACAGGTGCTTACCTCATTAACATTAACAAAGTTATGGCAAATGGAAAACACAGGAGTGTTAACCTATAAAATTTATTATATTTTAATATTACAAAAAAAAAACTTGGATTTTTTGTTACCTTATTGTTCAATAACTTAATTCCTAAACTCCAAAAATAATGAAAATAATAAAAGACTGAAATTTGCTACTAAAATGGTATTTTTCATTTAAATACACAGTCCCCTGACATAAGCAATTTGCCATTTGACACAAGCAAGCCCTTTGTCAACTTTTCAGAAAATGCTCAATATTTCCTGAACTAATGGAAATATTTTTGATTCATCTGCTCTTCATCATTAACCTAGTAGGTCCTTTAATATGATTTGTTCAATATATAAGCACAAGAGTGGTCTAGATAAATTTCTTAGGACGACTTGCCCAGTTTACAGAGAAACGCCGGTTATAAACTTACAACATTGACTTTGTTTCTATCCCGTTTTGGCAATGTAAATGTAGGTATTTCATTTCATATAATTGTTTTTTTTATGTTTTATATATTTCTTTACATTTTGATTTTGACATATATTTTTTTGTTTTACGCCGACATTTATTATTTTTATACTTACTTACTTTTTATTTATATAATTTTGACATTTTATTGTTGATTTTATTATGACAAATGATATAATTATCATTGAGTTGAGTACTTGATTGGATTATTATTATTATTGTATATAGTCGAACTAAATGATGTTAATTTGCGAAGTGATTATGGTTGAATATTTGCATGTTTTTAGTGAGCAGAATGTGGAAAGGAACTTAAATATTCTATGTAGATGTACTTAAACTCACATTCCTGCAAAATAAATGTATTATTATAAAGAGTTAAAGTATAAGTAGAGAGTGTCTATCTATGTAACTTTGGGTGTCTTTAATCGTTGACGAAAAGCGAGTAAAAACTTGTATAATATAAATCTTACCCGGGAGTTTGTCTTCAGTGTAGGTCATAGTGCGCAGTGATCCGAAGTTGCTCATTTTACTGGAGTTCTCGGAGTCCGAGCGAGCTCTGACTAGGCAGGCCTGCTCGTCCGCCATAGTGTTCAGTTGGTGAGGATTCATTCACGACACGAAGTACTAGTGATTGGAGTGCTCGATACATCTGAAATATGAAGATACATGTGTAACAGACATAGATATACTTGCGAGTAACGGAATTGAGATAAAGGTACGTAAGTTTGCAACAAAATATCGATGTATATGTAGATAAATTTAACTGAATTAAGATATGTGTAACAGACTTGCGATATATGTGTAAGAAAATTAAGATATTTGTGTAAAAGAATTGAGATATACGTGTAACAGAATTTAGATATAAGTGTAAACAATTTAAGACATACCTGTAACAAAATTGAGATATACGTGTAACAAAATTAAGATATGTGTAACAAAATTAAGATATACGTGTAACAAAATTAAGATATAAGTGTAACAAAATTAAGATATAAGTGTAACAAAATTAAGATATACGTGTAACAAAATTAAGATATAAGTGTAACAAAATTAAGATATAAGTGTAACAAAATTAAGATATAAGTGTAACAAAATTAAGATATAAGTGTAACAAAATTAAGATATAAGTGTAAGAGAAAGCAGAAGCTAGCTACCTTGTTCGGATTCATTCATTGATCAATTTTAAATATTTCATGTCTTATTTTAATAATTTAATTAAATGTTATCGTGGTCACATGAGTTAGTATAAATGAAAAGATACCTTACGTGGTAGCAGATAAAGCGCTTTTTGTTTCAATAGACTACTACAGAAACTTTCATGGTGCGGGCCGTATCTTGTGTTTAAGCGTGCTACAACGGTCCAACTGGCAAGAGGACTGAGGGGTGCCAACAAATGACTTTTTATACAACAGGAAGGCAAATGAATAAACAGTCCAATTGGCAAGTGGACTGAGGTGAATGGACATTTACAATGTAAAGCGCTTCAAATTGCAAATGCGTTGGCAATCCTGAGAAATAAGATGTTGTGCCTTTTGTCCAAAACTTCGCTGACTGTCTTATCATCCACACTTCTTTTTTCTTTTTCTTCATGGCATGGCATACAGATTAGCGCATTTGCCAATGTCAAGTATTATTAAGTAGATAAACATGAAGCACGTTGGAAATAAATTCATTTTTTCTTCTTATCGTAAAACTCCTCCAGTAAAGTGATAGTAGGCTATACTGAAGTTATAAAGGACTCCTTGGAAGAGCGCGAGAACTTCAGCTACACATTTTTATTCAGATCTACTCCATTCTTTTCATTTATACAGGACTTTAGAGCACAATATATCTCTTTAAAACTTCCAAAAATGTAAAAAATAGAAAATTTAAATGAAATGACAACCTCACTTCTCTCGTTCCTGTACGAAAGTCCATCATCCACACTTCTACACCGGAACGTAATAGATAATGGCCGCTTTTATAATTTATAGTTGAACGATTTTATCGCCACGGTTTTAGCGTCCACGATATAATAGGGAAACAAAATGTATGTAGTTCTATGAAGACGCTTTTAAATTACAGTCGACGGTAACGTCCACGGCATGACGTTATTGGCAACGGAAAAAGCGTCTTTTCCGCGACGCAATAGGGAAGTGTTTTGCTTATAAATTATATCGTGCACGGTAAAATCGTGACGATAAAATCGTTTAACGATAAATTCTAGAAGTTCACAATAATGTCGAATTATTTGTTTTCAAAAAGCTTGTCGGGCGATATTATGTTCATAAAGGACACCAATTAATTTGATTGGACACTATTTGTTTGGTATTTAGGTAATTACATAACTACCTAAATACCAATAGGCGCTCCGTCCTTTCTGGCTACCCCGTTAGGGCTACGGCGTGAAGATATGTATGTATGTGTGTACATAATTACTTGTAAAACTTTTCGCGACAAGCTTTTTAAAAACAAATAACATAAAAATATTAAATTATTTTCAGAAATCAACATAGCAGCAGCATAGCAGATTTACTAATGTTGCACGACAGTGTTATTGTAAAAATGAAGAAAGGAATGCTTAGATGGTTGCGGCACTTAGAAAGAATGAGTGACGAAAAACTGACGAAGAAAATCTACAGAGCGAACGCGAGTGGTAAACGAAGCCAAGGAAGACCAAGGCTGACTTATAAATATCAAACAGCAAATATTCAATTTTCACATTGTCATTTATATCATCTATTTTATCACGGGTCAAGTTAAACTGGATTGACGTGCTCTATGACGTGTATCTATGCGTCTCTCTTTTACTGGCGCAACCTCTATTTCGTTATCTCAGTCTATTCACTATATAACACTCCTGCGTTAGCCGACGGAAATGTCAAAAGTACTCGCATACTTAGGCGAAAATGTATGAGGAGAATAATGAGATTTGAGGAAGCGAAAAGTATACATGGACCGCGATGCTTGGCGAGTTGGCGCTACGTCCTCTCTGACTACCCCGTTGGGGATACAGCGTGAAGATATGTATGTGCTAATATTAAAAATGTTGAGCAAATACGCATTTGCAATTAGCTAAAATGAACTAACTGCAACTTAAAAGTTGTTTAAGAAAAAATTGAACTGACTTCAAAAAAAACACTGAAAAGTTTAAAATAACTATCCTTTACTAATCAAATCTGTATAATAAATTATATTTGATAGTTACTGAAGTGGGTGTTTTTTTTACGTCTGTTTAATTTTTCCTTCATTTATTTCTCTTTTTTAAGTGACCTAGATGGATGACGGTCTACAACTGTGCGTTTTTTACATTTTCTACCACGTACGGCAATTTTATGGAACCAGCTTATAGCAGCGGTATGCCCGGACCATTACGACTTAGGGACCTTCAAGAAACGAGCCTACTCTTTCCTCAAAGGCCGGCAACGCACCCGTCATTTCCCGGACGCTGCGGGTGTCCATTGGGGGCGGTGATCACTTTATAAAACCGCCATAAAAAAAAACCTTGGCCTAAATAAATATCTAGGGTTACAACTAACTTTCTAATTTTGGAACGGAATGATATGCAAGAGAATCATCAATATAAATATAGCTTATAAGCAGTTGGAATTATTTGGTGTATCTTCGAAGTCCAAGCTTCAATATCAGTGAAATTTAAATGGAACCCTACTTGAAGCTACACTGAACCCAACGGAAAAATAATAATTAAAATCTGTTCACAAACAAAGAAGTTATGCCCTAACTTACATAAAAAAATATATACAGACGAATTGAGAACCTCTTCCTTTTTTAAAGTGTAAAAAAATGAACAGGAGCACTACGATTAAAAGAAATTTCGATTTCAGCCGATACGTACACAAACTAAAATTGGGTATGTGTTGCACAAATTAGTTTCGGATAGACACTACTAACTGCATTAACTCTCATTGACTGATATTGTATTATGTTAGTAATTTATGCAACTACTCTATATTCATTATAGAGCAGTTGCCAATTGCCGAACCAAGCGAAGTGAAGGCATGTTCCATAATAGTTTGACATGGCTTCACATGAGTGTTTTAATACCTAACAACTTTGTCTACACCGATAACATAAAGTCATTGAGCACTCAACCGATAGAGTAGAAATATTATTAATTTTGTTTGAAATAAATTTGCGTCTAAACATTGCTGCGGTTACTGCGTTCCGATTGGTTGACTACGTACATACTATTACAAGACCTACAAGTGTTTATGAATAGACTGAGATAACGAAATTGCGCCAGTAAAAGAGAGATGCATAGATACACGTCATAGAACACGTCAATCCAGTTTAACTTGACCCGTGATAAAATAAATGATATAAATGACAATGTGAAAATTGAATATTTGCTGTAACTAATGTTTGTTTTATAGTTTGATTTATTGCTATTTTTGTCACACCATCGAATAGAACAGGAAGCCATTATGTTAGTATCTATATATCTCTCGGAATATACGAAGATGTACACAAACACTCCAGAATTAGTTATGTACTGTTTTAATAAGAGCAAGAGTTGATATTATTTGTTAGTGTTAATAACTGAGCAGTGGTGAGTAGGATGGTCTGATGTTTCAACTCTATAGGTTGAGTGCTCCATATATACTATAGTTCATTGAATACAACAGTTACATTAATAAAATATTGAATTTCGTACAAAGGCAAGCTTATTTCTATAAGACATCGAGCTGAGCCCACACGGTGCCAATAGTGTAGAGCAGCCATTCCCAAAGTGGGCGATAACGCCCCCTTGTGGGCGCTGCAGGCCTAAAGGGGGGCGGTAAGAGACCCAGAAAAAAAATGGGGGCGTTGTGTAGAGGCCTGGGGGGTGATTTGTAATTTCATTTAGCTAGGAGGCATCTTAGACAACGACTGCATGAGCTCTCGACTCAGTAGACAAAATAAGTTTGGGAACCAGTGGTGTAGAGGGTAAGTAAAGAAATAAAATTGTAACTAAATCGTTTGCAATTTATGTATGTAATATCCAAAAGTATGTAGTATACAAAAGAAAACAGAAAAAATAATTATTTATTGTAATAAATAATTATTTACTTTTGAATAATATGATTATTGAAATACACTTGAACCTTGCGTTCATATTCTTTAAATGTTTTTTTAAATTCATAGATAAATAAATATCGGTGCGAACCGAGATCATATGAAAAAAAAATACTATGATATTGTTTTGAATTGTACAACGTAGTGTAATTATAACACTGATACAGATAAGATAAGTACGACATTGGTTGACATAATACAGGTCATAGGTTACGGTTTTTGAACCTATTGTAGAACATTTACAACATTATTGTAGATAAATCTATTTAACACAGTTTAAGGAAACAATAAAACAGTAATGTTTCCCTAATGAAAGTAATGCATTGCACTTCCATGTAGGCTCGAAGCAGGAAAAATGACTTTCAAAGTCAAAGTCAAAGTCAAATCAATTTATTCAAGTAAACCATTTACTAGTATTTTTGAACGTCAAATCTACTTTAGTTCGGTTCAAAGAGAAGAGAAAAGAAAACCTGGACACTGAGAAGAACCGACAAGAAACTCAGTCAGGTATAATTTTTTCAACATCCTTTTACAAAAGGTTTATTAAAATACAATATTCAGAGAGCCAGTAAATGCATGTGCAGAGAAAATCATTTCCAGACTATTGTTTTATCTACAACGAAATCGTTTATTTTATAGTATGGTTGTCTAATCAATGTACGTTTTATAACTAATCTAAATATATTTTCTGTTAATTGAGTGACTTCTTGAGAATTTCAAATACAATTATTATATTTAAAATTAATAATTTACACTATAAATTTACTATGTAGGTATTTTTGTTTTACGTCATACGTTATTTACATTTAATAGATTCCAAATTCAAGAAGATCGAACATTCAAGTGTTAGCTGACAGAAATATCAAAAGCACTTGCATACCTAGACGAAAATTTGTGAGGAGAATGATAAGATTTGAGGAAGAGACAGAAATATGTAAGGACCGCAACACTTGGCACTCTGTCCTCTCTGACTACCCTGTTAGGGATACAGGATGAAGATATGTATGTATGTATGTAGATTCCAAATTGTATTGCATTAGAAATTGACTAGCGAATTTCACTTATAACGATTTTGAGGATTCTTGTATTAATTAAATATACATATTATGTTATGTTGCTGAAACAAGAAAAACTTACAACAGAGGTATATTTAAATTATTGAATATAAACTTTACAGTTAATGGTTTTATATAAACCACAGCAGTACAGCTACATTGTTTACTAAAAGGCAGAGGCGGATTTCCCAAAAGGCCTACTAGGCCCGAGCCTAGGGCGGCCAGATATTAGGGGCGGCTATTGATGAGAAAAATGGTAGTAAAGTAAATTCATAACATATGTCTCAGTAAATGATGGAGCTGAGAAGGAAGTGGCTGGTACTACACCTCCTAAGGCAGCCAAGACTACTAGTCTGCCTCTGCTTATAGGTGGAACTGCCCCAGGTAGAGGCGCGGGTTGTGACTGCACACAACCTGGGCATTGGAAAAAATTATTTATTTCTGCTTATTTAATAATTACTAACAGTAGAAGTAATATTAAGTAATTGTACTAACATGATACATACATATCTTCACGCTGTATCCCTAACGGGGTAGTCAGAGAGGTCGGAGCGCCAAGCGTCGCCAAGTTACTAACATAATATGGGTGAATAACCTTGAAATAACTAATATATGTATTATTAGTATTAGTAATGCATGCATTATATTTTTTATAGTGAAAAAAAATTATTTTGTCTTCTAATATACTAGTTTTAAAGTGCTTTAATATGTATTCATTATATTAATTGATTGATATTAATCAATATATTTTTACAACAAATAGATTTTTACAACAAAAATTGTATAACTAATGTACTATTACATTTATTTTCATCTAATATAGCAAATCTATAACCAAGGAACACATAGTCTATGTATAAAATAGACAGACTTTGTGTGACAGATTTTTTTAAGATTTTTTGTAAATCAACTTGAAATTGACATTTCCAATGATTGTTAATGTAATTGAAATTTTCTCAGGAAAAATAAGATTGTTTTTAACTGTAATCAAATCATTACAGAAAAAGTATGTTAAAAAATCAAATTTCTTTTATTATATGTGGGCATCCAAGCAAAAAGGATCCAGTGGTCGGCATTTAGTTTCCGAGATATACGCAGTTTTGTAAAGTTGGGTGAAAAAATGGCATTTTGCAATTTTAATTGGTTATTAATTAATGCTCAATCTACAAGTGTATAGTATATATATACATATATATATATAGTATCCATAGTATATCTACAAGTTCATGTAATAAATGTGATTACATGATGTTTCTAAGTAGAAACAACCAAGTAAAAGTGTTTTTTTTCAATCAAACTTTAAAAATGCTTTTTCTCAAAACAAGCTTTTTCAGAATTTCAACTTTAAATGTCTGATAAAAAAAAATATGCCAGTTTTTGAATATTTTTTTAATCCTTATTATCAATTGACTATTCTAAATTCCGAATCTAGTCTTAACTCAATACCCCACTACTGGACCTTTTTTGCTTGGACGCCCACATATGTACATGGATTGTTTACACACCTTCATTGCATCGTAATAAGGCCTTCTATTCGGACTTAAATTTAGTAGCATATTTGGCATTCCTCTAGAGTTTATAGTGTACGGACGTCAAACATGGGCTTTATTATTATTATTATTAATAATAATAATAACATGGGCTTTAACAAAACACACAAAAAATAAATTTTCCATATGCCAATGGACGATGGAAAGAAGCATGACAGGAACAAAGAAATTTGACAAAATAAGAAGTAACATCAGACAAAAGATCAGGGAGGACATAGCTGTGAAAATCAAAAGAATAAAATGGAAATGGTCAGGTCATATGATTAGATGGAGACAAATGAAATAAAATTGTAACTCAATGGTATCGGAGAGAAGGAAAAAGACTGAGAGGTGGACCACAAAAACGGTGGGATGAGGACATTACATAGGTCGCAGGAATAACATAAAGCAGAGTGGCCAGGGATAGGCTAGAATGGACGAGGTTGGAGGAGGCCTTTACCGATTGGCAAGCAGACACAAAAAGCAAACAAACGCCTTCATAGTATAACTAATTAAAAAATGATTTATTTTCTTTTACCTTGAAATGTCATCCTATTGATTAAATAATTATTTTCTGGGAACACAAATATAAATCTTTTTGCCCGATAGTAAAATTAACAAATAAAATAAATAAAAATGTTTAATCATTTTAAAGCAATTTATATTAATTAATTTAGGGATATTTTGTTAAGCAAGGGTATGCTTGTGCTTGGATATCACTTTAAAAAACGCTATGATACACGTCAAAATCTTCCTTACATGATGGTGAAAACCTCTGGTTATTCACGAGTTTTTGGAAAACAAATAAAAGCAGACACAATGAGGAAGTTTGTTATAAAACAATGGTGACATGTACAAGTTCTTACTCATAGCTTGTCTGGGCTAAATAAAGTCAAAATAAACAAATAAGGTATACCTCTGTAATAAAGAGACGTGTTGACTCAACACTCAACTGCATTCAATCAATTTAAACTGCGTGGGGGAGCTAAATCATAGCATTAACGGCTATATAATATGTATGACCAGTGACATAAATAAATATAACATTTATTATTATACACAATGATTACCTACATACGAATTAGTTACGTACTTCTCAGCATCTAACTACCACTAATATTTCACAAATAAGTGATAACTTATCTCATAAGACTGTTCTATTTACGCACTATATTATTGTCTGATAAAATGTCTGATAAATAGTGTTATCAATAAAACACATAATACTTACGCTTGCATAGGATTATATACGTCCATCAAAGGATTTTGTTGCATTTATTCATAAACATTAAATAATCAATTCAGGAATCGAAAAATATTTCAAAAACAATATAACTCAGAGACAAAGAGCGAAGTAAATTTAATGTGACATATTTTAGGAAATAGTTGCAATTCATCCATTACCCTCTATTTCCCGTTGGTAGTTAATTAGAAAGAAAGAGAAAAAAATACTTTATGGTGGTGTATAAACCACGGTCGTATAATAGCATGGAATACATACATACCAATAATAGATACCTACAAAGACGAGAGACGAATGACAGCACAATGACAGATTCGAGATGACAACACATACTTATCAATTAACTAATTTATTCGATGAAGTTGATGGAATCGATTTAAAATATTTCAAAAATGTAGGCAGCTGTCCCGTAATTACATGAAATCATATTTCTCACAACTTTACGTCAAAATTAATTTTCGGTATCAAAGCAGCAAGGCCTTCAATCGAAAATTGAATGACGCGTTTATGTAACTTGCGTACTGAATACAATAGAAAATAAATTAAATACTAATTTCGTATACAAAACTTGTAGTACGTTAATCTCACAGAAGATTAAATGAGTAATTGATTTTGAAATTAAAATAAAAACATAAATAATATGTGAGCAATATGTTAATAAATAATCAATAAGACTTTGCACTTGCTTGTTTTTTTGGGTGAAAAAGTGAAAAATTATCACCATTTAGGTGATAATTTTTCGTCCAAATTAAAATAGATAAAAACTTACAAAAACGAATAAAAAGTATTTAAAAATATCGAAATTATAAAATATGCAATATTTTGTAGTACCTAAGTATTTATACAAAACACAACTTACAATTCTTGAAGCACAAAGCAATTTTTTTTTATCTTACTTAGTAATATTAGGTTTTAGTGGACACTAAAAGCGGTGCTACACTGCTGTACAATATTAAAAATATGTACAAATTACATTGTGATTATTTATCGCTCGTGTCATGTGCAAAAATTTGCAATAGGTACGTGAAAGAGATAATTGAAGTGTTTTTAGAACCTGCCGCACTGTTTACGATAACACATTGTCAACTAGTTCTTTACTATTGATACGATTTTTAATTATCTGTTATTTGTCAACAAGTTTAAAAAAACGCGTGTTATTGTGCGAGTAATAAAATGGTTAATAAACATATTCATTTGATTTTCACTCAATTTCGCCAAACCGTGCATGAATGATAGCGGAAATACGGCACACTACACCACAATTTATATAAGGGATCCGATAGGATATGCGATCCATGTATAATATTTTTCTAAAAACGAAATAATGTAAAATGTTCTTTTATAATATTATATTATACTGTTTTCGCCTTTCCGATAACGATTAGATAAATGACGAAATAGTTAATTTTTATTCATATGTTGTATTTGAATAATTTCCTTAAATATTAGTTACTTTAGCTTACTGCTGAATAAAATATAGTGAATCTGAACAGATTCCATTAAATCTGAAAAAGTAATCTGATGTGATCTTATTTAAAACAGAGATCTGTCTTTAAAGACAGAAAGACAATGAGAAAGAAAGAAAAATATGCAGAGTTTATAGTACAAAAAAAGACAGAGATTACCAGTAAACCTGAACTTAATTATTTGCTAATGAAAAATGATGCACTCAATCAATTTAACTCGAAATTAAGAAAGGTGTTTATAAAGAATTAGTTTCCATTTTTCATAATGCTAAAGACAAAAATTGGAATAAATCAAAGATGGCTTATTTGTTTCAATTATTTTAGTGTGTTAAATATGTCATGTAGGTAGGTATAAAGAAGTAGAAAGAAGTTATGACGTTACGATGAAAACATACACATATATCCTCGCGCTGTATACAAAAGGGGTAGTCATAAAGAATACAAAAACAGTAATTTATTATTGAGTATTAAGAATAGTTAAATAGGATGTACTATGATATCTATGTAAATTATAATGCATTAAGACTAATTTATTTAGAAGTCTTTCAATTTATCTTGAGATTATGATCTCATGTATTTCATTTTTAATATCGATTATAACAAGTCACGCAATGCGCAGATAGGAGTGTCAGCACATGCGCAATGTAAACTCTTTTTATTAAACAATGTAAACAACAGGAAATGGAAGACATTGAATTTAAAACAAAAGAAAAACGATGCATAAAATATGAAATTAAGTTTAATACAGTTAACGATTAATGATTAGATTAAGGAGTAATCGATTTCACTAGCGTATTCTAAGCCTTATTCAAGAGATGTTCATTAACATTAAAAAATCTGTTTTACAAGTTGGTTTGTAATTTTTTATATCATTATGTACTTATGCGCTAAATAAATATTCATCTACAGATGTAGCAATTGTTTATTTTATGTGTTATTACGATAAAGCGAGGATTATTTTCTACCATACCATGAATCCATGAATCCTATCAATCTTTTCATCTTAATTTTCGTTGTTTTTCACCTTTTCACCATAACGCTAGTATACTGTGTCTATGGTTTTCCAATGTGGTTATTTTCACACGCACACGCAGCCATCACACAGTTGACAGATGACAGCTTTCATCAGCTTTAATCAGCTGTTGTCATAAATTCCCGCGAAATATTATTGTTTACATGCCAGTTTCACTGCTAAGCACTGATTTAAAGTACTTTGTGGCACTGAGAAAGTAATCACTACTGAGTTTTTGCGTATACCCTTGGTTTTTGCTCTTCTCGTGAATATAGTGTTCTGTGGTTTTTACTCTTTTTAATTAAGTATCAACTAAGCTTTTACATCTTTTAGTGTCATTGGCGGAAACGACAGGACCGCAACAAAAGAAGAATAATAGTAAATTAGTAATAATTGTTTAGGATAACATATAACGGCAGGGTCGCCAATTCGTATGGCCATTCGCCACAAGAAAAATAACAACACAAGGACTACACATTGTTTAGATTTGAAAAATGCCCAATAAATATTCGGAAAAGACATCTTTTAACCATGTAAAGTTAATAAGGAAATATTTGAAACTGAAAATATTGGAAGATAACGTATCATTTAGAGGTTACAATGAAGAAAGAAGTCATGTTTATGATTTGGTTAAACGGACAATCGTGAATGGAGAATCTCATTCTGCACTTATTCTTGGACCTAGAGGATGTGGGAAAACCACCGTGAGTCTATATCCCAAATTCATATTATGCAGTAAATATTAGTGTCTTCAATATTTTCATAGAAAAATACTATTAATTAAGTAGGACTAAATACTGAACCTATATGATGACCACACAGCAAATATCTAAATTCTCCCAAACAATTTGAATAAGTTAATTTTGCTAACCTTAATCGTCTTGAAGTTGGATATTACGAAGTATTCCCAGTTCCCCAGTTTCAAGGTCTAGTTAATTATAGTTCCTACACATGTTTAGTAATAATGATCATAATTTTATTGAATTTTATTTATTTTAATTTTAATAATTTATGTTCATAAATTATAAATTTAATTTTGTTCATAATTTACGTATTTGTTTCAATTAAAACATTTAAAAGAGTCAAAAGGAAATTTGGATATGTTCTGTTTATAAAAATGAAATTCTTTCATTTGAAATGGCTAACGAATTGGGAAATACTATGCAATTGTAATCCAGAACAATGATGGCCAAAAAACACAGTACAACATGCCCGATTCAAATACTACGAAACACGAAAGGTTGCAAACTAAACAGTCAACTTTTCAAATTAACTCTATTTTATACCCACATAATCGTTATTCAACTGAAGCCGGGCATTTAAAATGTTTCGTACTATATTCCAAAGTCAATGGTGACTGGATGCCTGGCACACATGAGCACAGATCACGTGATCGCATAGGAAAGTGTTAGCAAGTGAGGATGTTTTTATACATTACTACGCAT
Organism: Zeuzera pyrina; assembly: GCA_907165235.1. Taxonomy (NCBI): domain Eukaryota; kingdom Metazoa; phylum Arthropoda; class Insecta; order Lepidoptera; family Cossidae; genus Zeuzera; species Zeuzera pyrina. Next base: position 7,955,215 of record OU015645.1, read on the forward strand.
AGCAACGCAACTTATTTATAATATTTATTTACCTCATCCTATTTATGTGAAGTTAAATAGTTTTCTATTTTGATTTTCTTATATGAGAAAATATTTAAAAAGGTAAAGAAAGCACATTTACAAGTTTGTCTGCATTTGTTTTAGAAGTTTTTGAAATGCTGTGTTACCTTAGAATGTTATTAATTTATTTAGTCTGTGTCTTGTGGAATTTAATTTAGCCCCGCCCACTTCATAGGGTTTGCGTTGTGTCATATTTTTAAATGAATTTCCGAATTCGTTGGAAATAGCCATCTTAAACTGCTGAAATGGTTTCTTCTGAGATGGCTTTCTAATTTTTTGTATTTGACTTTTTGATACCCGTGATGGGTTTGATATATTTTTTTAAGTACTTGACTTAATATGGTATTATACAGACCATCTATTGAATTTTCCATATAGCCAATGGCTATATGGAAATATGGCTATATTGACGATAACTTTCACATATTTGAAATGAACCTTCTCGATGCCGATACATCTTACGTTAAAATCAGTTGAGTGGTTTCTACTCTGTGAAGGGACTGAACAACATAGCTGCATCAACTATTTTGTGTCTGGTTCTTGTCCAAAATTACTCAAAAAATATAGTCTAAGTATATATTCATTTTATTTATAAATATTGTATTTATCATAAACTTATCTCTCCCATTTATATATGAAATTAACTTTTAAGAGTACTCTAATATTTTTCCCCACTTCAGCGGCTATCCAAGCGCTTTTTGTTTTCTAAAGTTCAATTTTACTATTCTTTGAGGCTTTTTTAATAGTACTATGTTGCTCAGCAGGGATTCCTAAACAGGTAAACTCAAAAAAATTATTTATCGTCATCAAATCATCATATCAAAAAAAATTATCAAAATAACTGACTGGTATAAAAAATTGCCAATCAACTTTATTTGTATATATGTATGTAATAAATAATAAATTTTAAATTCAACAATCTGGCACCAAATCTTGTCAAAAGAATTGCTGTACCTCCTAGGTGCTCCCGTTTTAGATGATTCCATACCCTGCTTTATCAATGATCAAATACAAAAATTTTGCTAGTCTTCAGACAAACTTTTCAAAAGTAATTCCCACATGGCTCTCCTCATTGTCCGCTTTTGTCTTTTCGTTCCAAAATTTACATATGCTCTTCGCTGTTCTCAGCTTTTTAAAGTTTAAATGCTTTTAATATCTGTAGACAATATTCTCAGAAATACATTATCTAAAATATTAAATTGCTCCTTTGTTGATGACAGGGTCTGGAATCAAGCCTCACTTCCTATCTGTTATGGAGGCCTGGGCATTCGCAAAATCTCGAGTGTGTCACTGCCTGCTTTTCTCTCGTCAGCCTACAGCACGGAAAACCTTTTCCTATCTGTTATTCGCCCTTCCTTAAGATCGGTTGAGGTGCCGTGCTTGACTGATGCTCGAAATGCTTGGTTATGTGTTTGTCCGAGTACTAACCTGCCTACCTCGACCTTTTCTCAGAAACACTGGGATGAGCCTCTATGCAAAATTGTTCATTTACAACTTTTAGATTCTTGCAGTACCGAAAAAGATCGGTCTCGCCTCCTAGCTGTTTCTGAGAAGGAGTCAGGATACTGGTTGAAGGTAATACCTTCAAAAAACTTAGGAACCTTCATTGACAATACCACACTTTCTCTCATAGTATCCCTTTGTTTGGGGGCCAGGACTAACCTTCCTCACGTTGCCGCTGTGGTGATCTCGTGGATGTACTAGGTCACTACGGTTTATCCTGTTTACGTAGTGCGGGCCGCATGTCACGACATGCTGCCTTGAATGACGTCATTCGGCGGGCTCTTGTCGCCGCTAGCATTCCTGCAGTCTTAGAGCCTGTAGGTATCGCGCGCAGCGACGGCAGGGGACCGGATGGTTTGACGCTCATTCCTTGGAAACTTGGAAGATCGCTGGTGTGGGATGCCACTTGTGTCGATACACTTGCTGTTTCCCATGTACCGGCGACTTCCAAGTTAGCAGGTGCCGCGGCCAGCACTGCCGAGAACTTGAAGCGGCGTAAGTATGCCACCCTCTCTGAGAGTTTCATATTTGCGCCCTTTGCAGTCGAAACTTTGGGTCTCTGGAGCCCCGAAGCCTATCGACTGGTTTCTGATATTTGTAAGAGACTGGTCGAGGCTTCGGAAGACCGCCGGGCTGACAGCTTCTTCCGCCAACGAATCAGTTTGCCTATTCTAAGAGGCAATGCTGCCAGTCTGCTGGGTACCTTAAGCAATGACAGCTTTCTAAGGGCAACTTTGAGGAAGTCTATTAATTAAGTTAATGTGTAGTTTTAAAAACTTAAAAAGTACATACATACGTTAATGTACTGTTTTGTTATTAATAAATTGTAACATAAATTTTTTATCATTTATTACATTTGTCCCTGTTCGGGTGCCAAATGTATTAAATTAAAGAACTTCGACAAATTAATTTTTAAATGTAGTTAAATTATTTCATATAATGTATAGTACATATAAAATGAGCAAAGGAATGCTTAGATGGTTCGGGCACATAGAAAGAATGTGTGATGTGATGAAAGACCGATAAAGAAAATCAGAGCGAAAGTGCTGGTAGCAGAAAACGAGGAAGACCAAGGCTGACTTATAAAGATGAAATAGCCAGTGTTAGTTGACGGAAATGTCAAAAGCACCTGCATACCTAGGCGAAAATGTGTGAGCAGAATGATGAGATTCGAGTAGGCGAAAGACGTATGTAAGGACCGCGACGCTTGGCGCTCCGTCGTCTCTGACTACCCCGTTAGGGATACAGCGTAATATTACATACACAATTAATAAGTAAGATAATATGTAACGGTTAGAAAAATACATTACAATAGATCACTGCTAAAATAATAACCCACATTTTTGGTTCGTTGTAGTTGGGCCGTGTCAAGGTAGGATTTGTGAAGAATTACTAAAATCTTTAGCTATTTTCCGCTCAAACTCCAAAAACCACCAATCGACACGTATTTCGCCTCTCAACGAAGCATCCTCAGGATATACCAGAGATCGTACTCGGTCAGCTTGCTTCAGCTTCTGCAGCTTCAGCAGCAGCATGGATTCGGTGCTGGTAAGCTGACTGAGTCCGATCTCTGGTATATCCTGAGGATGCTTCGTTGAGAGGCGAAATACGTGTCGATTGGTGGTTTTTAGAGTTTGAGCGGAAAATAGCTAAAGATTTTAGTAATTCATCACATGAAATGGATTTCCGCAAAGTAACACCTGAGTCTATACAATAAGTAAGGTAGGATTTTATTGTGTATTGATGGTTTGTTCGTCTAATTCGTCCGTCCCATTAATTTTCAGTTAATAAACTCAGTGCTGTGTGAGCTAACTAAAGAGATGGATATAGATAGTGATGCTGTTATAATAAAACTGCATGGCCTGATCCACCATGATGACAAAGTCGCACTCAAATCGATCACTACACAGGTAAGAATTGATATTATTTTAGGGTTTTTGAGCCATAATGGAACGAAGGGAACCCATGTAGTTACATGGTTGGAATGATTTTTTTAAATACTTTCCACACTTTTCAAAATCAATTGTGACGATTTCAGATGAAACTCGAAAATGCTGTTGGCGACCGGGTATTCGGTAGTTTTGCTGAGAACTTATCATTTCTGCTGAGTTGCTTGCAGAGTGGTACTGACAGACGATGTAAAAGCATGGTATTTCTACTGGAAGAGTTTGACATGTTTTGTCATACTGGGAAGACTCAGGCATTGCTCTATAACTTATTTGATATCACACATATGAAGCAGGCTCCTATGTGTGTCTTTGGTGAGTTGCATTAAATACGTAAATAATATTTCACCTTTGGTGGTAAGATAAGAAACACAGTTAGGTATCGATTTTTCAACATCATTCTGTAATAGGAAATGAATTAATGATGAAGGAAGGAAGTAACGAAATGGTTCGGACACATAGCAAGAACGTCTGATGAAAGATTGACAAAGAAAGGCTACAGAGCCAGAATGAGTGAGTCGTTCCAACGGTTTTGTCGTGGAAACATACAAAAAACACTTTCATACAAAGTTCTCCCTTTTGTTAGTGGAATTTTACAAAAATGCGAAACACGCGTCTCATTATATTTAATAAGAAATGTTTGTACTCAATTTCGGATTAAAGATATTTATTTCTCATAAGAATATGTTACATTCACTTAAATGAGAAAATTTTATTTACAGCATGATTTATACAATTATGCATTTGACCAGAGTGATGGCAATGGCAGACGCGGAGTCTAAACATACCCAACTAATAGTATTCCTCTGATTTCTCTAAATGCTTCTGAAGTTGGTGTTTAAATGTGGCTAAAGTTACGGAATCCCTAATAACTTTGGACAAGGTGTTATATAATTGTACTCCCTCAAACATGATGTTTTTTACCATATTCAATTCACAACTGTATTTCCTTCTGTATAAAAATTTCATACAAAGATCACCCCCCTTATGTAAATTTCCAAAAATCCGTTCTCATCAGGCCCCACATTACACAAACTATCATCAGACCAAATTTTATGATTCCATCTTTTGTAGTTTTAGAGATTTAATAATTAATTAGTCAGTGAGTGAGTGGTATTTCGCTTTAGATTACTTTAAAAGGAAGATTAGGTTTTGGTTTAAAACTACTTTCAATGGAACAGTAGTGCCTAAATGCTCTGTCCACCCGGAAAGGGAAATGGCGCAAAAATATTTATTAGGTATTATTATTATAAAAGTGAAGAAAGGAATGCTTAGAAGGTTCGGGGACATAGAAAGAATAAATGATTAAGATGAAAGACTGACGAAGAAAATCTACAGAGCGACAGCGAGTGGTAGTAGAAACCAAGGAAGACCAAGGCTGACTTATAAAGATCAAATAGCCAGTGTGTTAGTTGACGGAAATGTTAAAAGCATCAGTGTTCCCATATACCACGGCGAAAATGCGTGAAGAGAATGATGAGATTTGAGAAGGCGAAAGAATTATGCAAGGACCGCGAAGCTTGGCGCTCCGTCCTCTCTGACTAACCCCATTAGGGATACAGCGTGAAGATATTTATGTATGTATTACTTAGTAGCGGAATGTGTTACTGTTTCTGTTCTGTTAAACCACGTTTCATTCAATTATCATATTTTTCCAGGTATAACAAGTCGCCTAGATGTTATGGATATGTTAGAAAAACGCGTGAAATCTAGATTTTCACACCGCAATATATTCATATTTCCCAATGTTCCTGATGCTGACAGTAACCAGATCTCACCGATAGATAGATGCAAAAATATAGTTGTACAATTATTGAGCTTGCCTGAAACCATATCCAAAAGAAAAGTCAATACACCCCGAAAAAGGAAAAATAAGAATTACAAGAAATCGGGTATCTATCTTTGTTATATTTGCTCAGTTGTTCGTCGCTCATTAATTCTATGCAAGTATATACTAATAGTCTCGTCTCAGATCAACAAACGTAGTGGACGGAGCCATAATAAGTTGCCGTTCTTATCACCTTGTGTCTTGTTCTTATGACTTTTCGTCTCTTTCTGTCTTATTGAGCATAATCACGATAAAAACAGTTAGCTATAGCAATGGCAAACTCGCAATGTCAGTGTAATTCGTGTCAGCTCATGATCGACTTCACATACATTACTGAAATAATTTTTGACAAAATACTCGTAAATTTTAAGTGCTTTGGCTGGTAGTATTAACAGAAATAAATATATGTCATGTTCCGATGTGTATTGTTGTACTGCGACCCTTCCTTAATCACGTACATAAGTAAAAGTCTAGAAGCTCAGTCAAAAAAAATATGAAAGCGACTTCAAAAAACAAACAAAAAACAACACGAAAAGTATGAAATGACTATCCTCTATTAATCAAAACTCACAAAAATAACTTGATAAATATGATACAAATACCCATATAATTAAATTTGACAGTTACTGAACTCGATGCTAAGCCTACTAAACTAATAGACTTTTTGTTGTAGCATGTTGTGATACTTCTTCTTGGCCTTCTTCATGATGGTATTTACTATTTAATACTGCGGACTATGTGATAGATAATATATTGGTACTGTGCGGCATGTTAACGCCACAGCACTGTCGTTTACAGCTCATGTCTTATACTAATTCTTATGGCTATTTATATTGGAGATGTACGTGACAAGTTCCCTTGCAGCGATGCGGACAGAGTAATATCTGGCACATAGCACTTTGATTTGGCACCATAAAATAATACAACCAAATTGAGAATCTCCTCCTTATTTTGATGTCAGTTGATAAATGACACCTCTTAGAGCAAATACTCCGTCCATTTTGATTCTTCGTCTGAGCTAATAATGCTAGCGACGCAAATGTCAATTCCTCAGATACCAGGTACACTCAGGCTTGCATAATAACATGCTGCATTTGTAATCATAATATTTACAAGTGGTCCAAATGTGACCGCTAATACAGCAAATAAAATAAACGCATTTTTCCCTTTATATACACTCCACAAACTCGAAACAATTTACAGCTTACAAATCACAGGAAATTCACAGCTTAAAACTCATTCAGTCAATCCCTTACTAATTATTTGTTGGCAACATTTTAAGATTCTTTGGCAACGATCGTCCGTGTGGTCAATATGAGTAAAAAGGTACAAAGTTTTCTCTTCACGTATAATATACATCGAAATTGTTTTACTACTTCTGTTTGTCCGTGGACCCCTCAGGATAGGCTCACAGACCCTAGGGTAGGAAATCCTGTCCTAGACCAGAATGTTAACATATTGTCATATTTTTCAGAATCTGAAACAACAGGTACTAATGATGAAAACTTTTCCATACCAGATGAAGTGTTAGCTAAATGCAAAGTAGATGGAGAACAATTTTCCAATTTGGATAGGAATTATATACAGGACTGGAACATTCAATTAAAGAGTATAGTCGAAGATGAAAAAGTAATAGATGCATTGGAGAAATTTTGTTACTATGTTGTCAATGAACAAATACTTAGAAATGTGTTGGTAAGTGGTTATAATTAGGATAATAATGTAGTGTTTTATAATATTATCTGTTATTTAATTGTCGCAGATTGCCATGGTGTTTTCTTTAGTAAAACATATCTATTGTGATGTTTTGACAATTTTACTTCAATGTATATGTTATAGACCAAGTGATTAATGACGGCATTATTCGTAATGCCCGGGCATTATGATTATACACAGATATTATAATTGCATAAAATGCATTTGCATGTTTTGGTTGGTGTACATACTTAATGGCAAATATACTTATGCGGCATATTTTTACTATTTTGCAGTTATCCATAGTTTGTTAAGTGTAACTGATTCATGAATGGCACAAACCAAACTTTGCCCGAGACTGTATCTGCTTATAGCATCTAAATTAAAATACTGTCCAGTAACTTCGTTCTTAGAGTGTTCTTTCTTTACTTATAAAATCATTTTAAGTGATAAAAGACAACCTTGCAACTGAATATTAAGAGAATTACCTAGGTGGAAGTGTGTGAGGAGATTGATAAGGTTTGAGGAGGCGAAAGAATTCTGTAAGGACCCTGATGCTTGACGCTCCAGCCTCTCTGACTATGCACTTAGGGATACAGCATGAAGATATGTTGTTTGTTTCATAATTGTAAATATTAATAAACCCAGCGAAAGTTGTTAATATTGTATTTTTTTTTTTTATTTAAAAATAATCATAGTTATATTTGTTATAATATTATGTTTTCACACTTTTATAAATAATACTTTAAGCATATTATGTCCTTGATATTTGCACGCACATTTCAGCCTTGTACGGTACATATAACCCGGTGTATATAATAATCACTTCTTATCACAGATTAGACTTCTTATATTTCAGTTCCAAATAGTTTCAAAATTGTCCTCAACCAAGCCATATCTTGAGATATCAGATTTCATAACGACCATAGACAAAACCGTTGCTCCTGAACATAGAGTAAAGATGTTACAATCATTGTCTATACTCGAGTTGTCTTTGGTCATAGCCATGAAACACGGAATGGAGATATTCGGTGGACAACCGATGAATTTTGAAATGGTTCTACACAGGTATGTATAGACTAGAGCACTGTCCGTTCTTGTTTGGCTGGGTATTTTAATTTTACGAAGTATAATGATGTAATTAAATGTACTTGATTGAGTTTCTAGTTCATGACTGAGTTTTTTGTAATCAACTGAGTTTGTTGTTCCCGTCTGACTTTCTTGTTCATGACTGGGTTTCTTGTTCTACTCTGAATATCATGCCGGTTTTTGTCAGTACAGATTTTTCTGAACTGGTATAGATTTGACTTCAGTAATATTTAACGTGGCTAACTTTAGTGAATTATTTTAATTGTAATGACTCATTGTGAGAGTTGATAAGGTACGTGTTTTATGTAACATAGTTATATACATATAAAGAGTAGATGTGAATTTATAGGTATACAAAATTTGCAAACGCTAATTCGTCAGCGCAAACAGTGCCTCGTCCAGTGATCTTGAAGGCGTTTGAGCATTTGCAGGCATTGGAAATTATAATGCCAGTTCGATCTTCTGACTCAATATACAGTATGAGCGAAACTACAGCAAGTAGGGTCCAGAAAGAATATCAATTGTACACCCTGGCCATCCTTCCGGAGGACTTACATGAAGCCGTGAAGGGTTTCAAGGCTCTGCCCACAGAAATCAGCCACTGGCTTAATAATTCTGTGGATTAAATACATCATTAACCATTATATAGTTTCCAGTGAACCCGTAATTAGAGGCTTTTTGGAGTGGCGCACGTGATTAAGGGTTGTCATTTACCTACTCTGGTGTAATAAACTTATTTTTAGAGACCTAAGAAATTCGATTTCTAAAAACATGTACGCTGGTCAGAGGCCTTCTATATTAGAGGCCCATTACATTACTCTATTTGCCCCCACGTTTCCGATGGCTCTAGTTTTAATTAAGACATGTCAGTGCTTTTAATTACAGTTTTTTTTTAAAACAATTATGTCGACAATAATAAAGTTTTTGAGATTACATGTAATTCTAACACATAAATAAACAGTACAACCTAAATTTATAAAGATTTAAGAATATGAAAGTTAGCTAAATATTTATTTCTATATTGGTAGGAATCTTGTTAACTAGCAACACAGTGCATTCGAAGACTGAATTTTTATTAGTATTTAACAAAATAAAACATTAAACAAGAAATATTTTGAGTTTTATTTACTTAAATAACATTAATACCTTACATAATTTTTTTAAACATAAATTATATCACATAGAATGCTTATAGAGTTATAGTAGTTTGGAATTCATAAGATAGCAAAATTCATTTGTTTAACTATGTGGTTAGTTCTTATTCTCTAAAATATAGGTCTGTATTTCAGAAACAGATACAGATATAGTATTTAAGTGTTAATCGATTGTTGTACAACAATGTGAAAAAAGTACTTCAAGACATAAAAACTAACCATTTTGTTTAATTTTTGTTGTACAAGATTTACAGATCAGATTTTTAATTCAGTTTGATTAATTATTATGATGGAATTTTGGCAATTTTCAGATCATGTATCATCCTTTTGTAATTATCATGATGTCATGTGATATCAGTATCATCTTGTGGTCAGCGTTTTTATTTCATTTGCATTCGGATTATTATTTAGAATATTGCGTGCACTTCACTACCATTTTGTAGTTTCGCGAGTATATCGGAATGAAAGTACAATTTATTGCTTGAGACCACGGCCGATGCAACTCGGTCGAAACGTCAAGCCAGAATAAAAAGGTAACCGCGTTAAATTTTCCGTTTTAGATATATTTTATAATGCAACGCGAAAGTTAAAAGTTTATATTTCTAAAACATAACGCCATAATGTTAAAGTTCATAAGACCAATATTTCAAATTTGCCCACGAAGTTACAAAATGGCGAAAGCCGCAACAAAATTCTGTAGTATAATCCATTAAGATTCGAGAGCAAAAATTTAAACTATAGGTATCTATATGTATTATTCAATCCAAGGCAGATTCGCTCTTTTCAAATCTTCCTTGTAATCGTCATCATGAAATCGATGTCTGAATCGATCTTCGCTTGTATTAATTTCTCCTAATTCTTCCAACTCTGTCACAGTTAATTCTCTGAATTTTTTATTTTTTGTCTCGTCTGATATAGCTTTTGAGTTACCATCATCATCTATTTCTTTATTTCTACTGTCATTAAGTTCTTGAATAACAGAGTCTACATTTCTGTGAAGTTCGTTGTCAGTGTTGCCAGGATATTTGTTTAAGAATCCGTTAGTTTTCGTTTTTGGTGGGGTTTCGTCGTCGAAGGCGTGACTCGTGAAGATTTGTAAGTTTTTGTTGATTTTACCTTTATTTTTCTTGTTATTTAAATAAGCCTGTAAATGAAAAGATATTTATAAGTTCTACAGTTGTTATAATACTTTATTTCTATGACACAATGTTTACTATTGAGTCCGTTCACTTATCAGAGATAATTTGAATATTCCTAAATATATTTTATTTCTAATTTTAATCGAAGATTACAACGACCCGTGTTCCAGAAAGGTACTCAGGTATCAATCTCTGATTAAGCACTGTTATTAAGTGAAACCGCAATTTGCGATGGATATCAACATTTCTTTGTAACTATTCTCGAGCAGAAATTCATACATAAGTATCTTTCTGGAATATTAACCTAACAATTTTATAGTAATAGAAATGTATCAAATGCTTATCCTTTTATCACAGACCAGGTAAGCCCATAGATGACGCTACGAGTAATTTCATAATGAAAATAAACGTCCAAATTTTGCGGGGCGCGCGGCGGGATGGTGTGCTGTGATATGATTGGTCACATCAAGATTGTATGTTGAATATTCGAGAGCGGATAGGCGAAGATCTGTGGGCGTGATCTTTGTTTAAGTAACATATAAAACTATGGGTAGCAGCAGGCAGAGTTTACTGGTCTGTGACTAGGCCAAGCCCACCAAACTAATAGACTTTCTGTTGTTGCACATTGATTTGGCATCGACTTCAATACCTGTCAAATTTAATTATATAGGTATGTGTATCGTATTTATAAAGTTATTTTAATTGTACTTGAGTTTTGATTAGTAAAGGATAGTTATTTTATACTTTTCAGTGTTTTTTTGAAGGCGGTTTAATTTTTTTTTTTAATATTTTTTTATTTCTCCCTTTTGACCTAAATAACTATCTAGGGCAGGTCTGCAATTAACTTCATTCTAATTCCGGAGCGCAACGATATACAAGAGGATCATCAATATAAATAAAGGTTATAACCAGGTCGTGTTATCTAGTGTTCTTCGAAGTCCAAGCTCTAATATCGGTGAAATTTAAATGGGACCACCTCTGAAGTATTACCTACCAAACGTAAAAAGAATTTTCGAAATCGGTTCATAAATGACGGAGTTATGAGGTAACAAACATACAAAAAAAAAACAAAAAAAAGCAACATACAGACGAATTGAGAACCTCCTCCTTTTTTTGAAGTCGGTTAAAAATAGTGTGACTGTACATTATGCTTACTGTAAGCATACAATACGTCAATTTTTATATACGTCCAAACACTTATTTCATTCAGTCTAGTAATGAAGGTAGTGAAAAATCTTCACTGACCTCATAGAGTTTGTCGACAACGAGGCTGTGTCCAGTATTGACTCCAACGCCACCTACATCTTCTATGCTGCTCGAACGGTGGTATGGTCTGAGGGCTGACACAGCGCGGGACACGCCCACCTGGTGAGAAAGATTTTATAACTATGATGTAGACTTTTTGGCGGGAACAGGAGAAGTGAGGTTGACATTTTGTTTATATTTTCTATTTTTTTACATTTTTGGGAGTTTTAAAGTACAAAAGTGATAGTATATGGTGTTTTAAAGTTCTGTATAGGTGAAAAGAATGGAGTAAGTCTAAATAAACATGCGTAGCTGCAGTTCTCGCGCTCTTCCAAGAAGTCCTTTATAACTTCAGTAAAGCCTATTATCACTTTACTGGAGGAGTTTTACGATAAGAAAGAACTAATTTACTTGTGATTCTATTCTACTTATTAATACGTGACATGGGCAAATGCGCCAATCTGTGCGCCATGCCATGAAGAAAGAAGAAACAAAAAAAAACTATGATGTGTTAAGGCTCAAATATATTAATATATTAAAAGTCTAATCTTATTCATTCTTCCAACTAAGCATGTTTTAGTGTTGCGTTTTTTGCTTTATTTTTTAGTTTATTTAGAAATTATAGTTACCTGGCCATGTCGTATCCTGTGCTCAGTCAAGTCAGCACCGAGTAGTTCTTTGTAAGGATCCATCCTTATCGGCATGATCTTGTCTATGACCCATAGCAAGACCATAGTGACTAGAGATGCCCACGTCATTAGACACACGCCTGTGAGCACTTGTACTCCTAGGAGATACCATCCGCCACCTACAAATATTGTTTGTCTTTGAACACACACGTACTGAAACTTCGAATTTGGAAAGTTTCAGTGCTAAATTGCAGTTTCGGTTTTGGCAGCAAACTACCGAAATTGTGACCGAAACTATGTTCGTGACTTTCGAGTTGTCTTCGCTGGCGATTAGTATAGGAGAAGCTACCATAATCCGCAACATATAATATATACCAGAACAAAACTATTTATGAAATAGCTGTTTCTGTGACAAAAACATGTTTGCAATTAGCTAAAATGAATGAAAGCTTGAAAAATCTACAACGGAATTAGGCTTAATCTACATTGATGCGGATGAGAATGAAAGGGAATGTACGAGAAGTCGCGAGAATCCTCGGGAATTCTCGCGACTACGCTTAAAGGGCCTTACTCACGGTGCAATCTGTCTAGCAATTAGCAGTGAGTAAGCCCTTTTAAAGTTCAGTGTACGGTTAAAAAAGTGTTCAGTTCATTTGTCGCACTGCGCTTCACTTCTCGCTCTTCCCGCTCCTCCCGCGGATTTCCTCGACTTCGCCGACGGTAGTCGTGCGAATTTTCGATATCGCTCACGAATTCTCGGGAAGACATGCTACGTATTTGATCAGGTATCTAATTTGTACGTTATACTTCATAGAGATAATGTTCAAAATCTTATGCATAAAAGATTCGTTTTGCTTGCCTTCCCTTCTCATCAGCGCCAATGTTGATTAACCCTTACCTCAAAAGAAAGTTTCGACTTTGGTTGTAGAACTAGTTTCGTTCGGAAACTAGGCCAGATAATATATTGGAATCATATTTTTTATAGTCAATGTCAAACCTCCTAGTGGAGTAAAAATATTTAACTGGTTCTCTATACTTTCTAAACATGTATAAATAAAATTGAAGTGTCTGTCTGTGATTTCGAAATAAAGGCTTTTTCTTAAGCTTATATGGTTTGCACAGCACAGCTAATTTTATGTATAACTACCCACCTTTAAACAAACCAGATCTTCCATTGGTGGTGTCCATTGGAATAGGATTGTCAGCGAACAGTCCTACTGCGACAACGCCTGAAAATTATGACAGTTTAATTTTTCACGACTTCTTTATAGTACAGGTCTTTATAGTATCACAAGATTTGGTCATTAAAATGTTAGGAATCGAACCCGAGACCTTCGTTACAAAAGGTAGATGCGCTTTCAAAATAATACTATTATTATTTGTTATGTCAAAAGCACTCGTATACCTAGGCGAAAATGTGTGAGGAGAATGATGGCAGTTGAGGAGTCGAAGGAAGTATATAAGGACCGCGAAGCTTCGCGCTCCGTCCTCTCTGACTACCCCTTTAGGGATACAGTGATATACGTAATTCTTCTGTACATGCTTTGTCACTGAACTCTAAATGGCTGGACCGATTTGGACGAAATTTTTTAGCGTTTGAGTTTGTCTCTGTATGGTTTAGATTTACAATTGAACCTGCTAATAGTAGGCAAGCCAATGTTCGGGCACGACAACGTCTGTGGGGTCCGCTAGTTAATGATAACCTGTATTGCAAATTATTCAATACTGTGGAACCTGAGAGGTCCAAAGGCAGTGGAATTAAAGTTTAATTTAATTAACTTTATTTATTAGGAGAAAATAAAACAAAGGCGGTGGAAGCACGAACATGGTACAAAAAACACAACAAGATGGCGACCAATAGCGACTACAGAAGAGCTATAGTAGCATTAAAGTTTTAACCACAGAGTATATACTTAATTAAACAGAAATACCAATAACATTGCTGTATTACAACAAATACAAATTTTTATTAAGTTCTATTCTAAATCATATTTTAATATGGTAGCTGCTGTGGGTGGGTTTGCTCACCTGTTGGGTATTTCGTGAAAAGCCATCATTTCATGAAATAGCCATTACGATTCTATTGTATCTGTCATATCGTTAAATGTAAATCGTTTGACGATTCGCTATAGTTACTTGGGCACATCTGTAGGATGTCTAAATTCTTCCTACTTAATATTATAAATGTGAAAGTTTGTATGGATGTTGGTTACTCTTTCACGCAAAAACTACTGAACGGATTTTGATGAAACTTCACAGTAATATAGCTTATACATCAGAATAACGCATAGGCTATATTTTATACGGAAACAAAGTCGCGGGCAAAAGCTAGTTAATAAAATTAAATGCAATATGCTAGATGACTGCTATTAAATGTGATATATTTTATACATTGTATTAAAATAATTAAACGTTTTGATTACAATAAAAAAATAATAATTAATAAATGGCGGCGTTTTACGTAGTGCCCAGGCACTTCATGATATGCCCAACTCTACGACCGAACGACCGCATATAAATATAAATTCTGCTTATAGTTCGACACTAACATTATTTTAATAATTGAAATTAAGTTTTGAAATAACCGATATTAATGGAAATGTACGTTAAATACTAGGACGTCGCCCTAGTTTAAATAGAATAAATAATTTCAAAATATAATAAATATAGGTATTGTCAACAGTTAATAATAAATTATTATTAATTGTTGACATTCTATTAATATTATTATTAATAATCAATTACGAAATATGATTTATCCACTGTTCACAGAATCATAAAAGCCAGGCTATTGGTAATATTCGTTTTAAATTACCTGTGACTGTTACTTTAATATATTTTAATTCTTATAGAATGTGTATAAAATCTGTAAATGACTGTATTTTTACTCGACATTGTATTACTTAATTTTTCAAGAGCTATGATTTTTGAGTGAATGAATGAATAAATAAATAAATATGCTGCTTACCCCACAATCCACAAGCGCCGTGAACAGCTGATGCTGACACGGGGTCATCGACATGCAGTTTGTCGAACAGCGAGGCACTGAGCGAAGCCACCAATGCTCCCACCATACCTATCAGCAGTGCCTCCCAAGCGCGGTAGAGGAAACATCCAGCTACAGAAAGAATAGAATATCCCGGATAGCTATAAAGTTGCAGCATACTTGTTTTTTTTGTATTGTAAATTGTCGAGTCAAGAATGAGGCAAGTTTTATGACATTTAGTGTTTAAAATATATGGCAAATATTACATTAAAGCTTTTGACAATATTACTGCAATCTTATTACTTTCAGTATTTATCAAGTCCTTGAATCTTGTTTACTTTGGTACTTACTTTTGTATATATTACCATATAATTGCCTTCTGGTACGATGATGGAGTATCGTGCCTGAATAACTTCAGTACAAAAGACTTTGTCAACATTCTATCTTAGCCACGTGGTAACTAGAAAGTTTAATTGAAACTCGCTATAAGTGTACACTGAAGCATTGCAAACTTGGCAAACGTCTGGTTTTTTAAGTTAGCTATCTAGAATGGTTCTAAAACGTGTGCGAATCCTATAAATTCATTATCTATCATTACCATGGTTACCAGTTAAGAATAAGCGAGACAAAAATTCCATACCCATTCCCATATCCTTTCTATCTCGCAGACCATCTGTGTTGTAACTCGTAGCGGCTAGACAAGTGGTGCTTGCTGGCGTTACCGCTTGTCAAAAGTGCCAATTGGCTACTTTTTATATAGCGTTTTCACACGACTACTTTTCGTTGGATTTAATAGAAAATTAATAACGTTTGACTACAAGTTTAAAATTAGTTTTGGTAGATCACGTGGTATTTGGCATTCTATTCTATTGGCGTTTATGACAATTGAGCCACTTGTCTAAGCCCCCTGAGCGGCTAGACAAGTGGCAAAAGCTTCGAACAATTGAAACGCTTGGTGACGTTATTGCTCATCAAAATTAACATTTGGGTACATTTTATACGGCGATTTTCACACGACTTTAGCTTTCGTTTGATTGAATAGAAAGTTAATAATGTTTGACTACTAATTTCAAATTCGTTAAGTTAGATCACATAGTATTTGTCATTCTATCCTACCACTATTCTACTAGCGTTTGTGACAATTGAGCCACTTGTCATAGCCCTCTGAGATTGTCTTTGTAGGTACTTACCATATCTTAAAGGTTTCCAAAGACAAAACTCACCGGTGATAGACACGAGAGCTCCGAGGATACTGTTAATTAACTCCATGACCTCGGCCCGACCTTTGTTTTTCACCAGTGTGAATAGCAGTCCGAAACATCCCCCTCCGAACGATCCCATCATGGTCATGACCGCTGCTTTCGCTGCGTACTGCCATTTAGCTCCGCTGACCTGCGTCGGAAATAAATACATTCATGTAACATCCTACTAATGTTATACGAGTAAATGCGAAAGTTTGTGAGGATGGATGAATGGATGTTTGTTACTCTTTTACGCAAAAAATACTCAACGGATTTTAATGAAACTTTACAATAATATAGCTCATACATCAGAATAACACATAGGCTATAATTTATAAAGATATTATGTGTCTTTGAATTTCACGCGAACGACGTCGCGGCCAAAAGCTAGTAATATGTAAGCCTATGTCCATCTGGAATAATGTAGGTACCTTTCAAACGTTGAAATAATTTTTCAAATAGGTGCAGTGGTTCCGGAGATTATAACACAGAAACAAACTTACAAAATCCGCACTCTCTCTCTCTCACTCTTTATAATATTCGTAGGTATAGATCTTATCATGTACGATTAATGTAAAACTTATTTTGACGAAGGTTTCATTCTTGGAATAGGTTTTGAAACTTTGGGCCATAAAGTTAGTATAGATACTGGCGTATAAACATACAACCAGTGCGAGTGAGAATATTTTCTTTTATGATAGAGCCACGAGTAGGAAAGAGACAGCGAACGGACGCCATTGTAACCAGTTTTGAATGACAGGTCGTCCACAAGTCGTCACGCGGTGGACACTTGGCTTATTTTATGTTATTCCTATTTTATTTCAAAGAAGTACTGTATTTTTCAATAATGATTAGGTACGTGTTTTGTATGTGATAGTGATATTAGTATTACATATCGCAATAATCAAGGGAATCATTCATTTCATATGTGACAATGACAAATTAAAAATCATTACGCGTCAATGAGCTCTATGTCCATCTATACGCCAGTATATACTAAGTTTATGTTTTGGGCCATTTAGATTGTAATTGTCAGATTTTCCTTCATACGACCGTATTTGTAACGTTGCGTGAATATAGCTTATTAAGGCCATTTTGTTTAACTCATTTAATTTTAAAATGGCTGACGTTTACGTACAATCAAACCCTAACAACGCTATAGGATGGCAAATAACTCCGGCAATTTGAGTTAATTGGTTTTCAGTTAGAACATTATTCATTCAGGTAACTACGTTTTGAAATTAGCGTGCTTTTGTTCGGGTGACCTCGACTTTGAAGCCTACTACTAAGTATAAGTTATTTAGATTAGACAATTTAAATTAGTATGTTTAGCATAATAAGTACAGCAGGAAAAATATAGATACTTTTAAAGAGAGACATTGTGGAAAGCCAAGGTCACAATTTACCTAATTAAATTTAAAATTAGAAAAATAAAACAACTTTCTTTTTTTGAACTCGCTCAAGAACTCATCTAGTTTCATATAATTACTAAGAGTGGGGTTAGCAGTTAGTAGGTAATCATACTTGATTACAGAGTTTCTCGCCTGTTTTTCTCATACTACTAGTTTTTCTACTTCGGTGTTAGATTTATCTATAAAAATTTCTTGTTATGAAGTTAGCTCGTAAATTATTTTATATTTGGATAGTATTTTGTTCTTAACATTATCACCAATGGCTTTTTTTCTACGAATTTTAAAAATTCATAACTTTTTCTTTCATACAAAAAAAAAATACAATAAATGTTTCTGAAAATGGCACCTACTCTACCCGATCGCTAAAGCGGCACACGTACAGCGGGGCGCGGGGGCGGCGCGGCTCTGAGGCCGGGTGCGCTTGCTCTGTACCATTGGAAATACGTACAGAATAATTACGTTTTAGATAGTATAACAAAACTCAACAAATATTTTTTGAGGAACAAGAAAAAAGTCGTAGAACAAAAGTTGTTTGGTATGATGACAGGAATTTTGCATTAAGAGGTTATTAGTATTTTTCAATAAACCATGTATAAAAAGGATCTCATTTTCTAACTGCTTTATATAATAGCACCTTAATGTATTTCTTAAAAAAATAACCGATATGTAGCTTTAATAGAAGCAACCCGAGCGAGTTCTGGCCGGACCGTCAGTAGACTATAATTACCCCATAAGTGCTTCCGGAGTTGAATGCAAGCCATCCCCACCAAAGGACAAAGGTACCCATGACCGCGTTGACGGGATTGCCCAGGGGTAACGTGGCGGTACCCTTGGCATATCTGCCCAGCCGTGGACCTAGCATTACGGCAGACGCAAAGGCAGAGGAACCACCTATAATGTGTAACATAATTTACTAGAAACCTCGTATACTTTAATTAATTAATTAATACACACATAAATACCCTCACGATATACTTCTGATAAGGCAGTCAGAGTGGATGGAGTGTCAAGTATCGCGTCATTACGTAATTCTGATAGAAATAATAGAAATACTAGAAACATGTTCGGAACGGTTAACATGTACCATATATTCCCATATGATAATGTGATAGGTTTATATAAATGGAAAATGAAGTTCTTCGCAATGAGTACTTGGCGGTAAAATTTCGACCACTTCATTATAAAATTTAAAAAAATCTAGGCTATAAAAACGAATTCAATATTTGCATGTAAATACTATAAACAAATTAAGATTCCACTCAAAAGATTGACACTACTATTATATGTATAAACGCATAGAGCAGTGTTTTTCAACCTTCTTGGATACGCGATCTTTTCACAGATAGTTTTGTGACCCCCAGAACCGTAATAAAACTGGTGATTTCAAAGAGGACGTATTTAATTTTTATTCGATTGAGACTATACTGATCAAGAAACCGAGTGCATTGTGCAAATTAGTCGCGGGCGCTTTGTAGGCAGTGTTATATTTTATTCTTTGGCGCAGGAAGTGACGAATTATTAGAAAATAAATCGGCACAGGACATAGCCTTTTGACAAAAACTGTTGAATTTTTTTTTTTGCTTAGCTTGCGACCGCGACCTTTCGGGCACGACTTTGCGACCTCTTATACACTATTAATATCGGGAAACTCAAAAATATTAAATATCACGGTAAGAACCCGTTTATTTTATTGTTACAATGAATACAG
The DNA here is from genome assembly GCA_907165235.1 of Zeuzera pyrina. Lineage (NCBI taxonomy): Eukaryota > Metazoa > Arthropoda > Insecta > Lepidoptera > Cossidae > Zeuzera > Zeuzera pyrina. The sequence continues at coordinate 7,974,850 of OU015645.1, forward strand.
TTCCTCATTACGATATTCAAGATTGTTTAGGTTTTTGTTGCGATCTCCGATGTCGTCGTTAAGTAATTTATAACGATAAGTGTGGTAAAAGAAGCCAAGGAAGACCAAGGCTGACTTATAAAGATCAAATAGCTAGAGTGTTAGCCGACGGAAATGTCAAAAGCACTCGCATACCTAGGCGAAAATGTGTGAGAAGAATGATGAGATTTGGGGAAGCGAAAGAAGTATGTAAGGATAGCGAGGCTTGGCGCTCCGTCCTCTCTGACTATCTCGTTGGGGATATGGCGTGAAGATATGAGTATGAGTAAGTAGGAGCCTTTAAGCTATCTTACTTACCAACTAAATGCACAGGGCCAGATCCAGCAATGTCAACCGCTCCGAGTTTGTTTAAAAATCCATGTTTGCCCCACACCCAGCCGGCTGGTACGCAATACACTATCGTGTTTAGGAACGAGAACAGGCAGTACGCTTTGAAGTTACATCTGCGGGTAGAGTAAAGTAATTTCAGGAATTGTGTGACCCTACTGTATGCATTAACCTTGTAGTCGTATTATACTCTTAGTTAATATCCGACGAACTGGAGAGGTATCCACACCGAGACCACAAGATAATTGAGAAAAACTTCTTACCTGGGCGGCAGTCGCATCTGGCTTGGAAAGTCAGTTCTACTAACCACTACATCAACTGGCTATAGTACTTAACATCTAGACTCTGTTAAGATAATTTAAAAAAAATAATTTTCAAACTGTCTGCCGAGAATGGAGCCCGGAACCCTTGTCTTGGAGGGCACTAACCACTGCTCCCGCGAACTACATAGGCGTAATTTTAAAGCCGACTAAAAAGAAAGAATTTTGAAAGCACATGTAGCGCAGTCGAAAAATTGCGTCATTCGTGGGTCTAGAAGTTACGTTTTTCTCCTATAAAAGATACTAGCGACCTGCTTCGACTTTGCATGTGGTTAAATTAAATGTTTATTCTCTATATAAAATATATTAGCTTGTATTATTCAGAGATAACTTTCTATTAGTAAGATACATTTTAGACTCGGTTCAGCAGTTCTAATAGAGATTACCCCCTATGTACAAACCACGGAGTAAAGTACAAACAATATTTTTATAACATGTAATAATAACTATTTTATTAGTGAAGATATCAAATTACCCACCTTTCCGCCATTGCTCCACTAACAATAGTAGTGGCAGTGGTAGCAAAAGACAGTTGGAACAGAAACGAGGCGAATACGGGTCCCATGAGGGCGTCCCCCACAGGCGGGTCCACTAAGAAGTCCCCCACGCCTATAAACGGATTGGAAAACGGACCCTGGCCAAATGACATTCCGTATCCAAATATCCAGTATGTTAAACCTAAAAAAGAATAAATAATTTAAGATTTTCGATCACTTCTGTCAAATATCAAAACTACTGCGTGTCTGTTGGGTGATTGCAGAATCTCCTATGGCACGCATTTGAAGCGCTTTCACTTACACACTAAAAGTCCTGTGGGAGTCGTGCTCGGCGCACGTAAAGGTGTTTTGAGATCTTTTGAGATCTTTATGAAACGCATCAGAACTCTCCTAATGATGTGCCGAAGCATATCCCGGGGAAGGCGTAAATATCCTACCCGAGCGTCCAGTACCCTTGAAGTGTTATGATAGCACATGCGTGCTGCTGTCCTCTGAGCCACCTAATGTAGGGGATTAGAATTGTCGTCCGTGTGTCCATAACCTTGAAAGGCCCGAATGACCCCTCATGACTGATGGGAAATATCGTACTTATTTTCTACTCCCAGATTTCTCAGACTACAAAAATACAAATATGTCGCCGTCATCGAGTGTAACCCTCTCCCCCTTCCGCTTGGTGTTTTCCGTACCCAGAAGGAGGACATGGTTTTCTACGAATCTTCGCTTGTCGTCATACTCGCTACTAATACTGCTGCGGGTGAAATATATTTTTTGCAGGAGAAAACTTTAAAAGGTATCCAGCCTTTTGGTTGTTACAACTCCTCGACTCACTTTTGAGAAGCAGTGACAGTAACTTGTATAGAACAGTATCTATGTAAATGGTGCTCCTGTGTGTATTTTGTACCTACCTCCAAGTGATATGTCTGCGAGATTCTTCATCATGATATTCGCCTCGTTCTTTATTGACACGCAACCAGACTCCAACATACCGAAACCTGTGAAAAATGTTTTGTGGTAAGTTTAAAAAAATGTGGTGAAACTAAGAAAGTGTGTTTATTTGTGTTACATTACTGGATCGATTTCAAATAAATTTGGTATAGAGATAGATTGAACCGTGGGAAGGATATACGCAGGTTATTTATTTAGATTTCACTTGAGTTTCAGTAAATGTAAAGATGGTGTAGAACGGAATCTATTGTGACAAGCAGACAGACAGACAGACAAAGAATCTATGAGTTACGTTCTTGTTCCTATATAGGTCCAGCGTTAGCGAAACATTTCTGTCTTGGCCCACCCTTTATTGAAGACAAAAGTAATTAATATTTTGACATTTTCGTACAAAGGCGAGCTTATAAAAGATTTTTTCCACCTAACCCCACAAAGCGGTACGAATACTGTAGAGGGTAATTTACGAAATAAAATTGTGGCTAAGCTTTAGATGAACTACGTAAAATCAAAAACACTTTTTGAGAGTTGAGTGTAAATCACCAGAACAGAATCGGCTCTATAAGAACACTCTTTTTAGGTAGGTTAAGTTAGGTTAGTATATTGACCACAACGTGCGAGTCGAGCGAGCGAAGCGAGCCTGCCGCGGTAGCGGCCGATGAAGCGCCAGAACAAAATCGGCTCAATAAATTGACTACAGCACGCAAGTCGAGCGAGCGAGGCGAGCGGTGCCGCGGCAGCGGCCGGTGAAGTGCCAGAACAGAAACGGCTCAATTAATTTGACTGGTCAATCGCAAGAATTCTTATACTAAAACCTCAATAATACACCTCATTATGTATAAAATCATGTAAGCGGTAGTTAATCTAAAGTACTCTCATAATTGTAACTAAATACTTAATTGTAATTTGTTCTATTAAAGTTTCAAAAAAACGTACTAACGTAAAAAAATACATAAATAAATGAAAAAAATAGTTATGTAAACATATATAAATACATACATACATAATACATACATAAAAAACATACAAATACATACAAAAAATACACAAATATCTAAAGATGTGATATGTCACTACTTATCACTTCGTTAGATAAAGACCGCTTCTTTAAAGACCACTTCTTTAAAGACAACTTCTTCGTCTTTTAAACGTTTCTCGAAAGAATTTAACTATATCTATATCATAATTTAGTAGCTCGTTCAGTGAAGGAGTTATAGTAGGACTGAAAGAGCTGTACCTATGCTGCTTTTCACACATTTTGTGCAATTACAAATGATAATACTAACAATAACATCAGCTGTCTAAAAACTTACCTGTCTGCATGGTGAATATGATGAATGATGATGTGAGGATCCAGTTGGTGTCTTCAAGGTCTATTTCGAAATTTTCCTGCAAACTGACAGTGGTATTCGTCAAATTTGGTGATCGTAACCCGATATGGGGATACAATGTCTCATTCCAATCCATTTTGAATTTTTTCTTATATGTTTTATTTGTAGTATTTTTAAACTAAAAAATAGTTTGCGGAATTCTTGCTTTATCGAGTATAGATACGAGTATCTAGTCACTTAAAAATATACTATATTTTTTAAAACATTTTTTAATTAGATATACGGATGTATTTTTTTTTCATTGGCACTGATTTTTATATTTTAATAATTATTAGAACCATGTAATTAGACGAATTCAAGACAACATTTTATCTAATTTCGGAGTTTGAAATAAAAAAAAAACATAACTTAATTTATTTGAATATGGAACGTTTTAAATTAAAAACAAGAATGTCTGTACACCGTGACTGATTTTACAGAAATGAGAAAATTATACGAATCTTTGAGTCTTTAAGTAGGAAACTACTCGTACATTGTGTATTTAGGTATATATGTATGGTATACAGTCATGTGTATTTGTAAGTAGAGCTTACGTTTTCAATATGCATGGTGTCCTCACGTGATTACTGTCGTTCTTGTTGTAGTTGCCAGCCTGCCATGTCACGTATTGTATTTTGCGTAGCGTAATAATATGTAAAAGATCAAATTTGATCGCACTCACGTGATTAGTGTTCTATAGGCATAGATTAGGTTAATTATGTACTAGATCCTAATATTAATAATTTATGTTACTGAAGTCTACAAGGATGTAAGAGGCTAAAACTCAAACGCAAAAAACTACCTTCATTGCATGTAATTGCATCTTTAATGTCACCAACGCGTACGCTAGGGGCGTCAAAAAATTAATTATACTTATTTACATGTGAGTGGGTTTAAACGAAATAAAATACCTAGGTACGTATAAGATATTCAAATTATAATACTTTAAAGAACGAATTTCTCTCCCACTTGCAAGAATTACCATTAAAAAGGTTATTGAACCTCGAACAGTAAACATTAAACCTAACTGAGAACCTACTCGTTTACAGTTTTTTTTACCATAAAAGACGAAAACGATAAAAGACACACGAGCAAGCAAGTCACCTGATAGAAAGTGATCACCGCTGCCCATGGACATCCGCAACGTCCGGGAAATTATGGGTGCGTTGCTGGTCTTCAAGGAGAGAGTAGGCTCGTTTCTTGAAGGTCCCTAAATTGTAATGGTTCGGGAATACCGCTGCTATAAGCTGGTTCCATAAAATTGCCATACATGGTAGAAAATGTCCGGGAAATCACTAGTGCATTGCCGGCGTATAAGGAAAGGTGGAGGATGGAGGGGGAAGCGTGATGGGCCACCGGCACTCTCACTCACCGAACGAAACACAACAGCAATAGATGTTGTTATTTTACGACGATATTCGGTGAGAGGGTGATATGCATATACATAGCATGATTCTACCACAAAATATATTAGGTACCTATACAATTGCCTCTGCATTCGCACATAACAGTAGTCCTTCAACTATGTCTCTTTGAATTTGAAACTCTTTGGCTCCTTGGGAAACACCTTCAGAAAGTTGCCCAAGTAACATGTATAAAATTCAGCTTGTAAGCTAATGACGTAAGTAGGTACAGTTACAATTTATTGAACTTTAAATGTCTGGCAACTAAGAAAATCCGAGTTCAAGCAATTAGTGCAGAAAAAGTAGATATTTAATTAAATGAATTTACTTAATGGTAGGGTTGTTTGTTTTAATATTATGTTGAATATACTAACTTTAAAAATATCTTTTTATTAATTTTAATGCACCCTCTCAAACAGCCCTTATTTGCAATATAAGTGTTTTTCCATTCCATTATGTCCACGCGCACATAACATGATTTTCAGCATGTTTTCAGACGTAATTTAGCTAACGATTTATAGGGTGAAACTCATTGACTGAGCTGAGCGATTACGTACAGAAGGTAATATAGAGTAAACAGTACTTTAGAACACTATATTGTGAGAAACGAAAGAGATTGTTCGGTATAGGATCATAGAACACATACTTATATATTATTTAATATAATCTATACATCTATATAATAGATAAGTACGAATTAAATTAAAGTGTCTTTTTGGGCTTTCGAAATAAAGGCTTTATCTAAAGCTTATAAGGTTATTCACACGTAACCAAAACCTAAACATGCTTTTTACCCGACTGCGAGAGAGGGTTATGTTTTTTGAGTGTATTTATGTATTTGAGTATGTCTGTATGTCCATTTCTTTGGCACGCTCTGTAGCCTTAACGGCTTGACGAATTTTAACATATGAGGTGTCGCAGGTAGTGGACTTTTTAGAGAGTAACCGAGACTACTTTTATATCTGGAACATACCAAATTTAACGCGGGTATAACCACGAGACATAGATTAGTTATTTAATAAATTTAAACATATATTTCTTAATTTAATTATTTACAAATTTGGCAAATAAATAATCAATGCTTTTTATCTATATTCAGCCAAAATTTCGAATTTATTGATAACTTAGACTCATAGATAAATTAAAGTATAGATATTTTTACTTACATATTGAGTAATTTAACGCTAAAGTGTAAGTACTGTGTTCACTACCTTAAATTACAATAATAGAAAAAAGAATGATATGTTACGTTAGTATATCATTGGCCAATTGCGTTTTAGCGGCTAAACGTAAGTTTTTACATGTTAAGGCTAATAGGTATTAAACTGGTTAGAATTGGTTATTACATCGTATTCGGTGGGTTTGCAGTTGGTATTTATAGAACAGTTTTGAAATATTTGTTTAAATAATAATATACATATATGTATTCCAGACTATGACCAGTTGTGTGACCCTATACTAGGCTTGTAAGTTGTACTATGGGTACCACACGACGAACTAGGTAGAAAACTTAGTTTCCCACATTGAACCTGGATCGAGAATCGAACTTCGTGTCGTGTATCGTCACGGTAACTATTATAAACGATAATATTTTAATACATACATATCTTCACGCCGTATCCCCAACAGGGTAGTCAGAGAAGACGGAGCGCCAAGCGTCGCGGTCCTTACATACCTCTTTCGCTTCCTCAAATCTCATCATTCTCTTCACACATTGTCGCCTAGGTATGCGACTGCTTTTGACATTTCCGTCGGTTAACACTCTAGCTATTTGATCTTCATAAGTCAGCCTTGGTCTTTCTTGGCTTCTTTTACTATATAGATTTTCTTCGTCAATCTTTTATCACTCATTCTTTCCATGTGCCTGAACCATCTTAGCATTCTTTTCTTTATTTTTGCAATAACGCTGTCGTGCAACCCTGTCATACTGCATCTCTTCATTGCTTATTTTGTCCGCAAGGGTGACACCGCACATACTTCTAAGAGATCGCATTTCTACTTACATTCGATTTCACGCATATCCAAACCTCACTGCCGTACAATAAAGTTGGCACCAACACCGCATTGTGTATGGCCATTTTGGCTGAGTTAGATATATTTACACTGCCTATTTTTATAATAGTATTATATTTTAACAATAGTAGAAACAAAAAAACTAGTGGAAATAATGTTATCAGCGTATTCGTATTACATATAGTCGAAATTTTATATAAAGTAAAGTCGTTACTTATTTGATATACTTATCAAATACAACGAAGACATAATGGCACCATCTAACAAATTAAGTAATTAAAAAAGAATTTACTTACATCTAAACAATATTTTGAAATAGATTTCGAACCAAGAAAAATAATTAATCTAATTTATAATTCAATATAAATTCAGTTCAGGACAAGGAAATAATTTAACATTTTATTACAACTTAAAACTCAACATAATGTCGACTCTGTCGATTGCGTTCATCACATCTTCATCAAATAATTACATCATTATGATGTCAAAGATGAGGAACTCGGCCTTCTGAGATCTTATTTGAGCCATAGAGACCAGAGAGTTGAGGTTAACGGTGAAAGATCACCTGGGTCTGTTGTTAGCACGGGCGTGCCACAGGGCTCAGTTCTGGGGCCATTCTTATTCCTAGTTTACATAAATGACTTCACCTACCTTGTACAAGACAAACGTGACATCGTATTATTTGCTGATGATACATCTTTACTTTTTAAACTATATAGACAGCAAATTGCTTTTGAAGATGTAAATAATACCACCTGTAAAGTAGTAGAATGGTTGACGATAAATAATGTTCTTCTCAATGAAAAAAAAACCAAGTGTATGAAAGTTTCTTTACCTAATGTTAGACAAGTAAACACAAATATTATAACAAAAAATGAGAAACCGCACCTGGGGGTTATTCATAAACGTCGGAAGCTTTCCGTGGCAGAAAGGCTGATCGTCGAAAAGCATAAATTCAATCCGACAGCTTGGATTTGTGAATACAACTATATGTAATATGATATATATATAATATTAATATAATACGATTTCGGATTTGTGAATCGCGAATAGACAAAATCCTCGAAGTTTCCTGTCGGATACGGAAAGTTGAGTTTCCAACGTTTGTGAATAACCCGCTGTATATAGGAGTGTTTTTAGGCATAACTAAATTGACATTTAAAGAAATTAATATTTTAACATTGACATCACAATACATATATAAAAACCTTATCTATGTTAAGAAAGATATAGAATTATTTAACAAGAACAGTGATACTTATAAATGTGCAAATCGTGTCAGTCGACTCCAAAAAGTCACTAGCTCATTTAGGGGTCTATGTGTGAGTTTTTACAATAGAGTCCCAGTCGATATACAAAATTTACCTTTAGATAAATATAAAACAGTTTTAAAGAAAAAATTATACACGAAAGGCTACTATAAAATATCTGAGTTCCTAGATGACGAAAACACATGGGATTGACCTGCTCAGCTATGACCTTGGTATGGAAACCCGAGGGCGTGATAAATTGGTTATTCCAAAATTTAAATTACATAAGTCAAATGTTTCATTTTTAGGTAACTGCATTCGTTTTTATAATAAAGTTCCTCAAGAAATTACTCAATTAACAGAGAATAAATTTAGATTGGTTATTAAACGTACATTGACTAGACAATCATACTATAAAATAAACGATTTCATTGAAGATAAAACAATAGTCTGGAAATGATGTTCTCTGCACATGCGTTTACTGGCTTAATGAAAATATTGTATTTTAATAAACCTTTTGTAAAATGAAGTTGAAAAAATGATACCTGACTGAGTTTCTTGTCGGTTCTTCTCAGTGTCCAGGTTTTCTATTTGAACCGAACTAAAGTAGATTTGACGTTCAAAAATACCATGTAATTGGGTTTACTTGAATAAATTGATTTGACTTTGACTTTGACCTAGCGTTTGTTTTTTTTTATGTTTTGATCTATGAGACATAATTCGAATTATTAATAATGAATAAATAATCGAATTGTATAAATTACATTTTAAATGACTAGTTTTTATAAATTAGATTTGTATATGACATAATATCTATATTTTCTTACGATGACATATTTCAAGTGTAATTCAATTTACCTAAAAAATAAAAGTACACAAATACAAAAAAAAGAACCTGGGACGCGGGTTTGAAAGATAGCCTATAATAACTGCGGTTATTAACTTAATAATTAAATAACTTATATGAAAGATTGAATGAAATATCTGTCTTTTAATTGTATATTGAATTTAATTTTTTAGTCAAAAAGCTAAAATAAAATTAAAAGACGAGAAGACCCTGTAGACTGTAGAGTTTTATAATTTTTTTTAGTTAAAATTATTTGTTAAATAAAAATTAAGATTGATATAATTATTTTATTGGGGTGATAGAAAAATTAAAATAACTTTTTTTAAATTAAAACAAAAATAAATGAATAAAAGAATTAGAATTTTTAATTATAAGATAAATTACCTTAGGGATAACAGCGTTATTTTTATTTTTAGTTGAAATAAAAATAAAAGTTTGCGACCTCGATGTTGGATTAAGATAAAATTTAAATGCAAAAGTTTAAAATTTTGATCTGCTTGATCATTAAAATCTTACATGATAGTTCAAACCGGTGCAAGCCAGGTTGGTTTCTATCTTTAATTAAGGATGAATATTTTAGTACGAAAGGATCAAGTATTTGAAATAATTTTTATAGTTTGAATATTAATAATTTCAGATATTTACTATTTTGGCAGAAAAATGTAATGATTTTAGAAGTCATAAATATATAAATTGTATTATATAGGTAGTAGTGTGTAAATTTGATAGTTTTAAATTTTTTAGGAGGGTTAATTTTAATTTTAGGGGTTTTAATTAGAGTTGTTTTAATAACTGCGGTATAATAAAGGAATACGAAAACTATTGTTAATCTTATTAATACACAGAGTATACGACATCAACGAATGGTGACTCTCTCAAATCTCTTAGGTCAAAAAAGTCCTAACATTGGTACTACTACCTAGAGAAAAAATCAACCTTATTCTGAAAAAGTACGAAATAAGCTTGAAGGGCCTTGTAACGTTTTGTATCCTTTGCTATAATCCACTAAAACTATCACATGATTTGGCTTAACATGATTTAAAATATGTAATTTTTTTTAAATTATATGATTTGAAATATGTGTAAATATTTCCTCATTATTAAGATAAAATAAAAAAAAACTGCTCGACACAAGTAAGACAAAAATTACAGTAAAGTAAATAAATAAGACATCTATTATTCACAAGGTATAAATGTACAATTGCTATTGATCGCCTCAGCTAATTACAGTTGTAATTGTTCTATTAAACGATAGATGTCACTATAAAAAATATTTAATGGGGTGTAAATACATCTATTTAGCAAGAGATGGGGTTAGTAAATCATCGGTAGATATTGGTGCTATATTTTCATTGAATTATTTCATTTTTTTATTTTAATGCACATAAAATTTTTTAGTTATTATTATCATACATATTATTAATTTGTTTTTGTTTGTAAACTAACATAATACTATAAAAGGCTATAAACATTTTTGTTAATAATAATAGAAACTAAAAACTAAAGGAAGTCCTTACGACATTTTTTAGTTCTAATTCATTAATTTTTAGCTCAATCGCTCCTGTAGTAATATTTGTAAGTTATCACTTTATTCAACACTTAATTTAATCTCGCAGTTAGCACCGCTAAGCAGCTAGGTGGCGCTAGTGTCGACGGGCAGGAACTTGGATTATGTTTTAATAATTGAATATTATTCTATGGTAGATGTACAGTGAAGAACGCAAGTTGCGTTGTGGCCCTCGTGGGTTTAATTTTATTAGTTTTGAGGTGTAAGTAGGTTAGAGATGAAATCTTAAGATGGTATTTTATTAATCTAGATAATTCATCAGTCGTGTTACTATATGTGATCTATATATGATCCAAGCTATAAGTTTACGTTAGTAACTAATTAATCTGTGCTATAAGTATTAGGTTTTTATTGTTGTTCCACACAATGAGATGGCACATGCTTTGAAATGGGGAGCACCAGTAACACCCAGGGGGCTTATTCACAAGCATCGGAAACTTTCCGTGGCGGAAAGACCGATCGTCGAAAAACATAAATTCAATCCGACAGCTTAGTCGGATATATATAATATAAATATAATACGATTTCGGATTTGTAAATCGCGTATAGACAAAGTCATCGAAGAGTTTCCTGTCGGATACGAAAAGGTGAGTTTCCGACGTTTGTGAATAACTCCGCAGATTGCAAGAAAATTTAGAAAAGTTCCTAAGGAACCCGTGAGACTATCAACTTAGAACGCAGATGCACCAGTAATCTTAAAAACGGACTAATTAGTTAATATATTGTATACAATATTATGTAGGTATATAGTCACTATTAACACAGTACAAGTAAGCATACAGTATGCTATCTTCATACAAACGCTCCCAAACAACGCGCTCGAAATCTCGACATATCTCGACAAACGACAGTCGCGAGCTATGGTCGCGAGCGCGCCGCGGTCGTCGTCGGACGGTATGAAACGCTCCTGCGCATTTATTGACTAAATATTATGTCAATCAAGTTTACGAGCACAATGTTCAGTGTATGGATGTTTGAATACATCTATATCGAAACCAGAAATATTTCTCTGTTGCTAATTTGTAGGAAATATATTATCATAATGATCTAGTTAATTTATTGCTGATTTTTAATTATACTGCACATAAAAAAGCATTTTTTTTGTCCATTTCCACCATACTAACTCACAAACTTTTGAAACTAGATATAAAATACTAGTAAAATTATATAAATAAAAACGTATTAAATTTGCAATAATATAAAATGAAAAGATAATATGACAATTTAATATAGTACCTATTATCAAATAAGTAACCCAAGAAAAACATTCAGTCCAAGTCGGTAGCCCTATTGCGCGTTTACGTACCAAACGACCGTAAGTAATTATCTCTAGGACATTGCCGAGATAGCATACTGTATGCTTACTTGTACTGTGCTATTAATGATGGTGGTAGATTTAAAAAAATATCTCTGAGTTATGGTTTAATTAGAGTAATATTAATATTTTGAATGGACTTTATGACGACGATTCATTAATTGTGGTTTAATTAATGAAACAATGAAATAAAATTATTGTAGAAACTGGTTTCAACTGAATAGAACTTGTTCGGTATCGGTATAACATTTTTAATTTAGTATATTTATAAAAAATATTTTTAATATAGGTAAGACATTTATTGTATCTATAAAGGTCAACAAATCGAATAGACCACTTCACAACGGGAGCTACTCATTCAATACTTAGTAGGTATTAAAGAGTAGTCATAACTTTTTCTCGACGCTGTACAGACTCCGCACAGGTTGGGTAAATTTAATCTGTGCAGAGTAAATGACAGGTGGTCAACTACACTGCGTTTGCAATTTAAGATTTGTCTGAAGATTCAAAATTCATTTAAAATTATTACCACAAGACTTACGGCCTGGTTTATTGTCAATCCTGCACCTTAGGAGCTTAGAATAGTAAGACTTAGAAATAGTTTGCCGAATCTGAAGTAATTTACTTGGAGCCATAAAAGGCTCCTTTTGTGAGACAAGCACTTGTCGATTTTATTTTGCTTAAACAAAACAGAAAAAAATGACGACCTATTTAGTGAAGTTATATCACATTTCGTATACATCGGGAAACATGTTTTTTATATTCCATAGGTTATCCACTGTACAGGTATGAGTAACAATTATTATATTTCATTCAAAATGCGCACTCATCATTTTAAGTTTTATTTGTTCAGCGTCGCTTGTTGATATAGAAACACTTGTAAGCATTATTTTTTCGAAGGCTGTCTGTGGTAGAAGGTAATCAAAGGAGACTTCAAAGTTGACTACTTCTGGCGTCTTCGAGGACCGTTGTGCTACAAGAAAGACCAAGCTCTTTCCGACGCATGCTTCACCTTGATTCTAGGGAAGACACCAATGCGTTCTGTAGATCCTGAGTTACGTCAAAAGCCACCACAGCAGAAGTTCTACTAGGTAAGAGTCAGCCCAATATTAGACGGACTTTTATACTGGCGTTTAATAGGACTTACTTAGATGCATTATTTTGAATTAGAATTATCTAAATAAAATGCAGAGGATCATAAATCTCGTGATATTTAATCTCGTGTAAGTAGATCCGTTACGTCGTAAACGCGGCATGATCACGTAGAAATATTGCATTAAAATATAATCTGGCTCGTCTACAGTCGCCTCATCCCCTTATATTCTAGGGGGGGGGGGGAGTAGGGTGACTATACTATTTAACTTTTGATAGGATTTGTGTTAGTATAGGTACAAATCCAAAAAGGTACCCAGTTTTTGTTATAAGTTGTAGGCATTCATAATAAACCTATATGTCCTCTAACGATAAAATTTGAGTAATTCATGTTGTAATCTTGCAACAGCAATTGTACGTTACCGTGACTTACCGCGACCGGTCATTCTACACTTCGTTTCTTCGCCCGCTCTCATCCATAGTTTGCGCTTTAACAACATGGGAGTTCCAAAATCATGTTGTTTGTGCTATTATTTCATTTATGAACGCTCTACTGATTATATTAGCAGCAGTTTGGTAATTATCTCTGTACTTACGTATTCATTAGCCTTTCAAAAACATTGTAACGAAAATGACATAGAGAAAACGAATTTTCCCAGAATTGAGACCTAGCTAGATCGATTTCTCGATGTAAATTTCATCGAAATCGTTAGAGCCGTTTTCTAGACGCAACTAAAAACATACAAATATTGCTCGTTCTAAATAACATAGTATCTTAAATGAAAAGAAGCCCATTTTTTTTTTATTTCATGTAAGTGGCTATGCAGGTCCTACCAGACCCGTATCACTGCGACCAACTTGATCTATTGTGATCGCCACTGTATTACAAAACACTGCCAAGTCCCACCGCAGTCAAAAACCGCAAGGTATTCCTTGGAGTGATATGCTGAACCTCCTCCGGACTCAGAAAATACTGGCCGAGGTAGGATCGACGAGTGCGCATCAATGGTCCGCAGTCACACAAAATGTGCATAGGCGTTTCATCCGCCTCCCGGCAGTACCGGCACAATCTTGTGTTGGAGAGCCCCATACTAAACATGTGCTTATTTAGGCAACAGTGCCCAGTAAGTGCCCTAACCAAGATACGCAAGTTGCTCCGGCTCATTGCCGTGACACTAGAAGCCACCTTGCGATTATATGGCTTTATTAGGGCTTTGGAATGCTCCTGGCCCGGTATATTCTTCCAATACTCGCAAGACGCTTTGAAGCAGGATTTCCACAAAATCAGTTGAGCCTGGCTTTTGGGGATACCACAAAAAGGTTCTGGACCAATAAATGTGATTTTGGTGCTGGCTCTTGCGAGTTCGTCGGCATCTTCATTGCCTACGATGCCCGCATGGCCAGGGACCCATCTTAGAATCACTCTGTTTTTATTTCCCAGAGTGTTTAAAGTAGTCACGCAGTTATTAACTAGCCTCGATGTGATTACATTCGAGGCCAATGCCAAGAGAGCTGCCTGACTATCAGAGTGTATGTATATAGTTTGGTTTACGTAGTGCTTTTTAATGTTGATGTCCGCACATTCAATAATGGCGAACATTTCAGCCTGGAAAATGGAGGCGTACCTCCCAAGATTCAGGCTCCTCTTGAAATTTGGGCGCACTCCAAAAATTCCACATCCTACGTCGTTATCCGATTTTGAGCCATCGGTGTACCAAAGTAGACCGCCAGGTTTCCAGGTCATTCTTCCTTCAATCCAGTCATCCCTGGAAGGCATCTCCACTATAAAATGTTTTTCGAAGGTACACCGCGGGAGCATAACGTCAGTGGGCATACTCAGAATCGGAATATTCGTTACTGAGTCTTGAAAAGATCTCAGTTTCTGCGATAGCCATTTCGTTCCGTCCTGGGCGGATAGTTTGTGAATACTGCTCCTCGCCTCCTTTAACACATACAAGTGAAGGGGCGGTAGGTTCAGCAAAGCATTTAACGCCGCACCCGGCGAGGTCGACATGGCTCCGGTTGCTAATAGACAGGCGGTTCTCTGCAAGCCACCTAGCCTATCTATCACAGTCTTCTGGTGGGCTTTCTCGTACCAGACCACAGAGGCATAACTAATTGTCGGCCTCACAATGGCTGTATACAGCCACAGAACGACTTTTGGGCTCAGACCCCAGTTGTTCCCTGCCATCCGACTGCAAGTACCTAAGGCAATTTTTGCCTTTTGCAAGGTACTTATGATATGACTGTTCCACGTCAGTTTTTGGTCAATTATAACGCCCAAATACTTAACTTCAGTGGAAAAAGGTATCGATTTACCGTTTAGTCGTGGAGCTACCAACCTATCCAGGCATCGCTTCCTCGTAAACGGCACAATTACTGTTTTATCAGCATTGATCGATAACTCGTTCTCTCTACACCATTCAGTGATGGTGTCGAGGCCTCGTTGCATAACACAAGAAATAGTGTTTAGGCTGAAACCTCGGACTATAACTACCAGGTCATCTGCATATCCCTGAGTGTCAATCCTAAGGTCAGCCATTGTATGCAAGAGCTGGTCCACTGCGAGGGTCCATAGAAGGGGTGATAGAACGCCACCTTGAGGACATCCTCTCATTGTGGAAAATGTCGAGGCTGTTTGACAGAGTGCTAGTTTGGCTCCTCTGTTAGAGAGCATCGAGCGTACCCATCTAGTAGTTGTAGGGTCAACCATCTTGGATTCGAGACCCCTAACTAATGTTAGGGGTCCATGAAATTTAACATTCAATTCACTGTTCAGAAAAATGAATAATAGACTTTTCTCAGTGACTTTTAGCTATAGACTTTATAAATAACTCCAGAGCAAGACGCCGTGCCCGAGCAGCAACGGTGAGCTAAATCAAATAACCTGACTCACCTGTACATACGACACACATTTATTATCAGATAAGCTGATCGGTCGCCATTTCGTTAGAAAACAGCACACATCATGTTTTATTTGATTTTATTTGGCTCACGCTGTCTGATTTTTAGTACGGGAAACGGAACAGTCTGTCTGAAGTTATGAAGAATGTTTTATTCATTATTTTTCATTTTATTTCATATATTATTTCATTTCATATAGTGCGTCGACAATGTTCGCGGAAGCTCATACAGATGGCTTTGACGCCTTGTGGCGTAAGAAAACGACGTCACTGTTAAGCAGACTGCGTGGCAGCCGCAACATCATCCTACGTACAATCGCGGGTAAGGTGGACTGTCCGATGCTGTACACCCTTACACATAGGGTAAACTCATACCTAGAATATAAGTACTAACATAGTTTTAAGATTGCTTGTTACTAACAATATTGGATCATGTTGTCTGAAATAACAAAGATTATTATTATATTATTATTATTTTATTATTATATATAACATGAAAATAATGAAAAAAACATTTGCTCTGTATTATAAGTACATTATTAAAGTGATAAGTGTTTTTAATTGGAACTTATTGCAAACTGAACTTAGGCATTATTTCAATTTATTAAAAAAAAAAAAAAAGGTTTGACCACATTGCAGGATTCGAACCCGCGCACTTCGATCTGGTAGACCTAGGCTCTAGTCATTGTGCTATTGAGAAGGTAAACTCTGCAGCGATATTAAAAAAGTTTAGAGTTTAGAAGTTTTAAGTGTGTGACAGACGGAGAAAATGATTTTTCCCAGAATTGAGACCTAGCTTTATCGATTTCTCGCCCCCTTCAACTCCTATATTGTAAATTTCATCGAAATCGCTAGAGCCGTTTTCGAGAAAGCGATATCAAATAAGTATATATATATATACACAAAATATATATACAAATATTGCTTGTTTAATATAAAAGTGGATGTTATATCTGGTCTAAATGGTTGCTTAATGTATTAAGAATGGATATTCGGAAATTCAGCACTTAAGGGGTTGAAATTTAGTGTGAAAGTACCTACGAATAAATTTTAAAAATGTTTAATAATACGAAATTTCTGTGTAAATAGTCTATGAAACACATAATAAAAACAATTTGACCAATTTTGAAAAAACAAACCCAAAGGGGGTAAAATTGTGTATCAAAATTAGTACCAAAAAATCTATTTCTCGCTGACAATAGCTAAGTACTAGCATCTCAATAAGTCTAGATGTATTTGTATAGCTTAATTTCACATCTACAAGACTATCGTTATGTTTTTCTGTAAACTTTAGGAAAGTAACGCTTTGCATTCCCTGAAATTTTAGGTCCCTTAATTTCGATCTGTGGTTGTTGTTAGAACGCTATTACATAAAAGTATATTTAAATACTATGAAATACCGTGCAAAACCGGTGTATACCTACAAGTTTAAATATTAACTCGTTCAAACGCCACATAAAGAAAAATTAAAACGTACTTCATAAACACTCATCCATTCAATCAAGTGTTCTTTTTTTAAACAAACAAGGATATCACATTATGCCTCCCCGTTCTATTTGTGTTTTAAAAAGATTTCGAATGCTAATTGCCAGTTTATTGGTTGATACTTTTAACTGTGACATATTAGGAACGTTTACAGAGTAAGCTTAATGCTTTAAGTGGTTTAGTTAAAAAGGTTTGATGTCACATTATGTGTGATGTGTTTCTATGTTTGGAATTGATTTTTATTAGTGTTTTAGAATGAATGAGAGCTATGTGTGCGTGTTTTATTTATTTTAAGGACTTAATCGTGATGTTACTGTAATGCGTTTAAATAACAACTGAATATACTTATGCATACGTAAATATGTAAATCGTTTTTCGGTTTATGTTGAAGGCAGATTGTTTTTCAGGTTACTGACCGTTTTTAAACCACCTATACGCACTTTGTACCTAGGCTGCCTATAAGCTACCTGAAAACCATCTACAGATCACTTATAAGCCACCTGTAAACCTAGAGGCGACCTGTAATCCATCTATTAGCTACATGTAAGCCACTTATAACATACCTATATACGAGGTCTCTCGAGTATCAAAATAATTGTTAAGATTAGGTACATTGCCAGCGTTGTTACTGTATATATTTTTTGTACCTGTATAGAATTGTGTATGATTCGAAAAAGGAGTAAATAACATAATATTACGGTCGCATACCAACAGTCACAGTCGTGTCAAATATTACATAGCAGTTAAAAAACTCTAATGTTACTTAAATACCTATTCTGGTAGGTATGATTGACCCGGATTAAGGTCTACTAAGTTAACGTTGGTAGCGGGATAGACAGCTTAACGTACCTATCTTCTGAAGTACGGAGACACCATCTGGATCTCGGACTAAGAAACACGATGAACGGAGCCATAGTAACTTGTCCCTCTTATCACCGTGTGTAAAAAGAATTTTCGTGTCTCTTTCTATCTCATTGAGTGTAACCACGAGTAAAACAGTTAGCTATAGTAAGTATACAACCTCGCACTGTAGGTGCCTATTTCGTGTCAGCTGATGAGTGGATCATGAAAAAATTATTTGCAAAATGCTCGTAAATCTCACGTGTCTACTACTATTTATTCACGTAAATAAAAATATGTCATATCCAGCTGTGTATCGTTGTACTGTGGCCTTCCCTAATCACGCACATTAGTAAAAGTCTAGAAACTCGATCAACAAGAAAAAGACACCGTAAGGACACACTCTTAAAGAAAATGATCCGTCCATTTTCATTGTTGGTTCGAGATATGAATACTCTAATAGTTTATTTATTTATTTGATAATAGGTACACCAACAGTACATATACACAAAATTATAATAAATACATCACATTTTAGTTATTCTAGTATATGCACCAATATAGGCGTACACAAGATTTACATTGTAACGATGCGCAACAAGTAGATAGTTACAAACATTTTTAAATATTAAAGAGAAAAAAAGAAATACATACATATAATTAGGTGATCTGCTAATTATTCAGATGATAAACTGAGTAGTTTACCTTTCAATCTATGGTATGAGTCGTGAAAAATATCAGGGTCGGAGCATTTTTTACTGAACAGACTGTAATTATCATAACATCTAGCCAAAATTGCGTAGCCACCTAGATTATTTCTGCTTCGAGATTTGCTGAATATTTTATTTATAGGCTTACGAGGAATATTATAAGGAACTGCCAGTTTGATACGTTCCACTAGTCATATAGTTATTATTAGAATAGTTATAATATAGTTATAGATAGTCTAATATTATAAGTCACCCATCCTCTAGACGGTTTCGTGTAACGCTACCTAACTTCAGTGATTGTATTAAATACTAAAACACTTACACGAGCGGCTCTATTTAGAATAAATCTTGATAATCTTTCATTCTCTTTTAAAAACATTTATTGAAAAAACAAATAGGGAGGCAAAACACAAGGGCTCGAGTCGCAGGTGGCGCCCCGCGGCAATTTGACAGACTATTAATCCGGATTTAAGCGGTTTAAACGGATCAGGGGTGGATGTATCCAGTTCTGAGTGGTTTAAACACTCGTCGTGTTGAGAATTATGCAGGAGTTATGTTGACTGTTGAGAATGATTGTGTGTCTATTTAGATATACCTATGTTACCAGGGTTTACTCCTGTTGAAAAGTTTAGAGGTGTCGATCCAACGTAGACATGGGAAGAATTTATCATTATTCAAAAAATGAAAAGAGAGATACGTAATACATCCTTTTAATACCTACTTAAATACAATATAATATCCTTTTGACATTTCGCTGGTCTGGAAGAATCGTAAGTGTGTATTATTGAATGTGCTAACTATTTTCAGTGTAGGTCTTAGTGAGCCCTTTTCTCATTAGCTAGGTCTATGTCCTCAAACTTGGTCTTATCACACATTTTCATCGAGGTAGGTATGTCTCAGATCAAAATTTAGTCTGAGAGGTTTGTGAGTGCTTTTTCGTTGCCATTAATAATAATAATAATGATGTACTCAGACATTTCACACAGTGCCATCTAGTCCCAAAGTAAGCAGCACAGCGCTTGTGTTATGGGTACTAGACGACTGATATACTACTGGTATACTTTTCTTTTGTAAATAAATACATATTATACATAAACACCCAGACTCGGGGCGGGAATCGAACCCGTACTAATAATTCCGTACTTTACATAACAGGAAATATGCATAAAAAAAAACAAATTATACTATATTTATATTTCAACTTCCAATTCTATTTCCCTAAAAACCTTATTGGGACTACTACGAATATTTTAAAAAATTGGTCAAATCAGACTAGCCGTTATCAAGTGATGCGTTCGTTTTCTTCTATTTATTTTCTTTTTTTCTTCTGTTATTGGTATTGTGTTATAGTGTGTGTATGTGACTGCATGTGTGTGTGCCTGTGTGTGGCGTGATCTCAGTATACAATGGGCGGAGCATTTGGTCTAAGAGCGGGTCCTTATGGTGTTCTTTTATTCTTGACCGAGTTTTTATATTTTTATTAATGTGCGTGACTAGGGAAGGGAAGGTCACAGTACAACGAAACACGGTTGGACATGACATATTTCTATTTTTGTGAATACTAGTAGACAAAACACTAGATTTACGAGTATTTTGCAAATATTATTCGACTAACTCATAACCTGACACAAATTACACTGATAATGCGAGGTTGTATACTTACTATAGCTAACTGTTTTACTCGTGGTTACACTCAGTGAGATAGAGGGAAATTTCGTTTGACACACGGTCGTAAGAGCGGCATTTATTATGGCTCCTTCCATTAATTTCTCAGTCCGAGGGTGTGACCGTGTGACTCCGGTTTCGTAATGAAAGTTGCACAGTATACAATATACATACCTATTATTTATTTTTACGTTCCGATTTCTATATTAGGTATCTACCTACTATGGACTCCTAAACGCAATTTAAAAATAAAAGCTGAAATCCATTTTGCTTACACTACACCACTAGGCAGTGTTGGACAAAATGTAATATTCTAAAAACGATTACAATTAAAAGTTGTAATTGTTTTTTTATTTATTTTTTATTTTTATTTGTTTATTCAGGTAATCCACAGCCATTTCATTAATAATAATATACAGAAGCACGTAATACACAAAAGGCCAATAACAGATTACCCTAACATAGTTAATTTGCGGAAAATACAATTTTCTTTTTATTTTATTATTATCATTATCCTCTCCCCGTTTTTTCCTTTTTATTATCCATCCATCCATTTTCCATCCTAATCAACTTGATGGATGGCGGTCTACAACTGTTAACATTGACTACCCCTATTTTCCATTAAAATACGCCTAACCTGCCATCGGAAGCAACGCCTTGTGGATTGAAATGGATCTGCTTCAACAAATGATTCATTATAGGTGTGTGCAATGCGAGTCAAGGTTTCATTCTTTGTGCAGTTTGTACCTCTTAGAGCAGCCATTCCCAAAGTGGGCGATAACGCCCCCTTGTGGACGCTGCAGGCCTAAAGGGGGGCGGTAAGAGACCCAGAAAAAAAATGGGGGCGTTGTGTAGAGGCCTGGGGGGTGATTTGTAATTTCATTTAGCTAGGAGGCATCTCAGACAACGACTGCATGAGCTCTCGACTCAGTAGACAAAATAAGTTTGGGAACCAGTGTCTTAGAGGGACATACAGCAGCTTCGTATGACGTGTACGCTTCCGCGGAGCACAAACTGCTAGTTCGGCCACCAAGTCAGGACAGTCAATCTCAGCGCGCACTATGTCATACAAAAGCGACATATCGAGAAATGTTCTTCTATTGTTGAGGGTCATTAAATTTTGATCTAGACACCCATTCTCGTATGACAAGTGGGAATGCGATGAGCGATAATTTAAGTATCTGATAAATTTTGTTTGAATTTGTTCAACGCGCTGAATTTGACCGCCATAACACGAAGACCAGACACAAGAACCATATTCCAATACACTTAAACGTTAAATGTAACTAAAAACATTTTGTAGGCAAACAATTACAAATATATTACAAACTTTAATTATTATTATTATACTATTATTAACATTAAATACATAATACATTTATTACCAGCTTAATTTCTCATGTGAATGTACACAGCTTTGAGGAGGCCCACCCAGTGATTAATAATGGATCCCTCCCATCTATCAGAAATCATCTTCAGAATCCTGTTGGCACTGCCCCGCGTCCTCACCATCAGAGAGTTTACTTTTTTGCGCATCATTGCAGAAAAATTGTCTATGCGGGCTTCGGCAAACATCCCTGAAGCACTACAGAAACGGGGCAGCCCCAGCAAGATCCGGAAAATGTTATATAATGCAATTGTTTTCACAATTACATTTTCTCCAACACTGCCACTAAGTAGATACATAAATACGCATTGTCTTTTTTATATATTGAGATATTGGCAATAGTCATCAACTATAGTTATACATTACAGTATACGTATTACATTAAAAATAATAAATTCTTGACGTACCTAATAACATATAAATAAACCATAAATACAATAAAGGTAAGGTGCAATAAAGATAACATTTCAATTAAAATCATTGTCATCGATAAGTTACTATGTTACCTACATAGTAACTTATCTATGACAATTTTGCCTACAAATAAACGCTTTCTTCTCTTTTTCTACAAAGCGTTTATTATCGCACTAAAGTCATAAGAATTCACTAAAATTTTACGATATCTAAGTTTACATAACCACATAATATTATATTTATTGTCTGTACATTGTGTTTCCATAGAACACAGAATTAAGAAAAAATTTAAAAAGAACAAAAGACGACAACATTTTACTTTTGAAAACAATGAATACGCAACCACATTTATAAAAAAGTGAGTACATTAAAAAAAAAGTGAATCCCTTTGGATTCGCCGCGACAAGGATACGTTTTGAAAACAAAAAAAACTGTCATTGGAAATATTTTGTTGTGTCCCGAGTTTTATAAACTGTGACTAATTTTGCTTTGGTTTTATTCTGACCAAGGCCAATGTAGTCGCGAGAGAAATTGCTTTATTGCTTTGTTCATTTTCACCGTTTTACAGAAGGTAGTGTTTATTTAGAAACTGGGACCATAACGTAATTAAATTACTACCGCAATAGACGTTGTGACGTTTAAACGTCTCCATTTTGGTCGACATATTGTGAAATATGTTTGGCGGTAACTTTGACAATTCATCATGAAATCGTTATTCATCACGTTTATCTGACAATGTAACTTAAAAATGTAATTAGAATAGTAAATAACATGACTAAATTAATGTATCTTAACACTATATCAATGTAATAAATGAACAATTATCATAAAAATAGCATACAGTGGATGATCATACTTGATAGAAAATCTAAAATGTAATTTCGAATATTGTAGGAATGGCCTTTTTATTGATGAAACCTATTAAAATCTTTAATTTCGGTTAAGCTTCGTGTTTTCGAAGCTTATGATTCACATATCATAGGTAACTAAAAAAACTAAGTGTAGTTTTTATATAGTAGGTACAGATAATAAAATTTTTTAGTGAATTACAACTATGTAGATTATCTTCCCTTTTTGTAATAAATGTAAAAATTTGAATTGAATACTGAAAATAATTTGAAATGGACTCTTATCCTTCAATAACATTAGATGTAGGTACATTTTTGAAACAATAAACAGTTTTATTTTATATATATATTAGTATTGCAATATATTAGGAATGCAATAAAGATATTATATTATATTATTGATTTTTTTAAGTATAAAAATAATACAACAATTACTTCATCCATCTGCAAATTATTAAAAATTAACAATGTATAACTATTCTAGTATCGATCCTAAGAACGGATTCCCGCAGCGATTTCGATGGAATTCCGCCACTCAATATCCACATATAAAATTTAACATTGGCCACCGGAGTGTCACCGTAAGGTGCACGATCGCCATTTGTCCCAATAAAAAAGAAAAAAAGGATTGTCTTTTGATTCCCATTTTGAATTCAATCTGCACGGGTCGGGCGCCATGATTTTATTTTCATGAGTGCCGCGGGACCTAGCGGACGTCGCAGAGGGTTGTGTCTGACGAATTTTTTAAATAATATATAAGTTTTGATCATAATATTATTTTGTATTTATGAAGTTTGATGATGTCTTATGTCTATAAAATTTGGGTTCGCTTGCTGTTATAAGAGAATAAAATCTTACAAGATCGTTATATGATATAAATAAGCTTGTGTAGTAATTCCAGAGTCCTGTAGACCAAGTAGCAATTAAATTAAAAAGAAAAAGAATTAAGCTCAATATACCCCTTACTTAATTCAACTAGGTGTAAAGATAACGGGATAAATCGGCCTTGACATACGAACAGGCAAACATGAAAAGCATAGGGTTACGTTTTTAGCATTTTAAAATCTGCCAAGTGTAAGTCGTACTGTGCTATTAGCGTTTCAGTAGTGTTTCATACAGAGGTTTCATACTTTCTTTGAATAAATTTTAACTAAAGAGAATTTCTGTGCATTATATGGCATTTTTGATATAAGTGTTCATTTAGTAGTGTGATGTTGAGTTTTTTTTAGTGGCTTAGTCCGCCTCAGTGGAACCTACTAGAAAGACTGCTTCAATATATTTGTAACCAGAAACTCCAAGAAACACATTAAAATGTATTACGTCGACATTTTAATGAAATCATATGAAGAATATTATCACTGGAGACACCGGCTGTTATGGGCATGGATCCCTTTGGCCCCGCTCAAGGGAGAATTCTAAAAAAAAATGTTTTTAAATTCAAGATGTTTGTAAACATTGTTCGAAAGGTTATTTAAACATTAATCAACTTTTTATGTTAGGCTGCAAATGATTACTAAATTATGCGTAGAACGTCTATACAATTATGTATGTCATTAGCTTGAAAATGATGGTGTTAGATAGACATATTAGACACGTTATTGTTTCTGCTCCCGAGGGCTTTATGATTGTTTTGATTAGGGTGCGTTCTGGATTACATTTTCATGTTTTAAATTCTAATTTAATTTTATGGTTTTGATCATTTTGTAATGTTGAAGGGGTAGATGTATTAGCGAGTGAATACATAACTACACACTGATCTGTAATGAGAGGCAGAGAGGAAAAATTACTAATTAAATAATATTGATAAAAATAACTACTAATTAAAAATATCTTAATTTTTTTAAATACAGATGATACAAAAACCAGCGCGCTTATATAACAGTGCACTTAGATTTACCTACGCATCTTGCAACTTGCAATAATTAATTTAATACCTGATACATAATTAATGTTTTACAAATAATGGTACTAACGATGACATAGTGTTTTCACTCGATGGAATTAGATTTTTCTTTAAATAAAAATAGTTATTGTAAAAATAATGTCATTCCGTGTATTGCTTGCCATATTTATATATGCTCTATAACTCTATGTCAATATAGATACCAAATGGGGAAAGCGTGAAATTGTATGTATACATTTAAGTATGCTGGATTTGCAGGTGTTTTTAATGTAATCCATTACATATCCAATTTTACAAAAATGTCTATTAAAAATTGATAAAAGTCATTACAATTTTCAAAGGTTTACACCCCTTACTGCCAACAATAATACCCGGCCGGGTTAAGGTGGCCGGTTATTTTTTAATCCAGGCCGGTCGTAAATACCTCCCCGGCCGGCATCACGGATATTCGGGGCAATCATCCCGCCATCTACACTATTTTTTCTCGGGAAAATGTTGTACTGCCCTCGTGGGGACACGACCCTAATATATGTTTTATTTTGGAAGGGTTTTCGGATGTATGTCTTTTGAGCTTTCTGATTTAAGACTTGGAGAATTTTGAGGAGATATACAAAAAAAAAGAGAAAACATTATTATTTTTTAGTAAAATAAGGGACACAATTGTACATACATACATATCCTCACGCTGTATCCCTAACGGGGTAGACAGAGAATGGAGTTCCAAGCATCGCGGTCCATACATATTTCCTTCGCCTCCTCGAATCTTGTCATTATCCTTACGCACTTGCGCCTCGGTATGGGAGTGCTTTTAACATTTCCGTCAGCTAACACTCTGGCTATTTGATTATCTTATGTCAGCCTTGGTCTTCTTTGGCTTCTGCAACCACTCACATGCGCTCTGTAGATTTTCTTCGTCAGTCTTTCATCACTCATTCTTTCTGTGTCTAAATCATAATCTTGCTGTACTGGCAACCTTTTAAATGTTAAAGCTTTTTCACAGAATTAAAAATAAATTTAATAGTTCTGTAAAGCCAGTATACAGCCAGTAGAGGTTTTATGTCGTAGAAAGCCAACCGTTACTAAAGAATTTAGTCATAGCCTCCTACGTTGATCTAAACAACTAAACAAATCTATTCAACGCACATAACATTATTTACACATTAAAACGGCAACCGAAACTAATCATTTGCTACTGGTGGCTGCTTAAACAAGTTATTACAGCGGGATGCCAAAAAAAAGAACCTTTTTGGACAATTACTGATTGAAATGAATGCAAACAAAAGTGGCATTCTAAAACGTTTTCCGTAAGTCAGTTTAATTTTTTCGTCCAATTTCTTTGTTCGTGATTCATTAGGTTCAATGCTGTGAGAATGTTTATGACGTCGCGTCGGTTAAAACGAAACTGTGGCTATGCAGAGAAATTGTAACAATTTCTTTAAGTTCGGTTGTAAAAAATATTATTAATATTAGCTTTCTGGAAATAACAGCATTGTTATATTCGAATAAGTATATTATTAGTTTTTCCTGTACTGGTAATGAAGTTTATTTTTTTAAACTTTATGATATTAGGTGTTATTTTTACAAATGATTAAAAATTGTGAATTCTTTTTTTAAATTAAATTGGAAAGGTTCTGTCTTGCCACCGATGTTTTAACAGCAAAATAAAACGGGTTATCTTTCATTCAGCCAGCAACAAATTAGGCAGGCCATTTGCGTTGCGAACGAACGGTAGCTCGTTTCCAGCCAAAATTAACGTCATTTAGAATTGTTGCCGCGCTCCGACGGCGAGCGGATAAACAGCTATCATTGTTCGTGGAAATACTGGCAACACTGAGCGTAGCGCGCCCAATTGTTTTATGATATCGTATTAAAATGTAAACTGCGGACTTACAATGTAACTTATAAATATTATAAACATGTTTTAATTTCCTATAATTAACAATTTTAAGTTTTATATTACAATTTACAATTATTACAACTTACATAACCATTTTAAGATTTTTATCCGACTATGGCCAAGCAAAGGAAGGTTATGATTAAAGCAGCGTTGTATGTTTGCATGTATGTTAATCTGTTCCCTAGAGCTGCAACCACTTAATCTATTTTAATATACCATGATCGGATTCGTCTAAATGACAATCGTGCCATAGATAGGCTAGGTTATTTCTTGAACAATTCGAAACGGCGGCTGTAATACGACATAATAAAATATGTAAAATCGAGGATAAAAAAAACCATAGGACTCAATAGCGATGGGTATCAAATTCAAAAACTTAAGAAAGCCATTTAAAAATATACGCATGGAGTAAAAATGTGACATGGAGCAATAAAATTCATACTAAAAAATATAAATTAAGACTAAACTAATTGTAAACGAAATGAAATAATTCTTACCACATTCAGAGGCCACATACCTAAGCTAGGTAAAAGTATAATAGATCTTCAACTCTGACTCCGTGTAAATTTTTTACGATCCACATACTAGGCAATTTAAAATAAATTAAAAAAAAATTTGGTGTGTGCTTATGACCACACGATAGAAGTGAAAACTTATATGATATTCTAATTTTAAAATTTAAATATGAGCGCGCTTGTCAACTGTAGCCGAATACACCCGATTTAGCGTCACGGACACGAGCGTGACGCTTCAGGTTCGTTCACTGTTCAGAAAGAGCGCAAGGTGCAATGCCTTAAGAAGGACTTTTTGGCGGGAATGGGAGAAGTGAGGTTGTCATTTTATTTAGATTTTCTATTTTTTACATTTTTGGGAGTTTTAAAATACAAATGCGATAGTATATTGTGTTTTAAAGTTCTGTATAAGTGAAAAGAGTGGAGCAGGTCTAAACATGTGTAGCTGAAGTTCTTGTGTTCTTCCAAGAAGTCCTTCATAACTTCAGTAAAGCCTACTATCACATTACTAGAGGAGCTTTTCAATAAGAAGAAAACACTAATTTGCTTAACAATACTGTGACGTATGCATTGCATTGCCTGTTTAACTCATAAAGCGATTCTACTTATTAATACATGACATTGGCAAAAGCGCTAATTTGTGCGCCATACCATAGAGAAAGAAAAAAAATGCTTTAAGAAATATAAAAAAAAAGAGTTTTCATTCAAAAGTTTACTATTTTTTTTTTTAAATAGATATAACCTCATTATAAAATATTTTTGAAAGTGGAATCTTCTTGTGTGTCTCCAAAGCTCCAAACTGAGCGCTGGGCTTCTACTATGGTACCTATTTATACCACACACAAGGAACTAGGGGAGCATTCTACTTCTATAATATCTATGTTCAATCCATACTACAAAATTATTTAGCAGAGATTTCTCTTTGACTCCTTAACCATTTTGTTAGGAAGTAAGGACTTCGTAAGTTCGTATAACAGCTTACATTCATTTCAACGACTGTAAAAAAGTTATATTTAGTACAGCATTTTTCTGTATCGTTATCTTTTTAGTTTTTATTAATAAATATTACCCGTGACTTCGTTCGCGTAACCTCTTATTTACTAAGTAATTCACATATCTTCGCTGACGTACACAGAATAGTTTCAGGAACGCATAGGGGACAAACATACAAACATTTATTTTTATATAATACAAGGTATGTATCTACCTACGATTAACCTTCAACAAATTAATAACATTGATACATAAGTGAAAATTTTTAATTTACGGTAAGAAGTCGATATGTTTTCGTATTGTAATAATATTTAGACAAAAAAAATCGAAATTATTGCTTTTATTGTTATTACCATAAATATAATATAAAAGAGTGTTTAAAATAAATATTTCTTACGTTACATTGTAAGGCCGTTTGACGTCGCTATTGCGTCGAATAAAAGCGGGAAAATTACTTTACCGACCCCAATATCCCAAAAGGCTTATGAGCCTTCTATATCCATTCCTTTCCTTCCTCTGGTTTTCTAACTATTTTCCTTATCGCACTTACGGCGGAAAACACGGCGAAGTAAGCTGTTTCGCTCCGTACACCGCTTATGAATCGCCCCCGGCTGCCATGATGGCTGATTATACAGTACAATAAGGTCTAGAATACTGCGTACGTTTTCCGTAGCTTTTCACATAAGAAACCTTCTTTGAAAGGAAAGTTCGAAGCTGGCTTTATCCCCGTGCCGCTATTGGCTGTTTCAAAAAAAGAACACAGCATGTGATTGGCCAAAACAAATTGCTAGCGCCGTGTTCTTTATAAGTTCTTAATTTAAAAAGTCTTAAACGCCGTGAGTCACCTTTAGCGAAAGATAGTAAGCGACATATACTTCTTGCTGTTTTTCGGACGTTTCGTTCTTGAGATTCGAAGTTTATTCGTGTACGTTTTTATGGCAATGAAAATGCAATATAAGGACAATTATACGAGTTTCTCTTTATAGCAACGATTATTGAGTTGGTTAGAGGCGGCAAAAGGTAAAAACTATAAGGTGTGTTACTTAATATTGTATAAATCGAGTAGCAATTTGAAGTGTTAATTTTTACAAAAATATATATATCGTATATCGCACCCGTGGAATGAACTTAATTTAAAATTTCAGGATTTTGAGTTAGGATAATAAATCCACCTAAAATAATATAAGTTAAATTTTTAGTTAAATACATTCATAACATTTTCACGCTATAGTTCTAAGCGGTTAGAGAATTAGGTGGATTCATGCTATAATAGTTCATAATTTAGGTAGGTTCGTTATTACAACACGGAATTCTGGATTGCATTGAGGGAGGATTATAATAGAGGGACTAAGTAGTACAAGTATCACATCTTGGTATAACTTTTCAATTTCTTGAAAATATTTTTCATTTGAATTAAGTACGTATACACGTATCTGTTAGATATTTATGCTGCAAGTGTTTTTTTAAGGTTTTTCATCAACATTGTAAATCAACATCAACCTTTCACAATGTTTTTCACCCAGTAACGACCAGAGTGCAACATATGTATATAGCAAGATTTGTCTCCTAAAATGATTAGATCGAAAACGAATCGAATTCTGGGCTTGAAAAGCAGATGCGCTAAAAACTCCACTAACACAATTCTAGAACTCTCTTTAGGAAAAAACAGTGTTCGACCGACGCACGGTCAGCGCGTAACGGTTGCACTGGATCGTACGTCCTGATCGTCGGTGGTGAAAATGCATTTAGTGCTCAATTGATGGTAAACTGAGTCGGTTGTGTAACGTTACGAAGTCATATACGTTACGAAGTTATATACAGTTACGAAGAGAAATGAATCCTTTTGCAGTGAATTCTATATATGTGTGTTACGCAAACAATAACGAAAGGTCAGTCACTCGTTTAGCGTCGTATTAAATGTGTTCATATATTTTCCTAACTCCTCGGTCGACCGACGCAAGCTCAACCCACGAGCTCGGTCGACGATTCCCATCAGCGCGACGTAGCTATATCTGCGTAGGAAATTGTCAGCGTTGCACTGAACGCGTAATACACTTGCATTGATATAGCTACGTTCGACCGACGCACGCGTTGACCGTCGGTCGAGGACTGTTTCCAGCCCAATACTCTATTATTCTTTTATAACCTTGGATTTTTAAATAAACATTATTATTTTATTTCTATAAAGTCAGACATACTTATAAATATTATCTAGATATAATAAAAAAAATTCTCGCCAATAAAATTGCATAGCATGAAAAACAAAAAACGAAAAAAATTTAGAAATAAATTAGGCAGATTACGTATATAAGTATAAATAAATGAATTATAAATGTATCAATAAGCACAAATAAATTAGATAGATAAGTATGTAATTATAATATCTATAGATACGTTTGTATATGTGTGTATTGAAATATATTATTATTATGAGATATATGTGACATGATCTTCCATTTTCATGGTTGTTTCTTTAGTGTCGTAGTACAGTAAAATCTTTAGTCTTTGGCAAACCATACATCCCTAATATAAATGAGAGTGGGGATACGTATAGAGTAATTTTTCACGTCGTATCTCAATCTCGACATTAAATAATATGCTAGGGACGAAATCGTAAGGCAGTATGAAGCTTATTTTTCATTAGCCAACGCTGAGTTGCAATTATTAAGATGGGGTGACCTATTTTTGCGGCGTGTTTCGGATGCTTGGCTTTATTACGTGTCCCTAGAAAATATTATAGTAATATAATTTGGCTCTAAGCTGAAGAAGACATTGGAGGAAACTTTACTTCAATTTGATAAAAAATTATAGCGAATCCACATAGATATTATTTTTTACATTTTCTAATTTTTGTATTTAAAGGAATATACAACTGTAGTGCAGTTAGTTAAGTACTTTCATATTTAGAGTATTAAATTGTTTTATTAAAATTTAATTAACCCTTATTTTATCGGAGCATTTTCAAGAACGTGCTTAAAATGTCAGCGACCCAAATTCTACTCGCTCGTGTATTGATTACGAGGTAACAAAAAGTTAGGACACGTCACCTTAAATAAATAAATAATTATATACTTTCTAATACCTATACAGTTACTTTTGACAGATCACTGCATATTTTTACAAAGCATACATTTGCAACTAACGCAAAAGTATGCTTTGATGTAATAAAAACATTTGATACTAGTAAAGCAATTTACAATAATGTTAAATATAATTTGGACAACTTAGGAGACCAGTAATTCACGTGTGATCCGCAGCAAACAGTTTCTTTAATAAAATTGTGTGTTCTACTTCTAGGGGTTATGGTATGTATATACTTAGTTTTACTTTATGCTACCGGTTTATCTACCGGTGAAGTTAAAAATATATTAAATTAGATGTGTTTTTTCGACGAATTTTTACATTTAAATTAAAATGTTAAAATGAGATTTCAAACTTACGTCAGGCAATTTTGGTTCAATATTAAACTTCTTTTTAAAAAATTGATGTGTATCATTAAACGGTACATGTGTGACTATATATACATTAAAATAGAAATAATAGTTTTATCTACCTAAAAATAATAATAACAAATGACTGATATAATTGTCTGAAATAATATAATAGTAGTCTCGCCTTACCCACACTACATCCAAGGCATGGTCACCCTACACTCCGCATTTCCTTCGGTCGCCGGTCGGTTCATTTCTTATCATTTATTACATCGTTATCTGTTTGTTTGGTCTATTTGAGATATATTTCTCATAGTGTATTATTACAAAGGATAGTCGAAATGAGACTTGCTGTATAGTTAATATTCATTGCTTTCTTTCTGATTTATTACTTTTTTTATTGTGCAAAAGTTTTTTTGGTAACATCTCATTTATGTGCAGATTAATTTAGAAGTAATAAAACTAATTGAAACCAGTGGATTTTCATGGGAAGTGCATTATTATGATAATATAAAGATTAGACATAAATAAAAAATAAACCAACTTAAAAAAATACAAAAAAGTACAAAATAACTATCTTTTACTAATCAAAATTGAAGTGCAAAAATAACTTTATGATATACATGTAACACAAATACCTATATAATTAAATTTGGCAGTTACTGAAGTCAGTGGAGCGAAATAACAAACAAGAGAAACACCGATATAAATAAAGCTCATAAGTACTTAACGGTACTTGGTGTATCTTTTAAGTGCAAGCTTCAATACCCATGCAATTTAAATGAGACCACCTCTATATATAACCTTTAAAAAAAATTCCAAATTAGTGCACAATTGACGAAGTTATCGGTGAACATACATGAAAAAAATACATACAGACGAACATAGAACCTCCTTTTTTGAAGTCGATTAGAAATAACTTTATGTCTTATTCAGGGTGGCGTATTGATACATTTTAAAATATTCATAGAAATACATAATATTGTATAGACCTATAGACCTAGACCTATATAGATTGCTGTTAAAGAGGAAATCCATCTCATGTGATTAATTCTTATAATATTTTGCTTTTTTCCAAAATTCCAAAACTTATCTACAAGTATTTCGTCTCTCAATTAAGCATTCTCTGGATATTCCAGAGATTTGACTCGGTCAGCTAACTAGTATACTGAATCAACGAATGAGTCAGCTCATTCATTCATTCATTCGCCAGCACATAGAAATATTAAAAATTGACAAGTTGGGTAGGCATACGTTCACAACTTAACTGTTCTTCCCTTATTTTCAAGACTACTGAACTTAGAATTTTAAACCTTCAGGATAGATAAAGCCGAAATATAATCTAAAGTTGCGAGGAAAAACATAGCGAAAGCTCTAAGTCTTATAGGATTTAAGAAACCAAGTCATTTTTTTTTTATAAAAAGAGGGGGCAAACGAGCAAGCCAGTCACCTGATGAAAAGTGATCACCGCTGCCCATAGACTTTCATGGACACCCGCAACGTCCGAAACGAAAGAGAGAGAAACGGAGAGATGGGCTACGGCCACTCTTGCTCACTGAACCAAATACAATAACAATAGATGCTGTTATTTCACGCCGATATTCTGTGAGAGGGTGGTATTTCACCGGGCGAGCCGTCCAATTCGTGCTTCAAATGCAGCATGGCTCTATCACCAAGTTTAGTATAATTTAAAAATATCGTATAGAATCGTCTGCACCAGAGTCCAATTACATTCGACTGATTTTTTCTTCCTGAGATTTGTATTGAAGATAAAAATAATAGAAAGATGAATGTATTAGTCACGACAGAGAACTAACTCCATTTCGTTATTTTTTGACGAAGCTTGGGTACGGAGGTAGCTTCAACCCTGGGGAAGGATATACATATATGTATACGTGTACCCAGTTCTTTGCCTAAGGGGAGGCAAATCAAGAATGTGCATTTATTAGATGAGCTACATATTAAGTATTTATTTCAAAAGTAAATTTTAATATTAAGGGCTGTAATCTTTGCTAGCTGAGCAGGATGTAACAACGACAAAGCAAACGCCAGCTATTAATTTTGACTAAACCTTGCTTCGAAGAAGATAACAACGAGTTCAAAAAGGGCATGTAAGGGCGAGTGGCGAAAATACTCACTTATGAAACAGCTGAATGATTTGCTCTATAGTTTTCCCTATCCAATGTACCCAAAATCCATAATAGACTAGAACTGGATGGGAAACAATTAGAATTAACGAAATCCGCTACTTTTCTTGATTTAACAGTGGACAATAAGTTACAGTGGGCGGACCATATCGGTACTTTAGATAATAAGGTCAGTTCGGCAATATATGTTATTAGGGGCATTAGACAGGTGACAGATGTGGCTACGGCTAGGCTGGTGTATTTCGCATATTTGTACCTACTGTGGGGATCAGCGGCGCATATGAAATCTATCTTTATTTTACAAAAGAGGGCAATACGTACCATCTACAGTATGAACGCACGAGAGTCGCTGAGATATCATTTTAAAGACATTAATGTACTCACCTTACCCTCGTTATACATCTATAAAAATATAATGTACACTAGAAAAAATTCAGATCTATTTCAACAGAAAGGCGTTATTAATGGTGTGGAAACTCGTGGTCGTGATAAGCTAATTATTCCTAAATTTAAATTACAAAAGTCAAGTGGTTCATTTTTGGGTAACTGTGTTCGTTTTTATAATAAAATTCTTCAAGAAATTACTCAATTAACGGAAAAGAGATTTATTCGTAAACTTGTCATTAAACGCACACTGATTGGAAAATAAAAGCGTACTACAAAATTAGCGATTTCATTGAAGACACAACAATAGACTGGAAATGATCCTCTCTGCACATGCATTTACTGGCTTTATAGATATTGTATTTTCAAATAACTATTGTAGAATGATGTTGAAAAAATGATACCTGACTGAGTTTCTTGTCGGTTCTTCTCAGTGTCCAGGTTTTCTTTTCGAACCGAACTAAAGTCGATTTGACGTTAAAAAATACCTTGCATTTGGGTTTATTTGAATAAATTGATTTGACTTTGACATTGACTTATGTTATTTCTGTGCCTATGCATACTTAAACA
Organism: Zeuzera pyrina; assembly: GCA_907165235.1. Lineage (NCBI taxonomy): Eukaryota > Metazoa > Arthropoda > Insecta > Lepidoptera > Cossidae > Zeuzera > Zeuzera pyrina. The sequence goes on from OU015645.1 coordinate 8,009,921, forward strand.
CAATCATATTAACCAGGTAAATGTATGAAAGGAAGAAAGAGAAAGGGCCCAGGAGTAGCAGTCCAGGTTTAGGGGAGGGTAGCGGCTCTCCCCTAAACTCCCGTTTGGATACGCGTATGAGGACATACGCTACTTTTTAGAGATACAACGCCGCTGAAGTCACGACGACAGCTATCTTGTCATTTATAAGTGTAAAGGTATGTTTTAAATAAAAGATACGACGTAATCTATATATTTATACCTATGTGAAGAGAAAACTTTGTACCCTTTTATAAGCATATTGCACACATGCACATATTTACAACTTTTAGATTCTTGTAGTACCGAAAAAGATCGGTCTCTACTCCTAGCTGTTTCTGAGAAGGAGTCAAGACACTGGTTGGAGGTAATACCTTCAAAAAACTTAGGAACCTTAATTGACAATACTACAGTTTCTCCCATAGGATCCCTTCGTCTGGGGTCCAGGACTAAGCTTCCTCACCGTTGCCGTTGTGGAGATCTCGTCGATGTGCTACATCACCATGGTTTATCCTGTTTACGTAGTGCGGGCCGCATGTCACGACATGCTGCCTTGAATGACGTCATTCGGCGGGCCTTTGTCGCCGCTGGCGTTCCTGCAGTCTTAAACCCTATAGGAATTTCGCGCAGCGACGGCAGGAGACAGGATGGTTTGACGCTTGGAAACTTAGAAGATCGCTTGTGTGGAACGCCACTTGTGTCGATACACTTTCTGTTTCCCATGTACCGGCGATTTCCAAATCAGCAGGTGCCGCGGCCAGCACTGCCGAGAACATGAAGAGGCGTAAGTATGCGATTCTCTCTGTAAGTTTCATATTTACGCCCATCGACTGGTTTCTGATATTTGTAAGAGACTGGTCGAGGGTAAGGGAGACCGCCACGCTGGCAGCTTCGTTCACCGACGAATCAGTTTGGCTAAGCGGGAACTTTGAGAAAGTCTATTATTTAAGATAATGTGTAGTTTTTTAAATTTGTAAATATTAACGTATGTATGTACTTTTTTGTTATTAAGACGTTTAATGAATTAAATTAAATAAAACATTCAATATTTACGTATATATGTCAAACACAATAGCTATACCATACCGTCAATACAAACACATAATAGTGTGTGGTCAAACAGTCAGACAGAGTAGAGATTGATGCCAAAATATTTTAGATTCATGATAAACAACTTTATGTACGGTGACAAACTTTATTGTACGGTAGCGAGGCCCGGATATGCAATGCAGTTGAAATGCGATCTCTTAGAAATATGTGCGGTGTCACCTTTGCGGACGGGATAAGCAATGAAGAGATATGCAGTATGGCAGGGTTGCACGATAGTGTTATTGTAAAAATGAAGAAAGGAATGCTTAGATGGTTCGTACGCATAGAAAGAATGAGTGATGAAAGACTGACGAAGAAAATCTACAGAGCGAAAGCGAGTGGTGAAAGAAGCGAAGGAAGACCAAGGCGAAGATCAAAAAGCCAGAATGTTAGCCGACGGAAATGTGAAAAGCACTCGCATACCTAGGCGAAAGTGTGAAGAGAATGATGAGATTTGAGGAAGCGAAGATGTAAGGACCGCGAAGCTTAGCACTCTGTCCTCTCTGACTATCCCGTTAGGGACACAGCGCGAAAATATGTATGTAACTGTATATGTATGGTAAACAAATAATTACTGACGGATTGACCGAATGAGTTTCGACCTGTGAATTTTGTGTGATTCGTGAGCTGTGATCTGTGAGTTGGTTCGAATCTGTAGAGTGTATGTCAAAGTTAAAAACCGTTCATTTTATAGTTACGGTCGAATTTCTTCCACCGAGCGACCACTAGTAAAATTTTAAAACTTCTGGAACGGTTCAACTTAGTACAGACTTTTTGTACCCATTTGCACCTACACAAGAACCACAGGGTAAAAAAGATTTATGTAGTTCCAATAATCCTTGTCAGTCTCTTGTGGTTAAATTACTCAATAAACGGGCCATTTTTATTTATAGCTCCCGAAGTACAATCGCTTACAAATGTGTTTACAAATATAAATAATAACAGAGTGATGTCGAGGAGTGGTTTCATACACCTTAATGTTCTGTCAACCCTGAGAGAAACAATGACATTTAGGGATATGTATAAGTGCGTATACGATGAAATAATAGGGTGTGAAAAAATTCAAAATACGCAAAGCTGTCATCTCATTTAAGTACACTGTTATACCTAGTTACCATAAAATCTCCACAAAGTGAAATTAATTTTAATCGACTTCAAAAAAGAAGGGGTTCTCAATTCGTCTGGGTATGTTTTTTTTAATTTGACGTATAATCGGACATAACTTATTTGTTTATGTTCCAAGGTCCCATTTAAATTTCAGTGATATTGGAGCATGGAATTCGAATATACACCAAATAAATATAACTGCTTGTAAACATACATACATGCATACATACATATCCTCACGCTGTATCCCCAACGGGGTAGTCAGAGAGGACGGAACGCCAGGAGTCGCGGTCCTTACATACCTCTTTCGCTTCCTCAAATCTCGTCATTCTCCTCACACATTTTCGCCTAGGTATGCAAGTGCTTTTGAGATTTCCGTCTGCTAAAACTATTTGATCTTCATAAGTCAGCCTTAGTCTTCCTTGGCTTCTTTTACCTCTCACTTTCGCTCTGTAGATTTTCTTCGTCAGCCTTTCATCACTCATTCTTTCTGAGTGACCGAACCATCTAAGCCTTGTATGCTTTATTTACATCGATGACACTTTTGTTCATCATTCCGTTCCAGAATAAGAAAATAAATTAGTTATAGACTTAGCCTACATAAAATATTTATTTAGGCCAAGGCTACTCAAAAGGGAGAATTAAAAAAGTTTTTAAGATTAAAATGAAAACGACTTCATAAAAGAACACCGAAAATTACAAAATAGCTATTTTTTACTAATCAAAGCTCAAGTTCTCACAACTTATCACAAATAGTCACAAGTAACTGTCAAATTTAATTATACATGTAGGTCTCCCATTTATAAAATTATTTTAGTTACTTAGTTTTGATCAGTAAAGAATAGTTATTTTGTACTTTTCGGTGTCTATTTTTAAAGCCGTTTTATTTTTTTTCTTAAAAACTTGTAAAAAAAAAATTCTATAAAGAAATTTCGTTTTACGATTAAAAAAAATATGCGATGAATAGCAGTAAGTGTTTCTTTTTTCAAGCCGAGTCACACTCAAGTATCGAACTAGAATACGAGCCTAATTTCGATATAAATATGATTTGCGCTTAGTCGCTTTTTTAGTTTATTTAATGAGTATTAGCGAGTTTTATTTGTGTCTGTACCGTCATCTAATAAAGTCTGCTAGCTGCTACACATTATAGGTAGGCGAGAGCCGACAGGCGACACGATGAACGTGTCGTGATGCATTATCTAATGTCGAGTTAATAGAATACGAACCGATTACGGCGGAGCCGAAAGGAAATGTAATGCTTTTGGTACTCGTACTTTTGGAAGGTATTATTCCTCATATCTTTTAACTGAGATTTTACGGGAGAAATAAAAATATTATTATTGGAATTTTTTACAGTTTTCTGTTTGTCTCCTCATTTACACACATGGAGCACTCAACATATAGAGCCGAAATATCGAACCATCCTACTCGCCACTGCTCATTTTTTGACACTGATAAATATCAACTCTCGCTCGCTTTAAAACAGTACATAACCAATACTGGACCTCTGTGTACAACTCCGTATATTCTGAAAGATATTTAGATACTCACATAATGGCTTCCAGTTCTATTCGGTGATGTGACAAAAACAGCAAAAATCGCATCAAAATAGCTTTACAGATTTTGTTGGAACTTTGCAGTTTTAATATTGGTACCTACTCGTTGCCCTGGCGAATAATATGGTAATCAAAAAACTAAATTTACTAGTGAAATGAAGGCTGAACTTTCTCAAAATAATTTATTACGATTAATTTACAAATATTATGTAAATTGTTTGTAATTTTCATTTCATTTGAAATTTTCGTTTTCTATTTTGTTTAATTTTAAAATACACTAATTATAGCCATAAAATTTATCAATGATATCACAGCGACATCTTTCGTGACAATTAGAAAATCGTAACGTTAGCTATGAATCTAAAAGTAGTGTTCTTATTGGTTGATTTGGTTACTTGTGTCTATGGTAACAATTTCGTAATTAAAACAAAGTTAAGTAGAGAGCAATTTAAATACCTATACTTAATTTTAATAAGAATTTTGACCTTACCGTAGGCGACCAAATGATGCATCGACGGACTATGACGATCCACGATCCTATTGCATTGGCAAACGATCTATGCAAACGATGTCTCCTCAGAAGCCTCAGACTCAAAGATGGCCGATACCCGGCTCGCGCTTAACTGAATTGCCTGCTCTCGGCCGGATACGAAGTCGTCGCATTGGGTGTGAGATGCGGAGAACATTTCTTTTAGTTATACATAATAAAGTACTTACACAATAATAAAATATATATATATATATATATATATAATAAGTACACGAATATGTTTTTCATGTTTGAATCGTCTCTTTCAATAGCCAATCTGATACATTGGCGGAAGAAGCTACCAGCCAAACAGAAACCAGTCGATAGGCTTCGAGACCCTAGGGTCTCAAAATTTCGACTGCAAAGGGCGTAAATATGAAAGTCTTGGAGAGAGTAGCATACTTATGCCGCTTCAAGTTCTCGGCAGTGGTGGCCTCAGCACATACTGATCTGGAAAACGCCGGGACATGGGAAGCAGTAAGCGTATCGACACAAGTCGCCCACATCAGCAATCTTCTAAGTTTCCAATACGTAATAATGATTTTTCTTCTTTAATTCTCTATTATGAGTTTTAAAAATGTCGACTTCAGAAACATACATATGTGAGTTAAAAAGGTGTGTACATGGGCGTACTCAGCTTTTGGTTTAAAGGGGGTACAAATCAGGAACGTGCCTTTATTAGATTAGCTACTGTTTGTGACTATTTGTGACTACGTAGCTTATTGGGAGTTTATTAAATAAAACGCAAACTAAATGCAGTTTGGTTTATTATATGCGTGTAGTTCGTATAATGCTATATCTTGAAGTGTGAAAATCAAGAAGAAAAAATAACAATTCGCTGCTCGCGCGATCTTCATTGTATTGACATATTAATTATATTATACATATACATGTGTATATTATGTTGCAGCGTGTTGCAAAAATCTTTCAATTCGGACAGTATTCCAAAAATAGAATCAAAAATTAGCGACGGCGATTTAAGAGGAGCCGCCCATGATGGAGGTGAGGTACTCCTCAAAGTAGACATAAAAAATGCATTTAATTCTGTTGATAGATCCACCTTGTTGACACTTTGACACAGTTAAAACAGCATGTTCCGGACATACATCCCTACCTCTGGCAATCTTACAGCAGTCCTTCAAAATTAATATATCTTTATATTTATTACATTCCGAAGTTGGCTGTCAACAAGGTGATCCTTTCGGATCAGCTATTTTCAGTTTGGCTATCCATCCTGCGATTTGTAATTTAAATTCCAAATTTAATATTTGATACCATGACGACGGAACAATAGGAGGTAAAGCAATTACTGTTTTAGATGACCTTAAAACCCTGATTCAAAGGTTTACAGATAGATATTGGCTTAGAATTAAAATTTTCCAAATGTGAATTCTTTGTTTCCGATTCTGTCCCAATTATTACAAAAAATGAAATAATTAATAAATTTAACAATCTGGCACCAAATCTTGTCAAAAGAATCGCTGTACCTCCTAAGTGATCCCGTTATAGATGGCTCCATACCCTGCTTTATCAATGATCAAATACAAAAATTTAGCCAGTCTTCACGTATTCACAAGAAGAGTAAGCACGGAAAACCTTTTCCTATCTGTTATTCGCTCTTCCTTAGGATCGGTTGAGGTGCCGTGCTTGACTGACTGATGCTCGAAATGCTTGGTTAAGTGTTTGTCCGAGTACTAACCTGCCTACCTCGACCTTTTCTCAGAAACACTGGGATGAGCCTCTATGCAAAATCTTCATTTACCACTTTTAGATTCTTGTAGTACCGAAAAAGATCGGTCTCGCCTCCTGACTGTTTCTGAGAAGGAGTCAGGAGACTGGTTGAAGGTAATACCTTCAAAAAACTTAAGAACCTTAATCGACAATACCACGCTTTCTCTCATAGTATCCCTTCGTCTGGGGGCCAGGACTAACCTTCCTCACCGTTGCCGCTGTGGTGATCTCGTCGATGTACTAAGTCACCACGGTTTATCCTGTTCACGTAGTGCGGGCCGCATGTCACGACATGCTGCCTTGAACGACGTCATTCAACGGGCTCTTGTCGCCACTGGCGTTCCTGCAGTCTTACAGCCTGCAGGTATTGCGCGCAGCGATGGCGGATGGTTTGACGCTCATTCCTTGGAAACATGGAAGATCGCTGGTGTGGGATGCCACTTGTGTCGATACACTTGCTGTTTCCTATGTCCCGGCGACTTCCAAGTCAGCAGGTGCCGCGGCCAGCACTGCCGAGAACTTGAAGCGGCGTAAGTATGCGACTCTCTTTGAGAGTTTCATATTTACGCCCTTTGCAGTCGAAACTTTGGATCCCTGAGGCCCCGAAGACCATCGACTGGTTTCTGATATTTGTAAGAGACTGGTTGAGGCTATGGGAGACCGCCGGGCTGGCAGCTTCTTCCGCCAACGAATCAGTTTGCCTATTCAAAGAGGCAATGCTGCCAGTCTGCTGGGTACCTTAACCAATAACAGCTTTCTAAGCGGCAACTTTGAGGAAGTTTATTATTTAAGATAATGTGTAGTTTTAAGTTTGTAAATATTAACATATGTATGTACTTTTTTGTTAAACAGCCACATATTATTATTTCAAAGTATATATGGTATATATAGGGGAAAGGTGTACTAAATGATCCCCTGAGTTAAAATGATTTCCCACCGTTTTAAACAAACTACTTGTGCTATCTACCTGATTTACAAGCTAACGTCTCTCCTACAACCCGTTTAGTTATCAGGCAAAGTGTTGTAGCGAAGTGATCTGCGTTGTGTAAAGACAAGAAAAATAGAGTCAGTGTGTTCGACCTAAGGTAAGCTAAAAATCAATGTTAGGTTACTATCGTTTTATTGCTTTTTGGTGAATGGCTATTTTATTGCCGGTTTCTATTGATATTCAATAACATTTCAAGAAAGTTTGATATTAAGATAATATTTGAAGTTATTTTTGAGCAACTTTTACGAATATTGCATTTGGGGTCAAATGATCCCTTATTGTGGGTATACTCGTAATAATAACATTTTGTCAGTTCACAAAAAAGAAGGATAAATTGAGTGATGGGTTTTAAGCATATGTCTGTATTTTTTTATGTGCTTTCTATTATCTTCACCTATATGTATGTGTAGGTACATAGTACATAACATATGCATCTATGTAACGGAAACTTTCAAATTAATTTCACCCACTTGTGAGACGTCTGAATGATTTGAAATTTTGGTTACTTATTTAGAACCAATGATAATACAATAATGCCATGCTTTGTCTTAATATTATAATTAGGGCCATCAGATTAAACGTCAGGATATGCCAGATTTATAATTTTCTTTCGAACTCAATCACGCCCACAAAAATTACGCAGGTTTGCGTAATTTTTGCGTAACGGGCCCAAATCTTTGAAATTGGTCCTGTTACAACATTGACTTTTAGCGTTTATTAAGTTACTTTCCACATCATTTGGAGTATTTGCACCGTTAAACATTCAACCTTTGCCAAAGATAGAACGAATAAAAAATAATAATGTAAAGAAAAAAAATAACACGTCGATGCCCTATAAAAACTATTTACAATAAGCAGCACAGAAGTAATGGAAAAAGAAGAAAAACAAAGGGCATGCAAAAACGTAGGTGAAAAACCGATACCTAAAGAGAAAATTAAAGGAGTTGGCGACAGAAAAAATCAAAAAAAGAGAAAGGAATAAATAAAAACAAACACATAGGACAGGAAATTGTAGAAGACATAGAGTTGGAAAATTTTAAAAAGTTGAGCAAGGAACAGTGACGGGCCCGATTTCATAGATGAAGAGTATGCAGAGTGCATGTTCTGTACAAAACCATATTTGAAAGACAGCGGTAAAGTTGGGTCCTATGCGTGAAGGCTCGGTAGTGACGACGGCTAAGAGGCTGTGTTGTTTTTAATGATTGTATATTTTATTACACTATTTATTTATTTCTTGGATTCTTTGGAAAACACGATTACGTCAAATAAGTATTTTTTTGAACATGGAGTGCAATACGATCCCTGGGATCGCTTTGCCTTTACCCCGGGGATCATTTTATACACCCAGGTGTACAAAATGATCCCTTAGTAAACTTCTGGAAAACGTTTAATAACTCCGCAGATATAAACAAACCAAAAAAAATGGTATGACAGTATATCAGAATTTAAACAATTTATCCTAAGCTCCTTCAATGTTTTATATAATGTTTTATAATTTAATATTTTGGATACAGTAAGTATTATACCTTAGGGGGATCATTTTGTACACCCTTCCCCTAGGTATATATGTATTTCCTTTTTCTTGCATGCTGTAGATGGGCACCGACCACCTCTTCAAATTAAAATTTAATATTGTTATTCGCGTAGTAATATGTACCTACATAATATGTATAGTGCACCAATATTCTTTACCAAGAAATAAAATGACGACCTCCGTGGCGCAACGGTTAAGCGCGTCGGAAAGTAAACGGGGGTAGCGGGTTCGATTCCCGCCTCGAGTCTGGGTGTTTATGTATAATATATATGTATTTACAAAAGAAAAGTATATAAGTAGTATATCAGTTGTTTAGTACCCATAACACAAGCGCTGTGCTGCTTAGTATGGGACTAGATGGCGCTGTGTGAAATGTTTGAGTACATTATTATTATTATTCTTGGGATTATGTAATTGTAATTTGAAAAAAAAACCTGTATTTGGCTAAGAATTGTTCTATATATTTGTAAGATATAAGAATACATATTTGTATACTTTTTGTAGGAATAAAATGTTTATATGATTAGAAATGATTGATATATATGATTAGAATGATAATGATGGTTATTATGAATAGAAATGTTTCGAAAAAAAATAAATGAAAAAAGCAAATATCTCCGACCTTTCGTGATTCTCCTCCAAAAAATTCGCTACAGCTCGGGTTCTGACGCAATCCTCTTTATTACATATAATTTGATACGAATTTTGAAATATGGGGCTGTATTATCTGCTAGCCGAGCAAGATGTAACGACGACGGAGCAAACGCCGGCGATTAACATCGCTTCCAAGAAGACAATAAGGAGTCCAAATAGAGTATGCATAGCCAGCAGCGAATATACTCGCCTAATGAAGCAGCTGGATGTATTACTCTGTAGTTTTCCGAGTATATGTTATTTATGTGCCTATACATACAACGCACTTATCTCAATCAATGAAATGTATGAAACGAAGGTAGAGATAGGGTCTAGGAGTAGTAGACCAAACCCAGGAGGGGCAGCTGCCCTCCCTTGCCCCCCCCCTTGGGTACGCCAAGGTCACAAGTGTCACTACTATATGGTATATGCTACAAGCTCGTAGGTACATTATTTAGTTTCAGGGAAAATTTAACGTGACAGACGGACGGAATATATTAACTTATTACCTTAAAAATAATTGAAACATTTCGTCGTCATCTGGGTTAAGTATTTCTAAGATCTAACATAATAGGCATACGAATGACCTCAGTCTTACTCTTGCCTGATGGAAAGGAAATGAGGTCTGAAAATAAGTAGTCTATGATATGCGTCAAAAATGTTACAAATAAAACAATAAAATTAACTTGTAAATAACTTGATATTTTTAATTTTTATACTTTTAATTGTAACTTTTTACATTTTCTTATTGTTTAAGAAACTAACATAATATTAATTGATAATATACTTGCGTGCCAAAAAATCGACTCGTCTTACAGTTTTCAGTATCAGTATACAACTTATGTAAACAAAATAATTTAAAAATAATGAATGTACTTCATTTATATTTTAATGTATTTGTTACAATTAATTACAGAATAAACACTTAGTTTTAAAAGCACAGGTAAATACATGTGAATTCGTGTAATGACATTCTATAAAATGTGTAACAGAATTAATTCGAAAGCTTATATATACCAGCTAAATAATGATTTTTTATAAGTAATTTAAAAATAATTAAATGTATTTTATTAAAACTCCGTCTTAATTATTTTGCAACATATCTACGAAATTTGCGGCCACTTGAAACTCGAACATAGCGCGTGTTTAGCAGTGCTAAGCGAGCGACGCTGCAACTGCGATTTAATTTAAATTTAACGGAATTATTGAAAAAAATGTAACACGTTAAAAATAATCTTCACGCTGTATCAACGGGGTAGTCAGAGAGGACGGAGCGCCAAGCATCGACTTCTTTCGTTTCCTCAAATCTCATCATTCTCCCACACATAGGTATTCGCATACCTATGTGTGGGAGAAGTGCTTTAGACATTTCCGTCAGCTAACACTGGCTATATGACCTTCGTAAGGCAGCCTCGGTCTTCTTTGGCTTCTACTACCACTCACTTTCGCTCTGTAGATTTTCTTCGTCAGTCTTTCATCACAAATTCTCTTTGTATGTGTATGTGTATTAGGGATGTTACGGAAGTGATTTTATCGGAACCGAAGTCGGAGTCGGAGTTTTTAAATTTGGTTTGTCGGAACCGGAACCAGAACCGAAGTCGAAGGCGGAAGCAGAACATAGATGTCTTAAGGGCAAGTCTAATGAAATAAAATAATGCAAACATTATTCTGCCTCTATCATTTCAGTTCAAAATATAATACATCTGCTTACACCTAGTCGTTGAAAATAAAAATAATCGAATTTTCTTAAATCTTTAGTAGTAAATTAAATCAAATGAAATGACTCCAAAAGAAGTATATTGTATTTAATGAACAAAAGCTTCATAGCTTTATCGCCATCCCATCTATTTTTCTATGCGTCATACATTAGACCAGTACGGTTAAAAAATTCTTCGCTTGCTACTGAGCCAAACACAAACTGCTGAGACAAGCACAAACTTTTTCGTATGCGCTGACCGCGGCAACCGCCGTTGCTGTGCTTCGACCTCCGATTTAAAAGTGTCGGAGCCGAAGTCGAAATCGGAAGTGTAATATCCATTGGAAGTTCCGACTTTTCGGAATCGGAGTCGAACCTCCGTTACATCCCTAATGTGTAGACATACATACATACATGTCTTCACTCTATATGTGTATGTATGTATTGTTAGTTCCACATTAATTTTAATCACATAAATTACCCAAGTGTGATATTTTGTAATATTCTAGTAATGAGAACGAGGGTAGAATGGATTTCCAGCGTGTAGTGGGGCTGCATAAAAGCCTGATTTTGGTCGTGTAAGAGTTCAGTTGTTGAGAAGCCGTCGAATAGTCAAGTACATAATAATTGTGATGAAGAATTGATAGTGTGTTTATAGTGATCAGTGCTTCTGTTACATTTCATATTTAACAGTATGTTATGTTAAAAATAATTAAAATGCTCATTTAAAGTCTGAATAAAATAGTTACTTTTCAAGTTAATTCTGTTATACGTTGTATAGAATCGTCCATACATATTCAGAGACTTTCATATACCGAAGCACCACAACGCTACGATATCAGAAAATAATTATAAGATGAGCCGACTTTTTTGCTCGTAAGTGTAATGTGTAAATAACGCTTTATTGCACCCTCAGAATAAAAGTGACCAAATATAAAAGTGATTTTGAGTTATAATAATAAATCGACCTAAAATAACAATCAAATAATTTTTTGTAATTACCTAAAAATGCATACATAACTAAATACGAAAATATTTATAAACTATATCCATAAAGCATAGACTTCATAAACTCCAGACGCCGTGTTAGCGCAGCAACGTAGAGGTAAATCACATAAGCTGACTCACCTGTACATTTACATACATTTATTATAAGTCACCACCACCACGCGTCGCTAGAAAACAGCACCCACATATTTACATTTTATATGTCTCACTTCGTAGCACGGGATAGGCTGTATGGAGTTATAGTTAAGTAAGTTATAAACGACAGAATTACAATTATCATTATATGTTTGTATTTATAGTAGAATTGTTTATAGAACTTATAAAACAATTTACAATTAAAAAAATGTTTATTTACAGAAGCAGTTATTTGATAAACTAATAATGTTGTTGCTCTAAAAAATACATCTTACTGTTATAATAATAATATGCAGAGTCATAATAATACTTTTAACTATGTCAATCGTCACCAAAGAGAGTATAAAAACTCACGAATGTAAATTAGGCGGAAACACCTATTCTGCGCCGATTTGCCAAAATCGAAACTAATATAATGTTTTAGGATCTTGAAACCCCGGATGGCAATATGTAGGGCGCATGGTTCAAAGTCTTAGGTCCGGGGTCCAGTGTCCAGGGTCCAAGATCCAAGTTGCCAGTTGCTATATAGGTACCTAGCCACTTAGGTCAAAGTTGCCGGTTAAGGGACAAGCTCGATATGTTTAAATTATGCTTCATTTTTAATTTTTAAATTATTGATTATTATAACTCAAAACGAAATTTTCGATTAGGTCGCTTTCCTACCGAAGATGAATTAACTATGTTCATGAACACTACAACATACTACATGTCGTTTCATTATATACACTAACATTTTTACATTTCATTGATTAAAAATATTATGTACAATTGCCACACTTAAAAAATCAGATATTTCGCGTCTTAATCAAATACCATAGACAATAAAAAGATAGATTCGGCGCAGTATATTTCAAGTGTAGTAAAAAAATTAACCCACTTGTAAATACAACACACATTTATTTCAAATAGGCTTATGGGTCGCCATTAGTAGAAAACGACACACGAAGAATGACTTAAAAGTGTACGGCGCAGTTTTCTAGTGAAATGGCGGCTGATTCGCTTTTTCATGTAAACGGCTGCTCCACTTTTCAAGTATGATACGCAAAATCTGTGTTTTTACTGTCTTTACCAAATTACTATGTCATATACACCTTTATTAATAACAAAAAAGTACATACATACGTTAATATTTACAAACTTAAAACTACAGATTATCTTAAATAATAGACTTCCTCAAAGTTGCCGCTTAGAAAGCTGTCATTGCTTAAGGTACCTAACAGACTGGCAGCATTGTCTCTTAAAATAGCCAAACTGATTCGTTGGCGGAAGAAGCTGCCAGCCCGGCGATCTCCCGAAGCCTCGACCAGTCTCTTACAAATATCAGAGACCAGTCGATTAACCAAATTACTTATATTTAAAAAATAAGAGGATCTATATTGTTAAGTAATTTAGATATAAATGTTCTTTATAATCGATAAAACATAGGGATAATGGAATTACTTTGGTGTCTGTAGATAGCTTTGATAAACAAAAACAAGAATATCGCGTCAGCACAACGATGACGGTACCTACTTGTGAAGGTAATATAAGGTCCTTTGATAAATAAATACAATAGATATTCATGTTTTTATTTATCAAAGGAGGGACACCAAATTGTCTGTCACAGTACAGGCATTATTTCGAAATCTTTCATAATATCTAGGAAGTATAAAAAAAACTGGGTTAATTTTTTAGGCAGTTTTGAGAGTCAAAGTGAGTATAAAAGACTATTTCAAGTTAATATTTTGACCAAAAAGAACCAATATGAAGTTTACCTACATCATGAACAAAGTGATTTGGAAGGAGGTTTGTTGTATCTTTAATTAGGAAGACAATACATGTTTCCTAGTAATTGAAGACACTAACTAATAACAATTAGATGGATGAGTGAAATATAATAAACAGAAAAGCTGATTTGAGTTCCTTTATCCTGTTTTCGCAAAAGTATTAGGTAGTTTAAAAAATCATATTGTTTCTCTTGGTCGGACGAGAAACACAAGGCCTGTATTTTTTTATTTTTTTTTTAAATGGCTTGCTAATATGTCAAGCACATTAATACTGCCAATGTCACATATTGCAGAAGACACTAATGGGGATTGATAGAAATAAAAAATTTTTGTTTTGCTGTTTTCTGACAGATGAATGTACCTAAAACAAATAGGGTTATGTAAGGAACACATAAGACAAAAAAGGCATTTAAAAATGTGCAATAAGAAGCACATCTTGCTTCTAACATCTCGCTTGCACCAACGAGTGGGTGCAAGCGAGATGTCAAATCCTTAAATCGAGTTTAAATAGTCGATGCAAGCCACCCTAAGTGTTACAGTTGATTAACTTTCAGTTTTGAAATTAAAATATAAAATTATTTATCCAAATAGGTAAGTGTTCTTGGAATGAAAAATCACCGTTAGACAGAATCTTAGGCCATGAGACATGAGATGACGCCGAAGATATTCGATAACAACTGGGTAAAGTTTTGTACGACAGTACTTAGTTTACTGTAGTTACCGCTTGGAGCGCTAAACAATACCTGTTATCGAGTATAGGCTGTTATCGAGTATCGACGCCGTTAGGTAACTCATGGTAGAGGCACTGCACTGAAAAGAACTGGTAGGTGAGAAATTTTTTTTTTTAACATTATATTATACAATAGGTTCCAAATTCAAGTTTAGAACCCATTTGCTCAAAACGCTTAGTCAATACACAGATACATCTCACTTTTTTATTGCACTTTCGACTTGAGATGCTTTGTTCCCTTTGGTTATAAAGTAAATAGAAAATTTATTGTTAATATGCGATTTTGAAATCATTTGCATTTTTGTAAAGTAAAACTAAGTATTCAGTGTAACAATGTCTTCTGTGATTAAAGTCTTAGTTCATTTTAGTAAAACAATTTAAAAAAAAATTTGAATAAATCTTCAACTCTGAAACTTTGGACTAGTCGTGTAGCCGTGAAAGGACAATATTCGTGACCTTTTGCGCTTGAAAATATAAGTGTACCGTTCCCGCTACACCGTTTTCGCGCTTTTCTCTCGCTTAGTGTCGATTCTATTGTCAAGGTACCTACATTGACACTATTGTATGTACCCGGTTCTATCCAGTTAAAAAAACCGGGTAACCCAGGGAACTTATTTTCAAAATGATGATACCCGGTTTTATCTGGTTCTTTTAGTTTTTATTTTTATTCAAATGTTATGATGTAGGTACATTCAGTGATGATCATATAATTACTCAGGGGATATTAAGTTAACTGAGGTTTTTGATTATTTATTTTAATTTTAATACAATAGAAACTTGCAACAATATTTAAATCATTCGTGTAGGCATTGTGAAATATTAAAATTAAATATCTTCGATAAAGGTGAGATGTCCTACATTTTATTTATATATTTCAAGCTGAACAAAGGTATAGCCAACTAATTAAAGACATACCAAGTAACTAAGAAAAAAGAAATATCCTACCAAACTAATAGACTTTCTGTTGTTGCACATTGATTGGGCACCGACTTCAATAACTGTCAAATTTAATTATATAGGTATTTGTATCGTATTTAACAGTAATTTTTGTACTTGAGTTTTGATTAGTAAAGGATAGTTATTTCGTAGTTTTCATTGTTTTTTTTCTCTCTTTTGAGTGACCTTGGTCTAAATAAATATATAGGGTGTCTACAATTACTTTCTTTTCTAATTGTGTAGCGCAATGACACAAGAGAATCGTCAATATAAATAAAGCTTATAAGTAGTTCGCGTTATTTGGTGTTATTTAGTGTAACTTTGAAGTCCAAGCTCCAATATCAGTGAAATTTAAATGAAACATATCTGGAAGTATATCCTTTCAAATAAAGAAAGAATTTTCCAAATCGGCTTATAAATGACCGAGTTCTAGGGCAATAAACGTAAAAAAGCATACAACCGAATTGAGAACCTCCTTTTTTGAAGTCGGTTAAAATTGAAGTTTATTGCCAATAATTGTAGACATTTTACAGACACTGTGTAAGTTATCCATACTTTGTCGCAAGTCCTTTAGCAGCGATAATAGCGCGACATCGCTTTGGCATTGAAGAGATCAATTTGTAGTATGTTGATATTGTAATTTGCTCCCATGTTTCTTTAAAAGCCATATAAAGTTGATGAACGTTAGTGATACTTTTCTTGGCCACCATATTCTTTACATGGTAAATTCTTTTTTCTTCGTCATAGGGTATGAAACACAGTAAGAGAAATGAGGTTTAAGCACTATTAAGCTAAAACACTGTATCTTGAGTTACACTGTATTAGATTTACACGTCAGATGTGGTTTTTTATACATTACGTGACGTCATCATAAATCCAATATAGCAGATGTTCCATAATAGAAAATATTTTTTTTGTTCATCATAACACCAACAATATGGGTATCAAATGAAATAGAAAACGTAGATTTCTGAATGTGACGTCATCATAAATCCAATATGGCGGATGTTCCACAAAATAAAACAACTTTTTTGTTCAACACCAACAATATGGGTATCTCTGGTAACCTCGGTAACTAGGAGAGGTCACGGAAAAATTTTCCACGCGGACGAAGTCGCGGGTACAGCAAATAATAAAATAATAAATATTTTTCACGAACTTTTAAAGAACCTAAAATATACTGGTACCCGGTTCTGTCTAGAAAAAAGCAAGGGAAAACTAAGTCTTTCAAAAATTTCACGTGGAAACCACGCATGTCGTACATTGCAAATAATGTAGAATAGGGTTGAATTATTGCCTATGATTTCAAATTCACCGTTGAGGCGACACCTAACAAATATGTAATAATAAGAGATCTTCATTATCAAAATGTTATTCCTGCTAGTATGGATGGACTGTTGCTATTTTTTTTAATAATTCCGATAAGAATATTAAAGTAATAATATAGGTCTCCATATAATAGGTTAGGTACATCTCCGAAATTATAAAATTAACAACGTAATGAAACAAATTAAAATATTATTATTCTAACAAAGGCATATTTACAAAATATGATTGGCAGTTTGTCTTTTTTTTTTAAATCAATTACACGGCTTGAGAATAAAAATGGAATGAATCGTATAAGTACATTTTTTTATGAATCTAATTGTTTACAAAATACATACATACAGTGTCTTTTTGATATTTTTAATAAATAAGTACATAAACAACATTCATTCCAATTGATACAATTTTACAAGACCATAGACAACAGGGAACCTCGCTGAAGAAAATTAGAAATATGACCAGCATTCAATAAATTACCTAAAATTAATTAAAAATAATTAAACCCTATTTTACCTATATATAATGAACTTATTTATCTACGTTTATATTAAAATTGGGGTACGTCGGTCGTAACGACGATTCAGGGTTGACGGGGGAAGGTGGGGTAGGGGGAATATAGGGGTAACGGGGGTAAGGCGGGTAGGGGTACCCTCCAGGTAGGAGTTGAGGATTGTGGAAAGGTGGTAATAAGGCTGGGGAGGGATAGCCGTACGGTAGACCCACTGAAGAGGCTGCTGCTTGGAGGATGGATGCAGCGAAGGCCGGGTCGCTGTAGACAGCGGCGTAGGGCCACGCTACAGCGATTCTTTGTCTCTTGTCCTTCATTCTTCTGTTTTGGAACCATACCTGACAACAAAAACACAATATATAGCAGGAGTGATAACGTAGTAATAATGTAGTCTTGAGGTCTCGACCGTTTTTAGTCTCGATTTTGGGACAGATTTTCAAGTCCCAGGGTTTTCGAAATTCTTAAATATTCTTATCGATAACAATGCTTTCGTGAAAATATTATGCATTAAATAACGGTTATAAAATTATGCTTTCAAAAACAATACATATGTAAGTACATAATAAAAAGTACATAGAAAATAATAATACGCACTGTTTGTCATTCTGCCTGTCAGCCATCTCGGTAGCATTTAATCTAGAGTTGTCATTTCCAGATTTTGGAAAGCAGGACTCAAACTTTTATTATTGTACAGAATTAAGCCAATACGTAGTCAAATATGTACAAAACTGGTCTCATTTTAAAGAGCGATTCGATAGAAAAATGTGATAGGACATGTGAAAGCAACAGAATCATTTTTTTTTTAAACGTTAAGATACGGACAAATTATTAAAATACACTCGTATTACCTACTATGTAAGATATCGCATTCCTAACACACCACTGCTAATTAATTACCTACTCGTATAGAATCTAACAACTGGCAATCGTAAAAGATTCAGTACACACAGAGAAACGTTTAGTGCCGTCTAAAATCATTAAGACTGAATAATAGCGACTGGTGAAACACAACAAAGTATGCAAACAAAGATTTTCCCTTTAGGATGCTTTGAATATCTTTTGTTCGCAAAATGGCGGCAAGACTTGCTAATTGGCGGGAGTTTTGCGGATAAAGTGCAACGCGCTTTGAAAACAACACTTTCATCGTACTATAGAGAAGATTATTTTTTTAAAAGGACTAGGGTTGATAATATGCTAAATAATATCTCTCTTTCGCTTGAGAATTTTATTTTTTTCAATATATAAGATTTTATAAAATTCAAGATATAATAAACATAGTGCATATTAATGCATTGTTACAATTCGAGAAAAATAGCAATAGTTAAATTATTGAATTATACGTTAGGTAGGTATGCAAGAAGAGTAAATCAAAGCAATGATAATAATGGCCTCACGCGCTGGTGAGCGAGACGCGGGAAGTAGATTTATCTCATCTAACACGTGGTTCTTCGCCGTAAGTAAAAGTGAGACAGTGCTGGACTGGACTTGACTGGATTGGACTGGACAAGTCCAGTTCAATCCGCGACAATTGATTTATCCATGACGTTTTAATTTTGCGTATTTATGCAATCTATCATTAAATTGAGTATGAATTTTATTTATTACCTACCATAAAACACAAGTATTTACAGTGTCAGTACACGAGTGTAAAATCATTCAATTGTTTATTGATTAGTCGTTGTAAGTACGAAATCAAGTCAAATACGATACGTCGTTCAAAGCGTTAAAGTGCACGTGATCTAGTTATGGTTCCTGAACCTCAGTTGAGTAGTGTGAGTGGAATGTAGTTGTTTTGCAGGGCTATGATAGTTTTAGTTCCTAACGAGTTGTATTGGCGCTGTAATCGCTACTGCCGTCTCTTTTTTTTTCTTCATGGCATGGCGCACAGATTAGCGCATTTGCCAATGTCACGTATTAATCATGTTCGAAGTAAACGTAAAACTCCTCCAGTAAAGTGATAGTAGGCTTTACTAAAGTTATAAAGGACTTCTTGAAAGAGCGCGAAAACTTCAGCTACACATGTTTATTTAGACCTACTCCATTCTTTTCACTTAAACAGGACTTTAAAATACAAAATACTATCACTTTTGTACTTTAAAACTCGCAAAAATGTAAAAATAGGAAATATGATTAAAATTACAATCTTACTTCTCGCGTACCCGCCAAAAAGTCCTTTTGCCGTCTTAACTATCCGCCTTAAAAGTCAATTGCTTGTCAGCGTGCTATCAGTCTGACTCATACTCAGACTCTGGCTACTTTTCTATTTCCATTTTAGTTTTGGTTTACGTTGTGTTTTCTTCGATTTCATGCTTGAGTTGAGAATCTTGAAATGCCTATTCTCGTCTGTTGTTTGATGTAAATAATCCCCTAAACCGCTGCATTGGTGGTTTTTCAGAATCACTAGGATATACTTACATACAGATACATAAAAAGTATTGGTACGTACGTATAGTAGGTACGTGTTGTCAAAAAAGTAGGAGATAGTAGCGCCAAAACAAAATACATAACAATTACGGCAAAGTGACTGTCGCATCTGTAGCTTGCTACAAATACTTAATCTGTGATGTTTTCAAACATTAAATTTAATAATACTCATTAAATAATTTTTGAGTAATATCATAGATTTATAACAAGAATGAAGGTTTTCGAAGAAGTCAATTCACAGAGAAAAAAATCGTAATTAAATGTAGGTACCTAGTACTCTGATAATAACGCTACAGAGTATAAGATTTACTTGGAGATAAAACGTCAGGTATTGACTCTCTGTTGTTGCGTATTCACTTAGTATTAATTAAAAATGTAATTAAACTCGATTGCAAGATGATGTTCAAAAAGTTATATAAATGAATGTGACTGAATTTCTTGATGGTTCTTCTCACTATATAACTACAGATTTTATGTAAAAAAATTCAAATAACGTTGTAAATGAATTTACTTAAATATGAAGACTTTAACAAAAAGTACTTACATACGTTAATATTTACAAACTTAATATTTTAGCACAGTTGCAATAATTTTTAATCATAGCCGTAGCCTTAGTCAAAGAGACCGCCCCGAATCGTACCTTATGCAAACGTGCCCATAACGCTCGCAGCATCACCGTTTTGTATCGCAAGCGATACTTAAAACTATACATTATCTTTAATAATATACTTCCTCAAAGTTGCCGCTTAGAAAGCTGTCAATGCTTAAGGTACCTATCAGACTGGCAGCATTGCCTCTTTGAATAGCCACACTGATTCGTTGGCGGAAGAAGCCGCCAGCCCGGCGGTCTCCCGAAGCCTCGACCAGTCTCTTACAAATATCAGAAACCAGTCGATGGGCTTCGGTGCCCCAGGGACCCAAAGTTTCGACTGCAAAGGGCGTAAATATGAAACTCTCAGAGAGAGTCGCATACTTACGCCGCTTCAAGTACTCGGCAGTGCTGGCCGCGGCACCTGCTGCCTTGGAAGTCGCCGGCACATGGGAAACAACAAGTGTATCGACACAAGTGGCGTCCCACACCAGCGATGTTCCAAGTTTCCAAGGAATGAGCGTCAAGCCATCCGGTCTCCTGCCGTCGCTGCGCGCAATACCTACAGGCTCTAAGACTGCAGGAACGCCAGCGGCGACAAGAGCCCGCCGAATAATGTCATTCAAGGCAGCGTGTCGTGACATGCGGCCCGAAGACTTTATGAATAAAATTAGTGCTATTTTATTTTTCTCAGATTATTTCATAGTTTTGATTGTCCCGTAAGATAATTAAAAAGAACCATTTATTAATTTAAATAATCGTGCACCCGATGTGATTTCCCATCGGCAACCACGAATTTTGATATAATTTTGTACTCTTCGAAGATCAATTATAAATGCTGACGCAATTGACTTTTATTTAAAATAGAAGTCTTAACTGAACTAACTTTAACTTTAGAGATTTCCATACAAACCATTGCTCCTCATTTGACCTCTATGGAATGAATTTTTAAAAAACCTTTCGTAATGCTCAACTACATTATATGAGGAACTCCTATGCAATATTTCGTGCTTCTAGAATCACCTGTTTAGGCTGTGTGTGTTTGTCAGGTAGTCAGTTTTATTTAGGTAGAAGATATTAATAACATTTAAAAGTTATACTTCTTTTGGCGTGTTTGCAAATGCATATAGCGGAAGTTACGTCATCGATGTAACACATAATTCATAATTTTTTTATTACATTTTTTTTTCTTTCTTTATGGCATGGTGCACAGTTTAGCGCATTTGCCAATGTCACATATTAATAAGTAAAATTACAAGTAAATTAGTTTTTTCATATCGTAAAACTCCTCCAGTAAAGTGATAATAGGCTTTACTGAAGTTATAAAGGACTTCTTGGAAGAGCGCGAGAATTTCAGCTGCACATGTTTATTGAGACTTACTCCATTCTTGTCACTTACACAGAAGTTTAAAGCACAATATACTACCACTTTTGTAATTTAGCTCCCAAAAATGTAAAAAATAGAAAATCTAAATAAAATGACAACCTCACTTCTCCCGTTTCCGCCAAAAAGTATTATTTCATTTTAAGCGGGCAGTTTAATTTTTTTATGTGTAGCCAGTTTTGCTTTTTTATATTATGTGGTCAGTTTTGTTTATAAACGTCATTG
Organism: Zeuzera pyrina; assembly: GCA_907165235.1. Taxonomy (NCBI): domain Eukaryota; kingdom Metazoa; phylum Arthropoda; class Insecta; order Lepidoptera; family Cossidae; genus Zeuzera; species Zeuzera pyrina. The sequence goes on from OU015645.1 coordinate 8,031,833, forward strand.
AAATATACGAGTAAGTTCTTGCGTGTGTAATATATAATACAATTCTAAAAATACTGAAAATATAAAATGCATTCCGTATATAACATTGAGATTTGATCATTGAGGGTAAAATAGAACATAATGTTATTTGTACAGTAATGGCGGTGAAAAGATCACGATATGGGTATGAGAGGACTTCAGAGTCACTCTTGGTATACCAGTGGTCGCTGCAACACTCCACAAACGAACTAAGTAATTTATTTTAATATATTAGTTATTATTTTTGATGTTAATATTGTTATATTACTATTATAATCTTATTATGTATTTGGCTTGTCCTTAATTTGCTAGAAATCACTTATTGACCAATAATTTAGATAGTTCGCAATGTTGATTTCATAAATACTGTGTAGATGATTAGAATGGTTTTGGTACCGTATTTACATATGTCAATACAACTTTGTGTTTGGGTCATAACGACAATTAAGCTGTATCGTTGGTAGATGATAGATATTAGATGTTAACAGTGATGTAGTTTAATAAACTATAAAATATGTACTACGTAATTAAACTGGATGCATAAGAGAATTGGTTTATTATTTACTATAATTACATTTCGTTTTCATGATAAATGTGGGTACTTCATAGAAAATGGGGAATCTTTTATTTAATTTATAATTAGCACACTATGTGGTCAAGGGTTTTTTATTTTTTTGCTTTAGTGTAAGTAAATTCTAACACGTGCGTACATATACTTTTTTTTATCACTTGCAACATATAAAAAAAGTAATTATAATACGTGCAAGTTGTTTATATAAAACTTGTGTTCTTTAATCTCGATTGTTAATTGTTACCGATGTAATACATTACAATCCTAATGGTTTTCCTGATATGATACTCTTGGAGATAAGATGGTGGGACAGCGATTTTGTAACGTATTTTAGGTGTTAAAAAAGTAACAGGTTTAAACAGCTTTCTTTTCATGTCTCACACGATGACTCCCAAAAAAAATTTCTTATAAAATTATCTGTACTAACCACTAAAACTGAAAACTTGACTTTTAAAGTCAAAACTTTGGTAACCTGCATGAGGCTACGAAGCTTATCTGATTATTGTAAGCGACTGATCGAGGCTTCGAGAGACCGTCGGGCTGACATTTTCTTCCGCCAACGAATTACTTTGGTTATTCAAAGACTAATGCTGCCAGTATGCTGGGCAGTCCAAACAATGACAGTTTTCTAAGCGGCAATGAAGAAGTCTATTTTTTAAGTTTGTAAATATTATGTTAAGATATGTATGCACTGATTTATGTAAATAAAGATAATACTAAAAATTATCTAATTGAAACAAATGTCTTTGGGCCACCACTTACGATAAACACACACATGAACAATGTTGTTGCAAATATAAGCTGTTTACGTCAAATACCTAGTCTTAGATAAAAGGGACAGACACAGAGATAAACATTGCACTGAGGTAATTCCAAGTGTTACTTTTTCCAATTTTGGAGCGGAAAGTATAAAATGGAGTAAAAATACAATATTGTATAATTACTTGTTTACGCTTTAATAAAATTCAAATTAAGTGCGAAAGAAATTAAATGAATATGTAATGTAAGAGAAACTTCGATTTAGAAATTTATTGGTGCCGCCATAAAGATTCATCACAATAAACAAACACGTAAAAATTCTCGATTTTACAACGCATCAAATGGTAGCCGCGGGATAATTTAATAGTTTTTAATTGGTATAATCGCGCCATAAAACAGATGTCTGAACCATAGACAACAGTCTCTGTAGACAACAGATGAAATCTATGCTTACTAATGATAGCGGTGTATGGTTGGGACTTGGAACGTTCAGTTCTTTTGCCACTAATGTTCATTAGCGTTCTACAGCTACTGAATAATTCGGCCGGTTTTATTAATGCACATCGACAAATTAGCGTGAATGTAAAATTCGAATGGAGTAATAAAAGGCGTGTTCTTTTTTTAAATTTCAAAACCGTTCGTTTTCTTTTTTTAATCGAAGTGATAATTGAGATTATGACTGGACAGTCGATGTTTACGCGGAGAATTTAAATTTAGATTGGCGTAACACATTCTATTAACACTGTTAGATTTTTAACGAAGCGAATATTGAATATGTAATTGGAATATGAAGCGTAGAACTTTTAAATTAATTAAATTTTGACATTTGAATTTCGAAATTTTAGAACACCTCTTTATTTTAAAGTTACCTAACACAAATATTTGTAAATAATAAAAAAAGTAGATATCTACGAATATTTATTTTCTTAACATTTTCGAATTACGTAAATAATGAATTAAAAGAGTTTGATATTGTAGATTGAATTATGAGGTTTAAGAACAGTGTCTTTATTGAAGTTTACACATTTGTAACGTGATTTCTGCGAATTAGCAGTCGGCTATAAAACGTTCGTGATGGAAATTATTGTGTATCTAATTGAAATATCATGCTTGACCGGCGAACGTTATAAGTACCTAACTGTATTACACAATCACAGTTTCTCATATTTTTATATAATTTAAATCCAATATATAATTTATATCCATGTTACGTTATGAAATAACGTTTTATTACAACGTAAATAATGATTTAAATATATCCATGTTACGTTATTTCATAACGTATTTTTATATTTAAATTTTGTTTAAAACCAGTACAAATTGTTGAACTGAAGGAAAATTCAGAAAAAGAAATTGGTGCGGTTTTTGTTCAGCCATGCAATTCTGTAAAAACGAATCACCCAAGCGAGACTCGCTAGACAATTCACCTCACTTCGCATTCGAACTCACTTGACCTTCAAATGGAATTCTTTAAACCAAACATTCTAGGAGCGAAGTGAAGTGATCTTAGGTGCGAGTTTATTGGGGATTTCTATAAGAGTAAACATCTCAGTCGATATTTCGTCTTTGTGTATTTTAACTTCTCTGAAATAATTACGTTAAATAAAACTTGTTTTTTTTTTAATTAAATTGTCATATTTAGCGAAACGTCAATCTCTGCCGCACTCATCGAGGCGGCGCTAGTATCTCTGTCGACTTTAGAGAATACCAGTCCACAGTTGACAATCTCACCGCGGATTCAGAAGTGAATTCGACTAATTCGCTTTATAGAATCGCACGGCAGTTCGTTGTTCGTCTGGTATTGATATTGCGAGCTTAGTATTCAATTACAGGGTTACTCTGAATCAGTAGATAGTATACGAATAGTATATAGTATGTGAATATTACAGATATACATGCCATTTTTATTAACAATTTTGACCTCAAATTTAAAATTCATCGATTTTTTAATATAACCGTTTCGTTAATCATTTTGTCCGTTACAGTGTTAAATAGATTACGAGAGTGTCCAGTTTTCATGTAAATACTGGCAATGCTATTATTAGTGACGTTCTTTCCTAAAATGCGCGCTGTCGTTTAACACGTTTCTGTCACTCAATAACTCATTCAAGTGATGTCCCAACGTTACGTAAATGATTCGCTTTAGTCCGATAACTATTATAATTGAAATAAGAGGTCGTAGACAAGTAGGTCACTATGTGGGCGGAATGGAGAAACTCCTTCAGTGTCTTCTCATCAAAAGATAATAATAATTTTCATAAATTCCGGACAATTAGGCATATTTACCAATGGAAAATATGTTGGCCATAAACAATACCAACTTATAGACACACATTTAGGTACATCAGGGGGATTATTCACAAATGTTGGAAACTTTCCGTACCTAGTGGAAAGACCGATCGTCGGAAAGCATAAATTCAATCCGACGGCTTGAATTTGTGAATACGATTATATATAATATGATATGTATAATACGATTTCAGATTTGTGAATCGCGTATAGACAAAATCATCGAAAAGTTTCCTGTCGGATACAGAAAGTTGAGTTTCCGACGTTTGTGAATAAGCCTGCAGATACGGATAAATGGAACGACGGCTGTTTCGCTAGTAAATCGAGTAACGCTTTTAATCTTCGCACGTTCCTTCTAAAGGTTGATTTACACGTATGAAATAATGAAGTAATTAACTAAATTTTAACTAACTGACAAACTCGATAGGGCAGTGGTTTATGTGTTCGCGGTTTCTTGCGAAAGTATTAATATATATTAGTATTATATTATTATTATAATATATCATTACAATAATATATTATTATTATATTATTAGTACATTTTCGTTGTGAACGCGGAAAGTTCTGAGTTCGATTCCCCGTCGAGTCAATTTAGGAAGCGAACCTTTCCAGCGGGGTTATTCACAAACGTCGGAAACTCGACTTTCCGTATCCGACAGGTAACTTTTCGATGATTTTGTCTAAACGCAATTCACAAATCCGAAATGATATGATTTGACAGTTCATTTCGGGACGAAACCTTCGGATGCTTCCGACGACTTTTTAGTGTCGAAAACGTTTCCGAGAAGAGTAAATTAATGTAATATGTATATAATCGACGACTTTTGTCGTCAAAAATCTAGAAAAAATGCGTGCGCGTATGTAATCTACACTTCTAGACAAATTCGTGCCCTTTTTAAATACATGGCTAAGGATTAATTTGCCTTATATTTTTATAACATATTTTATTAGTTGCGCAATCAATAACTAAACATTGTTTGTGGTGTTTGAGGTATTTTTAGAAACAACAAGGATCAAAAATAAAAACGCTATTGTACTTTCTATTGTAGTTATTATTAATTTTTACTAAGCGACATCTAGTATAATTTATTTGAACTTGTTGCACGCACAGACGATAAGCACAGACAGTATTTCGTATTTATAAAACCCGTTTAGTTCTTCGAATGTAAATAAAATAATTTACAAAAATGTTTTAATCTTAAAAAAGACTAAGTAATTTCTTTGTCTAAGTTGTTTATTTGTCTGTTTAAAATGATATTTTACCAAATACATTGTGATTGTCAAAATGTGATACGTTTAAACCACACTAATATTTTCTACCAAAACGAAAACGATTTCTACCATTTTGTAACATGCTTCATAAATGCATTTTCTTTCGGATTCGTAAAGTCCTTTCCGATGAGATTCCAATAGAGTTTGTGAATAGCATTTTCCAATCCGTCGGATTGAATTTATGCTTTCCGACGATCGGCCCTTTCCGCCACGGAAAGTTTTCGAAGCGTTGTGAATAAGGGGGCAGATCGTCTCGGGTCTGAGTGTACTGCAAGGCGCCCGTAGGTACCAGTCGTAGTCTGGTTCTCATAGCACAGCTAGTTTGAGGCCAGATGATTAGTGTATTGCATGGTTTGAAATGATTGATCGAAGATTGCATGGCACTTTATTTATTTATAAATTGGTTATAAGCAGGCCTTTTTTTGTCCCTTCTTTTTTGGGGGCACGCTAATTCTCGAAAGTTGTCCTTAATTTTTTGTACCTCCTCCCCTCCCCTTACCACTGTGTTTTGAGGAAAAAATCGAAGTAAATTATTTTTTATTGTTTAAAAACATAATATCTTTGGAAATAAAACGTGATTATTAAACGTATTAAAAAAAATCCAAAAATTTTTGTAGTTTACCAAAATTGTTTTTTTTTTTTCATTTTTTTTAAATTCTTTAATTTTTTCAGATTTATGGTAATTTTGCGATATTTTCGAAATTTCCTTTGGGGGCACTGCGTGCCCCCACGTGCCCCCACAAAGAAAACCCTGGTTATAAGTAACTTAATGCATGTAAACAATGAATTTGCTAGTAAAAAGATCGCAGCACATGCCGTGGCAGGAATTTGCAACAATTCTAGATAGTCACTTATTTATATTTACTTCAGTGACAACACGAGAATCATTGATCTGTAATAAATAAATTATCTTGATTTAGACTTGATTGCATCAGACATTGAAGCATTACGTTACGAGTAGCTCTCGTCATTGATTGAATGTGTACAGGGTGACAATAAAAAATATTTTTTAATACTCTACTAGCGGCTCTGGTGGGTTGGGGGGGTATAGTAAAGAGATCGCAGCGCATGCCGTGGCAGAAATCTGCAACAATTCTGGATATTCGATTTATTTATATTTACTTCAATGACAACACGAGAATCATTGATCTGTTATAAATAAATTATAATGTTAATTAAAGTACTTTACCTACCGTAAAATACTCAATTAAGTGTGCTACATTACGTTTAAAGTTATTGAGAGCACATAAATGATGTGGGCGCGTATTAAATAACTATAAAGCTCGCCATTATTTCGTAGCTCTTCAACATTTCTTATAGTTGTGCTAAAACGAATTTAGTTTCTTTCATCACAGTTTGTAAGGACCGCGACGCTTGGCGCTCTGTCCTCTCTGACTACCCCCTTAGGGATACAGCGTGAAGATATGTATGTATGTATGTATCACAGTTTTAGGTTGGAAATTTATTAATGTTTTATATTTTCAAAACCGGTTTTTATATTGATATCAATTTATCTAAGAACTATTTTTAAGAAATTCTTCTAAAAATACAATTTGTCATCTTTCTATGTATCTTTTAATTACTTTATTTATTAGAAAACAATAAAACATTTGTATGTCATGCTAGGTGCACGTAGGTGCGCTGTCGTGCACATAGCCAATATAACGTACATTACTTGTACACTATACAGGTTTTTAAAAAAAAAAATATTTTTAAGCCCACCTTAATAGTGGATTCTGGCAAGTTGAGTTGAGCGGCGAGTTCGCACCGCCTCGGTCTTGACACGTAATTTTCTTTAAAAAATTCTTTCTCCAACCTGGCTAGTTGTTCCCGTGTAAATGCTGTCCGATATCGTCTGTGACAAACGATGTATAAATGAAAAAAATGGAATAAAATTTTAAGTTGGTATAGTTATGCAAATATAGAAATTTCGTTAAAAAAAGAAAAAGTACTACGATCTTAAAAAATCGAAATCCAAATTTAAAATGGTAAGTATTCTTCTTTTTTATGTGTCATTCTTATTAGTCACAGCTTTTTTTAAGTTGCCAGTTTAAAATTTATTTAAAAGAACTGAATTGCGTATATCATTTACCTTATATTTGGATCTGGTGCAGCGGAATTTGAACTGGTAAGTTGTTCATTATTTGGACTGAGGGATTCTGTGAACAAAGAAAAATTTCGTTTTATTTTAAATATAATTAAAGAAAACCAACCAAATAGATTGTCGGACATACATTAACTTATGGTCCCGATGCGATTTCTAACAAATTTAGAGGTAAATAAAAAGAAAAGTTGTAAGGAATGGGTTTTAAAATATTATTTTTTATTTTGATTTTAATTTTTATACCAAAGTTGAGGTTTAGATGTATTGAAAATAATGGAATAAAAAGTGTAGGAAATTACAAGGGTTACATTTTTGCCATTTCGATTACGGAACTCTAAAAATTAGGTACTGGGTTTATTTTATTATTTATTAGGTAGGTACTACACAGATGGTCAAAGTCATAGACACATCAAAAATTTTTTTTAAGCGAACTCAGTTACAAGACAAGACAGTAGTAGAACGATTCTCCTTTAAGACGAAAGGTAAATGGATTTGGCACATACAACCTATAATTCGTATATTTCATAAGTCTTCAGTAATTAATACACTAAATTCTTTATGTTATTTCATTATAATGTCTACATAATACATTTTAATGTTTCTTGGAGTTCATGGTGACAGATATATTGAAGCAGTCTTTCTAATACGATCCGCCAAAGAAGACTGACGGCCGAATACTCAAATGCTTCTTAAATTATTAAGAGCTTCTCAAGCACATAAGGCAACCATAACTCATACTCAAAAGAAAAATTGAGAGATGCTTAACTTTTCATACATCTTTAATTTTAAGGCCCTCTTAATTGGAAAAAACATCAAATAGCGCATATTCAAACGGCAATTAACTTTTGACAGAAACACATAAGAAAGATATATTATATACACTAATAACTAAATAGCAGCTTTTAGTAATAATTAGATTTTGTAAAATATGCTAATACATAAGTTACTTGCTTGGATAGAAACGTTGTTGTAGTACTATCGAAAAGGAAACGAAAACGGACTTGTTTGTACTGGTGTTGCCATACAGTAAGCGTTTAAGGTCTCCTTAGATAAGCGGATACTTACAATGTATGGGTTACGTTTGAAAACACTTTTAAATTTGAACACAATTAAATTTGAGACCGTCCTTAAACTAAGGATAACTTAACTAAAATTTTATTTAAGAAACGTTTGAGTATTCGGCCGTAAGTCACTAAAAAAATCTCAACACCGCAGTATTAAATAAGGACTTATTTCATCAATTCCACATATTGCACAACAGTACAAATACTTGGGGCACAAAACTACGTCAATTTTACATTATAATATCCAATAGAAACAATTTGCAAATAATAATTAAAATAAATGCCCAACTGCTCCCCACAAAACCCGCCAAAAACTTTTGAACGTCACATCTATCATCATAGGTGTGGAAAGAAAATTCACTTTGAGAAGAACCTATACACAAAACTCCGCGAGGTAGGTATCGTTTTTTTGACATTGCAATATATTAAAATACAATACTCAGAAAATCAAATGCATGTGTAGAGATCATGACTTCCAACTTCCAAACTTTAGTCTATCTATATTTATAAAAGGCTATGTATGTATGTATGTATGTTCCTTATGGACTCTGAAACGGCTGGACCGATTTCGATGAATTTTTCAGGGAATCTTCAGATTGGCCTAGCGGGTGATCCTGTAAAGTTTGGTAGCGTTCGGATCAGTAGATTTTTTTTTTTGTTTTTTACGCCCAGTGAAACTAACGCCCAGTGAAACGGGCCGGGTTTGCTATCTACCTATACAGGGTGTATATGAAAACGGAACACCTTCTTGAACATGCTATAGTATACCGAGAATGCATCTTGATTACGCCTCAATAAAGTATTATTGTGTAATAAAAACAATGATACAGGTCAAATCACAATTTACTTCAGTTGTGCTTCCCCTTAACACGACAAGTTGTTTATTTCCCACACCGAAATTTAATATTTACAATATTATACAAATCCACAGAAATCTCCTTTATTTATGTAAAGATAAGGTTGATATTCCTGTGTATGTGGAAATAACATATTTTTAAATTAGAGTTCATGATCGTAGCGATTTGTAAACAATTGTTAAGGGGCATATGCATTATTATTGAAGTTGGTTTTTATGCTTTATTTCAATAACGGATGAAATTATTACAAAATAAAAAAATATGTTCGATTTAAAATCTGTAACTTTACACGTTCCAGCAACTTCTATGAGAAATAATGGTGTTAACACCTGAAAATTTAAATGGTCATAACTCTAAAACGGCTACATTTTATTCGATAATTCTTTTTATAACTACATACTAAAATTATGCCCTTTCATCCATTAAAGTAACTGTCCCGTTTTCATATACACCCTGTATATATAAAAGGCAATGTATGTATGTATGTTCCTTATGGACTCCGAAACGGCTGAATCTTCAGACTGATCTTCAGATCCCGTAGCTTAGTAGCGATCGTATCAGTAGAATTTTTGTTTTTTACTCCAAGTGAAACTAACGCCCAGTGAAACGGGCCGGGTTTGCTAGTAGTCTATATATGTCTTCGACGAAATCGTTAATTTTATAATAATAATAGCGACCCGGCCTGACAACGCATAGATAGGATTTTTTTTAAAATAAAATACCTACAACAACCCATGTTACTTGCTAATAATAATGTAACTTCCTGCAGGTGAAATAATTTTTAAAATCGGTTTAGTAGTTTTTGAGTTTATCCGTTACATACAAACAAACACAGTTTACCTCTCTATAATATTAAGTAGAGGCAATGCTGCCAGTCTGCTGGGCACCTTAAGCAATGACAGCTTTCAAAGCGGCAACTTGGAGGAAGTCTATTATTTAAGATAATGTGTAGTTTTAAGTTTGTAAATATTAACGTATGTTATGTACTTTTTTGTTATTAATAAAGCATTAAAAAAAAGTATGATACTATTAGCACATATTAATTATAGATGTACGATTTTTCACATCTGGGAAAGAAAGGGAAATAATATGCATATTATTATGCTTGCGGACAGGATAAGCAATGATGAGATACGCAGTATGACAGGGTTGCACATCAGTGTTATTGTAAAAATGAAGAAAGGAATGCTTAGATGGTTCGGGTACTTGGAAAGAATGAGTGCTGAAAGACTGACGAAGAAAATCTACAGAGCGAAAGTGAGTGGTAAAAGAAGCCAAGGAAGACCAAGGCTGACTTATGAAGATCAAATAGCCAGAGTGTTAGCAGACGGAAATGTCAAAAGCACTCGCATACCTAGGCGAAAATGTGTGAAGTGAATGATGAGTTTTGAGGAAGCGAAAGAGGTGTGTAATGACCGCAACTCCTGGCGCTCCGTCCTCTCTGACTACCCCGTTGGGGATACAGCGTTAAGATATGTTATGTTATGATATACATATCTTTACTCTATAAAGGGAAAGGCTCTCAATTAGACTGCGCGTGCTATAGGGCCATCAGCTTGGTCTGCTTAGCGAGTAGTCTCAATACCAAGGTATGGACTGTACATATGAAAGGCATTTCTGAAAGATATTTATGAGAGGCACAAGGCGGTTTTAGTAACGGTAGGGGTTGTATAGATCAGATTTTTTCACTCCACGGTATCGTGGGGAAATTTCTGGTTATAATGTTTTTAAACTTTCACGACTTGTATTTCTGGCTATAGGTCGAAAAGTTTTCTACGCTTTCATGGATCTTAAAAAAGCATTCGATATAGAGTAGTGCGAAATAAATTATGAAGTCTTCTGCCTGAATATGGCGTGAAGGGCCCCTTACTGCAGACTGTGAGGTCATTATATCGAGGCCACAGAGCCTGTGTAACGATAAATGGTGACTTGTCGCCATGGTTCGAAGCCTGTTCAGGCGTCAGACAGGGCTGCGTGATATCTGCCTCGCTATTCGTGCTGTATTTGGACAGTTGCCTCCAGACATTGTAAGGTAGTATGAGTGGTATAATATGTGATGGTACAGTGGTAAATTGCCTTTTGTACACTGATGCTGCTGTGCTCATAGCACCATCAGAAGAGGAGTTGCAGATACTAGTTAAGTGCATGAAAGAAGACTGTGAAGTGAAAGGATTGAATATGAATGTGAACAAAACTAGGGTTCTGGTGTTTGAAACGGAAGATGTAGTAAGTGTGAAATATGGGTAAATAGAAAATGTCGAGAACAATTGAACGAAATTGTATATCTGGGGAGTGTGTTTTCGAGGGATGGAAGATGTGAGTTGGATGTGGAGAGATGGGTAGCAGCCGGCAATAAAGTGAATGGTGTTCTGCACGCAATAGTAGATGCGGTGTTAGTGCTAACTTTATTCTACGGTAGTGAGGCCTGGATATGCCCGAAATCGAGTGAAAGTAAGATGAATGCAGTAGAAATGCGATCTTTTAGAAATATGTGCGGTGTCACCCTTGCGGACAAAATAAACAGTGAAGAGATACGCAGTATGACAGGGTTGCGCGACAGTGATATTTTAAAAATGAAAAAAGGAATGCTGAGATGATTCGGGCACATAGAAAGAATGAGTGATGAAAGACTGACGAAGAAAATCTACAGAGCGAAACTGAGTGGTAAAAGAAGCCATTGAAGACCAAGGTTGGCTTATAAAGATCGAATAGCCAGAGTGTTAGCCGACGGAAATGTCAAAAGCACCCGCAGACGTAGGCGAAAATGTGTGAGGAGAATGATGTGATTTGAGTTAAGCGAAGAAGTATGTAAGGACCGCAACGCTTGGTGCTCCATCCTCTCTGACTAACCCGTTAGGGATACAGCGTGAAGATATGTATGTGTGTATGTATGTATGATATACATTTATGTTTTAAGAAAGAAATATGTGAAAATCGCGATGCTTGGCACTCTGTTCTCTCTCTGACTACTCCATTAGGGATATAGGTTGAGGATATGTAGTTATGTACTATTTATATTTTTTATGCTACGAAGGAGACATTAGAGCAAACATTCTGTTACTAGTTTGTTATTTATGTTCAATCAAGGCGTAATTACTAATTACGGGCTATGGCTTCTGTTGGCCGTTTCCTAGGAGGATTATTACCCAGTTTGCAAAAGAAGTAGGTAAACAATCTTTTTGAATCTTTTTAGATAAAATTGGTGTTATAAAACAAGAGAATGCTACCTAATATCAGATCTAATTTATTGAAAATATGTCATTAAAGTCATTTATTACTAAAACTAAGTATCTATCTTGTTTGATTAATTGAAACACTAAATTTTATAAACCTTTAGGAAAATTGGACTGAAACGGACTTTACCTATTTTTTTTTTTTAATACGTACTTACTAGGCACAGGTAGGTACCTATCTAAAATTAGTACACAGCTTCATAATTTATTTAGAGGACCGATTATTACTTATCTAAAAAGAATCGCTTTACTTAAAGGGTTATAAGTACCTACACACTTAGAAACAAGGTTTTCAGTATGATAGCTATATTATCTTAATTGCTGTTTCGTCTAGACGCTTACTACTTGTATCAGAACAAAGCGAACCGCTATTAAAAAAAAATTAAATGACTAATTATTCTTCGAATCCGAAATTGAGTTATCAAAAAAAAAATTAAATGCATCGTATGGAAACCGGTAGCCGAGAGGTGTTAATTGAACGCACCCAACGTTTCAAAAGGAATACATTAACACAAAACAAACACAAATAAGCTATTGTCTAATTAAATATTTTCCCATGCTGTGTATGTGTTTATTAGGCCAGTATTTTCTTCAGCCATTATAGTATTGGCCACAAAGAAACCGAAACGCATTGCCGCTTAATTCGAAAAAAGTGGTAGCCCAAAACGCCGACTTTACAAATCTGATTAGTCGTTGAAGTGGTTCTAAATTTAAAACGGAGCGGCAAACGCGTTATTGACACTGGCCGTCAAAGTGTATTGAATGCTTTTAAAAACTTTCATGTTATTGTCTTTGCTTCTTATTGAGAAAGGCGGTTGATTATGCAGTCTCATTATTTATCTAATTTTATGATTTTCTACGAGTTATATAAACTCAATGCTTAATTGATACAAAGTAGTTTTACATTATTAGTAATTCCATAGTAATTGATCACCTATGAGCTATGACCTATTTGTAATAAAAAAGGATTGGCAAATATAAGTAAGCCATCATTATAGAAAATTTATTGCTTATTTAAGTGCTTGGGACAACGCAACATGTTATTTTTTTTTCACCAATCGCTACTGGCGTCTGTACCACTTGACATGTTCCCATGCTGGGTGGCGACAGAACTCTTAAAAATCAATTTGCAATAGTCTAGCCGGAGCTTCCTTTTGATAGTTGTTGTCAAACAAACTTTCGAAACGCAACCTTTTTAGTTCTTTCACCGCTTTGACTATGATCACCAGCTGTGTTGGCGTGTGTCTGGCTGCTTGATTTAAAAAAAAACAAGGAAACGTCGAACAAAGTTTAAGAGTTTCCGTTTAAAAGCTTCCGTCGTTCCATTTTTAAACGGAAGAGTTTAGTTTTTATTATATTGACATGAAATACGTTTTAATACTATGTATGCATTTATTTTTTTAATAATTTTAAAGTGCTTGTAATTTGATGGTGCTGTGGTTAGTATGAGCATTGAAGCAATTTCAAGTATACCTAGTATAATGGATTTGTAGCCTGGAAACCTAGAAATGTTCATACTAGGCATTTCCGTAATGCTTAGAGGAGTAAATATACCGTTAGTTTCTGTTGTCACTAGATGGTGTTAATAATCAATATACATAAAAGACAAAGTTCCAATTGATTGAGTGACTCATCTTCACCAGTCTGAATCGCTAAGGATAGAAATTAGAAATTCGGAGATGATGTCAATTTTATATTGCAGACATCTTCTAAGAAGGGATTTCTCACAGTTCAATGCCTGAGGGTGGGTGAAAGGAGGTGGCAAATTTTGTATGGGAGATAATGTTTTTATGTTCGAATTTATTTAAAACTTAAAATTAGTGCTCTTCGACAAAATTAATGAAATGTATTAATGCCATTTTCAAAATTAACGCTTAAGGGGACAAATGAGCAGAGTTTATGTTATATCATATAAGATTGATTTAAAAGTTGGTATTAATGCCCATTTAATGAAACACGTAGTTGAAGTTTTTAAAAATTCAACCTGTAAAGGTGAAAAGAGATGCAGAACTTTGTATGGAAAATATAATTTCTCCACATTAAGGAGTAAAGAGGTAAATTATATTTGAGGCATGGTGCGAGGCGACAGCTTAATTTAAAAAAAAAAACGTACAAATGTTGTAGTCTACACGAGCGAAACCGTGGGGCTGAAAATCAGTAACAGATAATAATTTATGAATATAACTGGCACCACCTTGATTCCTAAAGAAGGCCGTCTACGGTAGTGTTGTTAGATTTAGATTTACTCAACTCCATCTCATTGCATTGGATGCGCGTAACTAAATGTAATTCTCTCCCTCTCACATTATATTTTGAGAAGTTCTTTACGTGAGAGTGGGATAATAAGTATTACTTATATGTAAGTATTACTTGGCTCAGTGCAAGTGTGTATTTATTCGCAATTAATGCGCGAAATGTTTCGTATTTTTTTTTGAGTATGAAACAATAATCACAGTTCTGTTATTTATGCATATTTATTATATATAGTGTGCAAATAGATTTTTAATATAGGTAAGTAGGTACACACATTTTGAATCTTAATTACGTTATGTTTTAAATGTATTCTACTTATTATTAATGTTGAATATACGTAGCTTTTTAGACATGTCTTCGTTTTTTAATAACGAACATTTCCATCTAGTCTATGTTCAAACACTTATCACAATCGTGTCGCGGCATTTCGTAGTTATTTCAAAACGTCGACTATGTCTTTGTTTCAAAACGTGCGTTAATTTAAAAATTAAACAGCAAGTTGAATACAGTCATAAGTGATAAAGGCTGTGGTACACTGAGTATAAATATTATTTAAAAAAAATATACCAAATGCATTTTCTTATACAATTAAGTACGCTTTTCAAATAGTTTACATATTTATCTACGTGTCAAATGAATAACTAAAGAATATAAATTGAGAATGTTTGTATGTTGGTCTGGGAGGGAAGGAAAAATACGCATTCGTACAAAAAATATCAGCTGCATAAATTTCTTTATAACTCGTCAAAGTGACCAACTTTATAATAAGACAAAGACAAAGAACAAAGAGACCGAATTTATAATAAGTAACATAAAAGCAACGAGCTAGCAATTTGTCGCTAATAGCTATCTCCCGCGGGGTTATTATCTAAAAATTTGCAGACAGCGACAGCCACGCGATCACTGCGCGACAGGTAATAATTAGGTATTATAATATAAAATTGGTCTCATGTATGACGATTGCGTATATATTATTCTATGACCGTAAAATGCACTTTTCGCTGTAGATTTAACGCCACTATACAAATTACATTACACAAATTCTCGTTTTGACAGCAGATATCGCGCGATATTGGCTGTCGCATGCTGACTGCAAGTTACGTAATAAGCGTTGGTAGCTGTTTTAGGTACTAAAAGTGATATCTAGGTGTGAGTTTGTTGCATATCGATGTTCAATCCACTCTGAATTAGAAATGGCTATGATAGTATGTTATTTATATTTATATTATTAACATATTTTATATTTATGTACAAGTGTATGAAATTTATAATTATATTATTCACATCAATTATAAACTAATAAACAATAATGTTTATTAATTAATTCCGATAATTTTTATGTACGTATATGTATGTAGCTTAAAGCATTGACACAACGTACTTATTTTTATGGAGGACTCACCATGGAGACTATACTTATAGAGTGGCAATGTCGTTTATTTTGTATGAAAACAATTTACGTCTAAACATTGTTGCTGTAACTGCGTTCTGTTTTATAGATCGATTTTTTGCTGTTTTTGCCGCACCACCGAATAGAACAATTAGCCATTACATAAACATTTAAATATCTTTCAGAATATACAGAGATGTACACACAGGTCCAGTATTGGTACTGTTTAATGCGAGCGAAAGTTGATATTTGTCAGTGTAAATAAACTGGGCAGTGGTGAATAAAATGCTCCAATATTTCGTCTCTATAAGTTGAGTGCTCCATGGGACTCATCTATGTAATTATTTCGGTTTGTCTGTCCGTCTGCTACGGACAGTCCTTTGGGAAACTACCTGTACCTTCACAACATTTCCCGTTCGGGGCATAAAAAAATTACCGGTGTCCGACAAAAACTTGTTTTTACAACCGAAATCAAAACTTACTTTTAAAATAACTATTCTTTTGTATATTTTAGTATTTCTTTTCAAAATCTTTTTTAGCTAATAGCCAATATGTGTTAGTATGTATAGAAGTTAGAAGTAGTTATGTCATAAATAGTTGGTTTTGATAAAACTTTTCTACTGTATCTTATTTGATGGCCGATCGCCATCGAAAGTAGTGCAAATGTAGTTTTGATTCTGGTCATATTTTCGACAGATGTGTTGTCGAAATCGAAACTTAGCCAGAACTCCAATTTTTCGTTGTAACTTGCCGAAAACCGAAATTTCAGCTGAACATTGAAAGTGATAATAGATAATAATAGCGACAGGACGAAACCATAATATACATTATTGACAGCTTACTAGTTTTTTTAAAAGTTCTCTATAATAAGAAATATTTTCTTTACATACTTATTTCCTCTTTTCGAATTTTACCGTTCTCCTCACACGTTTGCCTAGATATGCGAGTGAGTTTGACATTTCCGTCAGCTAACACTCTGGCTATTTGATTTTTATAAGTCATCCTTAGTTTTCCTTGCACAATGATATTATAAACTAATGAGCCCTATATATACTTTACTTAATTTTAATGAGCCCTATGTATACTTTCGTTAAGTTTAATGAGTCCCTCCCTGTATATACTTTAGTTAAGTTTAATGAGCTCTGTATATATACTTTAGTTAAGTTTTACCATCGGCGAGGAAAGATCCACGCATAATAAAACAGCAACATTTCTCTTTTTTTACAACCAATGAAAAAATAGACATTATAAGTTTCATATCGTTTTAATATACCTATTGTATGACTACCATCTTAGTTATCATAGATACGTCTTGAGTGGCCAATTTGTATATATTTTCACTCAAAGCTTCGAATTTGTTATTTGGTACGTGTTTCGCTTCTCATCGAAGCATCCTCAAGAAATCTGAGATCAGATTTGGTGCTGGGTAGCTGGGTAGGTACAGGGAAACGAGGAGTGCTGATGGGTAGTTGATCGAATCTGATCTGTGAAATTCCTGAAAATACTTCGACAAGATGTGAAACACGTTTCTCAACGACTTAGAATCTTTGGGCTGAAGATAACAAAAAAATAGGTATAAAAATTGACCGGTTTGTAGCCAGTGTCTGCGTTTTTTTGGTTGGGCATGAGGAATCTGCACACAGATATCCAGTCACCTGGGGGAGAAACGGGGTTATGTGGATCTTTTATCCGCCAAAACTGCTGCAGTAGTCGTCTTTGGCGCGTTGTCGAGGGGCTCCGGGAACTCCTATTATCTGTCTACTTGTCTGTTTATGTGCCTGTCTATGTGGTTTGTTTATGGCATCTATCTACCCTTAAAATGGATGAATCAATTTACATGCGCTTTTTTTGCTTAAAAACTGCAGATTTAGAGAATACCCTTAGTTATATTAGTGGAAATCGATTTAGAGTATTTTTTGTACCGAGAGTTTCCAAAATGTTTAATCTATCTCTTTTAGATCAACATGAATATATATTTATTAATAGACCAAGAAATTAACAGATATCTAATATATCATTGACGAAACATTGAGCTGTTGCGCCATTTAGCACGTCCGTCTGTACATACACACAAATCATTTCACTAATGAGTGAAGTCTTTATATGGCTTGTTCTTGAGAATTTCCAGATACGCAATTGGCACATAATGACCTATGTGTTCGTATATTATTAGCCAATTTGTAAGTGACTATTATATGTAATACTGAAGTAATCCTTCAGTGTTTATAAGGAATCATACCAGCTTTTTTTAGCCACTTTATTAGATTTATACGAAGTTCACGCAATATAATAATATAATGCGCCTAATAGATATTTTAAACGGAAGATCGAATAATGTTAAATATGGCAAAAATTCAACTAGCATGCCAAGGTTGGTGGGCTTTTCATGTGACTTGTTACTTCTTTTTCTTATCAATTTAATATAAACGTAAATAATAAATATTATAAAATAAAATGGCTTCATCGAAAAAAGGTTGATCTTTATCATCCTCATATGGTCGGAATTATGAAGCTGATCATTTCATGATTTGGGTCTGAGTAAAAAATAATAATAAAAGAAGCATACGTCATCAATAACGCCAACATAACGAAATAAAAGTCAAATGTTTCAGTTTCACAAACGATATTAGCTCTACAAACCAATTACTCGATTAAACGCTTAATTAATAGTGCCACCGGTCAATTCTCAGTACGAATGGCCCCTTGTAATAGGCGTAAACCGATCGCTATACATTAACCATTGGAATTATCGAGAATTGCCCTTGCCACCCTCATGCGCCCTACACACGATCAGGCACGCGCCGTTGATTGTATTACCGTGTATACCTACTTAATAGGTTTATTGTCTATGACGTTGTATAATTGGTTGGTTATCGTTCGGTTGATTTGAAATTAGAACATGATTATTGTCATCGTCTATAATAATAATTCTGGCAGTTTGGAGTTCTGTACTGTAATTAATAATAGTTTATTTTTTTAGGATTCCGTAAATAAAATGGCAAAAACGGAGACCTCATAGTTCCATTGTCTGTCTGAGCGTTGACAAATGAAATAAAGGGTATTTTGAACAACTTTTAAAATGTAAGTGCCTATGCAACCCAACGACGGCGAATTCGTCCTTCACCCCCGCGCCCTTTGACTGCATTTACAAGGTAGATAACTTCATAACAGCGGTTTCATATTTTAGCACGGAAGTGTTTCAAAATTTCTTTCTGTACATCACTGTAATTTACAATAAAATCATATATCAATCAAAAAAGTAGTTTGAGGGATTTGAGATATTACAATTCAATTCAGTCCTATTATAGTTCATTGTAATTGTCATTGAAATTATATAGAATTTTCGAAATCCCAATGAATTTTTCTAATTGGGCTTTTTCGGGATTTTTTTTTATCGACAATTTTTTATTTTAATCGTGTTTCCACATTTAAATATTATAAAATAAGATAAACAGTAAAAAGTTGCAATTTATCCAAATATGTAACTCATAGTCTTTACGTATAGAGACTTGGTAGACTTATTGACAAGTCCACCAAGTCTGCGTGCCTGTATACATTCTTAAATAATTATCTTAATAATACGAGAGGACCGACGCTGCTCTGTAGCATTGTGTTGATAATATAATTCAAAAATAACGCTCTTAAATTAAATTTCAGGTTAGGTTACAATTACAAATCCAGTAATTGTAACCTAACCTGAGTTGAATAACGAGAACTCGATGGAATGAGCTCAAATGAAAGAGCTCGTTCCAGCGAGTCTTTTTAGACTCGCTGGAACGAGCTCTTTCATTTGAGCTTTTTCATTTGAGCTTTTAAACGAATAGCGTACCTCAATTAGAACCGGAGATATGGAGAAAGAAATCTATGAAAACATAAGAAATATACAGGAACAAATTGCGTTTGAGTATAATTTGAGAAGAGTGAAGTTTAGATTTTCAATGCTTGATGACAAATCTGTGCATCAATAACGTTCCTTTAAAAAAAAATTAAGCAAATCGGTTGATAAAACGGCCGGACGGACTCGTAATAGATTTCATAATTTTTTTTAATACATAGATTTATTTTCTATATCTATTTCTGACACGCTCTTCGCGTGTCAGAAAACGTCCTTTTATAAAAACCGGCCAGTAACGTTTTTAGTTTAAAAAGGTAAATGAAACACTTGCGTGAAGCGCATTCTCAAATTACTGAACTGACTATAACCTGGTTATTGTAGAAAATATTGTTTCGTTCTAAGTTTGTTATAACTGATGCAAAAAAGTCTAATTTATGTTTATAATGTGTCAGAAGTTGTAAGTTACCTATGAAACGTAGCCGTTAAAAATGGTTAAGTCGCATTATTTAGCTACGTTTTCTTGATTGTATTATATAGACACCATGAACTTTCACGTAATATTTTTATTAGACTAGCGTTGATTAAAAAAAATCACAGCAACTCTCAAAGGAACTAAAGAACTTCTGAGCGTCCCTAGCAAAACATTTGCCGAGCAATTATCCAATACAGTGCCAATTACACGGTGTCATCCCCTAACACGCTCCCCTAAACAGTTTTCATAATAAAATCCGTATCTACTAGTCGGCAACAATGTAATGAAGATAAATATCTCAGTGGGGAATAGCGTGCAATAAAAACAAAATCAGTTTAAGCTCAATTGACAAGACATATTACAGTTTCGACCCTTCGTTACTAAACAATTGTCTACGCGTGCAATTAAAAATGGCTAGCTGTCAATTTGTGGCGGGAAGTCCACCCACGCTGACATTTTACTTTTTCTAAACCATAGACAATTCACGATACATTTACCTTTTGTGATTTTAGTGTTAAATCTGTTAACAGCTGCGATAACGGTTTGCTATTATCCGACGTTAATTAATCCATTTAGAGTCTGAAATTTATTACGATTAGGTATCTAGTGGTTTTAAAAGCAAAGCGATCGATATCTTCGATTTTTTAAAGTTTTTAGGGCGTGGACCACAAGTGTGGTAACGGTTTGCTATTATCCAAACTTAATTAATAGATTTAGTCCAAAAATTACGATTAATTACTAAAACCCAGTGGTTTTAGGAGCACAGCGATCGACATCTTCATTTTTTTAAAGTTTTTAGGGCGTGCATCACAAGGTAAACTGCTAAATAATGCCTAACGGTACAGCGATAACTCGGAAACCCCAATAATGTAATACTCACCAAAATATTTTCACAAAAGAAATTGTTATGACCATTTTAAAATTCTATACAAAACGTCGGCATTTCACAAAGGTGTCATAAAAAGGTTATAACTCTCATAATTGCCTTAGGATCTCGAACAAAGATGATATTACAGTCATAAACGGTTTATTAAGCTATTCTCTTATTTATAAGGATCAGAATAAGAGTTACAATTGCTTAACAATGTATGCTCGCGTAATACGGACGTAGTTGTCGAAGCTACCTGAAAACAACTTAATTTGTTTGTTTATTTTTTATTCTCTAAAAACCTTTTCGCTAATTTTGAATCCATAAGACATTATTACGTACATTTGTAAAGATAATTTTGTCAAAAAATGATTATTTTATGAAGTACCTACACAGAAAAAATGCCTATCATTTCTATAAAGAGTAGTGTTGAAAATCATGCCATTATCGACCATTGTCGCAAAGATAATGTAGACATATTTAAACCATATTATTTGACTGAATCCCTTATTTTTTCTTTAGTGTAATCCATACACTAATCAATTCTAAAACATCGCTAATATAATTACAATTAGACACTAATCATGAAATCCGAAATTGAACCGTTTATTAGGACTACTATCTTATGTAGTAGAAGTAATTCGGAAATCATTGTTTGAGGCATATTGTCGATTTTTCTTATTTAATCTTAGGTTAATTTGTTCATTGACTTCATTATTATTATTTCTTACTGTTGACATTCCTGATACTGTTCTATTTTAACATTATTATTTAATGTGATGATCTGATGATTGATTATTTTGTGGCATTTAGTTCAAAATCCTGATTATTCAATTTTTAATATAAATTTTATTTTGTTTTATTATTATATGACTGCAAAAATTTGTGCGCACACTTGCAATAAAAAATATTATTATTATTATTATGTTTGTGGTGTTGTGAATGCTACAATAGTTGAATAGTGGTTATCTATATCCATCTATACTAATATTATAAACGCGAAAGTCTGTCTGTCTGTGTAACGTTTTCACGACTAACCGCCAAACTGCTTTGTCTGTCCTTCTATTACCTTTTCATAGCTGATTTCAACGAAATTTGGTAAGGAGATAATTTGGCACCTGCAGTGGATGGACATAGACCTTTTTATCAAAAATCTACCCCTAAGAGGGTGAATACGGGGTGAAACTTTGTACGTAAAATGTTAAGCCGCTGAACCGACTATGATGGAATTTGGTACAGAGATTGGCAGTATGTGCCCGGAGACCGACGTAGGCAAGGCTTTATAAAAAAACTACCTTACCAAGAATGCCGCGGACAAACTTTCTACGCGAGCGAGCTCGTGAGTACAGCTAATATGTTATATATACTGTACTAAAGTACATGTGACTAAAGCCAGAGGTTACGAATTCCATGTGCATGAGCGGGATACTTGCTCAAGCCAAGACACACAGCCTCATAGAACTTGACCATACATGGTGATTGTAATATGGTAATGGTAAGGTATTTAATAATTGAATTTGAGATTGCGATGAAATTCAGTATGGAGATAGTTTGAATCCTGAGGAAGACTATAGGATATTTAAAAAATAAAAAAATGCGGGGGAAGTACCTAGTTATACATAATTATTATGTATTAAGTAGTTTTCTTATTTTTAAAATCGATTTAATTTTTTCTTAAAAAGTTTTTATTTCTCCCTTTTTAGTGACCTTGGCCTAAATAAATATCTAGGGTAGGCTACAACTAATTTCTTTGCTAATACTGGAATGTAATGATGTAAAAAAGAATCACCAATATAAGCAAACCTTTATAAGCCGTTATTATACACAATATTAAATATTAATAGGGGTAAATGATATTATTATAACTGACGACTGTAACTATGTACTTAGATCAATTTAATTCTTACAAGTATAATCTCCAATGATGACATGAGACTTATCCATTCTTTTAATTGTACCTACTTATTGACAATATTACATTGTAAAAAACACCGGTATTATGTGTAAGATATTCACATTCATAAGTTTTTATTTTTAATACTGACGGCAGGGCAGGTACTTTTGTTGCAGTAGAATAAAAAAATATATCCAACATCTATTTACTTTTATAATATTACATCCAGTAAATCAAAAATATAACTGTTTACCTTTGCTCTTAGGCGAAGTTGGTGGGGTATTGTGTACATCACTTATGTCACTATAATGTTTCGTCATTAACTCAACTGATAAAGGTTCTCGTAGTTTATGGTCAAATGAATAATTCCTGAACGCTTCCATTTTAAGAAAAAAACGGATTAAACAAAAAACAAATTAAAAACACTGACTGGTTAGAAGCACAGATAATACGCGTGGAATAATTAAACTACTTACTAAACTGTTCGTTTGCGTCAAAATGGTTTAGTCGTACATTTGTGTGCGACGCCTAACTACTAAAATCCATAACGTGTTGGCCAATAAGCTTGTCCTGTTGTTATCCCCACCAATCAGGGCGTGGCTTCGATAATCGTTTGCTGTCTCTTTCACTCACGAGCTTTCCGTTTATGAGCTTTATTTCGCTGGGAAACGAGCTTATGGTCGTGATACAGTGGGTAACTGAATGTGTTTTTTGTATTTAAGCGTATTTTTGTTTCCGTCAATTTTATAAAAACGCTTTAAGAAAGAAATTAGAAACAACAAAGGAAAACATTAAAAAAATGAGACCAAGTTCAATTTTCGTGGAAATATTAATTTTTATGTTCTAAGCTTATCTTGAGAAGTGTCTTTTTTATTAGTAAATTTTACAAATGTGAACTCTGGTTTTAGAAGAAGAAAATATAACGGAGAATATTCCGAAATTTACATTTTCCGAGAAAAACGTTTAATAAGAAAAAATTGTAATTTATGAAATTGTATACAAAAAGAACCTCGGATTTATGCTGTAAACTGAATTACTGTAAGACTATAGGTTAAAATGTGTTTGAAAAGCAATATTATGGCGGAAAACCCTAGATTGAACGCTATATTAATATGGAAATAGGGTAGTAAATTATATTAAGTATATATTCATATAACATTTACTAATCTCGAGCTTTACTACTTTGGAATGTCTACGAAAAATGTCGTATGAACAAATTTCTTTAAATTAAATTAACAGTTTAATCCCTAAAAGTAATGAAATTAAAAAGATGATTTAAAATTAAACCGCAGAGAACGTTTAAAATAATGTTACGTAATAAGCAATTTCATTCAAAAATGGTAAAGGACAGGGGGCCAATTCCTACATGAGTAGAGAGTATTCCATTATCTTAAGACTTATTGATATAGCACTCATCATATTATGCTCGAGGCGCTGTCGCTATAGTTATATTGCCAGATTCTTTTTGTAATAAAATCGCGAATGCGCGCAGTGTGCCACTAACTTTATTATTTAATCATGTTCTCATTCCTTGTTATTACTCGTTCCCGCACTGAACATCATGGACCGTTATTGCTGTATACCGGTTATTAATACGTTATAACGTTATATGTATATGTATTTATAGTTAATTTAATTAAGTGTTTAATTGTTAACACATACCGTTAGTATTTATAATTAGAAAATAGCTGTTCTTCGATCACCGGGGTTTTGTACATCGAAAAGAAAAGGAAACCCTATATAAATCACACTTCAAACACAGTATTGCTAACGCATTCGTTTATCCACCTAAAAACCGTATCCAACGCATTTCTTGATGAATATAATTATGGTTGTACGTACCATAATTTAAAATTAATATTAACTGATAATGGACTTACTCTTTTACTGAAAGATAGTGATATTAGTATCCTTAAATTCTCCTAATATCCCACAAATTCCTAGAAATATTACGTATTCACTGAAATATGGAAGCAGTAAAAGCAAACGTTTATTATTTAACACAAACTGCACACAATTCGTCCCGGCGGCCATAAAAGAGAAATTCCCCACTGTTGGCCACAAAACAGGACCACTCTATAATTGAGCAAAGACAATGTTCCTGTGTACCAACAAGAAAACAAAAGAGATAGGACCTCTTTGTTTGCAGCTATTGGCTGTCCGCACTCCAGCCAGTATTTTGTTTTGACGGCAAATTTGACAATGTCAACTGTCAATCTGTGTCTAAATGGAAAGAAAAAATGAATTGAATTAACACAGTAGCGATTTTTGACATAATAGTCGAATTATGCTACCGTTTCGAACTATAATTTGTCAAAATGAATAGCGTTAACTCGAAGCATTGTTTAGTTCTGTGAATTTACTGCACAAGAATGTGAGCCCCTACATTATTATTATGTTGACAACTGATATAAACGAGCCTTAGACTGACCTAAGAGTAATTAATGTCGTATTATGTATTTATGGTTATCTATGGTTATAATGTACTAGCAAACCCGGCCCGTTTCACTGGGCGTAAAAAACAAAAAAAAATCTACTGATCCGATCGCTACCAAACTTTACAGGAACACCCGCTAGGGCAATCTGAAGATTACCTGAAATTTTCATCGAAATCGGTCCAGCCGTTTCGGAGTCCATAAGGAACATACATACATACATCCATCGCCTTTTACGAGTATATATATAGATTTATCTCTCGGATCAAGAAACATAACGACGTTCATAACAAGTTGTCGCTCTTACCACCGAGTGTCAAACCAAATTTCCTGTCTCTTTCTATCTCATTGAGCGTAACCACGAGTAAAACAATTAGCTATAGTAAGTATGGTAATCTCACACTATCAGTGTATTTCGTGTCAGCTTAAAAGTCGGTCATGAAATAATTATATGCAAAATACTCGTAAATCTTAAGTGTTTTGGGTTCTAGTATTCACAAAAATAAAAATATACCATGTGGAGAGACGGGTAGCAGCCGCCAATAAAGTGAATCGCGGGGCTATTACCTAAAAATTTGCAGACAGCGACAGCCATGCGATCAGTGCGCGACCGGTGATTAATTGTAATAAAATATTGATATCATGTATGGCGATTGCGTATCTATTATTATATGATCGTAAAATGCACTTTTCGCGATAGATTTATGCTACTATACAAATTACACTACACAAATTCTCGTTTTGACAGCAGATATCGCACGATATTGGCTGTCGCATGCTGTCTCCAAGTTACGTAATAAGTATGCGGTGCTCTGTCCGCATTAGTAGACAATGTGAATATATCTAACTCAGCCAAAATGGCCATACACAATGCGGTGTTGGTGCCAACTTTATTGTACGGTAGTGAAGCCTGGATGTGCCCGAAATCGAGTGAAAATACGATAAATGCAGTAGAAATGCGATATCTTAGAAATATGTGCGGAGTCAGCTCTGCAGACAAAATAAGCAACAAAGAGATAAGCAGTATGACAGGGTTGCACGACAGTGTTATTGTAAAAATGAAGAAAGGAATGCTTAGATGGTTCGGGAACATAGAAAGAATGAATGATGAAAGACTGACGAAGAAAATCTATAGTGCGAGAGCGAGTGGTATAAGAAGCCAAGGAAGACCAAGGCTGACTTATGAAGACCAGAGTGAGTAAGTGTGTGTGTTTGTATTGTGACCTTCCCTAGTCACGCGCATTATCTAAAAATCTAGAAAGTCGGCCCAACGAAAGATACTTTAACGACACTCTTTTAGAGGAAATGCTTAGTCCATTGTGATACTAGGTCCGAGATTTACCTATATAGACTATCAGAGCGGCTAGACAAATGGCAACCGTTTAGTAAAATTGAAATGCTTGCTGACATTATTGCTGACGATTTATACTGCAATTTTCATACGACTTTACTTTTCGTTTGATTTAATATAAAGTTAATAACGTTTGACTACCAATTTAAAATTCGTTGCGATAGATCACACAATATTTATCATTCTATTCTACTAGCGTTTACGACAATGAAGCCACTTGTCTAGGCCCCCTGGTTACTTATAGTAGAAAAACCTGACCGAGTGGCGATAGCTCAAACCACAGGCCTAGAATTTTGTAGCGAGCTTCCATAACATTGTTAGCTTTTTCAATAGGTATTCATGATTAACAGTTATTATCATAATCGTTAGCAAATGACAACACTATTATTTTGGCGTGTTGCTCTGTTGCTATTTAATAATAATATGGTATTTTTGAATGTCAAAAAATAAGTCAGTTGAGAAATACACGAGCTAGAGAAAGCACGTCTTTTAATTATCTCAACATATCCTACGTTTCCATCCATGTCGACATTCTAGAAGAATAACTTTCAATATTACATGCGCGCACTGAGAAACTGAACCCTAAAAATGTCAAAAATGAGTGTTAAACTTAGTATGGAAAAATACATTAAATAATCCGTTTTTACCTTAAGAGCACGTAATATGTCAAAATCTATTAAAAACAACCCAAAAATATATTTCAAAAAATTCCTTCCTTTTTTAAAGTCTGTTAAAAATTGTTTTCTTACAATGATATGATATTTGCATAAGGCTAAATAAAATATAATAATCAAGAAGGTCATTAAATAAAAGTACATTTTATTGTTTTTAATCATCTTTTTAGCTTACTAAAAAGTCCCCGAACTCGATGTATCCCTACATTTAGGGTTGTAATGATATATCGGGCAACCCATATATCGATATTATCGAAACGCAACTATCAATATTAATATCTATATTGTGACATACGTAATAATGCGTTAATATCGATATGATGCGTCAAATATAGTATGGTGAAAATGAAACCTAACTTTATGATTTTTAAAATCTACATTATTGCAAAATTTTCTTGACATTTTTAACCGACTTCAAAAAAAGGAGGAGGTTCTCAATTCGACTGTATGTTATTTTTTTTGTATGTTTGTTACCTCATGACTCCGTCATTTATGAACCGATTTTAAAAATTCTTCCTGGTTATACCTTTATTCATATTGATGATTCTCTTGTATATCGTTATGTTCCGGAATTAGAAAGAAGTCGAGATCACTCAAAAGGGAGAAATAAAACATTTTTATGAAAAAAAAATTCAACCACCTTCAAAAAAAAACACTGAAAAGTACAAAATAACTATCCTTTACTAATCGAAACTCAAGTACAATTAAAATAACTTCTTAAATATGATACACATACCTATATAATTAAATTTGACAGTTAATAAAGTCGGTGCCAAATCAACGTGCAACAACAGAAAGTCTATTAGCTTGGTAGGCTTGGCACCGACTTCAGTAACTGTCAAATTTAATTATATAGGTATGTGTACCTACATAATTGATATTGATAATATCTTGCATTCCTACTTACATGGCATTGCATAGCTAAAGATAGCCCAGTTTATTTTAAAAGATTTTGGTGTATGTCATACTCTACTACATTAAATTAAGTGAAGATGACTACCTAATCGTACCTAATTATCCAACGGAAAAAGACAATGGCTAAAGCAGAGCATTTCTGAATAATGGTAAGTTATTTCCTAAACACAGAGACAGTGGTGATGAGGGCCTTTTTTGTCAAAGGGTTTTGAAGATATTTATAACATCAATGTGTAAGGTTTGTACACCTCAAAAATTTTACGAAATGCCTAGTCTGCCATATTGGATTTAAAATGACGTCACTTATAGCTAACCATGCATTGTCATCCAAACTAAACGTGTATGCAAAGTCTCATCTCAATCAGAAACAAGTGGGTCAAAAACTTCCAAAAATTTTTTACCTAGCTACAGGTGAAGCTAATAAAATCATGTTAAACAGTCCAGGATATCGTAATTCGTCTATCCATTACATATGGCTTTGGCTCACAAATCCACAATAAGTTTTTTTAAATATAAAGAATTTAAAAAAATTATACCTGTATAAAACTTAAATCGGTAGTCATGCATCTGAACTACAGAATATCTACAACTTACTCTCATATCGTAACGAGTAAGTTACTCATTACGCGAGTAAAAGTAATTACTTAAGTAGCAATTTCTACCTTTTAGTTAGGAAGTGCCAATAGAAGTCACATATTCATATTACAAAATAAATTATTATTTAAATGACATGAATGCGTGGCGGTAATGTGACGTTTATTGAAGTAAATCATTGTTCGAGGAAAATTGTCGATTTTTCATATTTAATCTTAGGTTGATTTGTTCATTGGCATTTTATTTTATTATTATTTTTTACTGTTGACATTGCTGAGCTCTATTTTAACACTATTATTTAATTTGGTGATTGATTAATTTGTGACATTACGTTAAAAATCCTGACTATTCAATTTTTAATATAATTTTTTTTTAATTGTATTACTATAAGACTGTACAAATGTGTGCACACACTTAATTGCAATACATATTATTATTATTATTATAGAGCGGCAGATCACTAACTTAATAAATGTTGTTTAAATTACGTATTTTGAGGCTGTTAGTTGTGTTGGAAAAAGAAGCACGGAATCCCTATGGTACCTACCTGTTTATTACGATAATTGTTTAGTCTTTTTGATGTAATAATTGGATAGTTACTAATATGTACCTATTACACAGGACTACAGAACTAGTAGGAAGACGGCGCACTGTCACTCGTTTCTTGGGATAATTCCAAAAATTCGAAAACAGAGGCGCTTTGTTTCCATATTCTTAATATCTATGTATCGGGCATCATCCAAGAATGTTACTTCCTGTCTTCCAGCCAGGGATGTTATACAGGTGTCCAGTAAATAGCACGACATACTGCAGGGGGTGATAGCTTGGGTCAATACCTACCAAAACAACACAATATATGTTCTGCAAAATCTTACGGATTTACAGTTTTACAAAATTTTCCGAAATATCGAAAAATCTCTACCTTGAAACAGATTTTTAAGCATCTCGTAATGAAAAATTCCTCTTCTACTTTTTTTTTACATCAAATTATTCGTGAATAGTTACTTTACTCATTGAAGGTCCTTTTTCTATCAAAAACAAGAATGTTTTCAAGAAATAGTATTTTTTGTTTAAATTTTCACAGAACGATTTTCTTTTCGCATAACTTTAACCTACAGTGGTGAAAAAAAAAGTATGTGGCAGTTTTGTACAACAAATTTAAAAGATAGCTTGTTTAATGGTGATTTTTGAAAGATACAATACTAGTGCATTTTCATTAAAAAAATACAAAAAAATGCTATTTTAGTTCCGGAGAAGCTGATTTTGTTGAAAATGTAATTAACGTAATTTTTTCAAAAACCACTACGAGAATAAGTAATAGATGCTCATTTACGCGAATTATTATAAAACAAGTTGTGAGTCTAACTAAAGAAGCGCATGTGCTAACCCGCTCTTTCTTGTATTGTGATTTTGTATCTCACTCTCTCAACCTTATTTGCGACGCTTGCCAGTACGCTACCTTAAGCCGTGCGCATCGCATCTCTGTATTCACAAATTATTGTTTCGTACTGACGACTGTTTTGTACCTTGGACCCCGGACTTTGTTTGCCTTACGATTTGGATTTTTTATTGTGATCACTACGACGACTTGGCGACCACCTGGACTTTTGTGCTGTATAACATGGCCAACCGCCGCGTTTTTCCGAGTTACACGCAGCGAGAGTATGCTGAGATGCATCTTATTTACGGAGAAGCTGGCCAAAGTTCCAGAGCTGCTGACACCTCTACAGGGAAAGGTTTCCCGATAGGAGACATCCACACCACGAAATGTTTACCAGAGTGCATAACTCCTACATGGAAGGTAGACTCCCTGGTCAACGTGGCGGTGGACGGCCTCAAGTTGTTGACGAAGACATAGTGCTTCAGGAACGAGAACAAGACCCGACAACTTCGGTGAGGGCGATACAACGGCGCACAGGGATACCGAAATCCACAGTTCATTCAGTGCTCAAGAGGTATGGATACCATCCATTTCACGTACGACGCGTGCAAACTCTTTTAACTAGAGACTACGTGCCGAGAGTTCAATTCTGCCGCCGCATGCTTGAAATGCATCGGGAGGACCCAAACTTTTTTAATAAGGTGCTATGGAGTGATGAGTCAGCTTGCAGAAAGGACGGCTACTTAATTTACATAATCTATATAGTTGGCAATTAGAAAATCCGTATGTGTCTAGAGAAGACAGGTCCCAGTACCAATTCAAGATAAATTTATGGAGTGGGATTTTTAATGGCCAGATTGTGGGTCCCGTCGAGCTTCCACCTACATTAAATGCCAATAATTACTTGGAGTTTTTACGAGAAACCCTACCCACGCTCCTTGAAAATGTTCCGAGTGAGCTAAGAGAGGTGATGTGGCTTCAAAATGATGGGTGTCCTGCTCATTATGGCCGGGAAGTAAGAGCCTACTCAGACGAAGCTTATCCAGGCAGGTGGATTGGGCGACTGGGAGCGATATTATGGTCACCTAGGTCTCCGGACCTAAACCCCCTGGATTTTTTTTATTGGGGTGCCTGGAAGGACAAAGTCTATGAAAAACCGATCCAAAATCACAGTGAATTGAGAGCAAAGGTAAACATTGCAGCAAGAAAAATATCCGAAATAAGCCTGAGAAGACTCAAAAGCTCATTTTTAAGAAGATGCCGAGAGTGTATTAGGGCACAAGGGAAGCAATTTGAGCATTTATTGTGATTTATTTAAATGAATAAATGTCTGTTTAATAATAATAATAATACTCTTTTATTGCACCATTAAAAGTATACAAATTTATGAATAAAAAAAATAAAAAATAATAATAGTTATAATAATAAAATACAAATAAATAAGTAAATAAAAAAAAAATACACACTATTTACATTCATAATAATGTATAATATAATATATATAATAATATATCTACATATTATCTACATATTACATAACACATGTTATACATACACATAATATACATATGGACACATACACAGACAAATGAAAAATTAAATAAATAAAAAAAATAACAGCTAGTAGGAAAGATAATAAATTTTAAGTTGACGTTTAAAACTAGAAAGTGTGTTGGCACGTCTTATAGTAATAGGTAGGGAGTTCCATAATCGAACAGCTTGTACTGAGAACGATCGAGAAAAGAACTGGGAAGTGTGCAAAGGAGTTTCAAGACGAAGAGTTTCACTAGTTCTCAAACTACGTTCTTCATCGCTGCGGAACTTGAAGTTATCTTTTAAATATGTCGGTGTCGTGGGGTTAAATAAAACAGAATAAAGGAGGGAAAGAATGTGTGTGTTCCGGCGAAGACGAATAGGGAGCCACTTGAGTTGTCCACGAAATTCAGAAACATGATCATATTTGCGAAGACCAAATATGAAACGTATACAGAAATTCTGAAGTCGCTCAAGTTTATTAAACTGCTCCTCGGTCAGATCAAGATAGCTGACGTCTGCGTAGTCCAGAATAGGTAATAATAGTGACTGTGCAAGCGCAACTCTAGTGGCAAGAGGCAGAACGTTACGTAATCTCTTTAGCGATCCCACAACAGCGAACAGTCTCCTGCTGACCTCGGCGATCTGTGTTGACCAGGACAAAGTGCGATCGATATAAATGCCAAGATTTTTCACGTGATCGCTATACGTAATGTGGTTTCCGTCAAAGAAAACTAAAGGAAGCGATTTCCAGTCTATCCTCGAAATCATACTGGTGCTGCCAACAATAATGACCTGGGTCTTAGAGGGATTTACCTTTAAGCCGTAAGACTTACTCCATTGAGATATTTTATTTAAGTCCTCGTTGGTGGCAGCTACAGCATTGTGAAGGTTTTCTAATGTGGCATGTGTGTAAATTTGAAGATCGTCTGCATAAAGATGGTAGGAAGAAGATATACGAAGAGTAATAGAATTGATGAAAATAGCAAACAGAAGAGGAGACAACACGCCACCTTGTGGGACACCGGCAGTCGTATGACACCAAGAAGAAAATGAGTCATCTATACGAATGCGCTGCCGTCGTCCATACAAGTAACTATGAAACCAGTCAATTCCCGTTGAAGATATGTTAAGAGAGTGAAGCAGAATTAGCAAAATGTCAAAATCCACAGTATTAAAAGCATTACTAAAATCTAACAATGTTAATACTGTGAGTTGTCTACTGTCCATCGCCAATCTTATGTCATCAGTAATTTTGATAAGAGCAGTAGCCGTACTATGACCGGTACGAAAACCAGACTGGAGAGGATTTAAAATGTTGTTATACCTAAGGAAGTAGCTTAACTGTTGAGAAACAAGACGCTCTAATACTTTAGAAAGGAACGGTAATATTGAGATTGGACGATAATCGGTGAAAGCGGAGGGTTTTGGTTTTTAGGAAGAGGAATAACTTCAGCACTTTTCCAAGCAGAAGGGAAAATACCAGAGGAAATTGATGTATTGAATACATGTGTTATAATAGGAAGAATTATATCCAGGATGGGAATAATCATATGACGGCCAATACTATCACAACCGACCGCATTAGATGCGATAGACATAATGCTCTTCTTAACTTCACAAGCCGAAAACTGATTAAAAGTAAAAGTTGGAAAACTAGGAGAGGGAAGAGATGAAATGTAGTTTAAAGTACATGTTTTAGTGTCACTATTTAAACCAGAGGCGGAAGAAGAGAAATGTTGATTTAAGGAATCGATGTCGAGATTATTGTCGACTGTTTATTAAAGTTAACTTTCTGTTTTTTTACTATCACCTTATCCTTCGAGATGTCATTTACAGACAGGCCGGCCGGTCGGCCGTAGATTAACTATTATGTAATTCGAACCGTAGTACGACCTTACTACGATTCGAATTCAAAGTCACATTACTTGCATTTAAAATAAAATGCTCTTATGAACTAAAATAGCATTTTTTCGTATTTTTTTTATGAAAATGCACTAGTATTTTATCTTTCCAAAATCACCATTAAACAAGCTATTTTTGAGTTTGTTGATATTTGTTTTATAATAATTCGCGTAAATGAGCAGCTATTACTTATTCTCGTTGTGGTTTTTGATAAAATTACGTTAATTACATTTTCAACAAAATCAGCTTCTCCGAAACTAAAATAGCATTTTTTTGTATTTTTTGAGGCGAGGCGAGGCGAGGTGAGTGAGTGAACACGTTTTCGATTAAAAAAAATGCGGTGACCTAAGATGAAGTACAAAGGTTGAGTTTTAATTTTTGGAGGTTATTTTTTGAGACTGTAGATTTTTTTGTCATCGTGCGAAGCGTTAAATGAATTAAATACACACCTTTTTATTATTTTGTTCACAATTTTTCGAAAAATCGATAAATTGCTATCTACTCTTGTTCGGAATTTGGAAAGAAATTATGAATATTGAGAAAAAGGCGTTCACTGAAGAAAGATGTATCGGGATTGAAATAAGTATAATTACTAAGTTATGTACGACGCTTTCTTTTTTAATAAAAACAAACGGCGAACATCTTTATGCAGTTGGCAGTTTAACAATATTGCCACCTGCCAGCAAGAAACACAATTGTTTAAAGGTACGGTTTATTTCCTTTAGGTACAAAACACTAATTGCGCCTTGGTCATTTTTTTTAAATATTAATGACTTTATGATCCCACTTTATTCTTACCAGGCTCACCAGGTAATTGAGTTTAAAAACCAATAATTTGTATATTTTTCAATAAACTTCCAGTATTTTATCATATCTTTCTACTGGTTTAAAAATATAGTTAAAGAAACAATGAAATAGTAAATGAGTGACTTTCAGATTATAAAAAGCAAAATATACAAAAAATAAACAATGGAATTAATAATTCCAACTACATCTTATTTTTAAAAACAATACCTTTCACTTATTTTAATTCTTAATTAATAACTGATTTTAATTATATACTATTGAAAATTAATAGTTTTTACTACAAAATTATACTAATTATTATATGTAAATTTATTTGTTGGGACAACAACAACTATATTTATATAATTAGGTATACGAACCGACCAACTAACCGCCAACAGTAATAGTACCAACTATTATTTGTTTCATTTTTTTAGTTTATAATTATTTTATACCGTCGGTATATTTTTGTAATATAGTAGTATGATGATTGATAGTAGTAATATGATTTTAATGAAATGGTAAAATTGTATTATATTATTTATAGCGTTAAATGCAAATTTTGTCGTTCTTTTAACCAATTCCAAAATGTATTTAATTTTTTAATGCATCTCTTATAAAAACGAACGTAGCTAAGCTATAAAAAAGATTAGTGTGAAGTTAACAACCTATAATTCGAAAACTTAAAATATTAAAAAATAAATTACATTGTCATTACAAACATAATCCCATAGGCAATCATTGTTTTTTTATAAGGCGGGACGCACATGGTGCCCAGTGAGGGCTCGCGTTACGAGTCCCTTTTTTGTTGTAGATGTGTTAATACCTTTATTTTGTAAACATTGTCGTATTCCATTAAGTGTTTATTTGTCAATATAAATATTAGGGGATTTGATGAATGAATTTGTAAGGGGTATCACGGCATGGCACGTCTGCGATTAAGTAATTATTCGCGCCGTCGAGATCAAATATTTGAATACATACTTCTATTATATTTTATAGATAAAAGGACAGCTCAGCTCAACTTTGATTTGCGGTTAATTATGGGTCATTGAAATTTTCCAAGAAAAACTTGAAATTTTTCAAGAATTTTTCATATCTTGAAATTTTTCCATTTTTTGAAAATTTTCGGAAAATTACCCGCTGTATTTTATTTTCAAAAAAAATTCTACCCGTGCAAAGCCGGGGGGGGGGTCGCTAGTCTATACTAATATTATAAAGAGGTAAACTTTGTTTGTTCGTATGTAATGGATAAACTCAAAAACTACTAAACCGATTTCAAAAATTCATACATACATATACTTATACATACATACATATCTTCACGCTGTATCCCTAACGGGGTAGTCAGGGAGGACGGAGCGCCAAGCGTCGCGATCCTTACATACCTCTTTCGCTTCCTCAAATCTCATCATTCTCCTCACACATTTTCGCCTAGCTATGTGAAAATTCATTCACCTATTAAAAGCTACATTATCAGTGAGTAACATGGGCTGTATTTTATTTAAAAAAAAATTCTACCCGTGCGAGGCCGGGGTGGGTCGCTAGTTAACTATATATGTAATTAATAGGTAATATTTAATTATATCATAGGTATATGACTGGTATCTATGAGTATGACCGTTCCGAACTTCAGGAGACCGTCGGGCTGCCGGCTTCTTTCACAAGCGAATTAGTTTGGCTATTTCAGGTGGGAAGACACGATAAATAGAAATTTGCTGATTTTTGGAACACCGCCCAGAACTAACAGAGCCATTGCAACGATATACGAAGTTTAGCTTATATTAAATAGTTCATTCTTTCGACTAATACAGAACGCCTTTTATTTTTCAAAATTCTTAGTAGAATGTAATGAAAAATGTTTTTTTCTGAGAAGAGTCCCGCAAAAATGAGCAATTTTGCTGATTTTCGGTACCTCACGCAGGGCGAACGAAGCAAGTCACATAAAAAATTTAACTCGGAATAAATAGTTCATTCTTTTTAAGATAATATTTAGTTATAAGTTTGTAAAAATTAACGATTACGTACGGTTTTGTAAAAATTACTATTATTATATAATAAAAAAATGAGGCTTAAACAAAGATATTCCCAGTAAGAGTGACTCGGGTTGTTTTTTTTAAATACGAAGAGGTAAAGGCACCGACGCAAACGACGGAATCTTACTGCTTGCGCTGTCGCGTCGGAACGATTGATCGCTAGTATTGTTGAGTATCTATTGACTGGAGCAGAGCTGAATATTGTAAAATTACTGTTAACTTGTAATTCGTAATTTTTATTTAAATAGCTAGGATAATTTGATGGGGATTTGGGATCAAACGAGGGTTTAATAGTAGGTCCCTGATATAGATATTAAACTATACAAAACGAATGTTAATCATACACATACATATAGAGGCAATGCTGCCAGTCTGCTGGGTACCTTGAGCAATGACAGCTTTCTAAGCGGCAACTTTGAGGAAGTTTATTATTAAACATAATGTGTAGTTTTAAGTTTGTAAATATTAACATATGTATGTACTTTTTGTTAATGTAAATAAAACAAATATCATACACATACAATGGTTTTTTGTTTCTGAGAAGGGACAATCAAATAACGAAATGTATATATGGGTTATGAACTAGCCAAATATAATTGTAACAAGATGACCGCAGCCGCTCAATTTTTAAGTAAAAAGTACAAGTGTTTCTGTTTATAGTCTTAATAAGGTATTAGAGAACACAAGAGTCTTCTCTTCTTCTGCCATTGTTAGATTATGCAGATGTTTGTTTTATGGACGTCAAGGAGGAGCAGCTACACAAACTGGAATGCCTTCAAAATCTTTGTATTCGGCTTATATACGGTCTACGTAAATAAGACCATGTTTCTAGTTTCCAGAAACAGCTAAAATGGCTCCCCATTCGTCTTCGCAGGAACACTCATGTCCTTACACTTTTGTTCAAAATCCTTCATAATCTCTCTTATCCTTCATATCTCCGTGATCGTTTCCATCCGCTCTTTTCCAGAGATCAAAACCTTAGAAGCAACACTTGTACCCTTCTAAAATCTCCTATCCATAATACTGCTTGTATACGATGAGTCTTTCTGTTGTAAAGCTGTCAGTCTATGGCATTCACTCCCTACATATATAAGAAATTGCCAAACACTAGCATCTTTCAAAAAAGCTCTTAAAAGAACACTTTTTGTCATTTGCATAATTACTCTGTTAATAATATGTATTATCTATACTTATGTGTGCGTTAATATTAGTATTTATGTGTGTATAATATAATAGTTGTGTGTATTATATTATATTTGTTATGTACCTATGTGTATGTTTAGCACTAGCAAAAGCACTCGCATACCTAGGCGAAAATGTGTGAGGAGAATGATGAGATTTGAGGAAGCGAAAGAGGTGTGTAAGGACCGCGACTCCTGGCGCTCCGTCCTCTCTGGCTACCCCGTTGGGGATACAGCGTGAAGTTATGTTATGTTATGTTGTGTATGTTTATGTATGTATTATGTACCTAAAAATTTTATATTGGTTCGTATATAAATTAACTTTAGATTATACTAATTATTTTAGTAATTTCGGTGATATTTTGTCTTCTTACATTTATTTTTAAGCACATCCTACCCTCGTTCATTTTCTCTATCACGGAGGTGTGCTGGAAGAAATCTCTTAAAGAGATAAGCATTGCCTTTTGTCATTGTTATTTTTTTGACTACTGTTTTTGTGTACTTTTTTGTACAAATAAATTAAAAATGAAAATGAAAAAAGAGAGTATTTATAACTTTCTAATATGAAATGCGTTGCCAGTTTAAGACAAAAGATATTTAATAAATACTTACCTACAGCTTTTACCGACGTAAAGCGTTCGAAGTGATTAACGATATAAAGAACCACATAATTCAAAATTTCACCGGGAACCTACAGCAGATATTAGGGTCGGTCATGACACCGAAACATTGCCGAGGTTAAATGTCAAGCGAGCATTCCGCTGTTATTTTGATGTAAGTAGTTAAATTTAAAATAAAACACTGAAAAGTTCATAATAACAATCCTTTATTAATCGAAACTCAAGTACAAAAATAACTACTTACATATCATATCATATAAATATATTTTTGACAGTTACTGAACTCGGTGCCAAGCCTACCAAACTAGTAGACTTTCTGTTGTTGCATATTGATTCGGCACCCACTTCAATTACTGTCAAATTGAATATAGGTATTATTGTATTGTATTTACAGTTATTTTTATACTTGGGTTTTGACTAGTACAGGATAGTTTTTTTGTTACTTTTCAGTTTTTTTTAAATCTATTTAAATTTTTTTTTAAGTTTTTTATTTCTCCCTTTTGAGTTACCTTAGCCTAAACAAATACTTTGGTAGGGTAGGTATATCCCTGAAATTTAATGGGACCACCTCGGAGCTATACTGTAACCCAATGGAAAAAGAATCATTCAAATCGATCCGCAATTGAAAAAGTTATAGGTGGACAATGGATATATTTAAAAAAATACATACAGACGAACATTAAACCTCCACCTTTTTTAAAGTTGGTTGGTTGGTAAACCAACTTTAAAAAAGGTGGAGGTTTAATGTTCGTCTGTATGTATTTTTTTAAATATATCAATTGTCCACCTATAACTTTTTCAATTGCGGATCGATTTGAATGATTCTTTTTCCATTGGGTTACAGTATAGCTCCGAGGTGGTCCCATTAAATTTCAGGGATATGGCAGGGATAAGGCAAAGCTAATTAAACTTATTAAATGTTGTTTTAAATAAATAGTCCGTAAAAGGATGCAGGTTCGTCCCGGTAAAAGTCCCGATATTCTTGAGGCCAGCCAAACACTCGTCAGCGTAAAATGCATCAAGAAAACTCACCATGAGGTCTTTCGTCGACTCCGTCGCTATCAACTTCACTCCGCACACTCCCAGGGCTGGCCCTCTTCAATTCTTCAGTCTGCCCTTGCTCCCCATTCTGATAATTCATCCGTTTATCGTATTGCATAAAAAACGGAAAATTCGGTACACGATTTGTGTTAAAATAATACATTTTGCCATCCCTAATTTTCTCCTCATCCTCCGAATGTTCGTTATTTGTATAGTCCTGGGATATGCCACTTTCGATATCGATTTCGGGTGAACGACGTTCATTTATACCGACGATCGATTCGATTGAAAAATTTTTTGATGGGATTTTTGTCTCCATTTTGAAATTGGTTAAAAATGTCACAGCACTAATATTAACTCACTGGTCACTTACAAAATTTAAAAAGTAAAATGGATTTTTTTTATTTATTTTTTATCTTTGTCACGATTGACTGTCACTTGTATACTGACTATGAAGCTCTGTATGCCATTTAACAATCGTCTATAACCACGCCTTCCAGAGAGGGAGTTGTCTTTGGAAGTGTGCACGAAATATCAACCTTATGAATAATAACTTTAAGACTTCTTTTCGTTTAATAAAATAATACAGTTAAAGATAACCGTGATTGAGCTAAATGTATTTTTTACTTAATCGCCATCATCTTAAAGTTTAATCTTGAAGAATTTATTTATGGATTAAAGTTACACTGTATGTTAGTATTGCCACGTATTGCAGATGCATTACAGTACCCGCATATTTTATAATAAAATTGGTCACGTAGTTTAATTTGTTAAAACAAAAACTTAGCAATTTTGGGCTTGGGCGAGCAGTGACAGAGCAACACAGATATTTCCAGTGATACTATAGATACGAAATATAATTATTTTATTAAGTAAGTACCTACTTACTTATACATTACAATTTGAATTATTTGAAAAAATTATGTGGCGCTATGTCTTTTTGCCGGGAACGGGTGAAGTGAAATTTTATTTTGTTTATAGATTCGCTATTTTTGAGTTTTAAAGAAAGTAACTACCCACATAGGTGATATTATACCTATACCATTTACCTATACATCATAAAGAGCATTCTGCATAGGTATACATCATAAAGAACTAAGTTCAGTACCTACACGTGTGGAATATACTTATTACAGAAAATAGGAGTAGGTTAATATGTGCAGTTTTCGGGTTCTTCTGAGAAAAACATCAGTTATATGGGCGTAGTTGCAGTGGCGCTCAAGACTTATGCAAATAAAATTCTTATAAAAAAAAAATTAAAAAAAAAATTGAATTTATCGAAAGTTGAGAGTTGAAATTATCCACAAAAAATAAGAGAAAGAGAAATGTTGTAGAACAATTTCGATGGATTATAAATATCTAATCAAGATTCGGAACTTACTTATATTAAATTAACGGTAACGGTAACGGTACTTAAAAGTGCCGATAGTACATACCTACATATTTTAAGTCTAATTAAATAAATGTATTTACTGTAGGATCAGTGACTGTAGGTAATATAATGGTACTAAAATAATTTTCTATGAGAATTAGAGATTTGGATCTGCTAATATGGTCCATTATCTGTCTAGGTACCTACTACATACATTTATGGTTTTATACTTAATTGGTTCAGTACAGGTGGAATTGAAATTACTCAAAAAATGTAATTAAGTATGTAAAATTGTAGATATATCGCAAAAACCTATAGTGTATTTATTGTACTTATTCTAATAACGGAAACATCAAAAACACGATTGGTAAGGATTAATTATTTCTTTTTGTTTAAATAATAATCATTTAGACTGTATTCATTTACGGGACCACTCTTTAGACATAATATTATCCATCTCTGTCTATCATTGTTTGGTGATTAGCCAATTAAAGAACGAAGTCAAAAAGAGGAATATTATCTTCGATCACTAATATATAATTAGATTCACAAACTCCTATAAAATCTAAACATATTATTGTCCGAATTGACGTTAGGTACGTCAATTATGTTTAATATCGTACAGTATTATCGGTAATATTGTGTTAATCTAAAGTAGACCTTACTGTCAAACCATAACGTTATAAACGCTCGTAAACGATTCTTGCATGACATTGAAACGAAGTTTCTTAAAATATTTAAAATGCAATCTTACGTCTCGTACATAAAGTATAATTCACATAATCTATTTGCATTGCTATTTATGTCATTTTGATTTGTTAAGTGAAAGTGACAAAGATAAGACATATTTTGTCACTTGTCAGGCAATATTTTAAAATGATTACGAATTTAATAAAAATGAGTTACGTAACGTTAATACTATAACGAAATAATGAACACTAAATAATATTATTTATTTATTAACCGGAAATAAGAACTCTTCTTTTTCTTCTTTCTCGTCTTTTTTAGCGTTCTAGATGTGTTTTTTGGAATTTTTGAAGGAGCATTTTGACGTTTCGCTGTTAGCGTTTTTGAATACTAATGTAACAGAAGTGCGCTCAAATATTCATTTGAGTGCACATTTGGTTTGGACATTTTTGG
This sequence comes from Zeuzera pyrina, assembly GCA_907165235.1. Classification (NCBI taxonomy): domain Eukaryota; kingdom Metazoa; phylum Arthropoda; class Insecta; order Lepidoptera; family Cossidae; genus Zeuzera; species Zeuzera pyrina. The sequence continues at coordinate 8,073,676 of OU015645.1, forward strand.
AGCGTTGATTGTGTATCTAGTTATATGTGATCGAAGTCTATCTATTGTAATATGCGTTTGAATTAAGAATAGCAATCTCAAGACGCTATTTTTGCCTCACATTTCGTATGCAATATTAGATCATGACGTGGGTTAACAAAAAAGATACTAACAATATCAAACACACACATCAAAACATAACCTCTACTAATATTTGTTTAATTATTTCTTTTTTATTTTATTATTTATTCAATATTTATAGTTTGCATGTAATGAAACACTACAAACTTTTTATGAATATTAAATTGTATTTTAAAATATAAATAAATGTTCAGAAACAATTTAATATTCGTAAAAAGTTTATAGTGTTTCATTCTATGAAAACTACATACAATGAATAATTAATAAAATAAAATAGAAATTATTAAACGAATAGTAATAAAATTAATGTTGTTAACAAAAAAGAATGCTCGAAATACGATTTAAATCCTAGTACAAAAAACATTATATTTCATAAATGTCAAAGTTAAAGTCAACTAAGTTTACATAAGTAAACCTAACTGCTAGGTGTTTTTGAACGTCAAATCTACCTTAGTTCGGTTCGAAAAGAAAACGTTGACACTGACAAGAACCGAGAAGAAACTCAGTCGGGTATCATTTTTCCAACATCATTAATAGGTTTATTAAAATACAATCACAATATTCTGAAAAAAATTGCTTGTTTATAGGTTGGTAACCAAAAATGAATGAAAATGGATTTTCAAGTAGGTAACATTAGAGGTAGTTTTTAAGGGTCTTTTATGGGGAGCGGTTCGGCGTTCATTTTAATTATTTGCAAATTGTTTTCTAATAAATATTGTGAAGTAAAATTGGCATAGTTTTGTGTCCCAAGTATCTACACTTTTGTGCAATATGTTGAATTGTTAAAATAAGTGCTCACTTAGTAGTGCGATGTCAATATGTTTTAGTAGCTTAGTCTGCCTCAGCGTATTCTACTAGAAAGACTGCTTCGATGTATTTGTCGCCAAAAACTCCGAAGCATTGAAATGTAACTACTACTTTTGCCTTTGCAGTCGAAACTTTGGGTCCCTGGGGCCCCGAAGCCCATCGACTGGTTTCTGATATTTGTAAGAGACTGGTCGAGGCTTCGGGAGACCGCCGGGCTGGCAGCTTCTTCCGCCAACGAATCAGTTTGGCTATTCAAAGAGGCAATGCTGCCAGTCTGCTAGGTACCTTGAGCAATGACAGCTTTCTAAGCGGCAACTTTGAGGAAGTTTATTATTTAAGATAATGTGTAGTTTTAAGTTTGTAAATATTAACATATGTATGTACTATTTATTTTAACAATTAACTACTACGTTGACATTTTAACCTAGTAATATGAAGAATATATCAAATGATTACTGAAGATATAGGCCGTAAGGGCATAGTTAGATGATAGACTCTGCTTTTCCTCTCAAGGAATAATCGTGCAGACAACTAGTTCAGTATTTTCTTCTCGGCAGTTTGAAACTTACCTGCATTGATTCTGTATAGAACCAATAAGGTTATTGATATACTACTGAGATAATCGTTTTCAGTGCAATTTTAGCAGATCTTTCAACTCCATATCCCATGCATACTCGATGGGATTCAAGTCTGGCGACTGAGTTGGCTAGGGCACGTAGTAAATGTTTTTTCTGTGTGTCCTTTGTTGATTTCGCCTCGCTGTACGTGGACGGGGATTGTTATGCTTAAATGTGAAGTTTGGTCCCATTATTTGTGAAAGGAATAGGAGACATAGGAAGTCGAAACACATTGCACGTAATTTCTAATATTCAGGTTGCCACTTAATAAAACGAGCTCGGTGTTTCGGTCTTTAGTTATCCCAGTCCGAACCATTACTGTCGTGGCGCTGTACGGATAAACTTTGTGTTCACATCATAGACATTTAGTGACTTCAGTGTTTTCTGAGTGACGACACATCCTCACTCTTATATCAGGTCTGAAACCGTAGCGAACTTCACTGCAGAATATAATTTATTTACATCGCTTTTGGCTTACGCCCATACCTACTACACGTGGTCTGCATCATTGAACTCGTAGAGTCTTTTTCCCGTGACTAATCGGTGTGCATACTCATGCTGTCTGATTCACACAGTTTGGGAACAAGCAGTAGCACCGTCAACATTCTGTAGCATTGATCGAGTTTTTCAAGCAGTCGACATTGTTTCACGTCTAGATGTTAATTGAATTTAGCGATCTTGACGACGAGTGGTACTACGCTCTTAGCCCGGGTGCTGCCGAGCCAGGTCACCTGTGTCACGATAACATCTCCGAAGTGGTATGTGGCCCCCATAATGCCGGTAAACATCGAATTGAATATTATGTTTCCATTTCGAGCATTCCTACAGCTCTTTGCGTCTCTTCCATGGTTAAATGGCGACAATGTTTTTCTTATAAATGTATTTCGCAATACTTTCTCGTAGGTTACTGAAATTATTCAGTCGAAAAATAAATAGCATACATACATATATATATATCTTCACTCCGTATCCCAACGGGGTAGTCAGAGAGGACGGAGCGCCAAGCGTCGCGGTCCTTACATACTTCTTTCGCTTCCTCAAATCTCATCATTCTCCTCAAACATTTTCGCATAGGTATGCGAGTGCTTTTGACATTTCCGTCGGCTATAGCTAGAGAGCTATTAAATAAAATTAATAATTTAAAAATAAATAAAAAGAGATCAAATCAAATGAAAACGTACCTAAATAAGAATCGGCATAAAATTTGATGAAAGAAAGCTTTATTCTTTTTAGTCACAACTTCTAGAAAAAAAACGTTTAACATACTAATTTCTTTTTAACTAATGCTAAGTCTACACGCACGTACTTGCTCGACGGTTTTGAGTTCGTTCGAACAAGATCGAATGTATAGGCCGTCATGTCTTAAAACTTATTGCGTGATATCATAATAATGTACTCATGTAATAATAATGTCCTCAAACATTTCACGCAGCGCCATCTAGTCCCAAAGTAAGCAGCACAGCGCTTGTGTTATGAGTACTAGACAACTGATATAATACTTATACATTTTTCTTTTGTAAATAAATACATATTATACACAAACACCCAGACTCGGGGCGGGAATCGAACCGTTTACCTTCCGACATGCTTAGCCTTTGCGCTACGAAGGTCATCATAAGACATGCTGGCCTATACATTCGATCTTGCTCGAATGAATTCAGAACCATCGAGCATGTACGTGCGCGTGGACTTAGCATTAAAAGATGAAATGAGGAAAAAACATATTTTTTTTAAATTTGATACCTACTTATATGGGCGTACCCAGCTTTCGGTCTAAGGGGGCGCAAATTAGGAACGTGCATTTATTAGATAAGTTGATATTAAGTATTGTTTAATATGAAATGTAACGTGAGCACTGATCACTATGAACACGTTATCAATTCTTCATCACAACTATTATGTACTTGACTATTCGAAAGCCTCTCAACAACTGAACTCTTACAAGACCAAAATCAGGCCTTTATGCAGCCCCACTACACGCAGGAAGTCCATTCTAACCTCGTTCTTGTTACTTAAATGTTACAAAATATCACGCGTGGGTAATGTATGTAATTAAAATTAATGTGGAACTAACAGTATTTATCTCAAAAGCAAATATCTCCAAACTTTAGAGATTCTCCTCCTTGTTTATCCAAAAAATTTGTTTGATTATATACAATTTTGAGACTTCTTCGATACGAATTTTGAAACCTGGGGCTGTAAGTTCTTGCTAGCTGAGCAGGATGTGGGAACTACAGAGCAAACGCCGGCGATTGATTTCGGCTGAACTTCACTTCCAAGAAGATAATAACGAATCCTAATATACCTATGCCCTATGCGAGCGTCAAAAATACTCTCTTAATGAAGCAGCGGATGATTCGCCCTATAGTATTGGAGTTTATGTTATTTATGTGACATATGAACCAGTTAAATGTATGAAAAGAAAGAAAAGAAAGGGTCCGGGAGTGGCAGTCCAGATCCAGGACAGGGCAGCTGTCATTCCCTGCCTCCTCTTGAGTACGCCAATTAATATCTGCTTTTTTGCTGACAGTACAAGTGTCAAAACACCGTCAAAATAGGTAAGACCGTATGAGCCTAATGTGGTAATCTGTGGTATAAGCGATGGTAACTGAAATAATGAAGTTATCTGTAGGTGCGATCCTATTCTTATTTCAAAATTTCAAACTAATAGGCATTAGGCGTGATAGAACATCAGCGTTGTTCCCTCTGTGAGGTGAGAGGCATTGGAGCTGAGTCGTAGCCTTTTCACTGTCACAGCACAGTGTAGTTAGTATTGATGTGTAAATTTGTTGCCAAGAGCTGTTGATTGTCATTGTTGGGTAGTGAATAAATGTGTTCTTACTTTCTTTCTATAAGTATTATTAATTTTTCCTAGTATTTTTGACTGTCTGAGCTCTGAGCACCATGCAGAATTTAATTTATATCCAAAGTACACCTCCCAGTTACTTGACATTCAAGAGGCAAATCGAATACAAAATACTGTAATAGAGTTTTTCTGTGTCTATCTCTTGATTTGTACAAATAAATGTATTAGGTAGATTTTTTAACAGGTACCTATCTAGTTGTCTCGGATGCATTGCACAGTTTCCGCGGATGCCACAGGTACCTATGTAGATCTCGGCAGTGGCGGCCTTAGGGGGTGGCGAGCCGGGCAATCGCCCGGGGCTTAGCTCTTCCAAAGGCCAGCGCCTAAAGTTTATAAAATATTTAAAACTTTTTATTTCAGTCTTAGCTATTGGTCACAGCAATAACATAAATATGGTCAATTCATAGTATACATACATACATGTCTTCACGCTGTATCCCTAACGGGGTAGCCAAAGAGGACGGAGCGCCAAGCTTCGCGGTCCTTACATACTTCTTTCGCTTCCTCAAATCTCACCATTCTTCTCACACATTTTCGCCTAGGTATGCAAGTGCTTTTGGTATTTCCGGTGACTAACACTGACTATTTGATCTTCATATGTCAGCCTTGGTCATCCTTGGCTTCTTTTACCACTCGCTTTCTCTCTGTACATTTTCTTTGTCAATCTTTCACCACTCATTCTTTCTATGTGCCCGAACAATCTAAGCATTATTTTCTTCATTTATACTATAACACTGTCATGCAACCCTGTCATACTACGTATCTCTTAATTGCTTATCCTATCCACAAGGGTGTCATCGCACATATTTTTAAGAGATCATATTTCTGCTCCATTTATCATACTTTCACTCGATTTCCATATCCAGCATATCCAGGCCTCACTATTAATACACATTATTGTATATAGGTAATACTAGAGATTATTATTATACATTGAAAAGTATACATACATACATATGTCATATAAGGACGGAGGGGTAGTCAGAGAGTACGGAGCGCCAAGCGTCGTGGTCCTTAAATACTAGTAACGACCGCGCGGTCCTATTAAAAAGTAATTTGAAATAAAAACAAAATATATTATTTCAAGAAGTTTTTTTTTCAGCTACACGTGTTTATTTAGACCTACTATTCTTTTCACTTACAAAGAACTTTAAAACATAATAGGTATACTATTACTTTTGTACTTTAAAACTTCCAAAAATGTAAAAAACAGAAAATCTTAATAAAATGACGACCTTACTTCTTCCGTTCCCGCTAAAAAGTCAACTAGAATCTTGATTTGAAAAATAGGTTGAAAACACTATTCTTCTAAAATTATTTTCGTGTTTTATAATTTATTTATATTTTATAAAATGAAATTAATACTAGTGAACATTTTTGTGCACAGAAAATCATTTTTTCTGTGTACAAAATAAATAGCATGGGCATGTAGCGCTATCTGTTATTCAACAGTAATAATTTATGTTTTGCATTTCAACTATTGAACGTAAGATGTCACTATGCATTTACTTTTATTTTAAAAATAAATATTACCTCAATTGTGTACCTACATACTCTTCAGTACGTATTTTTCCAGATTTATTGATACATGGGCATCGATAAAATAATACAGTTTGTAAATATTAACGTTAGGATATGTATGTACTTTTTTGTTATCAATATGAACGTTTAATACATTTTCTATTCTAATAACAACGCTGAATAAACTGCGTAAACCGAAGCGTTTACGTTTTTTGACATTTTTGACGTTTAAGACGGCTGAAAATGACGTTTATGATTTAACTTTCAAATTTCATTGATTTGTTTTGGTTCATTTACTTATTTGCCACAAAATCCAGTGTTTAAAAAGAAATTACGTGGACGCAATGATTAATTGAATTCACACTAGTTCTTCATTCCACGATGGAGCAGATATACGCTCTTGGCGTGTCCTTAATCGAGTTTGTACAAGAATGGTAAGTATTTATTTCATAAAAATATTTTAATTTTGACTAAGATAATTAAAAGTTCCGCTTCAGATCATGTCTTCTTTGGTGCGTGCGATTATATAATGGAAGGTACTCATTATAAATAGGTATTCAAGATTTAAAGTTTGGGATACAATGAGCAACTGAATTAGTAATTTATACTACAACTCATCATACATATCCTAATGTTAATATTTACAAACTTAAAACTAAGCATTATCTTAAATAATAGACTTCCTTAAAGTTGCCGCTTAGAAATTTGCCATTGCTTAGAGTGCTCATCTTATCATTATTTAAAATTATTAGTTTCCAATATAAATATAAAACTTCTGATTTAATTACAAGAACTATAAAATTATTAGTGTCCACAATTTTATTACTTTTATCCACTAAATATAGTTAATTACAAAATTAACCATTGCTACAAAAAAATGTTTTTAACTTTAGTCACTTTTAACAAGCATGTTGTGACAGATCGAACTTGCCTGCCTTGCCTTATGTACAGTTTACAGGAGAAGTATAATAAAAGTCCTCGGTATTATAAATCTCCAGATATAGACATTCATCATTTTATCGTGTACAAAAGTTGAACTCATGCCAGATTTATTAATGTTTTAAATATATTTTTTACGTTTACTTACAGGTTTGTCGACTGGGAGAACTACTTTGTGATGGTAAACAACATGTCAAATCCTCATTATGTGGTGGAAATGATGTTTCCGTTTGTCTCCGTCGTGGATTCAGTCTTCGCTGCACAGTTTCTACTATGTATGGCATTCGGTAGCTGGCTTAATGCTGTTATGAAGTGGTGAGTTTTAGGAAAATTAAATATGGCATATGCAGACCTACCCTCACGCCAATTCCCTGACAGGGTAGTCATGAGAGTCTGCACATACATTTACTGACTTTCTGAATATTGTATTTTAATAAAACTTTTGTAAAATAATGTTGAAAAATGAGTTTCTTATTGGTTCTTCTCAGCATCCAGGTTTTCTCTTTGAACCGAAATAAAGTAGATTCGACATTCATAAGTATATTGTAATTGGGTTTACTTGAATAGATTGATTTGACTTTGACTTTGAGAAGAAGGAGTACCAAGCATCACAGTCCTTACATACTTCTTTGGCTTCATCAATCACCATTGTAATTTTCTTGCATACCACTTTGTCATACTATACAATATGTAGTTCATGATAACACAGTGCTTTAATGAAATGCTAACTTCCCAAGCGTTAGTTCAGGGCTGCACCGACCTTTGGCAGTACCCATGTGTAAAACTTAGAAACATTCTTTTTTCCCTTATTTTTGTAAATAGGAAAAATCTAACAAACAATAGAGAAAGTAATACAGAAGGGCCAGGCACTCCTATATTTTTATGAGATATATGTATATAACAGACCAATAAAATTAGTAATTTTCACTACAACTCACAATATTTAAAATTAACGGTTTTGTCTATACATTTACTACTTTTGATATAAATCACATCTTTTTTAAAATTAATGGTCTATGCAATAAAAATATCGTAAACTTCAAAATTAACAGTTCACACAATAAAATTTTGGTCACAACTTCAATCACAGAAACTTTAATGTGGTGTAATGGTAAATAATATAAATAAATAATTAATGCTTGGGAGGAAATCGGGAGGACAAATGCAGGTTAATGTTTTTATTGATTCAAATTGGGTAAAATTTTTGCGAATTTTTTTGTAACTTTATACAAATGTGACAATATATTTAAGGCATTCACTACAAGTATTCAAGATCTTTTTTTGGTTAGATTAGGTTTTCTTACCAGATCGGAATCCACTTTATACATGGAACAGTATTGAACACTAAGGAAATAGTTGAAATCGAGAAATTTAGTGTCCAAACATCTCTACATCCTTCCATCTCTTTTCATCTTTTGCTGTTGGTATATCTATAAATAGGAATCTTATAGTAGGTGTATTTCTGAGTTATTTCCAGGAGCACTATTGAAACAGGAGGCTGCACTCTAAGGAGATAAATGTCCTACACACCTTTCATTTTGTTGGAACAACTTTGCTAATGCTAAAATAAGCAGTGTTGAAACAGGTGTATGCCACGCGTTGTGCGACTCACTCGGCACCTACTTGACGCGTACCATTTTGCTCCGCCATGATGCAATTTTGAGTTAACTCAAAGCGCCGGCCTAGTGAAATACGTTTGATTTACTGATTTGGCGCAACAAATTATGCTAAGTTTATAGAAAATGTTATTTTTTTAGTACAATCTGTTATTTTAAATGATTACTTATTTTTTTTTATTGGCTATAATTATTTTATAGGGACTTAAATTTTTTTAAAACTAATGTATTTTTAAGGAAGGAGTGACATTTAATTGTATAATGTTATATTTTTATATAGCAATTTTCTCCACATTTTCACCAATTTCGAATAAATGTGTTCCTATTTTTATTAATTTTAAAAATATTTCTCCCGTGTGTTCCTGATTTTTTAGTTATTTTAATGTATTGAAAACCAGTTTCAAAGACTATATTACGTAGGTGGCTCCTAGAAGAGCGACCATATTGGTGGGTTCGTGAGACCACATTCTACACGGGCCAGCGGAGACCCCAACTGCGGCAGCTGACGCAGACCTGTGAGACTGGTCCTGGCTGCCCGTCCGGCCACTCAGCCACAGCAGCCATGTTACTACTGCTGATCATCATGTGGATATCACATAGTATGAACGACAGGTAATTTAACTTGTTTTAACCTACTTGTTTGGAAGGGGGGTAATTCTGTCATGGCATCTTAGTCCTGAAGGCTGCCAATGCATTTGCAATCTAGAGTGCTTTTTTATTCTTGATATCATAAATGTCCATGGGCCACTTAGTCCACTTACCACAAGGTAGATTGTATTCTCGTTCGTTTTTTCCGTAGTTCATCTGGTGTTCATCAGGTACATGACCATACCATCTCAATCATATCTTTGTTATCTTGTACGGTTTTTAAGATTTAAAAAAATAAAACATACATACTTATTTTCACGCTGTCTCCCTAACGGGGTAGTCAGAAAGGATGGAACGCCAAGCGTTACGGTTCTTACTTATTTCGCCTCCTAAATCCTATTATTCTCGTTACACACTTTCGCCTAAGTTTGCGAGTGTTTTTGACCTTTCAGTCAGCTACTACTTTGTTGCTCAGCACTTTGATCTTCATAAGTCGACCATGGTTTTCCTTGACTTCTTCTTACATCTGACTTTCACTCTGTAAATTTTTTTCGTCAATCTTTCATCACTTCTTCCTTCTATGTGCCTGAACTATTTAAGCACTCCTTTTTTCATTTTCACGTTAACACCTTATAATGAAATGATACGCACTCATAGTGCAAAATACTGCATTCAAAGTCAAAGTCAAATAAATTTATTCAAGTAAACCCAATTGCAAGGCATTTTTGAACGTCAAATCTACTTTAGTTCGGTTCGAAAAGAAAACCTGAACACTGAGAAGAACCGACAAGAAACTCTGTCAGGTATCATTTTTTCAACATTATAATAGTTATTTAAAATACAATATTCATAAAGCCAGTAAATGCGTGTGCAGAGAAGATTATTTCCAGACTATTGTTTTTTCTTCAATGAAATCGCTAACTTTGTAGTATGCTTTTCCAATCAGTGTGCGTTTAATAACAAGTTTAAATCTCTTTTCCGTTTATTGAATAATTTCTTGAGGAATTTTATTACAAAAATGAACAGTTGCACAAAAATGACCCACTTAATAGACCGGCAGCTAGGTGCAGATTTTTTCGATCAATCGAATCACGTATGCCCTTCAGGATTTTCGTCATTTAGTAGGTGTAGATTAACGACGCGGGTGTGCGAGATCGTGATCGCGGGACATGCCTCGTACAATTGAGTTTCAAATTGATAAAAAAAATCAATTTTTAATCAATTGAATCACGTATGCCATGCACGTTTAATGATGATTTGTAAAAAGAAATCCATCGGAAAACCATCGGCATACGTGTAGGGCGGGCCTTTTGGGCTAAGGTCGTTGCTTACATTTGAAAAAAAAATGCTTTTTATTAATCCAATCACGTATGCCATGTGTACCAAATAATCATTTTGATGACAAAATTCAGCGGAAAACCCTCGGCATACGTGTAGCGCGGGTCTAGAGGATTAGTGCCTACTACTACTTTTGTAAATTTTTTTCTTTTTTAATCAATCGAATCATGTATGCCTCGGAAACACTCAGTTATTCTTTGTAAAATAATTTATATATTTCAACGGCATACTTATTAACGAGGTCTAAAGTGGCGGCATACGTTAAAAAACACGTCAAAAATAGGGGTCATGTCTTACCCATCGAATCACGTATGCCCTTCGACATTTCACCTTATAATCATGCAATTGTTCCAAGTTTCAAGGGGCATACAAATCGTGACTTTTAAAATAATTGTATGATTATACGTTTAAATTTCAAAGGGCATACGTGATTACATTGATAAAGAATAATATCGAAGTTTTAAATATATCGTATTTAGTCGTAAGCATTTATTCGAATTTTATACGATGATTGCCTAGCACGATTTGTATGCCCCTTGAATCTTGGAATAATTGCATGATTATAAGGTGAAATCTCGAAGGGCATACGTGATTCGATGGGTAAAAAAAAATTCAAAATTTTGCAACTTTTCTGAATTTTTTTTGCAGTTTTGACCCATGGTAATTGTATGTCATTTTGTATACCTTTATTTAAAGGTATAAACTGAATTTTGCAATAGGTTTCGTGAATGATTCGATTGATTAAAAAAGAAAAAAAATTTACAAAAGTAGTAGTAGGCACTAATCCTCTAGACCGGCGCTACACGTATGCCGAGGGTTTTCCGCTGAATTTTGTCATCAAAATGATTATTTGGTACACATGGCATACGTGATTCGATTAATAAAAAGCATTTTTTTTTTTCAAATGTAAGCAACGACCTTAGCCCAAAAGGCCCGCCCTACACGTATGCCGATGGTTTTCCGATGGATTTTTTTTTACAAATCATCATTAAAAGTGCATGGCATACGTGATTCAATTGATTAAAAATTGATTTTTTTCTATCAATTTGAAACTCAATTGTACGAGGCATGTCCCGCGATCACGATCTCGCACACCCGCGTCGTTAATCTACACCTACTAAATGACGAAAATCCTGAAGGGCATACGTGATTCGATTGATCGAAAAAATCTGCACCTAGCTGCCGGTCTATAACTTTTATAATTTAAATTTAGCAATAACTAGCTGATCACGACCATGAGTTTCCATACCATTAATAACATGATTTAAATAATTATGAAATTATGTGTTCCAGAAAGTTCTATATATGGTGGTGGAAATATTTGGTGTATCCGCTGTCCGCTTTAGCGCTCGCTTCAGTAATGTTGGCCCGTATGTACGTAGCTACCCACTTCCCGCACCAATGCTTGCTCGGGGCCATAGTTGGTTAGTGCCCTTATTTATTATATTTTAAGAATGGTCCTTATCTTGTTACCAAAACAGATAAAGGAGAGATGACTAAAATCTCTGAAAAGTTTTTAAAACACGTGGCGTTACTTCAGTGTTTATCTGTATGTCACATACAGACTTAGTTTTGTGAATCGAATGAGAAATAACAGTTTATATAAATGAAAAAATTATCTCGGGGCGTTTTAAGAAAGTGACCTCTGTACAAGTTCAAGAAGTCACCACTGAATTGATCCAATGTCTCCATACACGTTACGCATGTATCTTTTCTAGAAAAAAAATCAAAAAATGAAAAAAATTTGTGAGTAATTTAGGAATTAATCTGATTTTGCTGTTTATTCCTATTCAATTTTCGCATTAACACGGGTATTCTGAAGAGAATACTCGAATGTGAAGACATGACCATGAAATGACCTCTGTACAATTCTAAAAGGGAAATATATCAATCAGAAAGAGAATTAGTTATATTTAAACAACAACATGTCTTGTTTAAAATTAATAGTATTCTCTATAAATTTACTATTATGTTTTAAATCTTATGCAATTTAAAATTAATAATTTCAACAATGAATTTACTACCTTTATCATTAACTATTATGAACTTAAAAATTAATAGCTTAAAAATATATAATTTAACTTAAATCATGTAAACCACAAGCAAATGTAATTGTTAGGATGGCCACTATGGAATTTTTTTTATCATATTTTAATAGATGAAAGTATTAGTTTATGTTGTTTCAATTTTTTTATTTTATAGTGTCATTGTATTTCATCAATTTGTATATTTTTAATGAAATGGCAACGTTGTATTGAGAATTTACGGATTATATTTTTACCAATTATAATGTACTTTTAAACCATACCGTTTTAAAACGTGGCCTTCAAAGTCAAAGTTAAATCAATTTATTCAAGTAAACCCAATTACAAGGTATTTTTGAACGTCAAATCTACTTTAGTTCGGTTCAAATAGAAAACCTGGACACTGAGAAGAACCGACAAGAAACTCCTTTGCATAAATTTAAAAGCAACCTTTATTTGCTTTACTATTTACACCACCCATTGGAGTTACAAGAATATTTTACTACTTAAAAACCACAAATCTATCATTTCAGGTTCGTTCCTGGCCCCAGCCCTCTGTATATACGTGTCGGACCCGTTCATCTGGCGGTACGGCCTGCACGAGAACTCCGACCTTCGGCGGACGGTGCTGTGGCATGTGGCAGCTTCAGTGGTCACCGTCGTTATTGGGTTCCTGACATACTTCAGTCTGATATGGTGTGGGTGGGACCCACAGTGGACGATTAAACTGGTAATTGGTACTGGTTATGACATTATTATGCTGACTACTCGTGATATTATTGGTTACATTAGAATTAATTAAATAAATCAATAAAAAACGTAGGTATTGTTAGCTTATCGAATCTGATCCCCGGAATATCCTGAGGATGCTTCGTTAAGAGGTGAAACACGTACCGATTCTTGTGATTTCGAGCAGAGGATGGCTAATAATATTAAGAATTAATCACAATTATTTGTTTGCAGGCGTTCCGCTGGTGCGAGTTTCCTGAAAATATCCACGTGTCCACAACGCCCATGTTCGCGTTAGTGTACTCCACAGGCAGTCTCCTGGGCTGGGCCCTGGCAGTCACGCCGGAAGTGGCACGGTACGTGCTAGTATACTAATGCTATAAAGAGAGAACGGATTTAAGTATATTTATAAGGGTAATCTACGGAACACTTCACCTATTTGAATAATTCTTTCGCCATTTGAAATGTACATTGTTTCAAATGGATATAGGCTATATATATTATGTATTCAACCAATAAATAAATAAATTGTAGTAAATTAATAAATTGGTTGAGTCAAAGACGAAAATAAGAGTAGAAATAAATGGGAAGTATTTAAAAGCGTTTTATAATTAGTAAGAATAACAGTGCTATTTATCACTATAAAAATTTTATAATAAAATTAAACCGACTTCAAGACAAAAACGCTAAAAAGTACGAAATAACTATCCTTTGCTAATCGAAACTCAAGTATAAAAATAACTTTATAAATACGATAAAAATTACGATACAAACGATAAAAAATGTAAAGTTACTGAAGTCGATGCCAAGCATAAATAGAACTGGGTGGGAAACAATTAGAATTCGTTAAGTCAGCCAGTTTTCTGGGTTTGACAGTAGATAACAAGTTAAAGTGGGCGGACCATATCGGGGCATTGGCTAGTAAGCTCGGTTCTGCGGTATATGCAATTAGACGCATTAGGCAATTGACGGATGTGGATACGGCAAGGTTGGTGTACTTTGCATATTTTCACAGTTTAATGTCTTACGGCCTTCTGCTGTGGGGATCAGCGGCGCATATTAACTCCATTTTCATTTTACAAAAAAGAGCAATACGTGCCATCTACGGGATGAATGCACGAGAATCGCTTAAAGATCGTTTTAAAGACATGAATGTCCTCACCTTGCCCTCCTTATACATCTTTGAAATTATTATGTATACGAGAAAAAATATAGATCTGTTTAAAAAGAATGGCGATATGAATGGTATGGAAACCCGAGGTCGTGATAAATTGATTATTCCAAAATTTAAATCACATAAGTCAAAGGTTTCATTTTTAGGTAACTGCATTCGTTTTTATAAAAGTTCCTCAAGAAATTACTCAATTAACAGAGAATAAATTTAGATTGGTTATAAAACGTACATTGACTAGACATACATACTATAAAATAAACGATTTCATTGAAGATAAAACAATAGTCTGGAAATGATGTTCTCTGCACATGCGTTTACTGGCTTAATGAAAATATTGTATTTTAATAAACATTTTGTAAAATGAAGTTGAAAAAATGATACCTGACTGAGTTTCTTGTCGGTTCTTCTCAGTGTCCAGGTTTTCTATTTGAACCGAACTAAAGTAGATTTGACGTTCAAAAATACCTTGTAATTGGGTTTACTTGAATAAATTGATTTGACTTTGACTTTGACATACTAAACTAATACACTTTCTGTTGTTGCACATTAATTTGGCACTGTCTTCAATAACTGTCAAAGTTCATTATATAAGTACTCGTACCGTATTTATAAAGTTATTTTTGTACTTGAGTTTTGATTAGTAACTAGGATAGTTATTTTGTACTTTTCAGTGTTTTTTTGAAGTCTGTTTAATTTTTTTACAATTTTTTTTGTTTCTCCCTTTTGAGTGACCTTAACATAAATAAATATCTAAGGCAACTCTACCATTTACTTCTTTTCAAATTTTGGAGCGCAATGGCGTACAAGAGAATCATCAATATAAATAATTAAAGGTTATAATCAGGTCGTGTTATTCGGTGTTATTTGGTGTATTTTGAAACCCAGGCTCCAATACCAGTGAAAATTAAATGGGATCAGTCTGAAAGTATGTCCTTTCAAATAAAAAAAGAATTTTCCAAACTAGTTCATTAATTACGGAGTTCTGAGGTAACAAACATAAAAAAAAATGCAACCGAATTGAGAGCCTCCTACTTTTTTGAAGTCGGTTAAAAATTTATAAGGCTAGTGCCTTATAAAGTGCCTGCAGTATAAAAATATACTAACCTGAAAATTATAATTAAGCTATGAAATAGTACAAAAAAATAATAAAACAGTATAAGATAATTAATAATTTGTATTACTAAAATACAATTTTATTATAACTTTTTCCAATATAATTTCTGAACTAAACAATAACTTTTGCTCGTGGTTTGTACGATTTAAACAAAATTATTGATAAAACTGATAGTTTTAAAGTTTGCAATTTAGTTAACGGCTCTACATAATAAATTTATTGAGGAAGCTATTCATTTGAAATTGCATATGATTAAAGTTCTAAAAATTTTATATACAGTAAGTTGTATATTGAATTACTAATTCAGATGCTTGTCTATTTACCATTGTAATTACTATTCTTTTGCAAACTTTAAAATGAATGAATTTGTTGCTTACAACCACTTTATAGCGTTGTTATATTTTTTCGAGTCAGTATATTTTACTATATTTCAAGTTAGTATTGTATATTTTTAATAAAGTACTAACATTGTAGTGGATTAAATTCTTTAAAGCGATAGATAGCATTTTTATTGTTATTTCTATTAATTATACAGTGTTTTAAATACATCCTTAATATAATTAGTTAACAAAATGAGCTTTATCAAGGGAAGTAGCCCAGTCTTTACATATTGCATTCTGAGATGTGCTTTGATTATTCTGCTCAGAATAAAACCTTTGTCTTAGCAAAAAATACATGAAAATCCATGTATAAAAATTAGAATATAAGGAAACATATGAGTAAGTAATATTTGTAGGTACAGTTTACGCATTTTATGCAAAATAACAATTTTATAATAAAAAAAAATGTTTTTTTGTTTGTTTAAGAAAATAGTTTTAATTAGTTTTTTTTTCAGATATCGACATTATACAAGGAATCGTTCGCTCCTAATTTCGGCGTTTACAACAATTCTCATAGTTTACTGCTGGAAACATCTTGAAGATAATATATGTAGGGCTAATGTTCTTCGCTTTTATGCTTTCAACTTTATTTTATGTGCAATAAAGCCTATGTTGCTGTTGAGGGTAGTTCCTGCGATCTCCATGTGGCCGTTTTCGTCCACAGTTAAGGATAAGCTCGAGTAAAATTTTAAACGATAATTTTACATAGTATACAATTTTGAGCGAAATTTTTTAATTTTATGTGTAAATTTGTAAGCGAAGCATTGTATTGGCGTTATTTCATGGAATTCGTGTTATTTGAAGTTTGCCTACCATTATAGATTTTTTCTGTGTAAATTTTCAAGCGAAATATTTGCAAAACTGTTATTAATATTTTTTTTGTATTTATCACATATGTCAAAAAAATCAAGCTTTGGGATGCATAGGAAAAAAAAAATTTAAAAATAACGAAAAATAGTTACACTTAGCACAAATAAATCTGCACGAATGATTTTAAGAAAGGGTTTTTTTGGGGTTTCTCAAATGCAATTTCTGTGATAATTATTAATTATGCAAAAACTTTTATTTAAATATATTTTTACATTGTTGCACAATACCAAATAATTATTATAAGTGTGAAGAATGGGTATTAAAGTTATTAAAAAAGTATGTTTGGTTTTTATTTTGCCCGTCTATTTTAAAGTTAAAAATTACTATTTGCCGCATTAACCATGCCTTTTGCATTGTTAATTATAATTATTTAATGTTTAAAGCATAGATTTAGTATATTACAATAGATAGGTATTTCAAAAGGAACGAAGCATAGTATTACGTAATTTAGAGCGAGATAGATAGACGCTTATATTTGCAGTCTCTGGTGTTATAGCGTAATTTGTGTGTGTTCATATAAAATATGTCACACAAATTATACGATTTTTGAGCCCCCCCCCCCCCACGAACTTGTCACAGGTGGTCACATTTGTGGTCTGACATCACATATTTTTAATTTTATATTTATAATGAAATTAAAATGGCAGTTTCAAATTTTTTTTTCCATTAAAAATAATCTTTAATAAAATCAACATAAAGTCAAATATTTTAGATAATTGACAAAACAAAAGACTAATTAAAGGACGATAAACGATTAATTCTGTTAATTGAAGTTTTTTGTTTATATATAAACGCGTTTTAATATTTTAGATTTTGACATGTGACGTCACAAAGCTTTTGATCCCTGCCCCTTATCACACAATGTCACATTCGTTGACCCCCTCCCCCCTCAACGTGTGACTTAATTTATAGATGGTCCCTAATTATGGTTCAACGTGTAGTGCCCCGATGTAACTCATCAAGAAAAAAACACAGAATTACGAATTTCACATACAATAATAATAATAATATAATAATAATAATACTCAGACATTTCACACAGCGCCATCTACTCCCAAAGTAAGCTGCATAGCGCTTGTGTTATGGGTACTAGACAACTGATATACTACTAATATACTTTTCTTTTGTAAATATATACATATTATACATAAACACCCAGACTCGAGACGGGAATCGAACCCGCTACCCCCGTTTTACTTCCAACGCGCTAAGCCGTTGCGCCACGGAGGTCGTCTTAAATGTATAAAGAAATCATTGCAATTAGCTACATTACTGCTCTGAATACTTACGAGTTAGTTTAAAATAGAAAATACGTGACATCTGCTACTCATAACCTCACTTTGATAGAGACTTAAAGGGATATGTATCCCATCACTTCACACACACATATGAACTTACAGGCACATTGGTGTATTTGCTTTTTGGTGTCGTCGTAATCACTTCATTGCCAATCTATACACAACACATCTGTGGTTTAAAGTAACTTTTTTTTTTTTAATTTTATCCTCCGTTTGGTGAAGTCGGGTAAATATTATGTATCCTATAGGATTGGCTATAGTATCCCATCAATTGAGATTTTTTTTTTCTAAAAGCATTAAATTTATTAAAATTCATCAATTTGTTTAAGGCCCAAAAAATACATACACTCGAAAAACATTACATTTTTTTGCTATTCGGTTAAAAATGTAGTAATTGTCGTACAATATAAGAATAAATTACCTACACAATGAAACAAATTGCATCAAAATTATCTAATAGAAGCTATTATTAGACGGCCAAATACTCAAGTGACGGATGGTATAGGCATAAAAAGTTCAGAGATCTGTCTCTGAACTTGCGTGCGTAAACATGTCATAATTCACAGTTCCAAAAATGTCAATTACATTTCATTCTGTAGGTGGGAAGATCAGGGAGAAGAAAGTATAATATTGAATAAAATAATCTAACAAAATACATTACAGATTTATATTTTCAACATGCATGTTGTGATGTGAGAGCTAAAGTGTGCGGTAGCAGCCGAGGAAAAACAAGGCTGACTTATGAAGATTAAATAGCCGGATTGCTAGTTGATGGAAATGTCAAAAGCACCCGCATACCTAGGCGAAAATGCATGAGGAGAATGATGAGATTTGAAGAGGCGAAAGAAAAGTATATTAGGACCGCAAAGCTTGGCGTTCCGTCCTTTCTGACTATCCCGTTAAGGATACACAGCGTGAAGATATATATGTATGTATCTTGTGATGTGGTGTCATAACATGAGTTAAAAAGTGGTGTGATGGAAGGAAACGTGATATGATGGGATGAAATGTGATGTGATGGGAATATGATGGATTTGGTGTGATGTGATGTGACACATTATATTTTATTATTTATATGTTCATTTTCAGTCTGTATAATAAAGGACACCGTCGGCTGTCTGCCCGGCGGTATAAGTTCGGGTTGGACACGATTAATTCGGATTTTTCTAGAATTTGGTAAGCTTTTAGTGCGTTTTAAATTATTCTCCATCATTTGGATGTTGTACTGTTCTTCTAGAAGCTTCTTTAGCACGGCAAGTATTTCGTTTGTTGTATATTGTGCTTCTACGTCTGCTTCTAACAGGTTATCAAGTTTCACGGCTATGGCGGCGCAGCTTTCTGACGTCATCTGTCAAAGTGAACATCGTTAAAATTTTTCTTTCTTCTCAGACCAACACGAAAATACAACAACTATATAAACTCCCGAAGGAGAGAGAAGTATTACAAGTTTGATATCGTTTTCTTTTTGTTTGTTTAATATTTGTTTGAATTGTTTCTCTTGAATGGATGAACCGATTTTCATGTTGTTATTTCGATTGAAAGCTGGATTTGGTTGATGTAATGGCAGAACCGACCGATCGATCCTCATTTTTAAATGGGCTTGGAGTGTAGGTTTTGCTCAGAGCTTCTCTAATTCATTGTGAGGTCCCATAGTACAGATTCTTTTTGGAATTATTTGCTATTATTAAAGCTGTAGTTTTGGAGAGTTGTGTTGGGGTTTTTCATTTTTTAAGTTTATTACTAATAGATAGGTACTTTATGGTACCAAGGGAGCTATGCAAAAAGTTGTCAGACAAAAGGGCATACAACTTGAATAGGTATCTTTTATGTTCGATTTTCGGAAGTACACAGTAAAAACATTTACTGATTGGTGTCTAATGATTCTCGTCTGATGACGTTTTACGAGTAGCATGCAATAATCACAAGCCTCATTTAGATAAGATCATTAGAAAGGGTACATAATTCAACGATCTCTGCTTAGCAATTTTATTTTATTTTAATAATAACGTTGCCCACTTGTAACAGGTATTAAGAACAGTGGCCCATGAAAAAATAAGATTCAGAATAGCTGACTTAGCGATTGAAAAATGAAAAGATAATAATAATATTAATAATACTCCAGACAATTACACAGATTGTGTGACCCCAAACTAAGCAGTAAACTTGAACTATGGGTACCACACAATGAACTCTGGGGGAGCTCCCAACACCCAGACTACAAGCCAATTTCGAAAAGTTCGTTTCCTAAATTGACCTGACCGGGGATCGAACCCGGGACCCTAGCTTGGAAAGCAGATGCAAATGCCACTGCGCCAATGGGCCGGTCATGGTGTGTTAATTAGTGGAAGAGTTGTGGCAGTAAGGTGTGCATGTAGCGAGAAAGTTGGGGTCGCAGTGCAAGTCCTTGGAGTGCAAGCTATGGGAAGGTAGAAGTCTAGATAGCATTTTAAACTTGAATCAGGCGTTCGCCAAGTTTGTCATACGACAGTATAAGTTTGAGGCAAGATTAAACCAGACTTCCTATTTACCACGCAACAAAGATATAATGTTGACGTAACAAACAGTATTTTGTGTTGACACTCCATCGCTGTATCCATAAGGCAATTTGTGTGGTAATAAGCACTCAACCTATAGAGACGAAATATTGGACCATCTTATTCACTACTGCTCAGTTTATTTACACAATAGATATCAACTCTCGCTCGCATTAAGCAGTACATCACCAATACTGGACCTGTGTGTACATCTCTGTATATTCCGTCAGATATTTAAACATTTATGTAGTGGCTTATTGTTCTATTCGATGGTGTGGCAAAAACAGAAAACAATCAAGCTATGAAACAGAACGCAGTAATCGCAAAAGTATTTAGACGTAAATTGTTTTCATACAAAATAAATGACATTGCCACTCTATAGGTTGAGTGCTCCATGGGTAATACATAAAAATGTTATCACAAACTTGATCCTGGAAACTCGACAAGCGCTGAGTTTTTCTGGGTAAAGTCCCATGTAGCCCCAGTTACAACTTTGGAGAGCTAGGTAGGGTAAGGTTTCTTTTGTTACAAAAAAAAATTTGTAATGATTTTTTCGATTTTCTTCGCCTTTATAGCATTTCCTGTCTAAGCTAACCTCAGGTCTTATTTACCTTTTGTATTATCGGTTGCAACTCTTCCAAGTCCTCTGTAACGCTAACAACTGTTGGTCTGGATTTCAGCCAACTGTAGTTCGATTTTCCTAATCGTTCGTGCATTCGTGATTCTTTTAATAACGTTTCCACCTAAAATGAAAATTATTATCATCATTACGTATGCGGAGAAAGTGAATATGTAATTGTTTTTTTTTTATATTTATGATCTTAGAAATCGCAATGAAATCAAGGAAGGCAGCTGATGGGAATTTTTCACATGAAATGTTAGATTCCAGAAAATAACAAACGAGCCTATTCGGTATATTTTATATTATCTTAGAGTCCTGGTGTTACTGGGACCTCTCATAGTTCACACAATTGGTGTAATTATCTGGAGGAATTTGTTTTATTTAGTTATTTATAATAGTAGATTGTTGCCTAAGCACCGAACAATTTTATTACCAAGTATTAATTTTGAGCTCGAACTTAATACAGTCTACACTCATTGTGTAGAGTGCAATAAACATAGAGACGTATTTAAAAGTATTTACTTTAAAATTGATAGAAATGACAAAAAAATAAATCGATTTCAAAAAAACACTAAAAAGTACAAACTGACTATTCTTCGTTAACCACAACTCTAGTACAAAAATAACTTTATAAATACGATACAAACACCTATGTAATTAAATTTGACAGTTACTGAAGTCTGTGCCAGACTAAACTAATAGACTTTCTGTTGTTGCACATTCATTAGCCACCGATTTTAATAACTGCCTTTAATTCTATAGATATTAGTATCGTATATGTAAAGTTATTTTTGTGCTTGAGTTTTGATTAGTGAAGGATAGTTATTTTGTACTTTTTAGTGTTTTTTTAGTCGATTAATTTTTTATGTAATTTTTTTTACTTCTCCCTTTTGAGTGACCTTAGCCTAAACAAATATCTAGAGTAGGTTTATAATTAACTTCTTTTGTAATTCTGGAGCGCAGTGATATATAAAAGAATCATCAATATAAATATAGCTTATAAAAAGTTCGCGTTATTTAGTGTATCTTCGAAGTCGAAGCTCCAATACTAGCGAAATTTAAATGGGACCAATCTGGAGGTATACCTTTTAAAAAAAGGATTTTCCAAATCGGTACACATTGAGGTTTTGGTGAACATACATAAAAAAAATACATACAGCCGAACACAGAACCTCCTTTTTCCAAGTCGGTTAATAAAAGTAGCAGTAGTAACAAGACTTGTTACTACTGCTACTTTACCGATTATTACTTGTAGCTAGTTACAAGCCTTGTGGTTAGTTTGGGACACACAAGCGGTATAATTGTCTAGATTAGGTACATATTAATTAAATTATATGAGAAAATACTTACATATAATAGTAGGTCTGTAGGCGAGAAACATTTTTCAGGACTTTTTATAGATTTTTCAAAGAATATCATAATACGACTATTGTTATATTTAATTAAACAAAATATCAATAATTGACTGCGTATCTATGTCCTGTGCTAGTTTTGATGCGTAGAATGAATTTAATATATTAAGGACTAGCGTAAGCTTGAGCTTATGAGTTTATTTAGATAATAATGAAGTGTCGTTTAATTAAATCTGTTATCAATACTATTGGCAATGGTGTACTATATTTTCAACGCAAACTTCCAATTACGTGTCGGGCGCATAATGATGGGTTCCGTGTTCTGAAATCACAATATTCAACTCAAAATATCAACAGCAAATAAAAACACTGAAAAGTACAAAATAACTATCCTTTACTAATCAAAATTCAAGTACAATAAACATAACTTTATAAATACGATACACATACCTATATAATTAAATTTGTCCGTTATAGTGTAATTACTTACGGATTCATAATGTTAGTTTCCAGACAGTTGAAGGCAGGAAAAATAGAATGTGATCGTATAAATCAATAAATTCTAAGAAAGACTCTAACCTAAAAATTCGCGAAAGTCCAAAAACGATTTTTCTCTAATAAAGCAAAAAGTTTAACTTGTATTCCAAAAGTTAAATGGGAAAGTTGTAGGTATTAAAATTATCCCTCGATTGATGTCCTGTGCAATATCGATTTTTGCCTTACACATGGGGACAAGACTAACGTGACCGTACGTCCCGTTTTCGGCGGGACACTCCCGCTTTCAGGCTGTCTGTCCTGTTGTCCCCAGCCAGAGCAAAAATGTCCCGCTTTTGCAAACAGACTAAACGATAATTAATACGTACCCTACGGGTACCCTTTCCTACCTGTATTCAAATAATATGATAAGCTCTATTCTAGTTTTACCCGACATTTTGACACTGCTATTTTGACTGATTTGCTTCGTCGACAAATATAAAACCAATGCGTCTGCAACTGAATCTAATGTTGATTAATTGAAATTACATATTATTAATACATTGTTCTAATTTTTTTGTTTTTAAGTCGCGGTATCGCAAGTGTCACAAAAATATTAAATGGTCACGTTGGGAAAGACGCAAAAAACCGTTAAAAATCGCGGTTTTCATTTAACGTTAACATTTCATCAATGCAACTTGGAAACTTGTTACTCGGTGAAAACATTGGTTTTGACTATTGAACACTGTATTTTTTTTGGCGCAAAATTTTGAAAATTATTCAAGAAAATTTTATTTTTGTGAAAAAAAGCGCTTTCCTCAAATTTGTCGTGTATAGCTCTTCTACATCGTAGAGCATTTTTTATTATGTACTTTAAGTGTTTTTTTTTAAGGCGGTTTAATTTTTTTCTTAAAATGTTTTTATTTCCCTCTTTTGAGTGACCTAAATAAATATCTAGGGCAGGTCTACAATTAACTTCTTTCTAATTCTGAAGCGCAACGATATACAAGAGAATCATCAATGTAAAGAAAGGTTACAATCAGGTCTCGTTCTAGAGTTATTTGGTATATATCTTAGAAATCCAAGCTCCAATACCGGTGAAATTTAAATGGGACTACCTCGGACTTCAAAAAATAAAAATTAGAAATCGGTCCACAATTGACGAAATTATCGATGAATATAGCTAAAAAAGAAAAAGACAAACATACAAACGAACATAGAACCTCCTCCTTTCTTTGAAGTCGTTTAAAAATAAGTTTTATATTTTGTAGTATTTTTGTAAGACACTGTAAAAAAGAATCTGCGGTCGCTAGGGTATAACCGAAAGTACTCTATATCTCAAAAACTTTACAATATATCCTAATTAAACCAATTTTCCTCGAAAATCTGATGTGAAACATCTTATGCGGCGGGTTAGACCGGCTGTTGGCGTGGCGACGCATTGTGCGTTCTGGTACACCTATAGCGTTTGCGGTGTATTTATGCACTTCGAAACACATTGCATGTGTTTTTTAAATAAAGATAATTTTTGGTTTAAAAAAAATACGAATATTTTGGTTTCGATTGTCATATTTTCTGATTGTGCTATATTTGTTTCCTTTGATAAACCATCCTTTCATGCATATTTTCTGTAGAATATACTTGCGAAGGTTCACATCTGTCAGGCGTCTCGTGTCGGCTCATTTTTTTAAGTTCTACCTAAAATTTTTTCACAATTTTCAATAATTTCGACTTCAGAAGCTACTAAGTATGGTCTCAAATAAAAAAGTTATTTCAAATCTCTATATTATTTTTGAATACTTATTTAAAGCTACTCTATACGTTTAGAAAATTTTTCACCCTTCGTTTATATAATTATATGGATGCCTCCAATTGTCTTTTTGTAATTTGTAAGTATAATGGTTCATAGAACACACCTATCTTCCCATCTGTATTGCCAATAGTCCCCAAATAAAATGGCTGCGAAATACGGACAGACAGACAGACAAACATACAGATGGACAGGAAAAAATTACTATAAAGGTTGCGGTTTTTGCCATCTGGCTATGGAACCCTGAATATCGATTAAACACTATTTACTGGGTCAACTTGAATGTAAACAAATTACATTATGTAACATAGGTATTTCTATTCTATATCAAATTTAACGCGGTTGAAACCGTGAATCACTGCTAGTACATAATATAAGCGTTTCATTATAATTATGTCTAGGGGATATTTCTTGGTTACTTTACGCATAACATTAGTTTTTTACCTACAAGTTCGCCGTACGTTCAGGAACCTGCCCGACATATCACATGAATTCAAGGTTATGTAGGTACATTGATGTTCCAGATGAAACGCAAAGAATTCAATATAAAAAACGACGTACAGATTTGACATTTCCCTGTAATTTGCAAACAAATTATCAATTTGAACTTTAAAGTTAACGTAATAAAGTTCATTTTTGTTCTGAATACTATAAGAAAATAAATTCAGTGAATAATCTGTTAATTAACAGCGATAAGGTCCGTATTTAGGATTCACAATTTTGTGATTGTAATAATAAAATATTGGTGCTGCTGACATTTCGTATGTACATTAATTTATTTTTATGTGTGTTTCTCATTGAGTTACAAATTATCTTAGATTCCTTAGTCGTTGGTACCTTCTATTACATTTCGTGACAAGACATTAACACAATGAATCTGTGTTAAAGTTCGAGGATGTGTTTCTTGATATCACAATCACAATTGACAATGTTTGCTATACGAGCGTGTCCTCACGTTTTCTTTTTTAACCGACTTCAAAAAAAGGAGGAGGTTCTCAATTCGTCTGTATGTTGTTTTTTTTTTGTATGTTTGTTACCTCATAACTGCGTCATTTATGAACCGACATCGAAAATTCTTTTTACGTTCGGTAGGTAATACTTCAGAGGTGGTCCCATTTAAATTTCACTGATATTGGAGCTTGGACTTCGAAGATAACACGACCTGGTTTAACCTTTATTTATATTGATGATTCTCTTGTATATCGTTGCGCTCCGGAATTAGAATGAAGTTAATTGCAGACCTGCCCTAGATATTTATTTAGGTCAAGATCACTCAAAAGGGTGAAATAAAAAATATTAATAAAAAAAATTAAACCGCCTTCAAAAAAAACACTGAAAAGTATAAAATAACTATCTTTTACTAATCAAAACCCAAGTACAATTTAAATAACTTTATAAATACGATACACATACCTATATAATTCAATTTGACAGTTACTGAAGTCGGTGCCAAATCAATGTGCAACAACAGAAGGTCTATTAGTTTGGTGGGCTTGGCACCGACTTCAATAACTGTAAAATTTAATTATAGTATAGGTATGTGTATCGTATTTATAAAGTTATTTTAATTGTACTTGGGTTTTCAATAGTAAAGGACAGTTATTTTATACTTTTCAGTGTTTTTTTTTGAAGGCGGTTTAATTTTTTTAATAATTATTTTTTTGTTGATCAAGTTTCCAGACTTTTACCCATAGTCGTGACTAAGGAAGGTCACAGTACAACGATACAAAGCTGAATATGACATATTTTTATTTTTGTGAATATTAATAGCCAAAACACTTATGATTTACGAGTATTTTGCAAATAATTGTTTTATGACCGTCTCATCAGCTGACACGAAATACACTGACAGTGCGAGGTTGCCATACTTACTATACCTAACTGTTTTACTCGTGTTTACGCTCAATGAGATAGAAAGAGACAGGAAAACTCGTTCGACACACGGAGGTAAGAGCGGCGACTTATTATATAATATTAATAATAATACTCCAGACAATTACACAGATTGTGTGACCCCAAACTAAGCAGTGAGCTTGTACTATGGGTACCACACAACGAACTCTGGGGGAGTTCCCAGTAACACCCAGACTCCAAGCCAATTTAGTAAAGTTCGTTTCATAAATTGACCTGACCGGGGATCGAACCCGGGACCCTAGCTTGGAAAGCAGATGCACTGCGCCAACAGGCCAGTCGTGCATTATGACTCCGTGCATTATGTTTCCTGGTCAGTGGTTGCGTTTCAGTGTGGAGAGTAAGACAGCCGGTGTTTCTGGCACAAGAAGCACAACGAGTCCTTAGGGTTGCTAAGGCATCTGCGATATGAAGAGCTTTCTTGGCCTTGATATCGTGATGTCCATGTTCCGCTCGTTCCAATTAGGTGGACTGCTAATATAAAAAAAATTGTGTGTCAAAAAGGAGTTATGAAAACTAAGCTGACATAGTGGGAGTGACCGAGAGCATAGGTATACTTTTTTAGTTTTTGGTTACTCTTATTCATGCATTCCCTCTAGCTTCATATCGTGCAGAATAAAGTTACATGTCGTGCTACAGTAAAGAATATCAATTAGAGTATTTATATTTATATTTTCAGAATTCAATAAAACTTTAAAATTATTATTTTATAATAATAGTGAAGGCGGCGAAAGAAGTAAGGACCGCAAAGCTTGGCGCTCGGCCAACTCTACCCCATTAGGGATATAGTGTGAACATATGTATGTATGTATGTATAATTATAGTGTATTATAGATTATTACCTAAACAGAAACGAATGAAACAGTTTTAAATATTGAATTTTATGTAACACCTTTTATAACCTAATTACATCCCTGTAATAATGAGATTCTATAGTACTCTGTTTTTCCTTTTTGTTTATGCAATAATTTCTGAACGCGACAGTAATTGGCACTGGTTGTTTCACAAATTGTTGAATTAATCTGATGATGAATGTATGCATACGCATGTTTTAAGGTTACCGGTGTGGTGTAGGTTTTAAATAATTTGTAATTTAAATTTCCGAAGACGATATCTGCAATTAATCATTAAGAAAATAAGGATTTATACAACAGATATAGACTCCAATTATTTGTAGGGACAATTTAAAAAAAAAAGGCAAAAACCATGTTGAACCCACCCAGTGCCGATATTATCCTCTTGCGACCCCAATTTAATTTTATTAGAGTTTCCTAAACGTAATCCTTCTAGTTTTGCCCAGTTTTGCCATTTTGTCTGTAACATCATCATCTGGTTTCTCATCCGATGTCTGTAACAGGCGATTTGAGCTTCACGCTGTCTCTTTAAGGTTCGGCGGTATTTCTCACTTGGATATAGCTCTTTTTTAATGAAGCATAGGTGCAATAATGTACTCCCTCCTTGCGCGCCCGCCTCGCTGCTATGGCCTGTAAGGTCAAGTTGCGGCGGAAGAGGGTTTTTTAGTCGATACGAGCCTGAAATCCCGACACCATCCGCGGGGTTATTACCTAAAGATTTCCAGACAGCGACAGCCACGCGATCATTCCGCAACTGGTGACTAATTGTAATAAAAAATAGATATCATATATGACAATTGCGTGTCTATTGCGCCAAGATCGTAAAACCACAGTACAAGTACAGTATGCTATCTTCATACAAACGCTCCCAAACAACGCGCTCGAAATCTCGACATATCTCGACATACGACAGTCGCGAGCGCGCCGCGGTTGTCGTCGGACGGTATGAGACCAGTATAATATTGTAGTTTTTGGTATGAGACGCTCCTGCGCATTTATTGACTGAATATTATGTCAATCAAGTTTACAAGCACAATGTTCAGTGTATGGATGTTTGAATATATCTATATCGAAACCAGAAATATTTCTCTGTTGCTAATTTGTAGGAAATATATTATCATAATGATCTAGTTTCTAGGTTCCCAAACTTATTTTGTCTACTGAGTCGAGAGCTCATGCAGTCGTTGTCTAAGATGCCTCCTAGCTAAATGAAATTACAAATCACCCCCCAGGCCTCTACACAACGCCCCCATTTTTTTTCTGGGTCTCTTACCGCACCCCTTTAGGCCTGCAGCGCCCACAGGGGGGCGTTATCGCCCACTTTGGGAATGGGTGGTCTAGTTAATTTATTGCTGATTTTTAATTATACTGCACATAAAAAAGCATTTTTTTTGTCCATTTCCACCATACTAACTCACAAACTTTTGAAACTAGATATAAAATACTAGTAAAATTATATAAATAAAAACGTATTAAATTTGCAATAATATAAAATGAAAAGATAATATGACAATTGAATATAGTACCTATTATCAAATAAGTAACCCAAGAAAAACATTCAGTCCAAGTCAGTAGCCCTATTGCGTGTTTAGGTACCAAACGACCGTAGGTAATTATCTCTAGGACACTGCCGAGATAGCATACTGTATGCTTACTTGTACTGTGGTAAAACGAACTTTTCGCTGTAGATTTAGCGCCGCTATACAAATTACATTATACAAATTTTCGTTTTGACAGCAGATATCGCGCGATCTCTGATATCCTCTCTGACTACCCCGTTAGGGATACAGCGTGAGGATATGTATGTATGTATGTACATCGCGCGACATTTGGCTGTTGCATGCTGTCTACAAGTTAGGTAATAATAATAAGCGTGCCGGTTGGTCCTCACGTACACATTAAAGCTGGTACCAAATCAATGTGCGACAAAAGAAAGTCTATTAGTTTGGTAGACTTGGCAACGACTTCAATAATCGTCTTTAATTATGTATGTAGGTATTTGTATCGTGTTTATAAAGTTATTTTTGTACTTGAGTTTTGATAGTAAAGGAAAGTTATTGTACTTTTCAGTGTTTTTTTTTGAGTCAGTTTAATTTTTTTTTAAGTTATGAATTTGATTCGCTGTTTTTTATTTTTGCAAATCTGTATTAAATTTTCATTTCTGGCTGTTCGTGCTGTATTTGGACAGTTGCCTCCAGATTGAAAAGTAGTATGAGTGGTATGGGATGTGATGACACAGTGGTAAATTGCCTATTGTACGCTGACGATGCTGTGCTTATAGCACCATCAGAAGCAGAGTTGCAGACACTAGTCACGTGCATGAAAGAAAGATGTGAAGTGAAAGGATTGAATATGAATGTGAACAAAACTAAGGTTCTGGTGTTTGAAAGGGAAGATGTACAGACAAATGTGAGATTTGTGTAAATGGAAAATGTCTAGAACAAGTGAATGAAATTGTGTATCTGGGGAGTGCGTTTTCGAGAGATGGAAGATGTGAGTTGGATATGGAGAGACGGGTAGCAGCTGGCAATAAAGTGAACGGTGCTATGTCCGCATTAGTAGGCAGTGTGAATATATCTAACACTGCTAAAATGGCCATCCACAATGCAGTGTTGGTGCCAACTTTATTGTACGGTAGTGAGGCCTGGATCTGCCCGAAATCGAGTGAAAGTATGATAAATACAGTGGAAATGTGATCTCTCAGGAATATGTGGTGTCACTCTTGCGGACAGGATAAACAATGAAGAGATACGCAGTATGACAGGGTTGTAGGGTTGTACAACAGTGTTATTGTGAAAATGAATAAAGGAATGCTTAGATGGTTCCGGCACTTAGAAAGAATGAGTGATGAAAGACTGACTAAGAAAATCTACAGAGCTAAAGTGAGAGGTAAAAGAAGCCAAGGAAGACCAAGGCTGACTTATGAAGATCAAATAGCCAGTGTTAGCAGACGGAAATGTCAAAAGCACTCGCATACCTAGGCGAAAATATGTGAGGAGAATGATGAGATTTGAGGAAGCGAAAGAGGACCGCGACTCCTGGCGCTCCGTTCTCTCTGACTACCCCGTTAGGGATACAGCGTGAAGATATGTATGTATGTATGTATTTAATTATAATTTGTGTTTATCTATTCTCCTATTTATATCTTGTTCGTAGCCCTAATTCTATCGATGAAACGTAGCAACACATTTGGAATTTCGACCTTGTCTTACCATAATCATCTAACAAAAAGCATTCTTTAAATTAACTACCTAATTATCCTTGCAAAAATGTCTTTGCGTAATCCAGTTCGAAGTATTCAAAGTATATATGGTCTGAGAATGAAAAATACAGGATTGATTTTAATTAATTGGACAAAATCTTGTGGGTAGTTCAAATAAATGTGCAAAATATGCTGTATGAGTTTAAGTATAGGGCGACGAATTGTAAATTTCGGTGACAAGGATCTTAATTTTTCTGAGTAATTACAAAACTTATAAAAGTGATATTTGGTAACCTGATTCTTCATTTCATTGACTTCATTATGCCAGTTGCGTTACACGATTGGTTAACTTTTGTAACAGAAAATAAAACATCGGAACCTCTTTTAAAACTGAGAATTACATTTTTCAGACTAACGGAACCAATTCACGCCTCTAAATTTTCTGTGTAGATTAATCTGAACACACTCTTTAAAATGACAGTCGGATTTTTTAAAAATTATAGTAGGTTGTAGTTTTTACAATACACGTAAATATCGGTTTTTCGTGTTTTTTTTCGTTTTTTTTTTTTCGTGCAGAAGGTTTATTTTAGATTAAATTAACTGCACAATTATCTTGTAATACGAGTACGATTGTTTGTAATCTTATGTCCAAGCAGTATTGTAATTCAGTTGTCTAGTGTGCGTGCGCGCCTTTGCGTTTTGATGCTTGAGATAGGTATTATTTTTTAAGCTCATGTGTTCATTTCAAAAATCGTTTCGCGATTTCTAGGTGCCTATATTGTTTTTGATTTGCTATATTACCACAGTTTTGAAATATTTACACTTTAATATTACCATGAATAAATCTTACCAAGAGTTAATCAGAGTGAAGCTTCCCATTTCAATTTGTCGAAACTTTTAGATTTCACCCAGTATGTAATTCATAGACTCGTACTAAATTATCCTTTAGTAAGATGCTTTTAATTAAGTTAATTAAATTAAATGAAACCTTATTAATAACAAAAAAGTACATACATACGTTAATACGTATTAGCAAACTTAAAACTACTCATTATCCTAAATAATAGACTTCCTCAAAGTTGCCGCTTAGAAGAAAGCTATAACGCTAGAAAGCTGTCATTGTTTAAGGTGTCCAGCAGACTGGCAACATTACCTCTTTGAATAGCCGAACTGATTCGTTGGTGGAAGAAGCTGCCTCTTACAAATATCAGAAACCAGTCGAAGAGCTTCGGGGCCCCAGGGATCCAAAGTTTCGAATGCAAAGGGCGTAAATACGCCGCTTCAAGTTATCGGCAGTGCTGGTCGCGGCACCTGCTGAAACAGCAAGTGTATCGACACAAGTGGCGTCCCACACCAGCGATCTTCCAAGTTTCCAAGGAATGAGCGTCAAACCATCCGGTCTCCTGCCGTCGCTCCGTCGCCGTCGTCTCCTGGCGCGCAATACCTACAGGCTCTAAGACTGCAAGAACTTAAATTAAATTAATTTTTCCTAACTGTTAAAATATTGATAGATGTAAGAAATTCAGTTTAAAACTTACTCTAAATATCAATGACTAGCATACCATACCATTTAAAATGTTTTAAGGGTTGCCTAAAACGGTAAAACCTATCTTTTCAGAGTGCGGCAAGGTAAATCTCGATGGATTCAACGCTAGAATGGAGATCACCAAATAGATAAATCACTAAATGAGGGCTCCATTTGGTGGTAAACAAACACGCTTGCGTCACACGTCATACTTAAGGGTTGAATCCTACTTTCCAAGGTATTTCCTTACCGATCACTGACCATCTTGATCTTCTAAGCTTTGAATTGTCTTCCACGACGAGCTTCAAGTTTACCGAGTACAAAGCCAAGACTGCTGCTAAAAAAAATTGCAGCCTCTCATCTACCTAGACGACACCTGCCCATAGTTCAGTAATATATTACTTAAATTGCTCTCGATTTGACCCGATGATCGATCATCATGTTCTGGTTGGTCACAACCAATCAGGACACGGCACAGCGTTCCGCACCCCGCAAGATTGACTTGTTTTCGTTAGGTATATTACTCAGTGCTATCTACAGA
Organism: Zeuzera pyrina; assembly: GCA_907165235.1. Classification (NCBI taxonomy): domain Eukaryota; kingdom Metazoa; phylum Arthropoda; class Insecta; order Lepidoptera; family Cossidae; genus Zeuzera; species Zeuzera pyrina. The sequence goes on from OU015645.1 coordinate 8,106,502, forward strand.
TTTATTAGTCTACGCCTAAAAGAAATTCTTGGTAAAAGTGAATATTAGTCTGGTTAATATATAATAATAAAATACAATAATATACATACATACATCTCCTCACGCGGTATACCTAACGGGGTAGTCAGAGAGGACGGAGCGCCAAGCGTCGCGGTTCTTGGATACTTATTTCGCTTCCTCAAATCTCATCATTCTCCTCACACATTTTCGCCTAGGTATGCGAGAGCTTTTGACATTTCCATCTGCTAACACTGGCTATTTGATCTTCATTAGTCAGCCTAGGTCTTCCTTTGCTTCTTTTACCACTCACTTTCGCTCTGTAGATTTTCTTCGTCAGTCTTTCATCACTCATTCTTTCTATGTGCCCGAACCATCTAAGCATTCCTTTCTTCATTTTTACAATACCACTGTCGTGCAACCCTATCATACTGGGTATCTCTTCATTAATATAATATAATAATAGGTAAATAGGGGCCATCCATAAATTACGTCACACGAATTTAGTGATTTTTTTGACCCCTCCCCCGTCCTTGTCACAGCTGGCCACATTTGTGAGACTCCCCCCCTCCTTAGTGTAACGTCACATATTTTGCAATTTTACATTTAGAAATTATTGAATTCACACAACAGTTCCGAAATTAGTTTTATATCCATTTAAATTATTTTTTAATAAACATGGACATCAAGTCAAACATTTCAAGAAATTAACAAAACAAAAAACGATTACTTTATTAAGTAAAGAAAACTTAATCATCTTGAGTCCATGGACTTTGAACCCACTCTATTAAATTATTTATAACTGGCATAGCAATAATTTCGTTCTCGTTTGGATTATTTATATCGGGAACATTCGTTGTGTCAACATCTATTTCATTCAACCATACAGCATCACCGTCATCACCCAAACAAAGAATTTCTCTGGCACGTCTAGCAGCAATTCTTTGAGGACGTATCTTCGCGATGGGCAAAACTTCTTGTTGACTCTTATGCGATTGTTTGTGTTGATTCGTGGGCTTGTATGATACAAAATATAGACCACAGATGCCACATGATCGTTTAAACAAGTATGCCTCGACACTGGGGCAATAGCTATCATATGGAACTTGCTTCAAATGTGAGGACGCTTGGAGATCCAAAGCTAGCTGAAGTAACAGTGGAGCGAACTTACCTTCGGCGTCACCTTTTTCTACGGTTAGATACCCGCTTGACGTCTGACTAATTAAAACAGGTGGTGGTAAAAACCCCTCTCGTAATAGTCGCCAAAGGCTAGATCGTCGTACATTACAACATGCGACAACCTCGCATTTCACTATTTGTAATAGATATTGCGATTCACGCCATGTGCGTACCAAGTGGCATCATTTTTCAATTCCTTAGCCTGTTCAATATTCAGTCTAGTATCTGTTGACACAATATATTCGGCAACCACAGGAAAACCATCAATGACCAATTGGCTCCAAATATTAGCCAGCACAATGCCTGCACTCTCAAAGTTTCTAATTCCAAATCCGTTGTTGGATTACTGGAATCAAGATGTGAACCGAAACTGTCATGTTTCAATACAACACCAGTAAGTTCGCGACTAAGAGGCGCCATTCGTGGTTCCACTCTGTTAAAAGCACTTCTTCCTGGAGCATTTGTAGCAATGTAAATAGCATCCAAGTCAAAATCTTTAAAATGGCGTATAGCTGGAATTATAACTCGCTCGTATCGTGGATTTTCATCGGGACCACCATCGCAAGTAATAATAAATACGGGTTTTACAAAATCTTCACGAGTTCTCATAAACTCTTCGAAAGCAGACATTTCAGAAAGTCTATGAATGTCTGTAGCATAAGCCTCTGCATTAGAACAACAATGCTTTCCACTACGAATTGCTATGTATGTAGGTCCAGAGTGTGTCACAGCTTCAGGTTTCCCTTCACCATCTTTCTTTATTACAATACCTGCATAAACAGAAGGAATAAGTTTATGTTTTTCCGCGACCACGAAATCATGATCCGGTAATTTTACACGATAATCGAGGTGCATTAATATTGGAGCTTGAGCGTTCGCTGCTGTAATGCCCAACGGCACGCGTGCTTTGTCATCCATTGATAAAAAGAAAACTTGATCAGGACCCAAAATTGAAGCTAAAGATTCTAGATTTCTTATCGTAGCTGTACAGAATGTGCCATCTTTATGTTTAGAATGTAACGTAGAATCTGGTTTGCATAGTTTAACAGGAACAGTTACGACGTGTCTTTTTCCTTCCTCTGTATTGACTCGTCTGGGAAGAAGTCTCAAGTATAACCCTGATCGACTGATAGTATATCTTTGTTTACAAAGTTCGGCTTGTAAATTGTCCAATGTTTTGCAGCACCTTATAGTTTCAGTGCGACGTCGATCATCAGCTGCACCACCGAAAAATGCAATCTCTTTTATAACTTCAAGTATCCGGTATACTTGAAGTTATAAAAGAGATTTTCTTCTACTCTAGGACGACCAACAGAATCGCGAATTTTTAGAGCTGCTGCAAAGTCGGTATTACTTTCACAAAGCTCTAAAATTTTTTGTTTTTTCGAGTCACGACTTTTTTTTTGTCGTTCCGCTGCGCTAATCTTTCGCTTCAATATGTTTTTTCCTGTTGAATATCTTTCCTCAAAGTTGCTATTTTTTTTATTGCTTCATCGGAAGCTACACCAGTATCGCGTGCTAGCAACAAGCTATTGAGCTCAGATTCTAAAACTACAATTTTATTCCTAGAAGCACTTTGACTAGGCTTTGGTTTAGGTATTGTTTGAAGCTGGCTTTCACTTGATTGTATAACGATATCTTTAGTGTCTTCTGGCATGGATTGCTTAGTACATATTTCCCTGCAATTAAAAATAAAAATGTTGAATAAGGACATTTCATGTGCTAAATTTTCTAAAATCACCTACTATACTATAATTAAGAAAAAAGTATCTTTCAGACAGAAAAAGAAATACAAATTCAAAATGGCGGTCGTCTTTTATATAATAATTTTAATTAAACTACTTAATTAAAGTCTGTATAGCAGCTTGATTCAACAAATAAGGCTGTCATATCAGATTTCCAAAGTATCTATTGTTGTGTGTCATTAGCAGAATATTAAAATTTATAAACTTATCGAGTTAAGATAATAATAACAAATTAAGATACTTAAGTAGGTATATTTTTAGTTTATTTAAAGTCAATAACAATTATTTTTTGCACTTAAAAAATAATCGAATGAGATCACTTATCTTTTCCACCCAGTGCACATATACTAATATTTAGTGTTCTACGGAACGACCTAGCAATACTTAGCCAGTTATTAGTTTGGTAATTATAACAAAATTCGAACTTACTTTTACGTCCTTGGACTCCAGTTGTATTCTTGATGTTAACGACGAAGGAATTTTCGAAAAATAATTCATGAGTGTCGCTTTCTTTTTTGTAATTTTTATTTGCAATTCTTTGATCTTAGATTCCACTTTACCTTCAATATTGTCACCACTTTTCAAACTTTTCCATAACTTATTATTATTATTATTATTTTTTTTAAATGGCACCGTACGTGAGTACATTGCCAACGTCAAGTAAAGCGAGAAAACAATTCAGTAGATAATTTGCGCATTTGCCAATGTCACGCATTAACACAAACTAGTATACAGACACAGAATCTATGTAGAATCACAAGTTAATTAGTTCTTTCTTGTCGTAAAACTCCTCCAGTAAAGTGATAGTAGGCTTTACTGAAGTTATAAAGGACTTCTTGGGAGAGCGCGAAAACTTCAGCTACACATGTTTATTTAGATCTTCTCCATTCTTGTCACTTACACAGAACTTTAAAACAAAATATACTATCACTGTTGTACTTTAAAACTCCTAAAAATGTAAAAAATAGAAAATCTAAATAAAATGACAACCTCACTTCTCCCGTTCCCGCCAAAAAGTCCTTTCCATAACTTATTGACTTCTTCTTGTACATTTTGTTTTTTTTTTATCAGCATAGGCTGCACTGTAAACTTCATATAGTTTACGATACAGATTACTTAAATCACTCTTTTGGTTCATTTTAAATTTGTTTCTAAAGTTAAAAACATAAAATACCAGAATCTTTTAAAAAAAATCGTCGTTTATCCGCGAAAGTCAATTGTCTAATAAAATAGAAACAAAGAAATCACCGCTCGGCGCAGGCGCGGCGTGTTTGGCGGCATTTATCAAAGGGCGCTACTAGCGCCCTTTGATAAATGCCGACCTAAGGTCGTCGGTGCGTGCCGCGTAGCGCGTAGTAGAGCGAGTGGCCGACAAAACAATTTGAATCTTATGTTTATATAGATAGAGTTACAAATGTTTTGAGTATTTCGTAAATAGTGCAAGGTTCGAGTTTTAACACGTAGATTTGGAAATGTGACGTCACGAAATTTAGGACCCCTCCTACCCCCCTGTCACACAATGTCACACTTCGTCGACCCCCTCCCTCCCCCATAACGTGTGACGTAATTTATGGATGGTCCCTAAGTAATAATAACAGAATTAGTGTTTGTCTAGGAATGATATTCATAGTAAAGAATTTAAGGTAATGAAATGCATTTTTTCAAACTAAGTTTTATTTACAATTTTTACACCTTTTTTTACAAAATTCGTATTTATAGAAGCATTCACAACTAGGAAAGGATTTTTTATTTACATTTTGTAATATGGCAGTGTACATTGGATAAAAAGCACTACAAAATACCCAACTTCACGAAACTTGGCATAAAAATTGTCTTTTGGACAAAAATTCAAGTTTTGCTTGAAAGTTTGGTATTAAAGAATGTTTTTTAAAAAGAAATCCGATGGTAGCGTGGGTTCTGTTCACCAACAGTAAGGGTAGTTGGGGCAAGCAGCCGGGTTCAAGTCAGCAGGGTATCTAGGAGCAGCGGCGACACTGAAATGAAGTCAGAAAAACAATTAGGTGACCAAAAACTCCGTTGCTTTATATTTCAGTTCAAAATATTATCACTGCATTATTTTTTTTAACTTTATTAATAACAAAAAGTGCATATATATCCTAACGTTAATATTTACAAACTAAATCACTTCATTCATTTGAATGAATTTTAAATTAAATTCTGATAAGTTCATGACTCATATTATTAGTTACGAAAAATAAATTCTCAAGGATTTCTCCAAAGAAAATACTTAACCATAAACAAATAATATAAAGGTAAATGAATAAGGTGAGAATAAGGTATATCTCCATTTTTTTTTTTGCATATTGGTGTTACTGAGAGAGGTGGGGTGGGCGGGTAAATTAAATGCTGTCAATCGAACAACTTTGACAGTTCTAAGTGCACAGATAAAAAATGGGGTTTAAATTATAAAATCATGTAATATATAGCTGTTGTTCTTCCGCGTGGATACTCAACCTATAGAGTAGTAATGTCATTTATTTTGTATGAAAACAATTTACGTCGGAACACTGTTGCTGTACTGCGTTCTGTTTCATAGTTTGATTTTCTGCTGTTTTTGTCACACCACCGAGTAGAACAATAAGCCATTACATAAATAATTAAATATCTGTCAGAATATACCGTGATGTACACACAGGTCCAGTTTTGGTTATGTACTGCTTAATGCGAGCGAGAGTTGATATTTCTTAGTGTAAATGAACTGACTAGTGGTGAACAAGATGGTCCGATATTTCGTCTTTATAGATTGAGTGCTGCATGCCCTCCATATATAAACAAACTTACGATATCAGCTCTTTCTTTTTACAATATTAGTATAGATTAATTTAGATTGCTTTAGATACCTCGTATGTGCCTAAAATGTTAATTGAAAGGGATAGTGGTACATGCTGTGAACCAGTTGTGAATCCAATTTTGCATTATTGTTAACATTCCGTTTAGCACACTCTTATCATTAAAACGGATTATAAAATGTTCTCGAAATAGAAACTCACTTAATACTAACTTATTTATGTTACCTAGTGAAGTATATAGTTGAAAACAATACTTACTCGACGGGCGCAACCGGCAGTAGTCCCGGGTTGAGACTCCATGGTGGTATAGGAATTCCGCTGGGCGTGTGTCTGGCCAAGACTTCGGAATCGCAGTAGGGGTAGTTGGGGCAGACGGCAGGGTGGACGCCGGCCGGGTACTCGCGGGCGAGCGCTACCGCGGCGAGGGCGAGGATGATGAACTGGCGAACAATTTGTTATTAATAATAGAGGTCGTCCGGTGGTTGAAATTCGACCGTAAATATCAACTTATCATATAAACTCTTTGCCGACAATCTCTACTCTGTGCAACCGTTTGATGTTCAGGCTAAGAATCAAAATGACCGGAGAATTTCCTCTAAGAGTGTTTCCGTTTTTTGTTGACCGCCTTTCTGGACTTTTACTAATTTGCGTGACTAGGGAAGAGTCACAGTAATACAATACACAGCTGAATATGACATATTTTTATTTCTCTGAATATTAGTAGCCAAATGTGTGAAGAGAATGATGAGATTTGAGGAAGCGAAAGAAGTATGTAAGGACCGCGACGCTTGGCGCTCCGTCCTCTCTGACTATCCCGTTAGGGATACAGCGTGAAGATATGTATGTATGTATTAGTAGCCAAACACTTAAGATTTACGAGTATTTTGCAAATAATTATTTCAGTCATATACGCCAAGTCGGTGATGAGTGACATGAATTACACTGACAGTTCGAGGTTGCCATATTTACTACAGCTAACTGTTTCTATCGTGGCTACGCTCAATGAGATAGAAAGAGTCACGAAAATGAATTTGACACATGGCCATAAGAGCGGCAACTTATTGTGATTCCGTCCTTTATGTTTTTTTGTTAGAGGTTTGATCCAAGGAGGTGACATAATATTACGTATGATCCCAAACCATTATGAGTTTGACAATGACAGCTTTGTCATTGGCAGTATAAGCGTAAAACTATGCCACGTCTCACACTCCTCCGTACGTACAATATTCTTAAAAAGGTATCTGAAGTATTCGTTTCACATGTTAATATAACCGTTTCCAAAATTTTTAATCGATAACGCTAAAGCTCGTCAATAGCTACTAAATAAAAAAAAGAAAATCGGTTGACAAACGGAGGAGAAAAAGGTGTGTACTTTATCTATTTATACATCGATCAGATTCGGTAATTACCGAGCTCTGTATTTGCAAGCCCAATTCTATATTACTTGAAGCATCAGCGTGCTTTTGGGTCGTTCTATTTTTTGTCTCCCTGCCCAGAAACTTGAACCAGGCATGCTTCAAGTTTGCCACGCAACTGTATGCACTTGGAGCGAGTTATATCTATTGGAGTTATTCTGGTACGACACGCTGTCGTCGTACCAGAAGGCAATTGTGTTAATACACAAGAGTATGTACCAAAATATAAACAAAAAATGGATAGCTACTGTAAATTGTAAGATTGTACCAATATTGTCGTAAACTTTGTCATAATTGATATAGCAGTTTAAGTTTGTGACATTAATTTTCACAAACTTGCTTTGTCATATTTGACTTCGAAATTATAATCAAATAAAAATCAAGCATGGATCGAGCTTATACTATATGGGTGTTGTCTTTGATTATCTGACAAATAATATTATTATTTTATTATGTTATTAACACAATGATATAAAATAATAATATGTTTGTTATTTAATATTAATTAATTTTTAGTTTATTTTAAATTAAAAAAAAAGAGTCGAGTCGTTCTGAATTTCTTGTCGGTTCTTTTCAGTGTCCCAGTTTTCTTTTCTCTTCTCTTTGAACCGAACTAAAGTAGATCTGACGTTCAAAAATACCTTGTAATTGGGTTTACTTGAATAAATTGATTTGACTTTGACTTTGAAAGAGTGCGAGAAAAATTAGGAGACTTGAGGAGACGAAAGAGGTACTACGGTTGGGTCTCTCTGCTTTCATAATAATGGCATAAATTATGAGAATTCCCCAAGATAGAAATAAGTTTCAATGTAGTAAAAATGGCAGGCAATAATATTGTAACTGAAACATTAGTAAGAGACTACAGCGCGCGTCTTGAATAATATTACTTCGTTGATATTACACTATGTGCTAAATGGCGCGTAACTTTATAATGTAGGAAACTCTGTTTTAGTGCAATAATATTGCATTAAAAACAGAGTTTCACACATTAAATATAGTTTCATTACCCTTGCACAATAATACATTGCGATTATCAAGAACTAATATCACTTAGAATATGTATCTATACTAGGAATCTATCATTCAACAGTGGCTATGTCTCAGATCAAGTATCAAAACGGACGGAGTCATAATGAGTTTCTGCTTTTATCGCCGTGTCAAACGAAAGTTCGTGTCTCTGTCTACCTCATTGAGCGTGACCACGAGTACAACAGTCAGCTATAATAAGTGTGGCAAACTCGCGCTGTCGATGTAATTCATGCCAGCTCATGACCGACTTCACATTCAAAATTGAAATAATTATTTGCAAAATACTCGTAAATCTTAAGCGTCTTGTGTCTTTGTGTATTCTCAAAAAAAAAGTGTTTCGTTGTACTCTGATCTGTAACACTTCCCTAGTCACGCACGTTAGTAAAAATCTAGAAATTAGTTCAATAGAAAATGACACGCACTTAGAGCTTAAACTGCCTCCATTTTGATCCTTGGTACGAGGGCTATACAGACATTTAGTGAATGATATTTTAAGAGTCCACGTATGCAGACTTAGGTGTGTTTGGTGACTTGGATCTCGGTATTTAAGGAGACTGAGAGTTGATATTTGGCTACATACAACTTCAACGCTTTATTTTAAAATCCTTAAACGTGAAAACATGATAGGATAAAAAAATCTCGATAAAAAAAATTCAGAAAAAACAAAAGAAATAATTATAAATATAGAAAATAATTAATAATTTTATCTCAAATCTCTAAAACTATAGTTTTCCAATTGGTAGTGTAGTTTTCTTGCAAATTACAATGATGTGCAAAAACCAATGTTGAGATGTCTCCGCGCTAAAATATGATTAAACCGCAACTGTGAAAATCAACTTTATTGATATCACGATAGGGCTTGGGAGTAATCAACGAATTTGTTTGCACTGGGCTGCATAAGTGGACTCCTAAGTACATATTTCTGTGCGTATACTCATAATGGTAGGTAGTATAGAAAGATATAAGTGCAATGTCACCCTAGCGGACAGAATACGTAATGAAGAAAATGCAATGTGACGGAAATTTAGAATGAATGAGCGACGAACGACTGACGACGAAAACATAATAAAAATGCGGACCAACACGGGCTTACGAGATTAAATAACCAGAATTTAGCTGATGCAAATGTCGCAAATGCTCCTATGCCTTGGTCAAAGTCTACGGGAAAAATCATGAGACTTGAGAAGACGAAAGAGGAGCCAGAACGCAAGAAACTGATAACCTCTCTGCCTATATAATATTATTATATAATAACGGCATCAGCTATTATGAGACCAGAAGCGGACTGTCTTGGCCTCCCTAGGCCGTCTAGTACAGCCGCCCCTTTCATCCATCATTTACTGAAACATACGATATGAATGTTCAAATTTGAAATCGCTTTTAGCACACAATGTATTATTTAGTTATTTGTTTTCTCGTCAGTGTATTTTCGCCACGATTAGCCGCCTCTAATATCTGGCCGCCCTAGGCCCAGGCCTAGTCGGCCTTATGGGAAATCTGTCTCTTTATGGGACTTCCCCTTGATGGTGTGGTAGATGGTAGTACATATCCATACTGCTACAAGTCTCCTAGTGCTTTATTTGCGGTTACGTAATTTAACTGTCTGGAGTATTACTATTATCATTAGCGCGAATATACTTACTTAAATATGTGTACAGTAAGTATGTAGTTCACGGTGGGTGCAAGGTTACGTTATGGAGGTGTTATGACAATAGTTGGAGATGTGTTGAATAATTAATTAATGTATTGCCAATCGGTAATATAACGTACTTCAATCGATGAAACGTTTTACACTTAAGGCGAGCATTGGAAATTTTGACGGCAGGGATCTCAATTTTTATAAGTGACTACTAGTGAGTGGTAATCTGGTTCTTCATTTCGTTGACTTTATTTCGCCAGTTGCGATACACGATTGGTTAACTTTTGTAACACAAAAAAAAAAAAAAATTCAAAGAAACTTCTTTTAAAACAGAGATTTACATTTTTCGGAGCAACGAGACCAATTTATATTTCTAAAATTTCTGTATAGTTTAATCTAACCATATTCTTCAAAATGACAGTTGAATTTTATAAATGAATTATTGTTTTTAAAATAAACGAAAATAACTGTTTTTTCGTATTTTTCATAAGCTAGCGCGCACACGTTTGCATAGAGCAGAAGGTCTATTTTAGTTTAAATTATTGTTCATCAATGCATCGCCTTAATAGTAGTTTAGAAAAGAGTTTATTTTACTATTTTGTATGTATGCAGATAAGATGAAGATACATACATACATAACTTCACGCTGTATCCCCAACGGGGTAGTCAGAGAGGACGGAGCGCCAGGAGTCGCGGTCCTTACACACCTCTTTCGCTTCCTCAAATCTCATCATTCTCCTCACACATTTTCGCCTAGGTATGCGAGTGCTTTTGACATTTCCGTCTGCTAACACTCTGGCTATTTGATAATAGATAATATATCTAATTGTTATTATTTTGTTCGTACTGTTTGTATCAGGCTGATTTAGATACATTTCTAAAAGAAAAAAACTATAGTTTTTGGCGGTGTTTTATGGAGAGCCGTTGGGCATTTATTTTAATTATTTGAAAATTGTTTCTACTACTGTTGATATTGTGATGTAAAATTGGTGCAGTTTTCCGTGCCAAGTATCTATATACATATATATATATATTCTTCTAAATATATAACGTACTTCAATCGATGAAACGTTTTACACTATAAATATAAATAATATATATATATATATATATATATATATATATATATATATATATATATATATATATATATATATATATATATATATATATATATATATCTCTATACTGTTGTACATTATGTGGAATTGTTATAAATAAGTACTTATTTAGTAGTTTACGCTGACATTTTAATGAAATAATGTGAAGAATGTATCTAACTATTACTGAAGATATTGACTGTTATGGGCATAGACCCCTTCGCCTTTCCTCTCAAAGGAAAATCGTACAAAATGAAAGAAACTATTTTATTTAACTACGAGTACATTAGAATTTTAATACCTTTACCTTCGATTAGAAATAAAAACTAGATACACAAACAACGTTCCAAAAACGTCCGAACTATAGAAGATTAAGATTATCTAGGTTTATATTTATTATTATATTGATTATTATTATATATTATATTATTTATAGGCGACATATTATATTATGTAATTTTTTAAAAGTTTAGAAAACAATTGAAATAAATTTTAAATTATTTAATACTTTCTATCGCTTTCAAACCGGAATAGAAAAATATTAATTATTTATAATTGTGAGGAGAATGATGAGGTTTGAGGTGGATAAAGAAGTATGTACCCCATTGGAGATACAGCGTGAAGATGTGTGTGTGTGTGTATTATAATTGTTATAATTATGATTTATTATATTGCAATAAACTTACCAATTTTCCGTACATTGTGTTTATCCTCTCAACAATAAATTGAGACTGATACCTTGCGAAGAATCGCAGCTGCTTTTATATCGCGAAGGCGGCGCATGCGCACGCTGATAATAATGATAACTGGTCTTATTGTAGTGCCCATATTATCACCCTTAATAAGACGGGGAAGTCTTAAAGAATGTGATTTTTAGGGTTCCGTGATAATTAATAAGCAATAGGCTCTATATTTGGTTAAATTTTAGCCATTTATAAATTGTGTTTTCAATGACGCGATCTATCGATCTTTTTATCGAGAGGAAAACTATGTTCTAGATCTAGTGAAGAAAAAAATAATTTTAACTATCAAAAAAATAGCTAATATTCAATAACGCTGTTTTATAAACAATAATAAAATATTAATTTGCTGTTAATACTTTGTGTGGTGAGTTCGTGAGTTTGAACTTTGATTTTAACACAGAACCAAGCGAAAGTAAGGATAGGTTATTCTTCAGAATTTTGTTATTGGTCTCGCCATTTTGTGACTTCCGTGGGAGTAGCCGTTAGAAAGAAAATCCAAATATGTATATAACAGTATATGTATATAACTTTAGCCCGCTACTTCACTCGCGTGGAATTAGTATTTTTGTTATAATGAATGACTTATTGCGCAAGTTAGCGCATTAGCATAAATATTATATGTTATGAAAGATAATATACATTCGATGGCTGATTGGAATTTATAGTGGTTTCCTTTGTCATGGTTTCAAATAATTCCTGTTGTGAATTCGAGGTTTTAGATTTGTACATACATACATTTTTGACCACCTCCGTGGCGCAACGGCTTAACGCGTCGAGTCTGGGTCTTTATGTATAATATGTATTTATTTACAAAAGAAAATTATATAAGTAGTATATCAGTTGTCTAGTACCCATAACACAAGCGCTGTGCTGTTTACTTTGGGACTAGTTGGCGCTGTGTGAAATGTCTGAGTTTATTATTATTATTATACATATATAAATATAGATTTGTACATGATATACATTATTTGTAGATATGTATATACAATATAAATTTGGCATAAAGAAATACCAAGTAGGTACCTATGTATATGAATAAATATAAACGTAATATGGATGTTGGGGAATCCTAGTACTATGAAATATACTATAGTTTTTAAAGCAACCGCTTGACTCATCTTCTGGTTTAGCGCCTTTTCTATTGTGGCACCTTGAGTGGCCGTTCAACTACACCATATCTTATATCGCTACTGAGCTCAGTATTTAGTGCGGTGTATCCCTAATGGATAAATAGACCTTTAGGATTTTCCTTTGTGTCTGATATTGTGGAGGCCGAAAATACCTGATTAGTATATTTTGAGTCAGAGGTTTTAAAATTTATTTTTTTCATTACTTTATTTCACAGTGATAAAGCTATTCTTCTGATTTAGTTCCAATTGTCCACACATTGTCCGAGTAGATTGTATACGTGTACTTCATTTAAAATGGTTAACGTCAAACCCCGTCCTTCAATATCCATCTTAAAATCGATACTAACGTACGTCAAGCTCGAGTTCATTCAGGTCGCCAATATCAAGTTAAAGATATCTTCCAACGGGTCGAAAGAGCACGATTCAGTTAATTTTTGAAATTACAAATTAAGAATTCTAATCAACGCAACAAATCCGATAACAGGACGACATTTTTTAAATGAAATATGAACATGCATATACGATGAACGGTTCTATGAACACATCCTCTTGCTTTACTGTCGAAAATTTAAGATTTGCAAAAAAAGCTTACGCCAAAAATAATTTGAATAGTAGTATTGTGTAATATTATGAATATAGGTATGTAAATACCTACTATGTATATTAGAATTATGATTCAGATAGTAAACTTTTCTGATTAGACTCAATCCTTTTACAGAGTAATTTTTTAATAGCAAAATTAAAATTGTTAATTATTAGAGCAAGGTTTCCGACGTAAATGTCAATTTTTTATAGTAAATGTAGACTTAAATAATAATTCTTAAATAATAGTTCTGTGATATAAAACCTAGTTAATTAAGTAAGTCGCATTGTAAATCATTATTTTCTCATGTTTCTAACATCGACTTAGATGTAGATAGTTAGATCGATTAGATATTCTACAATTATAATTATAATTGTAGAATATGAATGTAGAATTGTAGAATAGGGATGTGACGATATCGATTTTTTTAAATCGCTCGATGTAATTGTTAATGCTTAAAAAAACAATTTTTTTGAAATTGTTTATTATTTGTTATATCTTGTAAAAGTAATTTTTCTATTAATACTGTATTATTTTATCGAAAGCGAAAATCAATTCTTAGAATATGTTATCAATATTATTGACGTTTGAGAAAGTAAAAGAGATATACTGCGCATGAATATAATTGTCGCCCATATTGAGGAATTCAAGAACTTTTGTCATGTTTTGACGTTGTTCGATGATAAAATTGGGGGATGTGTGATGAAACGTTAACCAAATGACCAAAATGACGAAACGACGATAACGAAATGACCAAACCGAAAAAATGAAATGACCCGCGATATCGCTGAATGCAAGTTGAATGCAATGGAATCGAATCGAATCTGTAGCGTGTCCAAAACATTAGCGATTGTTGTCGTGTTTAAAACTCTTGTTTTGATTATAGCTTCATTGAAATGCGCTTCTCTCGTTAACTTATTACTACCGTCTTCTTTGGTACCATATTCAATTTATTGTATGGATTCTCCATCATAACTGGTTTGCGCTAAGCTTCAATTGATTGACACGAGTTTCACATCTCAGCAAAGCATCCTAAAGACATTTCAGAGATCCAGCATTGAAATTCCGGTGACAGGAATGGACGGAAGGTAAACGCTTGATGATGGGTGGATGCTTGGTTTGAAATTTTAATAGAAAGAAAGCTAAAAAATATTTGGAAATTGATTGCTTAATATTCAATTTGTTATGACGCAGCCATCTTATGTACACGCAAACCAATCAGAGAGTATGAAAATAGTGTTATAACGGCGCGAAAGGAACTATCTGATGTTACGACTAGCAAGATTATGCGATGAAACATTTAGCTTAGAATTTACACAAACAAAGAAATTCTCACTGATCCGTCCGACTTGCCACTGGACAGATTATATAATATAACGGCTATATGTAACTAAATTCAAAGTCAAATCAATTTATTCAAATAAACCCAATTGTAAAGTGTTTTTGAACGTCAAATCTACATTAGTTTGATTCGAAAAGAAAACCTGGATACTGGATACTGAGACGAACCGACAAGAAACTCAGTCAGCTATCATTTTATTAACATCATTTTACAATAGATTTATTATAATAATAGGATCTCATGTAATAATAATTTAATTCAAAGAGCCAGTAAATGCACGTGCAGAGAAGATTATTTGCATACTATTGTTTTGTCTTCAACGAAATCGTTTATTTTGTATCGTTTTAGTCTATTTTTTAATTTTTATTGTAATCTAAGTCTACTTTTCTTCAATTGAGCAAATTAAAGTTAAAGTTCATGCTTTATAAAAGTGAATTACGATAACGGTTTCGTTTGACTACAATTAGGTACATCGATTGACGGAAGGATGGATGGACGGATGAACAGAAGGATGGACGGACGGACGGAAGGTCGGATGTGCAGAAAGACGGACAGGCGGACGGACGGAAGCACGGACGGGCGAAAGGACGGACGGACGGACGGATGGATGGAAGGACGGACGAGCGGAAGAACGGACGGATGGACAGAAGGACAGAAGGACGGATGGGCGGAAGAACGGATGAAAGGGCGGACGGGCAGAAGAACGGACGGGCGGAAGGACGAATGGAAGGACGGACGGGTGGACGGACGGGCGGACGGACGGAAGGACATTACCTTAAACATTATCTTAAATAATAAAAATCCTCAAAGTTGCCGCTTAGAAAGCTGTAATTGCTTAAGGTGCCCAGCAGACCGGCAGAATTATCTCTTTGAGTAGCCAAACTGATTCGTTGGCGGAAGAAGTCGCCAGGGCGACGGTTTTCCGAAACCTCGCCTTACACGACTTACAAATATCAAAAAACCAGTAGGAGGGCTTTGAGGCTGCAAGGTCCCAAAGTTTCGACTGCGAAGGGCGTAAATTTGAAACTCATGAGCGTTGCTTCAAGTTTCGTTATGTTTATTTAATTATACATACTATATGCCCATTTTAATCCAATTTGTTAAAAATAAAATACATAAAAAGCTTTTGACATAAAATGTTACAAAAATTGTACATCATGCTATAAACATTGCCTTACAGACCGTACAGACTTTGTATTTTTAGATGTTTTTAAATTATATTTTTAATGCAAAGGATTGTATACTATTTTGGTAAATTGGTTCGAAATGTATCATACTTCTAATACATCTATCTGCATAATATTAAATTGCATTCATTAATACGAAACTAGTACATCTGATGTGTATTCAACTAATACTTAGGGATTTGATATCCATGTTTACTATTTCTAGATACAACTTTTCTGAATTACCTTAGGTATTTAACGTAGTTGGTTGGCCTTACCTAGGGTTTCCAACTTTTTTGGACTTAATTCAATTTAATGTTCAAATAAATATTTTTTGCTGTTTTGTTATACAACTTTTTAATACCAAATAGCTAATAAAATTCTCTAAAAATGTAGCTATAAAAAAAAGTACAAGCAAATTAGTTCATTCCTTTGTTACGATGCTACATGCAAACACAAACAAAGACAGAGAAATTGTTTTGAAAATACCATAATTCTGCCTATTGTAAATATTTTTAGAATAATGGCAGCAGCACCTCTTTTATGGTGAGATACTTGTACATTGTACTATATATTTATTGTAGTGTTGACAACCCTAGTGTTCCCAGATACAAATTCGTTGCCTGGTACTTAATTTGGTTTGGAGATAAATATTATCAAAAATCCACTGTAGATTATTTATTCGCAGATTAAAATGAAACGTTTTTAATGTAAAAGCCCATCACTATTATATAAATTACCAGCTTTATTGAGATATCAAGTTCCAAGTGTGAGAAAAAAATGAATAAATGTGTTTATAAATGTTCATAAATGTTTATAAAAATAAAATATGTGAATAGTAAATAATGCTTGTACATAATAAATTGAAAAATTCACGAGTTTCTATAAGTGTTAGGCATGTTACACACAGAAACCGGTACGCTTATTACGTAACTTGCAGACAGCATGTGACAGCCAATATCGCGCGATATCTGCTGTCAAAACGAGAATTTGTGTAATGTATTTTGTATAGTGGCGCTAAATCTACCGCGATAAGTGGAATTTACGGTCATAGAATAATAGATACGCAATCGTCATACATGATACCAATTTTTTATTACAATTAATCACCAGTCGCGCAGTGATCGCGTGGCTGTCGCTGTCTGCAAATTTTTAGGTAATAACCCCGCCGAGCGCTTGCTGTACAAATCGACCACAGTGGTTGCCGCACACTGAGACCACAGTGTTCGCTGCGTACTGAGGCCAGTGCTTGCTACGCACATCGACCAGTGTTCGCTGCACAGCGACACCACAGTGCTTGTTACTCGGACACATACTTAATATAAGAGACCACAGCGTTCGCCGTACATATTGAACTTAATCTTTGCTGCATATAGAGTTCAAAATGCTGTGACTGCTATACTTGCTGCAGATAGGCATGCTTATTACATAACTTGCAGACAGCATGCCACAACCAATATCGCTCCATATCTGCTGTCAAAACGAGAAATTGTGTAATGTAATTTGTATAGTGACGCTAAATCAACCGCGATAAGTGCATTTTACGGTCATAGAACGCAATCGTCATACATGATATCAACTTTTTATTACAATTAGTCACCGGTCGCGCAGTGATCGCGCATAACACCGTGTAATAACACCGAGGGACTACATTGCTTGCTGCGGACAGGGATAACAGTGCTCGCTGCATTCACAGACCGCTGTGTATGCATATGATAAACTTCATTGTTCACTCTACATACATGTAAATAGTGCTTGCTGTAAATATAGGGTTCACAGTATTCGCTGCATAGCGAGGTAATAGAGTTCGCTACAGGGATATTTGCGCTTATTTTGTGCTTTTTAGTGTTTTTATTGAAGCCGGTTTAATTTTTTTTGTAACTTGTAACTCCCGGCTTAAATTTTTGTTTTCAATTCTTGAGGTAGGTACGATTTTGTATTCACGTTTTTTGGCTATACCATGAACTTGATTGAGAGGAAACTTTGCTTCATATTAGATATATTCTTACATTACTTTTATATTTTATAGAAAAGAAAATGAAATTATAAAAAATAGAATGTTTTTAGGTTATGAAAATATGAACTCCTTATAATTAATAACGAGAATAAGTAAAATGGTCTGCGTTTACAATATCCATTTGTTATGTTGATACTTCCGCGTTCCGCGAGGGGGCGTGTCGGCGTCTTATTGACAGTAACACAAGAAAATCGGCCAAGAGTTAAATGCATTAACTCAGGATTCCATAGTAAAATTGAACAAAGTAGAAGAAGTATTAAAAAATAATAGAAAGAAATAATAGAAAAAGGTCCAAAATACCATTATTTAATTTAAACAGATCGACTGTTATTATGAGTATTGAAGAACTTGACATAATTTCTGTTTCCATTTATAAATACTATAGGTACATATTTTTTGCATGTTTGTATATTAGTTTTTATGTGTTAGTATTCTTTTAAAGTTCAGATACTCAGTAGATTTTATTTATACTTACATATCTTTACGCTGTTTCCCTAACGGGGTAGTCAGAGAGGACGGAGCGCCAAGCTTTGCGGTCCTTACATACTTCTTTCGCTTCTTTAAATCTGATCATTCTCCTCTAACGTTTTCGCCTAGGTACGCGATCCTGTTGATCCTTTCCTTCCTTCTTTGATCCTTGATTTTGATCCTTTTGACATTTCCAACAGATAACTATTTGATCTTTGTAAAAAAAATTCGTCGCCTTGGTCCTCCTTAGTTTCTGCGACCACTCCCTTTCGCTTTGTTTATTTTATAAAGCTCATAATTATTATATACAGTATTCCATGCTGACAGTAGCGTATTTACCCAAGGGCGCATTACGAATCCGTTAATGATGACAGTCTCATTGACGAATTTTTCAACCAATATTATGGGTTAAATTATGGTAAAAATATAAATATTTAATAAATTGTGTGGCCTTCTATATTATTAAAAGATTTTCGCTTTTTTTTGTAAATTTCTAGGGCGGCGAACGTCCATCGCCAACGTACGGTTTCCACTGTCTATTACAATGTAATCGACTAATCACAAATAATCTATGGGGATGTCAATAACCTAGTTACTGCGTGCGCTCTATATCCGCCTACCACCTGAATTTGGATTGCAGTGTTTACGTGGAAATTATTCCACCGTTTCCATCGTTTTCAGCCATTGAAATTCTGTAAATAAATGGATTTAATTTTTGCAATTACAAATTCACTTAATATTCAATAACGGTTATCGATTATTATCAAAATAAATAATTTTTATAGTTTATTTTTTTTTAAAGTTATTATTTACACTTAAAATTTTTCAAACAGTCGTGTTTTATTCTCGTTGATGATTTTGTAAGAGCGAGGCCTATATTTCAGCTTTAATTTTGACTCATTAGATGAAATTGGAACTTACTACGTACACTAATTGGAAAGTAAGTATTAGATAAATGATTTTATTGAAGGCAAAAAGGCAAAACCGCAATCTGTGTCTCTGCACATGCGTTTTCTGGCTCTCTTCATATTTATAATTATTATGTGACTTATCGTAAACTGATGAGCTGTTGACGAAAAAATTATGCTTTGCTCAGTTTGTTTTTCGAAGTGAATTTCAGGTTCCAAAAAAACACCTTGCAATTGGGTTTACTCGAATAAATTGATTTGATTTTGATTTCGAGCATTTGAATATCACTATTTTTTCGTAATAATATTTATGAACTTTTCATACATCCCAGACATTAATACAGATTCAACCTATTTGTATACACTGTGGGCGCTTAAGTTTAATTAACGAGATCGGAATATATCTCAATACATAAATGCGTTTATATATTCGCAAGTGTATAACGCTGCCATTTTTATCTTACTATGAATATTAATATCGGTTTTGATTTAACTGGTTTTTCTTAATATTTTGTGGTTGTTTCTCTTTTCGTGTAGGTAAGTAGTTTAATTTAATTTACGGGTATTTAATATTTTTTAAAGAACTGGCCGAAGCCGATATAGAAGACGATGAGGAGTTGAATTTGTTGTTACACATGTAATAAACTTTTGGAATCATCGCGTTGGGATCAAATGAAAGCCTATAAATCACGAGTTCAAAAGTTTTTTGAAAATATATTCGTCTCCAAAATTATTTACAAAAGTATGAAAAATCGTGAACATTGATAATGTGTTTCTAGGGATATTTTGGATTGGATGTAATAAATACTTTTTTAAATAAAGAAAGTTCTACAACAAACTGTTTTGCGGATGTTATCAACTTACAGCAGCCAATATAGAACATTATCGTGTTTCGACTTACACTTGGCTATTACTGTTTATTAAAAAGAAAGCTCACAAGCTCAGAACATAGTTTTAATTTAAAGGCCCTAGTTATGTAACGAATATTCGTATTTACGCGATGGGAAAACCAACTTTTTTTACGTCACTAATGTCTATGGATCAGTAACTATAGCTGTATCCTATTTTTTTCATTTTTGTCTTTAATGTAAACAAATGTGACGACTATAATAATTATAACATAACTAGAGATTTACTAGTCTGCAAATGATTGATTCAGTATTGATTCAGTTGTCATACTAATAGTTATTAGTAAAACAAAACATTTTTAGAATTTTTTTTCGTTTCTGTGTTTATGCTTCAATAAAAACCACCATGAATTAAAACGTCATGATGTGTAAAAATTTGTATTTTAAAAAAATATTTAAAAATAAAGAATATCAGATTATTATTTTTTGCACATCACGAACTATTATAATATTCTTCTGTTACTATTCTGTCTTACATTTAGAATGAATTGTTATTGTTATATAAGAGTGAACCTGAGTGAACTGATGACACTCATTTGATTAAGGAATAAAACGCTTGACAAATAACCAAATTTTTACTGTACTATATTGGATAATATTTAGTGTTATTTGTTAATATTCCATAGTTTCATGCTTATAACAGAGAAGCAGTATCATTAGAGTGCTACGTGTAATACGTCGGATCAGCGAATGGCGAAATTAACGAAATTGTGTTAGTTTCTTATTTATTTACATTAGTCAAAAATAAAAAAAATGGATGTACTTAAAAACTAATCAATATAGGCGTTTTCCAGTGTCATTGCTTTCATAAAAAAAACGAAGTTCCAAATTAAAAATATCTAGAACAATAAAAATATCAAGTTCTTGTTACAGGAAGTGTCGATGGCGTACGACGTCATAGGCCGAGAGCCGCAGTAAAAAAATAATTAAAAAATGCTGCTGTCTTGTTTCAGTTTGATCACGTCGCGATTACTTTATAGCGTTTTTATTGCCACTCTATACTACATTATACTAGATTATAAATGTTATTAAGAACAGATTTTTTCATTTTAAATAAGTGACAATGTGGTTTGCTAGAAAAAATCTTCAGAGGAAATATAATATAATTTTTGAAATCCCGTAGTCAAAATGTTAGAAACTGAACCCTTATAATCTCGTCCTGTCTATCTGTCTGCTCAGTGCTGTATAGCTTATGTTGATTTCATTTTATTATTCCATCATCTTTACATCTATTGAGAAACAAGAGATAAATGAGTATCGTGGATCCATTTTTATTATTATTTTTATTTTTTTTATTCTTTAATTTAACAATCATTTTGTCAAAAATGTACCTACGGTATCCTTAATTAACACGTATCAGATACGCTTTTGTCTAGTTTTTAACTTATATGTATCATGTATCATAAGATAGTTTTACATTGTGGGATAATTATGATTTTTTACTCTGTCTCATATCTCCCGGTGTTTATTGTGAACTCAAGTGTATTTAATGTACGTTTTATCCATCACTGTACAGGTGTCGACGTAGATGTGGTAATGTAATAAATGACAAGTCTGTGTTAAGTCACTGTATTTTTAAGTCGCTATTATATTAAATCTAATTTGTACTAATAAAAATTAATAATCTGTTTTTAAAAATAGATTCTCTAAAAAGCGGCTAAAAGATACATATAAAACGATGAAAACTAAAGAATTAATTAATTAAATATTTTAATTTTTCTTATTCTTAAGTTTTTATATTATGTAGGCATATGTTTCAGAGAAATGATATGATGTGTGCCACCTGTTATGCTGACACAACAATTCGTTGATTTCATGGTACGTAATGTAATTAAAAAAATGTGTAAATGAGGGATCGACAAAGTAAATATCTGCGTCACTATAAAAATGTCACAATAATATCACACACATTTTTAGTATGAATGTTATGCTGTGCTAAAAATTGGGACTTGATTAAAAAAAAAAAATGAAATAGTACTAAGCTGTTTTTAAAACTTTTTGTTGTTCTTTTTTAAACATTTTTTTTATATTTTTTAGCCGATTTCAAAAAAATGAGGAAATTCTCTATTCGGCTGAATTTTTTTTTTTATCTTTGTTTCCTCATAACTCCGATATTTATAAACCAATTTAGAAAATTCTTTTTTTATTTGAAAGGACATACTTTCAGATTGGTCACATTTAAATTTCACTGGTATTGGAGCTTGAGTTCAAAGATACACCAAATAACACCAAACAACACGAACTGTTTACTGTTTTTCTTGTACGTCATTGCGCTTCAGATTTAAAAAAGAAGTTAATTGTAGACCGGCCCTAGATATTTATTTAAGCCAAGTTCACTCAAAAGGGAGAAATAAAAAAATTAATAAAAAGAAATTAACCGATGTCGGTTTAATTTTTTTATTAATTTTTTTTTCTAATTTTTAGTTAATACTTGCCTGACCACGGCTCTTAGCCGGAATTTTTTATCGTCTAGTGGGAGTGTCACTGCGAGCTGCCTAGTTCGTTGTGTAGAATCCATGGTACAAGTAAGTCTAGTACTCTGTCTCAGTTTGGGGTCACACAGTTGTTGTAGCGAATTCTATGAAACATTATTTATTGTTTTCGTTTGTAGGATTCTCTCTTGAGAGGGAAAACAAAGAGATCTATGTCCATTAGGGTGTTCCAAGCTACAAGAGAAAAAATTTTTTTGCAAAATTTTATACGCATACTCCCTATATTTTTATTTATGTTATTAAACATAAATAAAAAATATTGTTGAAATAGGGTAACGATAACCCGTGCCGACTTGAGGTTAAACTTTAAATCAATGAGTTGTATAGCGATTATTGCAGAATTATTTGAAATTCTTTGTTTCTTTGGTCAAATAAGGGTCAACTGCATTAAAAAAGGTATTTAATATTACATACATTACATACAATTTACATTAAAACAAATATTACTGAGGATATTTTTTGTAGTCCGGACATAACTCCTCGTCTTCTTGTACGCAACGTAACAAATATAGTTTCTGTACCTCCTCAACTGTAATTAAACCACGGAAGTCCTTTTTTTTTACGTCAGGAAATGCATTATGTATCCCGGTCCCACCTTAAGGGGCGTGGCAGGGGGGTATGTGGGACTCCTCGGCTGAAGGGTGCAGGGCCGAGTCTACCCACTAAAACCTGACGGTGTTCCTTCCGGCGCCTATTGTCGCGGTCGCGGGTGCGCGTTAGCATTCGTCACGCAGGCCGCGACAGGCGATATCCGGCCGTAGCCGGGCTCTCCCAGGAGCAGAGGCAAGTGAGTGGAGATTCACTTGCTTCTTCATTCTCTGTTGCTGGTCGATGCGTAGGGACACGCATGCATCGACCCCTGCGGGACCCTATTTAGTGGGGTGACACCCCCTCGAGTGTCAACCCCAGGGCCTCTAGGTGGGAAGAAGAAGGCCGTTGTATCGCCTTCTTCTGGCACCTGCTCTCCGGCGGCGAATCTGAGGAGCCTCTGCGTCATCTTCGCGGATCCCCTCCGCCGCCTCCTTCTGCGACGTGACCTCTTCGCAGAAGGTGAGAACTCCTTGCCACGACCTCTCGTCATCCACCATGGATTTTACCACGGCAGGCAAGAAGAGATCGTGCCCCACGAGCGAGGCGAGGGCACGGCGCTCCTCAGCCCACGCTGGACACTTGGTGAGCGTGTGATGCGCGGTGTCCTCACCGCAATCGCAGTGGTGGCACCTGGGCGTTGTCGCTCGACCGGCGATCCGGTGCAGATTTCTACCGAAACATCCGTGCCCTGACAGAATCTGCACAATACTGAAAGACAACGCGCCTACCTTTCTATCCGCCCATTCTTGAAGAACAGGGCGGATTGCCTCGATGGTCCAACGGCCGGCCGTAGGTTTGGTCAGCCTTACCTCCCAAGTCGTCCTCACTGACCATCGGGACAGGAGCTTCCGTCTTGCTTCCTCCCCAGGCGTAGGTGGAGTACCTCGAAGGCGGAGCTGCGCACGCCGCTCGTAAAATTCGGCATGCGCTACCGCCTCCAACTCCCACGGAGGGGTTCCCGCCAACAGGCAAGCCGCCTCGAAGGAGATAGTGCGATATCCCCTTATCACCCCAGCGTATCGTTTGCGTATCGTTTACTGCTCTAACCATTGAGACTGTCTTTTTAACTTGGAGAAACAAAGCATTACTCGCCCATGTAGAAGGAACATCGTTGAGAAAACTATCATAATATTATACAAAAATTCTGCGAGAACTTGTCTATTTGAAGGAAGTTTCGAACCAGTTGCTTGATGTTTGGCATCAACTATTAGGTATAATATGTTTCTTTGAACTATGTAATTTCACTGACGCGTTTACAAATAAAAAAAATACGTAAATAACTGACAAAACAACAAAAAATTATAAGCTCATTAAGAAGTAGGCATGCGCGCTCAAGCAATCATGTTCGGACAAGTTTAGATACAAGTCGGTACCTTCAGTAATAATTCATAAAGAAAATGTGATGTGATTCTGATGTGAAAAATTTGTTCTTTTCCCTTATCACTAACACTTGTCCAATAAAAGGATAGTAGGCTTTGCTTAAGGTGAAAAATACTTTTTGGACGAACGCAAAAACTTCAGCTGCACGTGTTTATTTAGGTCTCTTCTAATTATTTTCTCTGGCACATAACTTGAATGCACAATGTATACTTTAAATTGTGCATGTGACTTGTTCTTTTCCAGTTTCCGCCGAAAAGTCGGAGCACTCATTTATTTATTGTTACAAAAAATTGCATTCTGCATAATGTCATTCATAGGTTGAACGAGATACTTGCTGCACTTGTACGTATAATACTGTTTACAGTTTTAAACTGAATGTCAAGGTACGGGGCCGCATTTTTCATTTTGTTGGTAGGTCAGTAATATATGTAGACTTATCAACGGTGAGGAAACGACACGCTTATTATCTCTTTATAATTAAAGTGGATCTTTTAAAAATAATTCTTGTGCTTTTTACAAGACATTCTTGTTAATAACTTATATAAAATGAACTCGTTAAGCACTTCATGACTTTGTTGCTAAATAATAACCAAAACTAAAAATTTAAATGTCTAGTCAAGTGTGAATTCAACAAGCGTTTACGCAGGTTTTAGTGCAGTACTTATGAAATAAAAAGTTTATAAAATTAAATTCCAATAATATATTTTTAGAGTTCCGTATCTCAAAAGAAAAAAGGAACCCTTATAGGATCACTTCGTGCGCTTCTTCTTAGAAACGCGAAAAGTTTGGAATTAATATCGAATACTTATGTCTGTGGTTCCTTGGAGCTGTAAAAAATCAAATTTCTAAGTCAACATAATAAAAACATACAGCCATTTATGCCTTTTATTTTGACGCTCACAAGTAAATTAAAACCTATAGGGTACTTCCCATTGATCTAGAATCATGAAATTTAGCAGAAGCAAGGTCTCGCATTACGATAAAAGAAAAAAAAGTGGCGAATCTGTAATTATATAACACTTTTTTGTCATTACAAACTTATATCTGCGATTGTAGAGTGTGGGAGAACGTGTCTTTCAATGCAAACTTAAGTTTGTTTTCGAATACCACATATTTTTTGGTATATACACAACACGTATATATTGGCCGGTTTTTGTTTATTACAAAGGAAGCAAACAAACATACAGCCCGCCTGATGATGAATGGTTACCTCTTCACGCTGTTTTTGTAGAACTCCATTCTGTAATATTTTGGAAAAACCTCAACAGGGAGTTAATTCCACAACCTGATGATTTGTGAGAGACAACTCCTTTAAAACGCACAGTACGTGACCGTTTAGGTTCCAAAGTGCTAGGATGAACTTTCTCCTAACGGGAAGCGGTGCGATTGAAAAAGTTACTGTAGGAATCATGTTTAACGATTTCTCAGAACACGATTCATTATACAAGAAATAGAAGACAGGGAGGCAAAAATGTTTCCTCAGACTAGGAGGTATAAGTTCAGTCGTCAACTCAGGATTGTCGACAAATTTCACAGCTGCTTTTGAGCTGAGTCTAAAGGCATTAGTGCTCCTGCCCATAGGTATATACATATATAGCAACCAATGTTTTTATAACCCATACATAAATAGGTAATAGGTTCTTTTTTCCGTCTAGTATATGGAACTCTAATAAATGGTGAAATTGACATTTATTGTAGCAGAAATCTACCTTTCTGGCATCTTTGTATTATTTCGTCTCATAAAAGATGAAAAATAGCTCTATGTATTTCTCTCTGTGTAAACCTGTAGGTACTACTTGAAAAGTTTTAAATTTTATTTTTGAGAGAGAAAACTAATTCGGTAAACGTAAAAAAGAAACATCAGGTCTCATTATTTCAACATCTGGCGACAAAATTTCAATACGAGTTTTTCAAAGGCGAATGACTGCTTAAATTTGGTTTTAAATTATTTTCACATTGCAGTAGAATACGATAAAGGTTTTTAATATGTACTTTATAATCAGAAAATTAGTAATTTTTCAGTGCAATAAGTGTCAGTTTGGTTAATATTTGAAGTAAGTTACTACCAGACTGTTTCGCTCAAACTAGTTCAAATACATTTAATGCTCGGGACGTTTAAAAAATTGTTGGAAAAATGTAAATTGGTTTTCATTTTCTATGTACTCAAATGTTTCAAATAATATTTAGAAATACAATAACCAACCAATTAGGTTTAATTCAATATCTGTAAAAGCGAACACATTATTCTTAGTAAACAATAGCTTATACTATTATACATAATATACACTTGTATATTGCATAAGTATACCTAGTATGTGTAGTAATATTACTACACATGCAAAATTCTGTCATCTTAAGATGAATATTAACTATGGGTGTCACATATGAACTGGGAGAACAGAGCACCCAGTAACACCAATGTACTACAATAGTAGGTGTTGGTGTCACCCAAGATACTAGATAATAGTACCGTTCAAGTTCGATCAATTTTTGCCTCTATTGGCTAGAAAGAAAAGTGTAGTTACCGCTGCACTGGTAAATCAAATGCTTTTATTTTTGGGTAACTACATTCGTTTTTAAAATAAAGTTTTTAAAAAAATAGACATATTTGTTATGAAATATACATTGATTAGACAATCATACTATAGAATAAACGATTTCATTAAAGACAAAACAATAGTCTTGAAACAATCTTCTCGTTAGTCTTGAAAGACGCTCGAAAACACCTAGCAGCTACGTTTACTTGAATCAACTGATTTCAAATGACTTTGAAAAAATCAATCTGAAAAATGACGTCATGTTTATACATGTATATGAGCTTCGTGAGCTGGATTAGATTGCTCAAACTATTTTCTAAACTTATCCAGTAATGTGTCGTACAGAGATTAAAGTACTCAAACGAAGAGTCTGTAAGTGACATACAGACTAACATTAATTTTATGTATGTATATACAATAAAAGAACCGGCCGAAAGCAAATTCAGACAACGAAGTTAAATTAAAAAAAAGTAAAAGAAATAGGTACAAATACCCATTAATTAAATTCTCGTTTCTCATTATTGATTTTGAATTACGTCTTTGTGTCAACTTCTTGACTTTGACTTTGTACCCTGGACCGTAGACCCCGTATTTTGTGCTTTCGACCCCGGTCTCTGAATCCCAGACTATGGGGCCCTGGTTCCTCGATACCAGACTCTGGATCCTGTAACATGGACTCTGAACCTTGGACCTAAACCCTTGGAACCTATCCCTGGGTTCCTGGACATTGGATTCTGGGCCCTGGATCATGTCTTCGGACTCTGGCCCTTGGTCTCTGGTTCTTGGACACTCGACCTTGGACCCTGAACCGTGTACCTTGTGCATCAGACCGTGGATTTTGTACCGCAAACTTTTTAGACCCTGGATCTCGAACCCTGGACCCTGAACCTTGGAACCTACACTGTAGACTTGAACCCTGAACCTTGGATTCAAGACCTATGACTCTGGACGTAAGACTCAGGACGTTGGACCCTAGACGTTAAACCTCGGACGTTGGACCATGGACATTGAACCCTGAACTTTAGACCCTGGATGCTGAAAGCTGGACGTTGGATTCTGGATGTCGGACCCTGGACGTTAGGACCTGGACGTCAAAACCTGAACGTCGCACCCCAGACATAGTATCCTGGGCCTTGAACCCTGGACATTGGACCTTGGGCCCTGGATCTTAGAACCTGGACATTTGACTCTAAACCTCGTACCTTGGACCACCAACCCTGGACCTTGGATCCTAGACCTTGGACTCTCGATTTTGGATCTTGATCCTTGCACCTTGGGCCCTGGATTTTGAACCTTGGACCATGGATTTTGAATCTTGAACCCTGCACCTTAACCTCTTGACTTTGAATTGCTATAATTAGGATACATATATTTTAGAAACGTTTTTATATTGTTTACCGGTACGCGAAAAAATGCGCTCGTCGCGTTAATCCTGGAAATATAAAGTAAGCTCAATTTAATGGTAACCTTTTGGTGGTAATAATAACCTATTTAAAGATTGTAAAAAGAAAGGCCTTATTATTAATTATTTTTTTGGTTTATTAATTATAAATGTTTGATTTCTTTCTTGACTTTCTCTGGTTTTTTAAAAAGGCCCCCAGTCTCAATGTGCCAAACGACCCCAGCATGGTCTAACACGACTGCGACTGAGACGTACAGACAAATAAACGACGAAACTACAAAGGATTTACTATTGTGATAAAAACGGAACCCTAAAAATGACTGTTTCACTTACATTCTAATATTTAATAGCGATTCTATTATTTGAACAACACATACCGCCGATAGCATGAAATTAAAATTATTTTTATTCGTCTATTATTAGTCTTTACAGCATGTTTAGACAATGTCAACGCCCAGACTATAACAAATAACAATGCAAGGACGCTGCGAGAATCTCTTTCACGATCGTAGTCCGGGAGCGAAATATTCCATTATATTTATTCAGAAATTTTGTGAGACACGGGCACAAAATAATACAGTTGTTACTAAGGATATATTGAAATAAAGCAGTACATACATATCTTAACGTTAATATTTTTGATAAACTTAGAACTAAGTGCTGTCAAAATATTAGACTTCCTCAAATTCGTTACTAGAAAGTTGTTACAATATGGGATTAACGATGACGTACAAATTAGTGTTAGGTATATCTATATTTTAAAAGTCAAGTACGGGTGCACATCAGCTTCGTGGACCTACATCCAAGTTCCATATCAATAGGTTTATATGGCATCGTTCATTTTATAATAGCTCTTGCCGTGCGCGACCTGTATTACTATTTTATTTCACGCGTTTCATTCCACTCCGCTTGCTAATAACTCGTACTAAAGTATACGTGTCCGATTTGCAGTTGGGTGTACATCTGTAGCGACCTGGTGACGGCAAAATGTTGAATTGCAATTATGTAAAAGTGATGCAACAATAACGCGCGGCTTGTTAGTCGCTTAACATAGAGTAACCTATATATTATGGAATGGAGACGTCAGTCATTTTACCTGCTAACGACATCTAGTGTGGTATATTCAAGTCACGTCGTGTGTGTCATAATAATATGTATATGAAGTATGTACACATTTGTAAATACGTATACATATAGCCTCACTATGCAGGCGCTAGGTACCTAATGCAAGTTTGATTTTCTAACTGTGATTTACATGATAGAAAACTGGCAAATAAATAATCACATAAATCACATTTTAGCAAATCAAACTCACGGAAAATAATAAAATTAATGAAATAAAACAATGTAATATCTTTTACTCTTTTTATAAAAGTACTATATTGACATACGTCAGTACACACATATCTTAACGTTAATATTTACAAACTTAAAACTAAGCAATAATTGAAATAATATATCATTTTATCATTTCAAGTTTCATTATATTATATTTCATTCATTTCATTATATTTCCTCAAAGTTGTCACTTACAAAAAAAACACACTAAGATAACAACAAACGACAAGTGACAAACAATATGGCGGTTGGCACATTCAGTACAGAAATTTTTCAAAACAACGCTTGAGATAATATAAATAAAAAATATATTTCGGGAAGTTGAAACTTTCTTTTAAGATATTTTTTCAGTTTTTGTGTGATAGTTGTTTCATTTAACTTATAGAAATTGGTAGTAGCTATTAAATAACAATGGGCGTTACAAATATAATTTTAATTTCTGAACACACTTTATACACTAGCAGCATCTATTGGGAAATGTTCTAACTAAATGTACCGACAAAATTTCCTACAAAAAAAAATGTACTAAGTGAATAGGCCCCGTCGCTTACATACCACTGCCCTGCCAGGTCTCTTGTAGTAGTTATTTTGTTATATCGTGCACGATATATAAATGTGAAACAGTAATAAAATATTTGTGCCTCAAGTGATACTTTCATTTACTAAATACTTGTATATAACAACAATAATGATAATCACGTATAGAACACCAAATATATTGCGGTATTGCGACAGATACAAGTTTAGAACTTACGTCTAGTTCGGATTTACATACAGCTTCGCGGGCCTACATCCGGGTCCATGTTTGCGGATCTATTTCGTGTCATGTTTTCATTTCTCTCCGCCGACACACATCCCATACAAAAGGATAGGAGCATGTGTCACAGGAGGATATTATGATGCTTAGTCTATCGGCAATACACAACAGATTGGAAGAACACCCACTTCCATGCTACAAATTGCTATGTAATATAGTTCTATTCCAGTATTGATCTAACCGGAAATCGAACTTCCGGAATTCTTAGCTTGAAATGTATATGCATTAGACAGTAGATGCATCATTAATCACCCCATTTACGGGTCAGTCAAAGGAATCACTTAATTTTTAAAAGTTCTTTTCTGAACTGACCTGTTTGGGAATGAACCTGGAACTCTGGACCAAGATTGAATTTTAAAAGACAAAGATTCGATTTGCATACCTAAGTACCGTCCTACTCTCAGTCTACCTACCCGTCAATTGGGCAGTCAAAATATGAAACATTTTATATTTTGAATTTAATAATGTTGAAATTTTTTGTTATTTAAAAAATGCAAGTTAAATGCAAAATTCAGTCGAAATTTCGGCTGTCGTCTCTTGGTCTATAATAGGTCGGCGTGCCTATCTGATTACAATACAATAGCATTGTTGGTTTACTATAACGGAGTAACTGTTACCCTTGCATTTTTATTCTGCAATGCTTCCTACGCATTGGCGCCAATTTATTGACTGCTGCCGTAATCAGTATACAGGTTACAAAAATATGTGGTTAGTCATTGAATTATACGTTATACTAGAATAGTAAATAAAAACAATGATCGTGACTCCACGCGCTGTCAGAGCCTGACGCGGGAAGTAGCTGTATCTCCTCTAAGGCGTGGCTCTTCGCCGTAAGTAAAAGCGAGACAGCGCTATTGTTTCGTCGCTACGAATGAACAAGTCCAATTCAATGTGCGACAATGGACTTGGCCACGTTTTTTTGCGTATTTATGCAATGCAATATTAAATAGAGTATTATTTTTTTAATTTTTTTATTACATAATATAAAAGAATTGCACATGTGTAAAATCATTCAATATCGTCTATTTCACTGGTTCCCAAACTTATTTTGTCTACTGAGTCGAGAGCTCATGCAGTCGTTGTCTAAGATGCCTCCTAGCTAAATGAAATTACAAATCACCCCCCAGGCCTCTACACAACGCTCACATTTTTTTCTGGGTCTCTTATCGCCCCCCTTTAGGCCTGCAGCGCCCACAAGGGGGCGTTATCGCCCACTTTGGGAATGGCTGGCCTATTTAATCGTTGTAAATACAAAATTAAGTGAAATACGCTATGTTGTTCACTGCATAAGCGTCGATGTGCATGTGAGCTAGGTGCAGTTTAACATTTATGTAATTTTTTTGTTGATTTTGTACATAATTAAATATTTTAAAAAATCGACATGGTTTTGACCATACTCTCCATCATTATCTTCCCCTTATCTCTGAAATTACTAACTATTGGATCTAGCGTTTTAAATATTTCAGATAATAGCTATGGAGTTGCCGTTGTACAATACTGGTCATTTGAAATGTAATTTCAGTATGGCTGGCAATAAATTCTAAATTCAAATGAATTTTATTTGAAGAATATGGAATTTTATTTGCAAATTCAGTCATTTGTTTATTGATTAGTGTTTTGTTTTCACTACATTTGTATCTTTTTTATCAGTATGGACACGATAAAAATACGAGTAATTACGGAATACGAGTTTCGTCGCGTAGCAATGCGGCACAAACGGCTCGCAATATTAACGACGTGTACGGAGTGAACACTACAAACGAACGCACGACCTGTTATTGGTTTGAACGCTTCCGACGTGGATATTTTGATCTGAAAAATGAACCCCGGGGTCGCCCGATAACTAAAGTCAACAACGACGAATTAAAGGCGATAGTGCCAACTGACGATACTCAACTGTTTAATCGTTAACTGTTTATACATATCAACCTTCCTGTTGAATCACTCTATCATTTGATGAAAAGCGCATATAAATCCGTTGCGTAGTTTAAAAGGTCTAAGCGTACATATAGAGGGACAGACGGCGGGAAGTGACTTTGTTTTATACTTTGTATAGATACCCTGGTATACCTACTACTAAAGTCTACTTAATACAATTAAGTACAGGCTGTCCTCGTTTTTAGGTCATGTTGGGTACCAGTAATTAGATACATGAAATGAAACAACGTGAAACGAGTCATATTTTTTCATACATTTATATGTGAAAACATTGGTTAGGTTCTTGTTAGTGAAAAAGTACAAGATTTTCAAAATATCAATAACTTTTATTTATTAAGAAAATGACACGTTTAACAAATATAGCGCACAAAGATTTCTAAACACATTTGTTTTGCGCCTTTTTTTTTTTGTAAATTCTCTAAGCATTTATAGGCTATAGAAATGTTATTATTAACTCCAATGTTTCTTCCAAAGTTGGGATCATTTGCTTCAAATATTTGCGTTGCAGCTTGGATGTGATTGAAAGCTTCTATTAATTTTTTTGAAGTTAATTCAATCAATCAATCAACGAAGTTAATTAATTTTTTCGTCAATGTGACGTAAAGCGAATCATAGAGACGTTAAAACGAGAAATACCGTCAAAATGTTGACTGACGTAAACCAAAACGCCGTAAAACGAAGACTGCCTGTACATATTAATATTTTGTGCAAACAAATTGTCCATTCGTGTCTGTGAGACAGTATATTTTTGTGCAAAGAAATTCGGATTGCTATGATAGGTACATATTCTCCCGCTGTATCCCTAACCATGAAGTCAGGGAGGATAGAGTACCTAAGATCGCGGCTCTTCAAATTCCTTCTCCTCAAATCTAATTTTTCTCCTCACACACTTTTGTTTAGGTATGTGAATTATTCGAACTTTGATATTGTCATCAGCTAGAACTCTGGAGGTCTACTCTGGTTCAACGAATAACGAAATTTCGTTCGAAACTTCGAACGCTTCCTACTACAATTCTTTCATTCACAAAGTTCGTCCGAACGAAAATCATTTGACAGTTCGTTCGTTCGTTCGTAACCCTACTTTAATTCCAAATCAACGAAACGAATAATTGAGTTTGACGGATGATTTTTTGCAGAATATAACCTCAATTTGACGAAATCAAAAGACTCATCGTTTCAATTTCGTTTAGTGTTTTTGTATAGAAATTGAGAGAAATGGAAAGTACATTAGTTCTAGTCGAGGAAGCTTTGCGGGAAGAACGTTTAGAAGGCCGAAGACGGCCTTTAAGAGAATTTAAAATTAATGGCTCCTGCTACCACTCTGCACTTTCGCTCTGTAGATTTTCTTCAGCAATCTTTCATCACTCATTATTTTTAAGTGCTCGAACCATCTAAGCATTCCTTTCTTCATTTTTACAATATCACTGTCGTGCAACCCTGTACTGCGTATCTCTTCATTGCTTTTTTTTCCATAAGGGTGACACTGCAATCATTTCTAAGAGATTTTAATTCTACTGCAAATATCTTACTTTCACTCGATTTCGAAAATATCCAGACCTTTATAGATTTGTCCATATTTGGAAAACAATTGAATATATAATAATTATACATTAATTAGCACATTACAATCACTATTACAATACACAAAATCATTTAGGTATCTCTCTTATAAAATAAATTATGGCGTGTCTTTCAAGATCTCTCACTCTCCTCTCTCCCCTCTCTATACCCCGTTAGAGATACAGCATGAGAATATGTACGTTATGGAATTTCGTCTTGTCTTGTCTTTTCGTGAAAGTCGACCTCTCGCTTGTCTAAATATTCTTCTATTATTTACACAGACAACGCCACGCTTAAAAGTTAGGCGACGAAGTCAATAATGTCGCTATTAAATTGCATTTAACTAATTTGAATAACACGACGACATTCCTTCCGACAAGTTTTGACACTTCAACTATATGTTCGTTTGTCTTAAACCCACACCCGAACAAGCATAATTATAGGTGTGACAGTATGTAGGCTAATGCAGAACTGGGTCACCGTACAGAGCCGCACTTAGGAAGGGGCAAGGATTTTAGGGGGCAATGGGAGAGATCAGAGAGGTACTAGCATGGGCGAAGCTACCTAGAAGGGTGCTTGGTGGAGCCAAGCTTCCCAAAACTCAATAATTTGAGTTTTGGGAAGCTAAAAATATTCGAACTAACACACGCATTTATCAACTTACCTGAGCGGTTAGACAAGTGGCATACGCTTCGTTTCGTACATTGAAATGCTTGCTGGCGTTATTGTTCGTCAAAAGTGTCGTTTTATACGGTGTACGGTTTACACCGTACATTTGTGCTTTGCAAGCACTTTTGGGTGCGGCGCGAGTTGACCCATCAATTAACATCAGTACATGCAAATACGTCGCCCGCGCCGCGTGTGCTCACAGCATAGCATTTATATAGCATAGCAAAATAAATCACCAAAAACTTTCAGCATATCTTTTAATTTAAAACTCTTAATCATTAGCAATAAATACTTATTGTGTATACCACACATAAATTTTGGTCCTTCGAGCCGGATGACCATGACACATGACACAACATTTCACATGACTTTACGGTTCATTTGATATAAGAAAGTTAATAACGTCTGACTACCTATTTAAAATTCGTTACGCAAGATTACGTGCTATTTATAATTTCATTCTACTAGCGTTTACGACAATTGAGCCACTTGTCTCGGCTCCCTGAAAAGCTCATAATCACGTTTAGAAATCGATTAATTGCATGAATCTGAGTCGATTTCTTTGGAGACATAACAAGCTCCATTTGCCGGTTAAGCACTTGTCGATAGCGTTCATGATAGCGCTATCCTCGAATAAAATATAGAAAAGGAAGGTCCGTACTTACTACTGCTGTAATTTTTTTCAATTCAACATTTATCGAAACCAAGCTACTATTTAATGATAGTTTAAATTTTTAATGCATTTAAAAAAAATATCACCATGTAACCATTTGGAGCTGAGATTTTTTTTTTCTAAAAATTTTTGAGACTGCCCTTTATTGAACGCCTAAAATGAGACGGATTGTTGTTAAATACTTACTGTCAGATAAAAAAAATATTTTTGAGGTTTAAACAAAATGGATTATGTGCTCACCGTGCTTTTTGGACTAAGCGAACAGATATTACCACGTGTTTGCACATAGGGGGTCAACTGAGGAAGCGTGCTCGTCGCGACCCCTGCCAGCCCAGGGTGCAATTCCTCTCCTGCGGGACAACGTATGCGAAAGAGTTAGGGCGTCGCCCGAAAACGACGTACACCGATCTGTCCCCGCTGGTGTGCGAAGAGTGCAGTTCGGCGTTGGGGACCGCCAACCTCGCGGCACGAAGTGGAGGGAGGAGTGTAGAATAGCTGTGTGGAATGCGAGAGGTGGTATTGAAGAGAAGATGAATGATGTGATTCATATCATGGAAGAGAAAAGACTGAATGTGTTATGGTTGAGTGTAGGTGTTACGTTTTACTGTCCTCTCGTTTGGTTAATTGTACGAATGAGTATAGATGTGTAAATCCCAGACGACTCTGGGTGCGATTTAAGATGGGGTTGACGGAAATATTTATTTTGGCGGTGCTCCAGTGTCCTCTGTCGATTTGAGTGAACTAGAGCAGTTTTGGGATAATGTTAGAGAAGTTCTAGCGACGGTTGAAGAGAATGAGAGAATTTTTGAGTGTGGAGACATGAATGAATGAATCGGGACAGCTCGAACTCGAAAGGATTTGAAACTGTCCTAGGCAAGTATGGAGATAAGAGAATGAATGATGCTGGTAGGATTGTGTTAAGAGTGTACATGGAAAAGGATATTTTTGTAGCTAATGCCTTATTTAAGCACAAAAGGATTCATCAGTACACGTGGGTAAGGAAGGACGAAAGGAGTATGATTGATCTATTCCTGGTGGACAGCTGGCTCAAAAAGCAGGTTACGGACACGAGAACACACAGAGGAGCCGATCTGGGACGGGACTACTTTCTAGTGGTAATTAGAATAAGGGGTCTGTTTATAGCAAGGCGATGTCGAGTAGCTTCCTTAGGTAGGTCTACGATTAACTTCTTTCCTAATTCTGGAGCGGAATGATACGCAAAAGAATCATCAATATAAATAAAGCTTACAAGCAGTTAGCGTTATTTGGTGTATCTTCGAAGCCTTAGCTTCAATATCAGTGAAATTTAATTGGCACCAGCATGGAGCTATACTTAACTCAGTGGAAAAATAATTATTGAAATCGATCGACAATTGGTTTTATATTATTGAAGTTATCGGTGAATATACATAGAAAAAACATGTATGCAGACGAGCATAGAATTTTCTTCCTTTTTTTAAAGCCGGTTAATAAACAGCAACATTGGTTTTCAAATGCACATATATTTGTTACAATAAATAATTAATATATAATTAATATGTATTTAATAATTTAATAACTATTAATAATAGGTAATAATAATTTAATATTTCTTACAACACTATTAAAGCTGGTACAGATTTAATTGGTTACCGCAACGTTTAAATAAATTCTAAAACGCTTTTACCACATAATGTTTAAGGTAAATCATATAAATAACATCGCACCTTTAAAATAAAACTACCGATTCAATAAAGCAATCCCATTCAATGAAATTTATTTTTTATTTTTAATACTCCAGACAACACAGATTGTGTGACCCCAAACTAAGCAGTAAGCTTGTACTATGGGTACCACACAACGAACTCTGGGGGAGTTCCCAGTAACACCCAGACTCCAAGCCAATTTAGAAAAGTTCGTTTCCTAAATTGACCTGACCGGGGATCGAACCCGGGACCCTAGCTTGAAAAGCAGATGCATATGCCACTGCGCCAACGGGCCAGTCAAAATTGATTGAAATTGAAATTGATAAACAGTTCATTCAATTGTAAAAATATATATGAGTTTCAGCAATTACGACTTAAATGTCAGATTGATTTTCATTTACAACCAAAGAAATTGCACAATTACGCTGTTAAGGTCTCTGCCTACTAGAGCGTGCTACACAATGACCGTAATAGAAACGTGTCAGAGGCTAGGTAAGTGGCAAACGCTTCGTATATCCAATCGAAACTCTTGCTGGCGTTATTACTGCTAAAAAATGCTACTTGGTTATGCTTTATACGGAGGCTTTCATACTACTTTACATTTCGTTTGATATATAACACAGTTGATAACCTTTGACTACTAATTTAAAATTCGTTACATTGAATTCCGTAGTATTTGTCATTCTATTCTACTAGCGTTTACGACAAATGAGCCACTTGTCTAGGGCTCCAGGTCCGTAAAGTACCGTTCGGAACCCTGATGTCGATCGGATCGGATCCCAAAGCCATTCTATTCCTGTATGTGCCGTGCACGGCGTGTATCAGTACCTGCAAAATATTGTTGCCATGGAATCGCTGCCGATCCGCGGGGTTATTACCTAAAAATTTGCAGACAGCGACAGCTACGCGATCACTGCGTGACTGGTGACTAATTGTAATAAAAAATTTGTATCATGTATGACGATCGCGTATCTATTATTCTATAACCATAAAATGTACTTTTCGCGGTTGTTTTAGCGCCATTATACAAATTACATTACAAAAATTCTCGTTTTGACAGCAGATATCGCGCGATATTGGCTGTCGCATGCTGTCTGCAAGTTACGTAAAAAGCGTGCCGGTCATAGCACGCTACAGTTTCGGCCGGTGACAGAATGGTCTAGTGGGCGTTACTTGACAGTAATTTATACAAATAATCTTTCTTTGCTTGTATCCGTACGGTTACGGTCAAGGTACGGTGTTGTGGGCAGAGTCCTTATGTAATTGTACCTCGATGGAAAGGTAATGTACCTATTACCTTCAGGTGAATTCTTTATTACCAAAAATTTACCAAGGATTTGGATTTCGACATAACGTAGTGAATAAAATCAAAACACAAATTTTAATTAATTTTTTCACCTAATAATTTTAGGTCGACTCATTATAATACCTTTATATATTTTGAATTAGGTAATTGTTATTCTTAAGGTGCGAAGAGCCACCATTTTGATTCATCTGTAATACCAACAATTTCATTTTTTATTCTGCACGCGGCTTTGTCTGCGTGAATCTTCAATGAAATAGAAACAAAAATTGAAAAAGAAAAAGAAATCTTTCCAAATGCTTATGGTATTCTCTTTTTGAACTATCCCCTCCCTATTTTACACTTTTAGAGGATGACTACAAAAACGCGATTAAATTTTCCCCGTAAAGGCTGATTGTTAAATATAACAGGTCTTGGAAAAATAATATAATCAACCCCTTTCATGTGATATCCATATTCAAGTAAAAAAGTAACTTATAGCGAGGCATCGCCATATTGGATTTATGATGACCTCATACATTCTGTTTTGCCTATTGTGCTTTCAAAGGTCTGATGATATTTTGTTATGTCAGAGTCAAATCTATTCCAATTTTATTGATTTTTTAAATGTTAGAAATATATTGTCTTACCATGTAATTTAGTCGGTTATATTTAAAAGAAATGTGATAACTCAGAAACCATACGTTTATACACACAGTAGGTACCACTATATTATTGTTTATTGTATAATACGTAAAAAACGTGACAAGTTCTGAGTTATCACGTTTTTTAAGTATAACCGACTAAGTTACATGGTGCAAAGACATATTTGTAACATTTAAAAAATCAATAAAATCGGAATAGTGTTGACTCCGCTCACACAAAAAAAAGCTAAAGTTGGTAGCTCTACAATTTAGGGCATTCCTTAAATATATCTCTTAATTAACTGCTTATTTATACTTTAGGCGTCCCCTAAACAACGGTGAAAATAAAAATTATAAATAGGCATCATTAAATTGTCATAGGGGTTACCTACACAGTTTCTAGGAACTGTTGGTGAAAGCCAACAAAATGGTGGCTCAAAATAACAGCGATATTTTAAAATGTAACTTAGAATTTATACTTAAAATAACATAGGTATATAGGGATACGCAAACGATATCAATACTATACTGTCATCGATATTTTAAATACGAACAAATGTAATAGGTATGCTATGATAGTCGTATTTTTATTACTATTGTATTAAGATAGAAAAAGATTCTAAAGGACTCTAGTAACGGCACAGATACATGTTTTATGATACGAGTAAAGTACGATATCGATACTTCAGGATTCTTGCGCATCCCTATAAATGTATTATAAAATTATATTCGCATTTTAAAATTTGAACTATGAGTATGATAAGCTATTTTTGGTTTACATAATAATAATTCGATTAATTATAAAAACAACCTAACATTGTTTCTCAGATTTTAAAGTACTCACCACACTATTTACGAGTTTTTACACTCCGTTTCAAAATTTTAGAAAAAAGGAAATAAAAGGTTTTTTTTTAATTTGTGAAATATTACCATAATCTCCAAATACTGAAGTGTTTACGCCACATTTCATTTTTGGCATTTCCTAAAAATCCTGTCAATAAAGATGAGTGCCTACCTAAAACTGAATAGCTAAAAGAGAGTAAAAATCTCATTATTTAACCGCCTACAGAACGAAAAGAACTTAAGAGGAAGGGAGTGAGGTGGGATCAGTTAAATATTAAAAAAGGATTTTATATTTTTTTTTAATCCAAATGGAGCGTTATATAGACGGCGTCGTCCATCTGTTCGTGTTATTATGGCGTCGTATTTCTTGATCAGATGATTCAATTCACATACTATTTGAAAGCTGCCATTTTCGAGAATGTTCTTAGCTATGTTTGATAGAGTCTAGCCATCCTCGGAATCATTGTGGCTCTGAACCGCGTAAAAGGATCTTGGGTACTATCAGCCTTTAAAATTTTGTACGGTTGCTTATTTTTATCTCGGGACTTTTACATATTTAATTTTATGTCATTTAGTGGACGGGAGGAGGTAGACCTAATTAAAGCATAAGTTTAGTTGAGGAACACAACTACGAAAAAATATTAGAAATCTAATCAAAAATATGAGAGCTATGTACGCTTTTAAACTGAAATAATGGCTGTTCGCGCTATTACTAGTTCCGTCCCTGTCGCTCCTAGCGCTTAGCAACGGCACTGCCAGTTTGTGACGTCATAGTTTTATAACGCCATCTCGCTCTATTTTATACGCTTTGTCCTCGCTACTGAAGGTTACTATATTCTCATCTCAATCAATTTCAAGATTTTTCGGAATTGTATTGAATGGTTTTATTATTTTAATACCATGTAGTATAAAATGTACTATTTAAGTCAACTAGACTACGGGGTTAATTCCCTAAGCCTTATTTTTCGTTAGTGAGTACTTTAATAACAAATATCTATAAAATCTTTATATTCTTAAGCTCTGCAATACTAGTTTTGGTGAACATTTTACCCTCAATAAATTCCCTAAAGAGTTTTTAAAATTCAATAAAAATGTAGACTAGAATCTATAAATAACAAAGGACGACTGTCTACTGTCTATACTCTATACTATGCTAGCGTTTGATATAAAAACAACAGTTTGATATAAAACTAACAAAAACAATTAAAGAGATAACGCACACTGATTGGAAAAGCATACTACAAATTTAGCGATTTTATTGAAGAAAAAACTATAGTCTGGACCAAATCCCTCTCTGCACATGCGTTTAATAAATATCTTTCTTTTTTGCTTGCTTTCTAAATATTATATTTTAAACAACGTTGCAGAATGATGTTGAAAAAATTATACCTGACTGAGGTTTTTGTCGGTTACAGGTTTTCTTTTCGAATCGAACTTAACTAGGTTTAAAAATACCCTGCAATTGGGTTTACTTGAATAAATTATTTGATTTTGACTTTGAACTTTTACTTAGAGAATCTTTATTAAAAATGATTGTGCAAAATAATGTTACATCATCCGATATTGATTGCCTTTGGTAAATTACACATTTGAACCATGTATATTTTCAAACATGGGATTAGGTAAGTATTCAAATCTATACACTAAACTAACGTATTTATAAGAATTGTGTAGGCCTAAATTAAGTTACTATGGTGCCATACAAAAACTGAGTAATTAGGTGTCTACCACCGAAACTCACATACAGACAGATAGACGGATGACCAGAAAATTAACAGTTGATTTCGTAGTACATTCGGGGATCAAATTTAAACTTGGAAATTAAATATAAATTAGACTGTAGTATAGCGATAGTGTTATTATACTTAATAAGTTAAAAAATAACACATTAAGTTTATAGCATTAAGTTTAATATTAGCGGGCTAACAAAATGAACATTACCTTAATTTCCAAACAAATATCTTAAATTTTCTCAAATTATAGACATTCCTTAATATTGGCTCCTCGTTCTATGTATCGTTCTTGCCCGTTGCGTTTTTTGCCTACACACTTTAATGACAATAGTTTTTGCAAGTTTTAGCAGATTGTGTAATTAATAAGCCTTAATTGGACTTCAATTTATATACTTTAACTTTGAGGGCTTGTAACATAAATTTTTGATTTCAAATTACCGAGAAATGAAAGCTTCAAGATCTTAAATTAATAGGCCTGTTTCTACTATCGTTATTTATATTATAACAATGAAACATCACCCGTTGCTTGTTTTTCTTTCAATAAGAACTTCTGCACCAGTCGACCTCCTGTACGCGTTGGAGGCCGCGAATAAAAAGTGTTTCTTTTATATTTATCGTACACTGTATAGTTCAACCAGTGAACAGTCGTCCCTAAATATTTAAGCACCGACACATTTACACACACAGACAACAATTTACATACAACTTATAAATAATTTTATAAATAATAAATTATATTTGTTTGTAATTGGAATTACAAATGAAGCTGATACTTTTAAATCGTTTCTCTATAAATGGTTATTAAATTTTTTTTATAATGAATATATTTACAAAAATGGCTGTAATTGCAGGGACGTATTATATTCATCTTGGCACGTTTTTGAAATGTATTGTAATTAATTTATTTATATTTAATATGACTCTAAAAGACATTTAAAATATTATGGCAACTTGTGAAATATATATGTAATTACAATTCGTTAGTTGAATTCTTCGGTTAACCATATCTACAGATACAACTGAGTTCATCATTACTTCAACTAATACACCAGAGCTCGAGTAATTTAGTATAGTGATTACAATTCAATTACACAATAACTAAATAAACGTAACAGAAAATATTAAATTTATTTAAAATTTAAAATATAAAAATAATAAAATATAAGAAATACCATATAATATGTTTATAACGAGAACGTATTGTACAGTTATTACTACTTTGTTATTTCCTTTTAAGTTCATAAGGTAATAATTAAGGTACTTATTTGTTTTACTAATTAGTATTGAGTTAGCAATTGCTAATTACAATGAATAAAAATAAAACGTAAGAAAACATTAGTTACATTGTAAAAGAGATTCTGTTGCATAATTTTTTGCATTTGTTAGAAAGAAACAATTTAATGAAATAAATTCTGTTTATTACTTTACGCGTGGATGTAAAACCTAATAAATCAATCATTCATACTTGTAATAAATTATTCATGAGCTAGCAATTGCTAATTACAATGAATTAGCTAACTAATAGTTAACTAGTTGAACAAGCGAATTGTAATTGCAAGGTCGATTTAACGTAGTAAGTAGTATACTATGTTGAAGTATGGTTTTAGCCAAATGAAAAATACTCTTACATTTCGGCTTTTCCTATTAAAATTTGGTTACATTTAATATTTTTAATGATTGGTAAATGTTATGTAACTAAATATGTTTCATAATCTTTTTAAATCTACTTATAGTATATTTATACAACAATTTAAAAATATTCGCAATTTTAAATTTAAAATACATTAAGGATTTCAAAATCAGGAATATTTGCAAGGGAAATATGCAAAGAAAAATTGCGTTTTCTTTCTAAAATTTTATACAATAAATAACAATTATACAATTAATATTATGAAGTCTGTACTATAATTAATATACTCTTGCAAAATGGACGTTAGTTTCTTGGTACGATTCTCTATGATAAAGCATAATATTTGTATATTTTTATGAAGCGTCAAAAGCGTTTTTCTCTAAAATCTAATGTAAAATTCTTACTCGTTGGACTTCAGTAATGGCAGGCTTTTGTTACAATATTTACTAATTGATGAATTTATTTATGTATAACATTAAATTTCATACACTTCCGTGCAAAAAAATCAGCATACATTGCAATTTTTTGACCCAAAAATCAAACAAATAAGAATTTTGTGCTTCGATTTCTTATGTTCGCAGTGTTTATAACTAGTACCTTTGCATACATTGTAACACGTAGAAATTATTATGTCATATGTACATAAATAGTAAAATAAAATAATTTTTAGAGATCATTTCGTAAAATGCGTATGCGAGGTTTTTTTGGAATTCGTAAGAAAATACTGGTTGTTTTAAAAAAAATGGAAGATATAGTTTCTAAGCTTAATGAGGCATTGACATAAGGCTTTCAGCTAATGAGGCAAGAAACTGGTAGACTCGTAG
Organism: Zeuzera pyrina; assembly: GCA_907165235.1. Taxonomy (NCBI): domain Eukaryota; kingdom Metazoa; phylum Arthropoda; class Insecta; order Lepidoptera; family Cossidae; genus Zeuzera; species Zeuzera pyrina. Next base: position 8,150,719 of record OU015645.1, read on the forward strand.
ACTATTCTCCTTCTACGGATAAGCTACACAGATAAAAATGTATTCTTATTTAAACAGATTCGATTTCGAATATTAGATATGTGATGGCAACTCGTGTTGTATATTTGTCTTTATCACTCAACGACATTAGTGATCTTGTTTGACAGAGAGGTCGTAGATATAAGAATAGTCATTTACTATATTTATATTTAAGTTCAGAAACCTTTCTTGCGATGATATTCTAGTAAATATAAGTATCTAAATTTCGATTTTATAAAATCGACATATATGAAACAGGTATATAAATTCTTTTTATAATTCTTACATATACACGATGAGTAGGTACATTATTTAAAATTAAGAAAATTCTGCTTTTCATGCATCGTACTAATTGTCTTTGAAAAAAACTAATCTAAATTGTTCTCATCTATGGTATGGTATCATCTATGGCAACTTCAAGTATTCTCTATCTCATTCTGGCACATCGTTTTTCGTAATGGGGCAAGAGGATGGAAGACTTAGCAGTGCATGAAGAGTTTGAAAAAGCCTCTCCCTTTCTCTGGAGCCGGTCCCATCAGCATCGGGACTTGATTCTTGTGTGTTATTGTTATCTGTGACATGGAAAAACATTTTTCTAAATAAATTATATGCAATTTTCACCGACCTGCCAGTTACTGCAGTGTTTATCTCAATGTTGTTATTATTTTTTTTGTAAAAGAAGGGGCAAACGAGGAAGTGAGTCACCTGATGGAAAATAATCACCGCCGCCCATAGACACTCGCAATGCCCAGGGAGTTTTTTTTTTGGTTTCTGAGAGGCAAAATGAAATCCCCACGAACATCCAGCCGGACTCTACGCCGACTGGGTAGTGTCGGACTTGAACCGACTAAACAAAACCCCTCTTTGCTGTTAACCCTAGTGACTTTTACAGCGTCACAGGTCGCGTCGGGACGAGCGCTAAAGGCGCCCTGCCAGATGGTCGACCGCCTGAGGCCGTCTCCATACGAGGTATTCGAGGTATTTAACATAATTATGAAAATACTACTAGATTATTTTTTTACCACAGACGACTGTCCCGTTCATTACGGCGTGACTCTATTTTCCTCAAGAACATAAGTACTCAAAAATATAGATAGTCGAATATATTTCTTCACTTTATTAGTTAATAGCTAAATACTGTGCTAAAGAAAATCGAGATCGACATCCTGAAGAAAATACTGGTCTATTGCACTAGAAGTATTGCTAGAACAGCCATACTCAACCTTTATTGTCTCGGGCCATGTATTTGTAATTATTATTTCAAGTGGGCCACATCATTACAATTAAAATAGCTGTAAAAAAAGTAAATGAGCTTTAGTAATATTTGTGAAACAAAAAATAACGAGATCATTAAAATTCTGTGTATTTTTTAATATTTTTTTCATACCTACTTCAATATTGACTACGACCTTTCAGAAAGATATTACGTTATTGCGAATAATGTACGGAATATGCCTGTATGCCTTTGCCTTCATAAGTTTCAACTTACCGACCAATTCAATAAAGCTCGACGGACCACTTGCGGCCCGCGGGCATCAGGTTCAGTATGGCTGTATTTGAGATTACTAAAGTTTAATTACCTTACAAGGCGGTTGCATCCACGGCTCACCATCTATCTGCATGGGGAAAGTGCGTTTTGTTGTTATAGTCACAGAACTGCATTGAGCCAGACGTCTGCCGGATGCTCGCAAACCTGGATCAAAACGCGATAAGTTGAAAAATAATAAACAAAATTAATATTAACGCCATCTCTCGAGTACACAGAGCACACTATTGTTAAATTTGAATACTAGATGTCACTGCGAAAAAACGCCTTAAGCTGCAGGGAAAATGTTTTAGATCAACTGCATATTGCATTAAATATCAAATATTGTTGATTACATAACTTTACCAATTACCTGTTCTTACTTGACCCATGTGAAGGCAGTTTTCTAAACCAATAACTTCTATAAGCTTGTCGCCTATATCTGCAACAAGTAAATTACATTTTTTTGCAATAACATTAATTAGCTTAATTAAGGTTAATATTTACTATTGGAAATATATCAATTATTCCATATCGATAATGAATGGAGCTCATATGCCCGATTTCACTAAAGTTTCCTTGTACTTAGCGACCCCTAAAAAAGGATAGGGAACCGCTAACGATGATTTTGCCTTTCACGAAACATTAGGAGCCCCTATATAAGTAGTTAAAAGATCGATTTTCGAATCCGTAACACTATGTGATAGTTTTGTGTGTTAGTATTTGACAATATGAAGAATAATTTATTAAATTGTATAAAAACTTAGAAGTAAACAATATATAGATCTGTTTTATCGATAAACTTTTGGAAACGAATAGTTACTATGGGAAACAATACAACATCACAACTATGTCTGACATTACAAGGGGACCGTTGGTTTGGTGAAAACGCATGTTATCTAAGAACCAAGGACATAACATCATTAAAAGCAGGAATACTTTATTAACGTGCATTTAAAAGCACTTTAAAACTCGTAAAAAACAGTAAATATTATAGATAGCCCATAAAAATAAAATGCTTTATTATGCAATATAACCAGTTTATTTAAAAATACAATGACGTTTCAAAGTAATTAGAGGCTGTAAGAAGCTTAAACTATAAAATAATAGTTTGGAAGTACTATTAAAACAGTTTTTTGCACATACTAGTGGATTAAAGTTACCTTGTTGTGCGTTAGGAAAACGGCCCCGTCTGTGGGCACCGCTTGCTCCCCATAGATTGGAGCCTCCATGTGCGTAGGGGATGTTTAACAATGCAACGCCTTGCAGTGCTGGACCTTTATTCAGTTCCAATGAAGAACCGTCACACTGGAAATAAATGAACCTAACATGAATAAGGAGGTTACATATGTGGATCGTGTGTCGGGAAAACTGGCATGTACAAATTACCACTAGACAGGCTCTACGAAGCCAATGACAGCTAATTTGGTTTGCCAATTTGAAGCGCCACTTGCGAAATGTCAAGTTTTCGAGAACTAATTTTGAAATGGCTATGAACTAATTTTGACGTACACTGCATATGGCTATTTTAGTTCCATGTACTCACGTATATGTCGCCATATGTCGACAGCGCCAAAATGGCGTACATCAAATAGGCACAAATACAACTTGACAACCGCCAGCCAGTATGGTAATATATACAATTATACATGTCAGTGGTCAGAAACAATCTCAGACCTTCGATCACAAATAAAAAACTAGATACACAATCAACGCTCCAAAAATGTCCCAACAAAATGTACACTCGAATGAGTATTTGAATGCACTTTTGTTTTAATAGTATTCGAAAATGCTAACAGCGAACATGTCAAAGTGCTCCTTAAAAAATTGCAAAAATAACACATCTAGAACGTTAAAAAAAGACGCGTGTCCTTATTTTCGGTTAATAAATAATTAATATTATTTACGTGTTCATTATTTCATTATAGTAATAACGTTACATAGCACTTTTTTATTAAATTCGTAATCACATTTTTAAATATTGCCTGACAATATATGTCTTATCCTTGTCACTTTCACGTAACAAATCAAAATGACATACATAGCAACGCAAATAGATTATTTGAATTATACTTTATGCACGAGACGTAAAATTTCATTTTAAATATTTTATTTGACTAACTTCGTTTCAATGTCATGCAAGAGTTGTTTACGAGCATTTATAACCTTATGGATTGACAGTAAGGTCTACTTCAGATTAACACAATATTGCCGAGAGTACTTTACGATATTAAAAATATAAACGTCAATTCGGACAATAATTTGTTTAAATTTTATAGGAGATTGTGAAAGTTCTTTATTTGTGATCGAAGTCTCGGACCAATAAAAAGATCCGATGATACGATAGTAGGTATCTATGCATATTCTGTGGTCGGAAGTTATGTTAAAGTACTCAATGGTCGGAACCACACAACAGGCGTATTCGGCCTTGGTTCGGTTGAATTCAAACCTTAGTGTCCTTTCTAAGACACTCAGAATGTCTTGTCCTGGCAGAGAATTTTTAAGTAACGGATGAATTCTTAGCCAGCAAGAATCTTCGAATTTAAGTCTTCTTAGTCTGAGTTCGGCCGAACACGTCCAATAGAACTTACCTTGAAATACCAAATGTATGGTAACGTATTTATTCTTTTATTGTAACCAATATCGCCAAAGAACGCGTACTTTATCAGTCAACAATAGTGAGACAAAACTCATACGCGAAAGGTTTAAGGTCATTCTCAATGGATTCAAAGAATATAGTTAGTAGTGCAGGTATCCAGTAGGTATATATGATCCTAAAATTCTTGGTGGACATAGAACATGGTTGAAGGTCTAAGTTGGATGTTCATGTTTCCATCGTCGGGAGAAAAATTACTCTGTAGTAGGGAGATATTATAAGGTACTCTATGATTGGGCCCGTATAAGTCCAAACATAGTGCATGCGGACCTGTATAGGTCCACGGAGGCGGAGCCTGGATGGAGGTCTGAACTGGACGTACAATCAGAGCCCTATCCTTTAAGATAACAGTACAATTAGAATTATTATAAATTTAACTGTAGAAGCAAACGTTAATGCTGTAATGTAAACCTATTGGGTTGGGGAATAAGTTCGTAGCGTTTTTATATTTTCTTTTGTTTTACATACTAGTGGATTGTACATAGCCCAGCTACACCGCGTGAAAGAGACTATTCGACTGAAAAGACCCCATCGACAAGGCCAAACCATACTCCTTCACGACAACGCCAGGCCCCATGTTGCACAAGTCGTCAAAGCCGCACTCCAAGAGCTCGAATGGGAGGTCCTTCAGCATCTGCCGTATTCTCCGGACCTTGCACCGACGGATAACCATCTTTTCCGCTCCCTGTTGAACCATATGAGGGGCGTTACCTTCGCCAATGAAGAGGACCTTAAAAACTGGCTCAACAACTTCTTCGATAACAGACCAGGCGATTATTGGCGTAACGGCATCGACAAATTGTTTGAGAGGTGGGAGGAGGTCGTTAAAAGCAACGGCGAATACATAATTGATTAATTTATTGTTATAATTATTGATTTTTGTTTAAATAAAAGTCTGATAAAAACGCTACGAACTCATTCCCCAACCTAATATATTAATATTATAAACAGAGAGAGCGGACCTCGTAGGTTTGTTTATATGTGGAAGGTAATCTCCGGAACCAATGCCGATGTTAGAAAAATTCTTTCATTATTTGAAAAATATATTATTTCACATGAACATAGGCTATATATTATGTATTCAACCCGGGCGAAGCCGAGAGTTATTAATCAAATCGTTGGAAGTTCGATAAACCCAGTGTGTATGTCTTTAATGTGATTTCAACAGTATTACGTCAGCCATCCATATTTTTTCTACACCAAGCGGGTATCCGTCCTCTCTCCCTCCTATATAGCTTGCCATGTAGATACTCACCACTATGTCCATGTTCTCGTGCAAATTTTTACAACTGGCAGCAAACTGCTCGGACGTAGCAAATTCAAAGTACCATAATTTGTTTTTCATCCTCGAACTGAATTTGTCTGGGTTTCGTTCCCTTTCCGTGTGGAATTTTACGCAGATAGCCGCGTCCTAGAAATATAATATTTGATTTTACCTTTAGTTAAACGTTTTGCAACCAAAATCAATAGTAGATTGTATAACAAGGGAGCAAAATTATTCATGGAGTAAAAACGGTCCAGTGGTCGGGCATTTAGTTTCCGAGATATACGAAGCTTTGTAAAGTTGGGTGAAAAAATGGCCTTTCGCGATTTTAATTGATTATTATTAATTAATGCTCAATTATTTACAAGTTCATAATATAGTGAATGACTTTATATGATATTTCTAAGTAGAAACAAACAAGTAAAAAGTGTATTTTTTGTCAATCAAACTTTGAAAATGCTTTTTCTCAAAACAAGCTTTTACAGTTTCAACTTTAAATGTCTGATAAAAAAAATATCAGTTTTTGAATATTTTTTTAAACCTTATTATCAATTAACTATTCTAAATTCCGAATCTAGTCTTAATTCAATACCCCACTACTGGACCTTTTTTGCTTGGACGCCCACATATCTCCACGATGAAGTGCGAAGTGAATTCAGAGCGAAGCGAAGGACTTCAGAGAAAGCAAACATAATATATGTCTATAATATTATAGGTATTACAGGTTTATCATCGACATGAATCACTCGATTAATATTTAGTAGTAGTTATTATGTATAATAATGAGTATATTAAGATGTTACTTACAACGCCGATAGAAAAATAGTTGTTGATGATATTGTAAGGGACGCAGGTGGGATGCGGCGCATGGTCCGGCAATTGGGGTTGCTCGCACTAAAAATGAAACATTAATTATAATAATATATAATATAATATATAATAATACTCCAGACAATTACACAGATTGTGTAACCCCAAACTAAGCAGCAAGCTTGTACTATGGGTACCACACAACAAATTCTGGGGGAGTTCCCAGTAACACCTAGACTCCAAGCCAATTTAGAAAAGTTCGTTTCCTAAATTGGCCTGACCGGGGATCGAACCCGGGACCCTAGCTTGGAAAGCAGATGCATATGCCACTGCGCCAACGGGCCAGTCAAATTCGTCATGACAGTCATGATTCGTTCAATATCATTTTCGCAGATCGATTTGCAAAAATCATAACCGGAATAATGAAGTCAAAATGTTCAACGCATATATTTTGTACACAAATCAGGTTGTATGAAGCCAGTCCTAGTGGCTAAAAATACATCTGATTAATCATCAGTTTACCATTGTGTCTAAAATGTTAAATAGTTGTTCATTTTCCATCAACAAAAATAACATAATTGGCCTTCCGGTTTCAGGACGCCACAAAATATTATTAATTAATTAAATATACTTATTTTTTCATTCGGGCTCACTATGTAACCAAACAACAAAGTAAGAAAAATGTCGTAAAATTTTCACAATCCGCTAGTTCAACATAATACTCTTTATTATCATTGATTTGCTGCTATACAGGATTAATTTAAAAATACTAATAACCTCTAAGTGCAAAATTCCTGTCATAATACCTAACAACTTTTGTTCTACGACTTTTTTCAAAACTCAATACGTTAATCAAAAAATATTTGTTAAGTTTTGTTGTACTGTCTGAAACGTAATTACTCTGTACGCGTTTCCAATGGTGCAGCGCAAGCGCACCGGGCCGCAGCCACAGTACAAGTAAGCATACAGTATTCTATCTTCATACAAACGCTCCCAAACGACGCGCTCGAAATCTCGGCATTTCTTGGTATACGACAGTCGCGAGCATAGATGTCGCGAGTGCGCCGCGGTTGTCTTCGGACGGTATGAGACGCTCCCGCGCATATGCTGACTAAATATTATGTCAATCGAGTTTACTAGCATAATATTCAGTGTATGGATGTTTGAATACATCTATATCGAAACCGGAAATATTTCTCTGTTGCTAATTTGTAGGAAATATATTATCATAATGATGTAGTTAATTTATTGCTGATTTTTAATTATACTGCACACAAAATGCATTTTTTTTGTCCATTTCCACCATACTAACTCACAAACTTTTGAAACTAGATATAAAATACTAGTAAAATTATATAAATAAAAACGTATTAAATTTGCAATAATATAAAATGAAAAGATAATATGACAATTTAATATAGTACCTATTATCAAATGCGTAATCCAAGAAAAACATTCAGTCCAAGTCAGTAGCCCTATTGCGTATTTACGTACCAAACGACCGTAGGTAATTATCTTAAGGACACTGACGAGATAGAATACTGCATGCTTATTTGTACTGTGCCTCAGCGGTCTCAGCGCCGCGCTGTGCGTGTGCCGCTTTAGCGACTGGGTAGAGTAGGTGCCATTTTCAGAAACATTTAATGTATTTTTATTTTTGTATGACAGAAAAAACTTATGAATTTTTGAAAGTTGTAAAACAAAAGTAATTGTGGATAAAGTTTAGTAAAAAATACTAAGAGGTTATTGGTATTTTTAAATTAATCCTGTATATGTGAAACTAAGAAATACTCATAAAAACACTAAAAGTTAGCCAATAAGTTTTATTTTTTAAATCGACCGAAATCGTAATGTTGCCTGCGTTCTTAGGTCAAAGAGTCAGTTTTTCCATATATGTTAGTGACTCAATGTATTCGAATATGTGAGTGATAATGATAGTAGACTTACGTTACTTTCATTATCTAAAATATTAAATTGCTCATTTGTTTGAATCAAGCCTCGCTTCCTATCTGTTATGGAGGCCTGGGCATACGCAAAATCTCGAGTGTGTCACTGCCTGCTTTTCTTTCGTCAGCCTACAGCACGGAAAATCTTTTCCTATCTGGTATTCGCCCTTCCTTAGGATCGGTTAAGGTGCCGTGCTTGACTGATGCTCGAAATGCTTGGTTAAGTGTTTGTCCGAATACTAATCTGCCTACCTCGACCTTTTCTCAGAAACACTGGGATGAGCCTCTATGCAAAAATGTTCATTTACAACTTTTAGATTCTTGTAGTACCGAAAAAGATCGGTCTCGCCTCCTGGCTGTTTCTGAGAAGGAGTCAGGACACTGGTTGAAGGTAATAATTTCAAAAAACTTAGGAACCTTAATTGACAATACCACGCTTTCTCTCATAGTATCCCTTCGTCTAGGGGCCAAAACTAACCTTCCTCATCGTTGCCGCTGTGGTGATCTCGTCGATGTACTAGGTCACCATGGTTTATCCTGTTTACGTAGTGCGGGCCGTATTTTACGACATGCTGCCTCGAATGACGTCATTCGGCGGGCTCTTATCGCCGCTGGCGTTCCTGCAGTCTTAGAGCCTGTAGGTATTGCGCGCAGCGACGGCAGGAGACCGGATGGTTTGACGCACATTCCTTGGAAACTTGGAAGATCGCTGGTGTGGGATGCCACTTGTGTCGATACACTTGCTGTTTCCCATGTACCAGCGACTTCCAAGTTAGCAGGTGTCGCCGCCAGTACTGCCGAGAGCTTGAAGCGGCGTAAGTATGCGACTCTCTCTGAGAGTTTCATATTTACGCCCTTTGCAGTCGAAACTTTGGGTCCCTGGGGTCCCGAAGCCCATCGACTGGTTTCTGATATTTGTAAGAGACTGGTCGAGGCTTCGGGAGACCGCCGGGCCGGCAGCTTATTCCGCCAACGAATCAGTTTGGCTATTCAAAGAGGCAATGCTGCCAGTCTGCTGGGTACCTTGAGCAATGACAGCTTTCTAAGCGGCAACTTTGAGGAAGTTTATTATTTAAGATAATGTGTAGTTTTAAGTTTGTAAATATTACCATATGTATGTACTTTTTGTTAATGTTAAATAGACTTACGTTAATCATTGTTGTAATATGTAAGGTAAGTGATTTTAAAATACAGATATTGATAACAGTACATTTTCACAGACTCAATTACGATGAAAATAACACGAGGCGAAAGATGGAAAACTGGACGGGAACTTGATACATTCTCTTAGATTGATCAGGTGCATGTGTATACAATGTATGTCCATGTTGCTATTAATTACTACCTAACTATTATTAATTACTAACTAACTACAACTAATTGCTATTACTAAATACTACTACTAATTACTATCTATTAATTACAATACTAACAACAATTACTAAGTCATTCAATAGGCTAAATGAGTGCTCTGGAATCTAATATACTTTTTACATTGTATTAAAATAATTAAACATTTTGAATACAAATGTGAAAAAACTACTTGAAATTGAAAGACAGAAATTGAGTTATTCGGTTTTGAATGTCATTGGTGGGAAGAAAGTGGGGATGAGGTAGAGATAGATATTGTTACATAGCTGTGACGTCACAATAACGCCGAGATATTGCGCAGTGCTAGGAGTGTCAGGTATGGAACTTATCCCTACCATCCACTACAAAAGTTTAAAAGTGAATAACTTTTGCATTTTTCATTGTATTTTGAATATTATTTCACAGTTTTATTAATGATAACTGAATCTGAACCTATATTAAAATATAGGTTGTTAATAACCTTATTAAAATAAGACTGGCCCGTTGGCGCAGTGGCATATAATAATATAATAATAATAATTAATACTCCAGACAATTACACAGATTGTGTGACCCCAAAGTAAGCAGTAAGCTTGTACTATGGGTACCACACAACCACACTCTTCTAAATTGGCTTGGAGTCTGGGTGTTACTGAGAACTCCCCCAGAGTTCATTATGTGGTACCCATAGTACAAGCTTACTGCTTAGTTTGGGGTCACAAAATCTGTGTAATTGTCTGGAGTATTATTATTATAATTATTGAAATAATGTTATAAGTAAAAAATTGACATCTACCCTATTGCGAACCAAAAACTTTCCATATCCAGTTACGTCGTAAACGTCGTAGTGGCCATATTTATTTAGTGGGCACAAATGAAAAAGAAAATAAGTATAATAGTAAGGACTAATTCATAAATATCGTATAATATGTATACGCCGAGCCACAACATCGAACCAGCCTATAATGAAAGTTTGCGTCTGACCTCCGTGGGCACATTCTCGACGTGTATCTGCCAGCGGTCCATCATGACGGTGCTGGCGCGCGCGATCTTGTCCAGGATCTTGTGTATGGACTCGCCCTCGTAGCCGCCGCCCCAGCGCAGGCAGCGCGCCAGGTCGTTGCCGGTGCCCAGCGGTATCACGCCCACAGCTGGCTGCGTCTCCATTGGTACCTTATCTGGAAGTGTAGTACTGATTTACATATTACCTAGGCGAAAGTGTGCAAGGAGAATAATGAGTCTTCAGGAGGCAAAAGAATTTCGTAAAAATGCGATTGCTATGCTATGCTTGACACTCCGTCCTCTCTGACTACCCTGTTAGGGATGTGGCGTGAGTCTGCGTGAGGTACATTTGTATGTATTTATTTCTCTATCAAATTATACTTTAAGTAGACTGTAAATATCACAATACGAAACAAGAAAATGGTAAAAATATGTAATTACAGTATGAAGCAGTAAGATTTATTTAGAAAGTATAATTATTTTTAACTTATAACTAGGGCCCGTGATTTCGCCCACGTGATGCCAATTAACCTATGTTTAAGAAGCATTCGTACTGTCGAAATCGGTTCAGTAATCCCGGATAATTTACTCTCAATATTCTTCTATTCGTCACATTCATATAATCATGCCTTTGTCATCCAAAGATTCATTTATACCATTTATACCACCATCCCCAAGTAATACGTTCATCCATCCATAAGTATGCATCAGTACTTCATTCATCAGTGAGCTATCGTCCATCGATTTATCCGTTTACCTATTTAAACCAAATCGTGAACAATCGTTGGTCGTTCATTATTATTCTCGTAAACAGACTCACCCATAGTCTCCAAGACCCAGCCTACTGTACCATCACCGCCACAGCATATGACTCTGTAGTTTTTTACGTCTTTGAACATTTGCAACCCTAAAAACAAAATAGGTTTTTGACAAAATACTATAAATCGAAGTGTAAGATAGTCTGCGAGAACTATTTGTATTTGTGTCAGCGATCATCAGATAAAAGTATAAAAACAATTTGTAATAAAAAATAAAACGAGTCAATATAATTATAAAATAGAGGTTAACGTTTCTAGTTTCATTTGTTTTAGTGCAGTAATAATAACTTTTTAAAAATCTTGTTATTGTATAGAATGTTGTACATATCCAGAAGAAACAGATTCGTATGACGAAATAACTGTACCTTGCATTGGACCTCCTTTCGCGATATCGTGAACTTGCCTAGGATTTAATATGTACTGAAGTTTTCTCAATACCCTGGATCCTTGTCTCCCCCCAGATTTAGGATTGATAAATACTAATAATGGACACGATCCGTCAGGGGGAGAGATTTGAAAGGAGATAGGCGGCGCTCTGTGCTCCCTCCTCTCTTTCTCTTCTTTAGTATCTTCTGTCGTTGCTGCGATTGAGATAGGTAGAGATATCGAAGTGGGGAGAGTTTGCTGTAAGAAATTGTTTATTTAGTAATGTACCTGTTGATACCTAAAAAAAATCATATATATTTAATAATTAAGTATATGTAGATCTGTAAATTATTTTGTGGCATACATTTTCGGCCGCGTACAAAATTCAATCCCGTTGTCAAGTAAGGGCCCACTGAAATGATCGCAGATTCGAAATATATCGGTCTTTTAGCCCGTTCCAGAGAAAAGCTACGGTGTTTCTTGCCTGTCGTAATAGGCGACTATTGGAGTCGCGGCCGATCAGAGTAAGGCTCTAGTCATCCACACATGCGACCCCGAGGTGGAAGCCAGTGCGTGTGGTTCGCTCTGTCGTCGTTGTGTTCGCACTGTGAGAATGCGAGGGGCTTCTGTCAGTACCTCCTTGAGAAGAGCTTTGGAACAGCGCGAGAAGAACTCCAGCGCGTTCCCCAGAACAGGGGTCGGCAAACTTTTAAGCCGGAAGAGCCAACCGAAATAAAATATCTAATTCATGAATTTGAAAGAGTCACGAGTTTTTATTTCTGCCTCCTGTGCTGCGTATCTCTCCTCTTTAGCTTTTAATTTTTGTTAGGGAAACTTGGAGAGCCGCAATCATCTCTTGAAAGAGCCGCATGCGGCTCGCGAGTCGCGATTTGCTGACCCTAGAAGATTCCCGAGCTCGATGACAGTGCGCCGAGGATGATTACCGTAGCAGCAGTTGTGAGTAAAAAGCCCCACATTTAGTTTCACCCCTGGGGTGTCGAGAACCTGTATTCAGGTTTGCGTTACAAAAAAAGTGTCGAAATACATTGTAGCGACAAGTTTATTAGAATGATAATGACCGTTTGGCAATCAGAATATACAATCAGAATTTAAAAATTAGTATTTAGAAAATTATTAGAGACTTAATGTCAGTCACTTTTTTGAGAGTTTATTTTGACAGACTATATTTAATGCTGTCTGTGAATACTAATCTATACTATACTATAGTATAGTAGTATAGTATACTTATAGATCTAAAATTTAAAATGTTATGTTGGTTTGTGTACACTTCAATAACTCGAAAAGTTCTGCACTGATTGAGCTCAAATTTTGACAAAATATACAATCCGCTTCAAGGAAGGTTTTTGCGCTATGTAGATGGCGCTGTAGTAGATTACCGCGTGTGGAACCGCGAGACGCAGCTAGTAACCTTGTATAATGTGTATACCACACACATATAATTATATACAAGGTTATTTTGGAAAGATAGGTAAATACGAAAGGGCATTAAAGTACCCGTGACAACGGAAAACTTGCGTTCTACAACATCGCCAAAAGTCAATAGTTCTAGAGTAAAACCTCGAAGTAAAAAAAAATTAAGGTGAGGCAACCCTATTATTAGTCGCTAGCAAACCTTTGGAATATAGAGCATAATAACAGGGTGGTATGTTTTTTATTTTTAAATGAATGTTTTTTTTTTGTATGGAAAACAAAATAAACATCTCCCGTAATGATTACATCTGCAATATTACAGTCAACACTGACACGTCGAAACCCCGGATTTATACCCCCTTTAAAATTAACCTTGTATATATCACTATAACTTTAGAATATCATTTAGGTTTACTTAGAAATAAAAGTCGAAGTCTCCAGTAAATGCAAAGCTATTCCATATTTACTTGATCGTGTTGGGGTCTGTGAGGTAGTGACCGTTGCCTGTCCAATACCAGCGGCCTTATCGCCGTCGGAGGTAGAATGTGTTTGGCGTGTCTTCCCAGCGTGCACGCACCGCCTGCGCTTCCCACACAGCGGTTGTGAAGCTACATTTATAAACGCAAATTACATACGATAAAATTTGTGGCTTTGGAAACGTTACTTCTTGTTATATTTTTACTTATCTTTCTTAAAATTAAAGTTAAAGGAAAGTTAAACTTAAAATTAAAGTTAAAGAAAAATAAGTACAAATTGTATGTTACATTTTTTGTAACATTTGTATGTTGCAAAAAATATGAAATAATAACAACAAAAAATAAAAGTGCTAATATGAAAATGAATGAAATTGCACTGCAAGTAGTTTTAGATTTAATAGAAAATAAACATTGGTACGAAAATATTACGATGGCTCTGTGAAACCAAGAACCCAAGAAGGGCTTCGTAATGTGTAATTAAACCAATCTATCTCTGGATATTTATAGGTCAATTCATTAAAATTTTTGCTTACTCTATAAATTTACGAAGTTACTATAGGTACAAGATTAATTGAAGATTTATACTGATGAATAGAATATGCTAAATTGAAAACACCACTTTTATTTTTTTATTTTGTATTCTGAAAGGCCAAAAAAATTCCCACGGATACTCAGCCGACTGAGAGTGTCGGATTCGAACCGACTAAAAAAACCCCTTTGCTGTTAGCCCTAGTGGCTTTTACAGCGTCACCGGTCACACTTCTATTCCATAATAGTGGCACCTTTATGTATATACGTACTTACTTACGTCTTTCTCGTAAACAAGGTAAGACGGAAACGGATCATAATATAACATAGGTACTACGCGGTGCAGTTAGGGTTGCCAGATGGTCGGGATTGTTCTGAATTGTCCCGACATCCCATATGACGTCCAGACTCCCGACAAAATACAAAATGTCCCGACAAACAGCTTCACGTAAAATTCTTAACAAAACAAATTCGAGATTACCGAGAGGTTTAAAAATTACTTCGCTGTCACTTCATCGCTTCTCTTAATGTGCCAAAAAAGTTAAGTTTCTTTGTCATTATTTTAATTTTAATAATAAAAAATGACAATTTAAACTGCAATATTTATTTGTCCGGACAGTAATCCCAAAATTCCGACTTTTTTAAATTTAGCTCAGATATTTTAGTCTTCCTATCTTGCAACCCTAGGTGCAGTGCCGTTATTGGAAATAGGCTAGTGGTTAATTTACTGTCGGAACTTTTAATTCACCTTTGAGGCCTTTGACTAGGATTAACAACTATTAGTATATTAGACAATAGTTAGGACTAACTGCTTAACATACTTTTTAAAGTAGTATGCCTTTTAATTAATTAATTAATTGTCATTGTTTAATTTGTTTAAGTTTACGACACCTAATATAAAAGAAAAGATAAATGCAATTATTTATAATTTTATAATACAAGATGTTTCTACATATGTAATCGATGTTATTTGCAAATTGTAGGTAATTTTGTATCGGATGAAACATTTACGAGCTAGTCGATATAACATTCAGAAGTATCAATCTGCTGCCGATGAATATTTTGATATTTCATCCGACATTTCATCAGATGTTTCTTTGGATGTCATTACGTTATAAACAGAACCCGCACATACTGTTATACTCACAGTGATATGACACCAGCGGCAGTGTAACCCCGTAATACCGTTGTATCCTTTGATCTTTTTTCGACATCGAGCGCATTTGCCGTGACAATTTCCTGTAACAATAACAAAACTGTACTATATTTTAGACAATATAACAGAATCTACAGTACTAGCTCATAGACACAGATGTGGTTTCATTAATGGGATTAGGAGACGGGTCGCTCGGCGCTACGTGGTGGAGAAATCTTCTGTCATATGGGGCTCTACCACAGACAAACTTCTGTGGGCTCTACCGATTGTGACAACTACATCAGTGGGTCAGAGAGTATATCCAACACTCGGTACCATGTCAGAGTGTCGTTACTCGGGACGAACCAAATTATGGTCGGAGGTTTCTAATGAATCTGTTTCAGAAATGATATTCATCATTTCATCAGGCCGTGATGCTGCTGCAGTTGGACTCAGCAGTGTTTTGTAGCACAGTGGCAATTATACATACATACATATCCTCACGCTGCATCCCTAACGGGGTAGTTAGAGGACGGGGCGCCAAGCGTCGCGGTTCTTACATACTTATTTCGCTTCCTCAAATCTCATCATTTTCCTCACACATTTTCGCATAGGTTTGCGAAAGCTTTTGACATTTCCATCCGCTAACACTCTGGCTATTTGGTCATAAGTTAGCCTTGGTCTTCCTTTGCTTCTATTACCACTCACTTTCGCTCTGTATATTTTCTTCGACAGTCTTTCATCACTCAATATTATAATAGATCAAAATTGGTGATACAGGTTCGTTACAACGTACAATAGACACTTAAATAAAAAAGAACATTGTTCTTGTTTTGGTTGTAGTCAGTTAAAAATCATTTTACCTTCAACCCAATGATGCGCAAGAGTGGTAGAAGCGCGTCTTGATTTTGAATATGTAGCGATACAAGAAGCTGGCGCGCGCTGGACACACCGCTCGTGGACTGTGAACTTGCAGACTAGAACAGGAGACAGCGGATGTAGGATTATTTATATTGTGTTATTTTCAACAGGAATAGAGGTATGTTTGCATAATGCCGTCTCAAAACTCTAAAACCAGATTTTTTAATGGTAATGTAGTTTCTTGATAATTACAATTATGTGCAAAAATATGATCACACCGCAACTGCGTAAATCAGCTTTATCGTAATCCCTGTAGGGCGCGGGGGTAATGAACGAATTCGGTTCCACTGGGCTGCATAGGCGGACTCTTAAAGCCTCAAAAGTTAACATCCCATGACTCAACTTACGAGTTCACATCTGTGTTTGGCCGAATACAAATTAAAACCGCCCATTTTATCTCTTTTCTTCACAAGTAATCAATCAATAAGTAAAACAATTGTGATAAAGAGAGAGACAGATGAACAATGAAATAATTCAACGTGTTTCGTTTTTCCAATGTCAGGAGAACGTACAGTACTGTACACATCTTATATGGCTTACCGATGTACATGCACAGTAGACACAATTTCAAAGGCGCGGGAAATTGGTTGACCTATCAGTTAGCTCCATCCAGAGGCTACATCAATGCGCGTTAAACTCTATGCGATTAATTTGGCGCTGTGTGCGCTGGCGATGTCTCCTTCAGTAGGCAGTCAAGCGCTATTGTAATTGCAAGTGTTTTTATCGAGGATGCACTTGTTACAAATGAAGCGTTACTTTTTTATAACTATAATTATGCCCTCATTAAAATGAGGACGTCCTTTAAAAAGAATCGAGAGAAATTGAACGATTAAATAATTTGTTATTTTTGTCTTCACATAAGCGTCGTATATAAAATGAACATTTTTGTAATTTCGACTTTTGATTTCATAAGTCTTTACTATTACCGACTACATAGATGTAACTTCAAGTCATTATTTCGATGGCAAAAATGTTGATATATCTTTTGCCATAAAAATTATTAATCCAAATATATTAATAAAGTAAACTTTAATATATGTAACCCGTTTCAGTGATATGTAGTGTATAATATGGGCCATCCCTAAATTACGTCACACGTTAAGGGGGAGGGAGGGGGTCGACGAAGTGTGACATTGTGTGACAGGGGGGTAGGAGGGCTCCTAAATTTCGTGACGTTACATTTCCAGATATACGTGTTAAAACTCGAACTTTGCACTATTTACGAAATACTCAAAACATTTGTAACTCTATCTATATAAACATAAGATTCAAATTGTTTTGTCGGCCACTCGCTCTACTACGCGCTACGTGGCACGCACCGACGACCTTAGGCGCTACTAGCGCCCTTTGATAAATGGCGCCAAACACGCCGCGCCTGCACCGTGATTTCTTTGTTTCTATTTCATTAGACAATTGACTTTCGCGGATAAACGACGATTTTTAAAAGATTCTGGTATTTTATGTTTTTAACTTTAGAAACAAATTTAAAATGAACCAAAAGAGTGATTTCGGTAATCTGTATCGTAAACTATATGAAGCTTACAGTGCAGCCTATGCTGATAAAAAAAAAACAAAATGTACAAGAAGTTAATAACTTATGGAAAAGTTTGAAAAGTGGTGACAATATTGAAGGTAAAGTGGAATCTAAGATCAAAGAATTGCAAATAAAAATTACGAAAAAGAAAGCGACACATGAATTGTTTTTCGAAAATTCCTTCGTCGTTAACATCAAGAATACAACTGGAGTCCGAGGTCGTAAAAGTAAGTTCGAATTTTGTTATAATTACCAAACTAATAACTGGCTAAGTATTGCTAGGTCGTTCCGTAGAACACTAAATATATGTGCTAAGTATATGTGCACCGGGTGGAAAAGATAAGTGATCTCATTCGATTATTTTTTAAGTGCAAAAAATAATTGTTATTGACTTTAAATAAACTAAAAATGTACCTACTTAAGTATCTTAATTTGCTATTATTATCTTAACTCGATAAGTTTATAAATTTTAATATTCTGCTAATGACACACAACAATAGATACTTTGGAAATCTGATATGACAGCCTTATTCGTTGAATCAAGCTGCTATACAGAGTTTAATTAAGTAGTTTAATTAAAATTATTATATAAAAGACGACCGCCATTTTGAATTTGTATTTCTTTTTCTGTCGGGGAAATCCCGAAAGATACTTTTTTCTTAATTATAGTATAGTAGGTGATTTTAGAAAATTTAGCACATGAAATGTCCTTATTCAACATTTTTATTTTTAATTGCAGGAAAATATGTACTAAGCAATCGATGCCAGAAGACACTAAAGATATCGTTATACAATCAAGTGAAAGTCAGCTTCAAACAATACCTAAACCAAAGCCTAGTCAAAGTGCTTCTAGGAATAAAATTGTAGTTTTAGAATCTGAGCTCAATAGCTTGTTGCTAGCACGCGATACTGGTGTAGCTTCCGATGAAGCAATAAAAAGAATAGCAACTTTGAGGAAAGATATTCAACAGGAAAAAAACATATTGAAGCGAAAGATTAGCGCAGAGGAACGACAAAAAAGAAGTCGTGACTCGAAAAAACAAAAAATTTTAGAGCTTTGTGAAAGTAATACCGACTTTGCAGCAGCTCTAAAAATTCGTGGTTCTGTTGGTCGGCCTAGAGTAGAAGAAAATCTCTTTTATAACTTCAAGTATACCGGATACTTGAAGTTATAAAAGAGATTGCAATTTTCGGTGGTGCAGCTGATGATCGACGTCGCACTGAAACTATAAGGTGCTGCAAAACATTGGACGATTTACAAGCCGAACTTTGTAAACAAGGATATACTATCAGTCGATCAGGGTTATACTTGAGACTTCTTCCCAGACGAGCCAATACAGAGGAAGAAAAAAGACACGTCGTAACTGTTCCTGTTAAACTATGCAAACCAGATTCTACGTTACATTCTAAACATAAAGATGGCACATTCTGTACAGCTACGATAAGAAACCTAGAATCTTTAGCTTCAATTTTGGGTCCTGATCAAGTTTTATTTTTATCAATGGATGACAAAGCACGCGTGCCGTTGGGCATTACAGCAGCGAACGCTCAAGCTCCAATATTAATGCACCTCGATTATCGTGTAAAATTACCGGATCATGATTTCGTGGTCGCGGAAAAACATAAACTTATTCCTTCTGTTTATGCAGGTATTGTAATAAAGAAAGATGGTGAAGGGAAATCTGAAGCTGTGACACACTCTGGACCTACATACATAGCAATTCGTAGTGGAAAGCATTGTTGTTTTAATGCAGAGGCTCATGCTACAGACATTCATAGACTTTCTGAAATGTCTGCTTTCGAAGATGTAATGTATGTAATGTGTGGGTGGATTGAAATTAATTTTATGTTGTCAACCGCACAATCATATAATACAGTCAGTCTTGAAGCTACTGCCATTGTGTTTCATTTAAAACATTACAACTGGCGACGAGTGGGTTTCCATTCGTATACTCAGTGTATATTTACAATATTTAGACGAAAAATGCCTTTCGGAAAGTTACACGAGTTCGATTTAAACAATGCCTGTAGTTGGGAGGCTTATGTACGACTCGTAAAACAGTTTATTTTGTTAAATGAAATAAAAAGTGAACTACGCGTAGCCACGTTAGTTACTCACGTGGGTGCCCCGACGTACGAACTCATGTGTGACCTTTGTGCACCGAAACATCCAGAAGATAAGAGTTTCGAAGAACTGATCAAGCTGGTGGGTAATCACTTAGAACCTAAGCGATCCGAAATTGCTGAAAGACATATGTTTCGACAAAGGCGACAAAGAGACACAGAAACAATTGGTGAATTTCTCCAAAACTTGAAACATCTTGCAAAGTACTGTAATTTCGGATCAATGCTAGAGGAAAATCTAAGGGACCAATTCGTGTCGGGACTGCGTAGTGAAGAGTTGCGTTCTCGTCTATTCGCCGAACCTACATTGGACTACAAAAAGGCAGTGGAACTGGCGCTCGCACTGGAGGCGGCCGAGCGGCACGCGGAGGTGGCGGCCGCAGGCGCCGGCGGCGGCGGGGCGCCGGCTTCGGGACTCGGGCAGGGCGCGGCCGGCCTGCACCGCGTGGACACGGCGGCGGGGACCGCGGGCTCCGCGGGGCCGGCACGCGGCGAGCGGCGGCGCGCTTGCTGGCGTTGCGGCCGGGAGCGACACGGCGCGAACAAGTGTCGGTATAAGTCGTATGTTTGTAACAAGTGCAATGAGAAAGGTCATTTAGCACAAGTGTGTTTTAAGGCAGGAAAAAGTGAAGGTGTGGCTAGGTCAAAGTATCATAATTATATTAATAATAGTGATTCTGAAAGTGAGGCTAGTACGGCTTATATAATATTTTAGTGGCTAAAAATAATACTATGGACGGACCTTACTATTGTAAGTTAAATGTGGAATATAAAAATATTTTATTTGAAGTAGATACGGGCAGCAGAATCTCAGCAATATCGAACCAGTTTTATGATAATCATTTCTCACATATACCTGTTAAGCGAGATAACATTAAACTGCAATTATACACGGGTGAAGCGATAGTGCCTTTTGGCCGTATCAGAGTACGTGTTATGTGTGGAAGCGAAAAAATAGACTTACCGTTATTTGTTATTGTGAACGGTGGGCCGCCGCTATTGGGTCGCTTATAGTTGCGTAAATTAAAATTAAATGCAATAAATCTTAACAAAATTAATGACAATGATGATTATTTAATATTACAGTTAAAGAATGAATATCCGGAAGTATTCGGGGAAGGTATCGGTACCTTCAAGTCAAAGATAAAATTATATTTAAAGGAAAATACATCGCCGATATTCTGTAAGGCCCGTACTTTGCCCTTAGCCTTGCGCGTTCCAGTTGAACGCGAACTACAACGTTTAGAATCTGAAGGTGTAATCTATAGGGTTGAAAGGTCAGATTATGGAACACCAATAGTACCAATTATTAAACGTAATGGTTCCATAAGATTATGTGGCGACTATAAAATCACTGTAAATAAACAATTAAATGATTTTCATTATCCTTTGCCACGAATTGAGCAGTTATTTGCAGCGTTAAGCGGAGGCGAACATTATACGAAACTCGACCTGAAGAACGCCTATTTACAAGTCGAATTGAACGAAGACTCACAACCGCTCACTGCAATAACTACTCACGTAGGTACTTTTGTGTATCGCAGAGCGCCATTCGGGCTAAAATGTTTGCCCGAAATTTTTCAAAAATTATTAGAGGAAACTTTGAATGGACTAGATTGTGTAGTATGTTTTATAGATGATATATGTGTCACTGGTAGAAACAAAACCGAGCATATACAGAACCTGAGAAATGTGTTAAATCGATTAAAAGAGGCAGGGCTACGTATTAAATTTGAAAAATGCGAGTTTTATAGAAACGAAGTTTGTTATTTAGGATATCGAATAAATAGATACGGCTTACACACTGACAATAGTAAAGTAGATGCGATAGTAAAATTACCCTCACCACAAAATATTACTCAGTTGAGAGCTGCTTTAGGTCTAATAAATTATTACGCACGCTTCATACCTAACATAAGTAGTATATTACACCCGCTGTATGGTTTACTCGCTAAGGGCACTCCATGGAAATGGAACGTAGCTTGCGACAAAGCTTTCGCTACTGTAAAAGAAAAATTGGTAAACGGCCCGGCGCTGGCGCATTACGAACCCCATCTGCCCCTGGTGCTGGCGGTAGACAGTAGTGCATACGGGCTGGGCGCCGTGCTATCACACGTTTATCCAGATAGCAGCGAGCGCATTGTTTGTTGTGCTTCACGGGCACTCAGCGAAACAGAACGCCGCTATAGTCTAATTGACAAGGAAGCATTAGCAATCGTTTACGGAGTCACTAAACATCACCAATATCTATTCGGTCGTAAATTTACATTACGAAGTTACCATAAAGCCCTTATTTATATTTTCGGTCCCAAGCATGGAATACCGCAAACGGCGGCGAGTCACTTACAGAGATATGCCGTCCGGCTTGCAGCGTATGACTTTGATATAGTGTTTATATCGACCGAGAAGAACGGAAACGCTGACGGTCTTTCTCGTCTCCCACTGACTAAAGTGACTATTGACAACACAGACGAGGACGTCGCGGCATATATATATTTTTTAGAAGATACTTTTCCTCTTAGTTATAAAGAAGTTGCCAAAGAAACGATGAAGGACACCATATTGCGAAAAATATATGGGCCATCGAAAATCGAAGTAGAAGGTGAAAAACCTTACTTCCATCGCCAAAAAGATTTGCATTTAGACCACGGTTGCATAGTTTGGGGATACAGAATTGTCATTCCAAATATATTACGTAAACAAGTTGTAGAAGAGGTACATACCGGCCATGTGGGGATATTTCGAATGAAACAAATAGCACGAAGTTACGTGTGGTGGCCAGGACTAGACAGTGAGCTGGAACAACGCGCGCGGCTATGTATGGCATGTCGTGCTGAGTCACAAGCACCTCCCCACGCAGCGCCTGTTCCCTATGTGTGGCCTACGGAACCCTGGACTAGGCTACACGCTGATTTTCTGTATTATAAGGGGCGATATTACTTTCTTACAATCGATGCTCATTCGAAGTGGATCGAGGTATCTTCCATGTCCAGCGGTACGTCAGCGCAGTTAGTAGCAGCAAAGTTAAGGGATTTTTTTTCAAGATTCGGCATCCCTAAGCAGTTAGTAACGGATGGTGAGCCGCCATTTACATCGCATGAATTTGAAATATTTTTAAAACGAAATGGTATCAAACATATCGTAACAGCTCCCTATCACCCCTCGAGCAATGGCGCAGCTGAAAACGCCGTAAAAACCATAAAAAAAGTAATTAAAAAGGCAACATTAGAAGGAGAGAATATTGAAAAAACATTAAATAAGTTTTCACTACAATATCGTAATAGTACGCACTGCAGTACTCAGCGTGAACCAGCTGTGGCTATGCTGGGGAGGAGACTCCGGACTCGTTTGGACTTATTGAGGCCCGCTAGTACAGGGGAAATAGTCGAAGCAGCTCAGGAGCGTCAAGTAAGGAACAAAGGTGGATCAATGCGTGTTTTAGCACCGGAAGAGCAAGTTTTCTTGAGAAACTACTCTAAAAATGGTACAATGTGGAAAGAAGGCGTAGTTACAGAACGTACGGGTTCCGTCACTTATAAAGTCAACACCGATAGCGGTGAGATTAGTAGCAGACACATTGACCAATTACTTCCAAAAAGAAAGTCATTTCGTCATTCACTTATGTTAGAACCACAAGAAATAACACAAAATAAAAATGTAAATGTTGAGGACGAAGAGGACAGGGAACTTATAACGACTTCACAAGGTTTACCACGAGCTGCTTACACCGTCAAATGTGCATCGCCGTCAGATGGTGCAACAAACGGAAATACATCAGCCATAATTTCCTCACAAAATGATCAACATAAGCAAACTACAATTAAATACAGTTTACGTCCTCGTACAAATAAACCAAACTATCAAGTATAAAGCAATGAACATTATACACATACTTATACACATGCATATATTATGTATCCGCAAATACATGCTATCTTGCGGGCCGTATCTAATTGTTTGATAAATTAATATTAAAATATGTTTAAGTGCATAATTAAAGAACAATAAGCAGTTGTAAGTGTAATGTTGTATAAGGCATAATAATATATTATAAAATGAATGTATCTACCTATATCAGACCGCAGGACAATTATGTACGAATTATGTGTGTAAAAAAAAAAAACTTAATTAGTATAAATATTAATTTAAAGCATTTAATACTAAACATACATATAAAAAAAAAGGTGTTGGGAATAGTTTAAGTCTCATAATAATTAATCTTTAGTGGTTAATAGTTGTTCATTTAAAAGTATACTTTGAATACTTATACAATACAATATTAACCTAAGAATAAACAAATATTTTCTTTTATGTACTTAGTATGTACCGATAATTACGTTATTTAGTTCTGTTATTTTCACTGGGGGGAAATGTAATGTATGTAATGTGTGGGTGGATTGAAATTAATTTTATGTTGTCAACCGCACAATCATATAATACAGTCAGTCTTGAAGCTACTGCCATTGTGTTTCATTTAAAACATTACAGAAGAGTTTATGAGAACTCGTGAAGGTTTTGTAAAACCCGTATTTATTATTACTTGCGATGGTGGTCCCGATGAAAATTCACGATACGAGCGAGTTATAATTCCAGCTATACGCCATTTTAAAGATTTTGACTTGGATGCTATTTACATTGCTACAAATGCTCCAGGAAGAAATGCTTTTAACAGAGTGGAACCACGAATGCCTCTTAGTCGCGAACTTACTGGTGTTGTATTGAAACATGAGAGTTTCGGTTCACATCTTGATTCCAGTAATCCAACAACGGATTTGGAATTAGAAAAATGAAACTTTGAGAGTGCAGGCATTGTGTTGGCTAATATTTGGAGCCAATTGGTCATTGATGGTTTTCCTGTGGTTGCCGAATATATTGTGTCAACAGATACTAGACTGAATATTGAACAGGCTAAGGAATAGAAAAATGATGCCACTTGGTACGCACATGGCGTAAATCGCAATATTTATTGCGAATAGTGTAATGCGAGGTTGTCGCATGTTGTAATGTACGACGATCTAGCCTTTGGCGATTATTACGAGAGGGGTTTTTACCACCACCTGTTTTAATTAGTCAGACGTCAAGCGGGTATTTAACCGTAGAAAAAGGTGACGCCGAAGGTAAGTTCGCTCCACTGTTACTTCAGCTAGCTTTGGATCTCCAAGCGTCCTCACATTTGAAGCAAGTTCCATATAATAGCTATTGCCCCAGTGTCGAGGCATACTTGTTTAAACGATCATGTGGCATCTGTGGTCTATATTTTGCATCATACAAGGCCACGAATCAACACAAGCAATCGCATAAGAGTCAACAAGACGTTTTGCCCATCGCGAAGATACGTCCTCAAAGAATTGCTGCTAGACGTGCCAGAGAAATTCTTTGTTTGGGTGATGACGGTGATGCTGTATGGTTGGATGAAATAGATGTTGACACAACGAATGTTCCCGATATAAACAATCCAAACGAGAACGAAATTATTGCTATGCCAGTTATAAATAATTTAATAGAGTGGGTTCAAAGTCCATGGACTCAAGATGATTAAATTTTCTTTATTTAATAAAGTAATCGTTTTTGTTTTGTTAATTTCTTGAAATGTTTGACTTGATGTTCATGTTTATTAAAAAATAATTTAAATGGATATAAAACTAATTTCGGAACGGTTGTGTGAATTCAATAATTTCTAAATGTAAAATTACAAAATATGTGACGTCACACTAAGGAGGGGGGGGGAGTCTCACAAATGTGACCAGCTGTGACAAGGACGGGGGAGGGGTCAAAAAATCACTAAATTCGTGTAACGTAATTTATGGATGGCCCCTATCGCGTGATCGAAATAGAAACTGAATGCACTGCAATAACTTTTTCACCTTATGACTGTTGCATAAGATTAATTATAAACTGGATTTAGTATATCGGGTATTATCGTCGATCGTCGTTCGTGTCTGCGCGAACGAAGAATAACGACGCCCCATATCTTTTGTGTTTTATTGTAACACTAAAAAAAGTTACTTACTGACAGTATAATTAATCAACTTTGCATGTCTCATACTCACATATACAACAAAGTCCTTTCTTGCCTAAACCCACCAACATGTTCAGACATAAATTGCAATACGCTGGTCTGCTAAAGTGCTTTAGTCTCCACGCGTGTTCACCATCTTCCTTGACATTTGTGTCTAGACCCAATAATACTAGCAGAGGTATCGTTGTCATTCTGAAATTGAAAGAATTTAATGATTACAATTTATAGCAGTCTGTTTATTAAAAGGTATCTAAGCCACATATTAGAATATTGTCGTTAGGATTTTGACATTGTAAATTGAGAAAGATATGCCATTTAGCGGTTTTTTAGTGAAGCGTTTCTTAGACACTATTAAAGATACCATTACGACGATATCTTCAATGCGGTGAAAGAGATTCACAGAAAATTTTGAACTTAGTATCTTCGCATTTAGAAGTCAAAATCGATGAAGCCTGTCTTTTAGTCAACGCTCTGCAGCAATATAGTCAGAAGCAGGATTAAGAAAGTCTACAGAGTAAAAGTGGTGAAAGCAGCCAAGGAAGACCGAGGCTAACTTATGAATATTAAATACCCAGAATGCTAGATAACGGAATGTTCAAAGCGTTCGTGTACTTCGGCGAGAGCGTGTGATGAAATTGTTGAAATTTGAGAAGGTGAAAGATTGTATAAAGACCGTGATACTTGGCACTTCGATCTCTCTCTCTCTATCCCATTAGGGATAAAGCGTACAACCAGCCAATGAACTTGACAGTAGCTGAGCCTGAACATAAATATTTGAATAATCATAGAACATAAATCCACGAAGATTTCGTTCTTTGTTCTAATAGCTTACAGTGCAAATGTGCGCTGTATTGCTATTATGGTATTTCTCTCATTTTGCACTAATTAGCGATGTGGGCACACGCGTACTAAGATAAACTAGCAATCAGGAGAGGGTGTCATGATCAACTAGGAAGATGGTCCAGTGTGGCACATAATTATGAATCGAATTGTCTGTAGATGTAGATTGCGTGTAGGAACGTCCACCAGACCGCAGATGGGTTGTCGGCCTTCTTGGAGAGGTGGCCATTCAGCCCCATTCTGTCTGTCTGTAGTTATGCCCGAAATTGAGTAAAGGTAAAGTAAACGCGGTAACATGATGTTTCAAAAAGATGTGCGCCTTTACGGGCCGTCGCAAACAGTATCCCAGAAGCAACAGTGAGACAAATCAGATAAGCAGACTCACCTATGGGTACGTAGGTAGGACACACATTTATTAAAGATAAGCTGATCGATAGCCATTTTGTGAGAAAACAACACCCGCACATCCACATTCTATTTGATTTCATTTGCCTCGCTTCTGCTGTAAGTAAAGTAAGTCTATGGATGCAACGATGTGTTTGTGCAAATGTCATACTTTTGGTAGGCGCAAAAATATTGCGACGAATTGGAAATTTTGACGGCAGAGATCAGTTTTTCTAAGTGACTATAAAACCTATGAAAATGATATTTGGTAACCTGATTCTTCATTTCATCAGTTGCGATACACGATTGGTTAACTTTTGTAACACAACAAAAAAATCAAAGAAACCTCTTTTAAAACAGAGATATACATTTTTTTGGAGTAACGGGACCGATTTATGTTTCCAAATTTTCTGTATAGTTTAATCTAAACATATTCTTCTAAATGTCAGTTGGATTTTTTAAAACTAATTAGTTTTTAAAATAAACGAAAATAACTGTTTTTTCGTATTTTTCGTAAGCTAACGGGTGCATGTTTGCATAGAGCAGGTCTATTTTGGATTAAATTATTGTTTATGAATGCCACAGTATAAGTAAGCAAACAGTATTCTATCTTCATACAAATGCTCCCAAACGACGCTCCTCCAAATCTCGGCATTTCTCGGCATACAACAGTCGCGAGTGCGCTGCGATTGTCGTCGTACGGTGTGAGATGCTCCCGCGCATTTACTGACGAAATATTATGGCATCAAGTTCTCGAGAATATTGTTCAGTGTATGAAAGTTCGAATTAATCTATATTGAAACCGGAAATATGTCTTTGTTGCTCATTCGTAGCAAATATATTATCATAATGATCTAGTTACTTTGTGCTGATTTTTAATTATATTGCGCACAAAAAAACATAAAATGCATTTTTTTTTGAACGACTAAACTTTTGAAACTAGAAATAAAATACTAGTAAAATTATAAATAAAAAGTTACGAAATATAAAATGAAAAGATAATATGACAATTTAATATAGTACCTATTATCAAATACGTAACCCAAGAAAAACAGTCAGTCCCAGTCGGCAGCCCTATTGCGTGTTCACGTACCGAGCGACCGTAGGTAATTATCTCAAGGACACTGCCGAGATATAATACTGCTTGCTTACTTGTACTGTGTCAATGCGTTGCCTTAACCAATCATAACGTATTGCATTTACGTGCGAAATGTCTTCATTCGCTACGCGCCATACAGTGTATAAGCGAGATAGCACTAGCGTGTTGCTGTTGTATTTTATTAATGTGAACAATTGTTTTTATACAGTGTTTTATTATACCTTTCTGCGCTAGTGAATATTGGTGATGAAATTTTGTTTGTGGTTTTTTGCATGTATGTTTTTTATACCTACCCTCCTCGTTTCCACTCGTCCAGCGACACGGTGCCGTCTGCATCATAGTCTATTTCAACCATCATGTCTTGTAAGATCTGTAATATTATTACTATGATTTCTTTCATAAATAATAATAAAAAAATGGTTCAGACAATTACAGCTATTGTGAGATCCCGTACTAAAGACAGGTTTGCACTATTAGGATATCATACAACGAACAATGCAGCAACTACCGCTCAGACCAGTCAATATAAAATATAGTGTTAGCTATTATCAATATTCTCGATGATAACTATTCGTTCTTCTAGGACGTTGACTTGGATGGAAACGTAGGATGAGGAGATATAATTAAAAGACGTGCTTTCGCTAACTCGTGAATTTCTCAACTGACTTATATTTTCTGACATTCAATACCACGTTATTATGAAAGTAGCAACACTTAAAAAAAACAGTTTTGCCATTCGTTGACGATTATGATTAGAACGATTAATCGAGAATATTGATAATAGCTAACAATAGAAAGAAAGATTTGAAGGAGTGAAAGACAGTATGTAAAGAAATACCATATTTATAGCTGTGCCCTCTCTGTCTAGCCCTGTTGTTAATATCCTTCTCTCAACGAAAGCGACAATAAAAAAATAAATAAAGTCCACTGTCGCTTTCGCTAGTAAAAATCTCCGACTAAGGATCAAATTGGACGAAGCCATAATGAGTCGCCGCTCTTATCACCGTGTGTCAAACGAATTCTCGTGTCTCTCTTTCTATCTCATT
Organism: Zeuzera pyrina; assembly: GCA_907165235.1. Taxonomy (NCBI): domain Eukaryota; kingdom Metazoa; phylum Arthropoda; class Insecta; order Lepidoptera; family Cossidae; genus Zeuzera; species Zeuzera pyrina. Next base: position 8,180,011 of record OU015645.1, read on the forward strand.
GAGTGTAACCACGAGTAAAACAGCTAGCTATAGTAACTATGACAACCTGCGATTGTCGGTGTAATTTGTGTCAGCTCATGACCGACTTTACGTACAAAATATTGCAGTAGGTACTGAAATTATTAGTTGCTAAATATTTGTAAATCTTAATCGTTCTGGCTACTAGTATTCAAGAAAAAAAATGACATGTTCAGCTGTATACCGTTGTACTGTGACCCTTCCCTAGTTACGCACGTTAGTAAAAGTCTGAAAAATAGGTCAGCAAAAAATGGACACGTCAGAGCAAAAATTTTATTCACCTTTTTTTTTTTTTAAATTTATTTGCACAAAAAAAGTACACAGAAACAGTAGTCAAAAAAGTAACAATGACAAAAGGTAATGCTTATCTCTTTAAGAGATATCTTCCAGCACACCTCGGTGATAGAGAAAATGATTCATCCGAGATAAAAATTATAAACTGTAAGAATATAAGAATGTGACATTAACTGTCAAAAATGGGGTTGTTTCTCAGACCAAGAAATCTAATGGACGGAGCCAGAATTGTTGCCGCTCTTACCACCGTGTGTCTAACGAATTTTCGTGTCTCTTTCTATCTCATTGGGCGTAACGACGAGTAAAACAGTTAGCTATAGTAAGTATGGTAACCTCGCACTGTCAGTGTAATTCGTGTCAGCTTATGAGTCGGTCATGAAATAATTATTTGCTAAATACTCATAAATCTTAAGTGTAGCTACTAGTATTCACAAAAATAAAAATATGTCATGTTCTGCTGTGTATCGTTGTACCGTGACCTTCCCTAGCCACGCACATTAGTAAAACTCTAGAAACTCGGTCTACAAAAAATGGACACCGTAATGACACGCTCTTAGAGCAAATATAATATAATAATATACTCGTAATACTCCAGACAATTACACAGATTGTGTGACCCCAAACTAAGCAGTAAGTTTTTTCTATGGGTACCATACAACGAACTCTGGGGAGTTCCCAGTAACACTCAGACTCCAAGCCAATTTAGAAAAGTTCGTTTCCTAGATTGACCTGACCGGGGATCGAACCCGGGACCCTAGCTTGGAAAGCTAGGCTATATGCTATGCAGCTATATAAAGCTATGCATATGCCACTGCACCAATGGACCAGTCGTGCTCAGGCCATTCTGAAACTTGATCCGATTCTTTGCTGGAAAGTCATCCGCTAGGTAGTATAGCAGTCTTATATCTTGTACGCTTACGTACATAAATAAATAATATAATTGAAGTATTTTTGAAACTTTATGCTATATATATAAGTTTGAAACGTTTACTAAATAACACGGAATGATCTGTGACTTCAAATTCGTCATCTCTTCCCATTTCTTATTACTATGAACCAGTTTCTTTACAGTGAGAATACGTGTAATGACTCATTTCACTGCCACTAACTAATGATAGTTTGCTTCCCCTTGACGTTGTCGTCACCTCCTAGTGACGTCAAGTCACGTAAGTTCTAGTTAGTCTAGTAGTAGTTCTAATGACGTCAAGGTCATCAACTTACATCGATTCCGTCTATTTATAACCTTTGATGGACGAGAAGCGAGTTAGGTTTGTCTGCAGCATAGTAGCTTTTGACCGGATGGACCGATTTGGATGCGGATCTCTTTTTTGAAAGTTGCATTCGTCGCTCAGCTTTTAAGAGCGTAAATACTCGAATGTCCCTGTATATGTATGTATATTCATCTGTACTCTCGCATAGTTAAAACAACTTAACTGAATTCAATGTAAAGTGATATATCATTGCATTTGTCTCAATTAACGCATAATTATGCGTGATTAGGCTGGATTGGTTATTGAAAAATAAAATACTTGTGGTTTTGATGCGACATAAAATCGAAAACTTAATAATTTCATAAGATCCCATCACGAGGAGTAATAAATTTAAGAGCTTAAAAAAGCCATTCGGAAAATATGCAATAAATGAGGCAAAAGTTTGATGTAGGTAGAACAATATTTTTCGTAATAAACTGTTAACGAAATGTTATGATTAAAAATAAAAGTTATAAGACCAAAACTGGCTTACTTATTTAACGAAATCTTGTAAATAACAAGATGAAATATTTATCCTTGGATTAATTGCCAAAGTTGAAGGTTATAAGCAACGGATAGTATGAGAACCCATTCGCATTATGTCCGATCCAAGTCCGGAAAAATAGGGTCCGAAGTAATCGTACTACTGTTCGTTTGAGTGATTTCGCACTGCATCCGATGCGAATCTGACAAAATACGAATTTGGAAAACTTGGACCGAATTGGAATGCCGCTTCAGCGCTGCGCTCTAATATTGCTCCGAGTCCGATTTCATGGAAATATCACAGAAATACTGTAGTTTCACCTTGCTAGCGAAATACGTAAAATACGTAAACATGTAGTTGGCTTTTTATAATTTTTATCCGTTTTCAGCCGTTCACTTACGGGTCTCAATTCCGAATTTCCCCACCCTAACTTTTCTAATTCCGTATTTTATCGAATTCGGATCGGAAAGTGCGAACGAGCTCTCATATTGCTCCGATTCCGGTAATGAATCCATGACAATATCATAGAAATACTGTTTCACCTTACTAGTGCAATACGTAATTATGTAGTTGGGTATTTATAATTTTTATCCGTTTTCAGCCGTTCACTTACAGGTCTCAATTCCGAAGTTTCCCACCCTAAGTACTCTGCTACGGTCATCATCTGATTTACGATGCAATCCATCTCGTTCGTGTCCAGCACGCCATTACCGTCCGTATCGTATAACCGGAACATAACTGCGAAGAGACGAGCTTTTATTAGCTTCTAGAGAGATAAGCGTAGTGGCTTGACACGATGCGAGGTTAAGTAACATCGTGGTTGTGATGGTTGTGGATGGGTAATTAATTTATATATTATACCTTTAAACTAGCTATTACTACTGTATTAGCTTTTACCCACGACTTCGTCCGCGTGGAATTGTAGATGATAATGTACTCGTACAATCAGATCCAGGACTAATGATTTTCAAAAATGTGGTAAGTTTTTGTGCTGAAGTCAACAAATAAAGAATTTTTCCTTCCCCATACAAACTTTGCCACCCCTATTCACCCTCTTAGGGGTCGATTTTAGGAAAATTCCTTATTGAATCTTTGCGTCATAAAAGGAAGCTACATTATTACTTTAAAAGCTATACTTATTTGTTTAAAAAATAAAAAAATGTTTACTATATCTGCTTTTATTATTACATGATGTGAATCGCCTAAAATGATTTACTGTATACAGTGAATTGGCTCCATGTGAGCATATTTCTCAGTGCTTTGTTGAATAGGCTGTTATAAATAAATTATAAGAATATAAACTTACATTCCAGTTTGTCCTCAGGCCTGCCAGCCTCCAATAAAGACAGATAACATACGATATCCTTCAGAGACACTCTCGCAGTGTGAACTTCCAGAGTAGACGGACGACGCATCAAATGCTTGAAGTCTGAAAATATCATCCGCATAATTTTCATATTATCCACTATTATATGAAACGAGCAATATTTGTATACACAAATTATAAATATATATATATACAAATATTGGTCGTATATATATTTGATATCGCTGTCTCGAAAACGGCTCTAGCGATTTCGATGAAATTTACAATATAGGGATTGACGGGGGCGAGAAATCGATGTAGCTAGGTCTCAATTCTGGGAAAAATCGTTTTCTCCGTCTTTCACACACTTAAAACTTCTAAACTCTAAACTTCTTCAATTTCGCGGCAGAGTTTACCTTCTCAGTAGCACAGTAGCTGAGTGTAGGTCTACCACGCCGAAGTGCGTGGGTTTGAACTCTGCAATGTGGTCAAACCTTTTTTGTTTTTTTTTTTAATATTTTTAAATAATTCAGTTTGCAACATGTACCTATTAAAAACACTTATCACTTTAATAATGTACTTATAATAATGAAATAAAATTTAAAAAAAAACATATACTTCATAACTTCAGACAGCTTCAGGACAAGCTGTCTGAAGTTATGAAGTTATCAGGCCGTGTGAGGCAAATAAAATCAAATAAAACATAGACCTGTGGGTGCTGTTTTCTAACGAAATGGCGACCGATCAGCTTATCTGATAATAAATGTGTCGTATGTACAGGTGAGTCAGGTTATCTGATTTAGCTCACCGTTGCTGGTCGAAAACGGCGTATGGCTCTGGAGTTATTTATAAAGTCTATGGCTAAAAGTCACGGAAAAAAGTATATTATTCATTTTCCTGAACAGTGAATTGAATATTAAATTTCATGGGATTCCTTTAATTTAAGATACTATGTTATTTAGCAGAATAGTTATATAAACAATAGTATTTTACGAGCACTATTTGTATATTTGTAATTGTATGCTCGAAAACGGCTCCAACGATTTCGATGAAATTTACAATATAGGGATTTACAAGAGTGAGAAATCGATCTAGCTAGGTCTCAATTCTGGAAAAAAAATCGTTTTCTCTGTGTTTTCACACACTTAGAACTTCTAAACTCTAAACTCTTCTAATTTCGCAACAGAATTTACATTCTCAATAGAACAGTGGCAAAAGCGTATGTCTAACACGCTGATATGCGCGGGTTCGAATCCTGCAATGTGGTCAGACTTTTTTGGTTTTTTTTTCTATAAGACACCGAGTAAAGCCCGGTCGCCCAGGTACTGTACTTATATGTATGTATATGTAACTACAGAATGATATCGAATTAATCGAATTTTAATTTGTAGATTCGAATGTATAGTACATATTCAATCCAGACTGATTTACATGTATTAAGAAGGGCTGGCTTACATGTATTGTCGGGCTTGTTTCTGCGAACTCACCTTCAAAGCGCCTATTTCGCGTAACGTATTTAAGTAGTTAATTAACTAAACTTGAAATAATTTTAAGCGATTTACTTCATGTAAAGCATCGATGTAAACAATGAACTTAATAACAAGTTGCAAAAAAATTTAGCGTGCAAGAAAACAAGTAGAATAGGATTTATTTTATTTTTCAATTAAGTTGGTAGGCTAATCTTTTGACACGTTTGAAGATTCACGATTTAGTTATCTATAATATTATAAAAACCAACGTCTCTCTGTCTGTCTGTTCGTTACCGTCACGCGAGAACCACTTATCCGCAGAGTTATTACCTATTACCTCTGTGCAGACAGCGACAACTGCGCGATCACTGCGTGAAAGGTGACTAATTGTAACAAAAAAATTGTTTCATATATGACGATTGCATGTCTATTACGCCATGAACGTAAAATGCAGTCAGATTATTTAGCGTCATAGATTTAGCGACACTATACAAATTACATTATACAAACTTTCATTTTGACAGTAGATATCGCGCGATATATAGCTGTCGCATACTAACTGCAAATTAGGTAATAAGCATGCCGATTTACGTGTTTTTTTTTTAGCTATTTTGTTTAACGTTTGTGTTTAATATAATTCTCGTCAAGCAACGAGTTCTACGAGGACGAAAACCGTAAAATGCACTTTTCACAGTAGATTTAGCACCACTATATAAATTATATTACAAATTTTCGTTTTGATAGCAGATATCGCGCGATATTTGGGTGTCGCATGCTGACTACAGGTAATAAGCGTGCCGACTGCTTGTAGCGACGGTGTAGGCTAGACTCTGCCTCATTATTACGCAAGCAAACTCTTGCTGCTATTTAATGATAAAAGTCATAACAGTGGCTAAATAATATGATTCATTTTATTGTAAAGCTAACGCATTACCTTCAATCTTAGTAGACTGGTTCACGCGTAGCGAGTTGCTGCTCTTCCTGCTGGAATTTCTCGACATTTGACTGTGGCTTGGACTCGTCTCCATTCGGCGGTCCAGGCACAGCTCATGGGAGGAGTAAGACGGGTGGGTCGTGACTGTAAACATGGGGTGAACGCTCCCTGGAAGTGAGTGCCGGCCTCGAAATAAAAGAATACCTATTTAGGCAAGGGGTTAGTCAGAAAGAAAGAATGTGGAAAGCAAGAAATAGTGTTGAAAGAGAGAGATGAAAGTTGAAAGAAATGGAAAGGAAATAAGCAATAAATACTCATTACTGTATGTGGTATGCATTTGTAATTTTGTTGCACCTTGATGCTCTTCCACCCATAAACTTAGTATATACTGGCGTATAGACGTACAACGAGTGCGTAAGTGATTAATCTGTTATGGTAGTGCTACGAGTAAGAAAGGGACAGCGAACGGACGCTAATTACGCTAACGCTATTGTAACCCGTTTTGAACGACAGGACGTCACAAGTCGTCACGCTGTGGAGCTCGCCGTTGACTTACTTATTACGTTATTTTATTATTTCGTGTTATTCCAGTTTTATTTCGAAGAAATACTATATTTTTCAATAATGGTTACGTGTTTTGTATGTGATTGTGATATTACATATCGCAATAATCAAGGAAATCATTCTCGAAGGTGACAACAATGATGTTATATTTACAAAAGTAAAAATTGGGTGACATGACAAATTAAAAATCGTCAGGTATCAACGAGCTCTATTTCGTCTATACTCCAGAATAATATACTAAGTTTATGCTTCCACCACGAAAGGAAACTCAGGTGAAGATATGTTACGTAACCCATAAACATTTTCACAATTTCATAAAAACATCTCGTAATAATTTCCTTAACTTATTAGATAAATATATTTATACATAATTATATTTATATAACTATAAATAAAGAATTTTTGTTAAAGATTGTCGTTAAGAATTCCGTGACTTTAGCCATATTTAAAAATCAACTTAAGAAGTAAAAAGAGATCAGATATGTACAATTAGTTGGACATACTTTGACTTATTGCAATCATTGTGGGACCTATGTAAATCGCATTAATTTATTAAAATCGAATTAAAAGTTACATTTCTCATTGTAGGTGAACGTAATATAATATATAGAAAAATAAATATGTTTAATCCGATTATGAGATAAGATGAAAGAGAAAGAGTACACAAACGAACATAAATAAAGGATATAATATAAGGTTATTTTACATGAGAAAGAGAGAAGAAAGTAAGCAAGTAAACAAATTGAGCAACTCACCAGTCCTACTTCTCGATCCTTTATCGCTACCCTCCACGGAGTCCGTCGAACTCTTGCCTAGCTGCTGAAGTCTTTCTGCTAGCCCATGTATTTTTGATGCTAAACTCAGCTTGCCCTAGAAGAGAATATGGCATGTGATGAATTCACAAAATCTATAGCTATTTTCCGCTCAAACTCCAAAAACCACCAACCACCAAGCATATACCAAAAGATCGGACTTGGTCAGCTAACTAGCACGAATATAGATATGGCATGCCATAACATCGTATATTCTATAAATTAATGGACCAGTGTGTGATTGTGTCACACAAGTACGTTGTGTATTATACGTCATCGGTACAAAAGATAGAACGACTTTGATACTTTGCAGCGAAAGAGAACTGAGCTTCAATTTTTTTTTTAAATTTCAGTAGATCTGCGTTTGGCCACTAACTTCTTGCTAAGCGACAGTGTGACCGAAGAAAAAGCACGTGGATCAAGAAAACTATATTCACTCTAGCCTTGGAAATGCCCGGATTATAGTTTTCAGGTAACATAGAAGACTGCTGGGAAATGTATTCTCGTGCAACATGTATTATGAAAATGGAACCAAAGCGTTGTGTACGAATTTTTGAAATTTTCTGGCGTAGTCTGCCCGTGACCACGATCAGTGCAATCCGGTTGAAATGTCGGGTTAAAAAAGGTATTTAGCCTTAAAGTACAAAAGCGACATAGACCCGTTAATTATTAGTATCGTAATATGTGCGCAAGTCGTGAGAGTTATAGTTAGTACAGTTGTAGCGACATGTGTGTGACTGTACGAATAAACACTTTATCTATCTATTTATCATTATATGTACCTGAACCATCTAAGCATTCCTTTCTTCATTTTTAACAATAGCACTGTCATCCAACCTTGTCACATTGTGTATCTCACCCAACCTTGTCATACTGCGTAGCTTATTTTCTTTGCAAGGATGACACCGCACATATTTTTGAGAAATCGCGTTATTAGTAATCAAATTTAATAAACCATTTTGTAATTATGTACATACGAAACCCTTTGTTTGTGAGTCCAATACAAACTTGCACGATTTTTGTATCGCCATTTGACAGGGCTTTAGAGATTGACAGGGCATTAGAGATTGACAGGGATAGACGGGAATAGGCAGTAGGCTTTAAAGCTAACCTGATGATCTTAGGATCATAACTAAACGGGTCTATTTTTTTTTATGGCGGAGAGGGCAAACGAGCAAGCAAAAAACCCGATGGAAGGTGATCACCGGCGCCCATGGACATCCGCGACGTCCATGGGTGCGTTGCCGACCTTAGGGTTATTTAGGATTAGAGTTAGGATTGTAAGATGTGTACAAGTGAGTTTAAAATATTAACCTGATGATCTCCGTGAGCGGTGACCGCTGCACAGGCGGCAGCAGAGCTGGCTGCCGCCATCTCTCGCAGTGCCGGCCTCCGGTCGCGCCGGACGAACGACAGGAATAAATGCCTTGAATCAATACATCGCATAACAGTTATAGATAGAAGAGTTCCCTTGTGAACAAACGATCCTGGCTGCTGCCAGAGAGTTATTTAAGTATTCATTATATAATTAATAGCATATTCCGCTGTCACAAAATATACAGGACATGCGGGTAAGGGATTACAAAGTCCAGATTTTACCCAAATCCTGATTTTAGAATTGTTATCACGTACAAATTCGGATTATTTGGATTTTTCGAATTTCGCTACAATTTTTTGCAACAATCGTGTAATTATAAAGTATACACATAACTTTATGCTTCATTATTTGTATTTTGAGAAGAGGTAATTCTATTCATTCTTTTGAAATTTTTCTTGAACAATAAATTGAATTCAACTTGTGTTAGCAACACCGACGAATACAAAATAAAAGAACACTGGCGCCCGCGTTCGTGACATCGTCGAGAAGAATTAAAGTTTTAGGTTTTTTAGTCTTATAGGATCCGTGTTGAGTACGTATAGCAGAGATGGTAAGCGGCTAAAATAACTATTTAACCTATTTGGACGAGTGAGGTGTCATATGAAAGGTATTGAAATGTCTAACAAAAAACATTTGACGGTTATAAGGGTTCAATATTTAAAAACATACATACATACATATCCTCACGCTGTATCCCCAACGGGGTAGTCAGAGAGGACGGAGCGCCAAGCGTCGCGGTTCTTACATACTTCTTTCGGTTCCTCAAATTTCATCATTCTCCTGCCACATTTTCGCCCTGATATGCGAGAGCTTTTGACATTTCCATCTGCTAACACTCTGGCTATTTAATGTCCATAAGTCAGCCTTGGTCTTCCTTGGTTTCTTTTACCACTCACTTGCGCTCTGTATATTTTCTTCGTCAGTCTTTCATCACTCATTCTTTTTATGTGCCCGAACCATCTAAGCATTCTTTTCTTCATTTTGACAATAACACTGCCGCGCAACCCTGTCATTCATTGCTTATCCTGTCCGCACGTAGGGTGGCACACCCTTGCGGACATCTTTCGAGCACATCTTTCGAAGAGATGGCATTTCTACTACATTTATCATGTTTTCACTCAATTTCAGGCATATCCAGGCCTCACTACAGTACAATAAAGTTGGCACTAACACCGCATTGTGGATGGCCATTTTGGCAGTGTTAGATATATTCACACTATCTACTAATGCGGACAGAGCACCGTTCACTTTATACCAGCTGCTACCCGTTTCTCCATATACAACTCACATCCTCCATCCCTCGAAAACTCACTCCCCAGATACACAATTTCATTCACTTGTTCTAGACATTTTCCATTTACCCAAATCTTACATTTTGTTTGTACCGCTTCCCTTTCAAACACCAGAACTTTAGTTTTGTTCACATTCATATTCAATCCTTACATACTTATTTAGCCTCCTAAAATCTCATCATTACCTCACGCATTTTCGCCTAGGTATACGAATGCTTTTAACATTTCCGCCAGCTAACACTCTGGTTATTTGATCTTCGTAAGTCAGCTTTGGTTTTCCTTGGGTTCTGCTCCCACTCACTTTTGCTCTGCAGATTTTCTTCGTCAGTCTTTTGAAATTGGCATGAAATTGGCATTTTTACCGCGTTATTTAAACTCCAAAAAATTAACACTCTTAAATTTTTGTTTTTATTCCAATAACTTTTTAAATATTGATTTATGATTGTCAGACGCTTTTATTAACCATTTCTATACAGTTCATATGAAACTTCACTCGTCTAAATAGATTAAGTAGTGATTGAGTTATCCGACAAAATTTAAACCAAGAATCACCATCTTTGTGACGTTATAACTCCCGCCTCCACCAATTGGAAAAGTGACAACACCATTTTTCTTACTCAGGATACAACTACTGAATGCGACGATACCAGTTGTCGGTATAATACTGCCCACTCCCACGAAAATCGTTATTTGGCAATTTTATTCAAGTTAGCCTCCCTATTACCAGTACATACGAACGTGTGATCATTCACACACGTTGCGATTACCCCACCGGCAAACAACTCGTGCTAAAGCATGTATCTGATCTGCAGTTGGATGTACATCCGTGTACCACAAGGGATACGACCTCCGTCCAGACCAACCCATCTCTATCGTAATCAGCGAGAACATACCTGCAAAGTTCTTCAGGTGTGGAGACCTCGAGGAACGTGTCCATGAACCACCGGAAGCCTTCATAGTCGATGTCCTGGAACAAATAGACAAAATCAGGCATTATTTTTATTGCTACTTATGCTATTAATTGCTAGTTATGCTAGGTGTTTTAGCCATCCGGGCATAGGATCAGCTTGGGTCGGCTACTCGGTAGCGGCAGCTGAAGAGCAGTTGCTGTTGGATTGGGTTTTGGCGAGCATCAAGATTCTCGAGCCTTCAAGTTGGCTACGTAAGGCTTAGATGCGCATCAGAGGTGGACCTCGGCTGGATCACAAGGTTGCACTGGACATTGTGCGCCGCCGAGAAAATGGCGCCGAACCACATACCGTGTAGAAAGGCCTACATAGCGGCAAAAGCGAATAAAGGTCGAAAGGCGGGCGTCAGCTGCAGTTTCGGCTATCACTGCTGGGAGGGATACGGAGATAATGGTCACCGACGGGTGATCGACGTGGCCCATCGCCTTTTTAGCTATAGGCGAGCGCATTCTGCACTGCCATAGACGTTGGAGCGGCCAGCAAGAGGCCTGAAGTGACGTTCGGAGGAACACCATCCTCCGACAAGTCTGAAGATGATGCGTGCGTGTTCCTCCGCGCCTCTAAATTTTTATTATCATGTTAATAAAGACAGGATTACATCATCCTGCGCTTAAACAAGATGAGCTCGGCGAAAAACGTTCGCATCGCCGACGGGGCCGCGGAAAAGTACGAATGCGTACTCTTAACACCGGCACCGTGGCGTCTCGAAGAACACCGTTAGGTTTAAGTGGGTAGACTCGATTCTCGAAATTACATATACCCTCTTACTGCCCCCGGGCTGGATAAGTGGAGAAGGATGCATAAAGCATTTCCTGATGTAAAAAAAAGCATTACCGCTAGATAGGTATAAAGGTTATTAAAAATGTGTATCAAGCATTATCTTCACATTCTCTCCTACGCACACAAATGAATGATGAATTTACAGAGACTACAGACCAAAACCCTTGGGTATAAGCTATTTATCAACTACATAACGGTGTGACGATCTTCGATAAAACACAAATGTTCTATTATAAAGGTATATAAATTATTGTTAAAGCGTATATTATCGAAGGTGTGTACCACTTCGATGTTATAAATATAAATGCTTTGACCTTTTTGTGCGAAATATTGATATTTTAACGCTCTAATTCTCAGAAACTAAAAAACTTTTTAATATTTCTACAGAAAAAAATATTTAAAAAGGCTTATTTCCAGGATAAAGTGTCGTGATTAAACGTCGACTTAGTTCCAAAAAAAACCAATGACTTGTAACAAAAACGATATGAAATAAAACTTCATTTAATGTTTAATATATAGAAGAAATATGTTTAAATAAATAAATACAAGATAATGTGTAGTTTTAAGTTTGTAAATATTAGCATATGTATGTACTTTTTTGTTATTAAATAAGATATATCATGTTTGAATAAATAAATGTAATAAACATAACAAAATCAGTAAAAACCATTTCTCGTAAAATTGGGTTCATCGTGTACAGTTACAGATTTTAAACCTTACGTTTTTTTTATTTTGTAATAATTTCATCCGTTACTGAAATACAGCCTGAAAACCACTTTCGAAAATAATGCGTATACCCCACCCCAATGGGGGTTTTCAGGCTGTATTTCAGTAACGGATGAAATTATTACGAAATAAAAAAAAACGTAAGATTTAAAATCTGTAACTGTACACGATGAACCCAATTTTACGAGAAATGGTGGGGATAACACTTGAAAATTAAAACGGTCATAAATCTTAAACGGATACGTTTTTTTCTATAATTCTTTTTGTAACTACATACCAAAGTTATGCCCTTTCATCCATTAAAGTAACTGTCCCGTTTTCATATACAGCCTGTATAACACTAATGGGGACCAAAACATTATTTTTAGTTTTTATCTGTCTGTCTGTCAGGATATACAATATACATGTACTTAAGCATCTCACAATAAGTATTGCAAGAATTTAAAGACGAGTTGCACATTAGGTATAGACGTCTAGAAGTTGAAATCTAAAATGAGCTCTTTTTAGTTAAGTTGCATCTGTAATATTTGTTTATCTTATGAGTGGCTTTTTCGCTGATCCTATATTTTTATATTTTTTTATCGTAAACATACATAAGTTTAGCAGAGATCTATCTACATCTATACTACTACATAAATCTCTGGCGTCTGTCTGTAATTAAAATTTTTTTGTAAATTTTGTGATAAATAGTCGTTTTAAGATTCACTGACTTCAATTTTACCATTTTTAGAATATTTATGACTGTCTGTATGTCCTTTTATAACTAAAGAACAGCTTGACCGATCTTGATTAAAATTGGTACGTAATAAGAGCATGTGATTGTGCACTTATTTTTTAAAAAGTCTACCCGTAAAGGAGTGAAAAGGGGAATGGAACTTTGTATGGGAAATGCTAAACCGCTGAACCGATTATGATGAAATTTGACATAGAGATTTTCACCCATTCCCTTTTTTTCATTCCCATTTTCACATCCCTAGGGGCAGATTTTTACTTTGAATGGGAAACGCTAAACCGCTGAACTACTTAAAATGAAATTTTTTCAAAAACAATCTTATTATGCATATACATGTAGCTGTGATCTAATCTAATCCGGGAAAGCCACGAAAAAGTTTTCCGCGAGGCGAAGTCGCAGGTACTGCTAGTGTTATTATAAAGCCATGTCTGTAAATTGAAGATCTTTATAAAAAAGATTTAACTAGGCATTTTAGGCTTTTCTGATTCCAAAATAAATACTTATATAAATCAAAATCAAATCAAATCTCATTTTGCGGAAGAATTTGATGTCAGCACTTAAACTATACGGCAGCTCTTGAACGGTATAGAATTGCACTACAGACGTCATTCCAAAAGGGTTCATTTGACGAATAGCCATAAAGCACCTCGTTTGAATTTTGCTAGATAAGTTTAAAAATTTTGATTGCTCAACTACAATATTTACTGATGAGAAGACGTTCAAATCCAGCCAACATGGCCGGTTAAGTCTATGGCGTTACAATAACACAAGATACGATGAATCTAATTCAGTTCCAAACATGGAATCTGGTAAAATTTGTCTTAACATATGGGACTGGATATGGGCTGACGGAGTTGGTGAACTATCAATATTACCTCCACGAGCAACCGCTCTAAATTATATTGACAACCTTGAAAACTTAATGTTACCATCTGTCCAACTTGTCTACCCGGTAAATGAGCTGCCTGAATTTAAGTTTTTTACATGACAACCGAAGGTTACATACTGCTAGGGTGACCCGCAATTGGTTTCAGCGACATAAATGTATTCGACAGATTCCATGGCCTTCAAGATCTCCTGATTTGAACCCCAGAACCCCATAGAAAACCTCTGGGGACTAATGGTGCAACAATGGACTAACCGAAATGAAAGAACACGGGAAGCAATTGAAAGTCATTGCATTGAGGTAGGGGATGCCATGTGGGATACGTATATTTGTTCACGACTGGTCGATTCCATGAGGCGCCGACTGTCAAGAGGTTATTCAAGCTAATGGTGGATATACTCGATAATAATTTAATATATTTTACAGTAATGAAATATAAAAAACTCGTTTTATTATCGTCCCTTTAAGATTAGCGCACACCACAAGCATGGTAAGACGCATCACAACGTACTGCAAAATTGAAACAGCCCATATTAGAGGCATACCGCGTCGCAGTGCATCACAATTTTGATTTGCTCTGTGCTGCACAGTGCATCGCATCACGATTTGTCTGTAGTGTATGATCTATACAATATGTATCAAAGAGATCTAGCAGGATTTTTACAATGTAATGCCACAGTACAAGTAAGCATACAGTATTCTATCTCAGCAGTGTCCTAGAGATAATTACCTACGGTCATTTGGTACGTAAACACGCAATAGGGCTATTGACTTGGACTGAATGTTTTTCTTGTGTTACGTATTTGATAATAGGTACTATATTAAATTGTCATATTATCTTTTCATTTTATATTATTGCAAATTTAATACGTTTTTATTTATATAATTTTACTAGTATTTTATATCTAGTTTCAAAAGTTTGTGAGTTAGTATGGTGGAAATGGACAAAAAAAATGCATTTTGTGTGCAGTATAATTAAAAATTAGCAATAAATTAACTAGATCGTCTCATACCGTCCGACGACAACCGCGGCCCACTCGTGACCACAGAACATTCTCGCGACTGTCGTATGCCGAGAAATGCCGAGATTTCGAGCGCGTCGTTTGGGAGCGTTTGTATGAAGATAGAATACTTACTGTATGCTTACTTGTACTGTGGTAATGCGTGTAGCAATGTGGCACGCCTACACGAATAATAAACTTTATCAAACGCCTAAATTTTGAGTCGCTTTTCGTTGACAGTGGCATCATTCCTTCCATCTCTTGCTTCCTTCTTTGCTTCTATCTCATTCACCCTTACAAATGAATGACAAAATAAAATTCTATTGGTGACTCAGTCGATAATATCCTGACAATTCTGTCAAAATCAAAATCTGATTTTCTGTGTTGATTTTGTACCAGTAAATTACCATTCTGCACTCAAATTGAAACCAACACGTTACAGATGTTATAATATGATGACAAGCGAAAATAGTCCTTGAAGTTTTATGACGCGTAAACGATAGTCACTCTTAAGGTGCTCAACCAATTTCTTGGGCGACATAGGTACCATAGACTTTGTAACTTCAGACAGCCTGTCCCATAACACTAAGCGAGGCAAATAAAGTCAAATTTAACTCCAACAAAATGTATATGTGTAGGCATAAAAAAAAATTAAGCGTGATCTTTAGATACATATATACATACCATTCATATCTTCACGCTGCATCCCTAACGAGGAAGCCAGAAAAGATGGAGCGCCAAGCTTCGCGGTTCTTACATACTTCTTTCATCAATTCAAATATCATCACTCTCCTCACGCATTTGAAGGCACGAATAGGCATGCGAGTGCTTTTGATATTTCCGTTAGCTAACGCTCTGGCTATTTGATCTTCGTAAGTCAGACCTTCTGCTATAACTCACTTTCGCTCTGTAGATATTCTGCGTCAGTATTTCATAACTCCTTTCTCTGTCCCCGAACCGATTTCAGCTTTCCTTTATCTTCAGACAGATTGTCAAAAGTGATTTTGGTAGAGGATTCAAAGCAACTTTTTTCGTTTAAGTAAATAGTTGCTCAAGTAAAGTGCTTCTAAAGTTTTTTACAGTATAATTGAGAAATGTTATGAAATACAAACTTATTTTTACCAGCGATTAAATTAATATTGTGAATCTGGATTATGGAACCCTTCGCTGTACGTGGGCCGACGCGTACTTGGCTGATTTTATATTTCTGTCCCAGAAAAACATTGAAGCAAAATGTAATAAAACATAAGATATTATGAAAGCAAGCTTTTCTCTGAAATAATATCAATACACATTAGAATGGTTTTTCTAACGATATTACGCTTTTACAGTTCGCGTACTTCTTGCCGGTTGCCAGGCAACGGAATTCAACGCGTCCGTCGTTTATGCGCCGCCCTCTTTAATTCGTTTAGCTGGGGAAATATTTTTATGTTTATCGTAACGTATAAAAATTTTTAATGATCTTTCATTTTGTTAAGTAGTTATATGGATGTTTATGGCTTCATATTATATGAAAAGCAATAATGAAGCACTCGCGCGCGCGTTCCTTTGCTATATGTTACATTAAATTTTTTTGGGGATATAAATAATGGAGCTATAGAATTAGTAATTTTATCTACAAATCTCAATATTTAAAACTAATGGTTTTCTCTATAAATTTGTTACTTTTCATATAAATCACATCTTTAAAATTAATGGTCTTTGCTATAAAAAAAATGGTAAACTTCAAAATTAACAGTTTTCACAATAAAATTTTTGTTGTAACTGTAATCACTGAAACTTTAATGTGGTGAAATGGTGACAATAAAGAATGCTACAGATGGGTCATGGCAGGCCCGTCTGCAGCGAATACTTGCAAGAATTATGATCTGTGTGACTTTTATGTGTATCTTTTTGAGTGTATTTACTAAATAAATCTGTTTATGTACAAATTATACAATATACCGTAGTTCTGGCTATAATTTGACTGCCGAAAAAAGTTTCAGTTCGAAATTTTCTCATTTATTTGAGCGATAATCATACTTTTTTTTGGAAATATGAAAGTCAATACTATTGAATTAAATGATTTAACGATAACATTTTTTATTAAATGTATCATGTTTCTAAATTAAAAAAACATTTTAAAAAACGTACTTTTCGTCGTCGAAATGTCAAAATATCAATTTCTGGTTTATAAATCTCAACCCTATTTCGTTGCTTCTAACTCACCCTCTCAACTAGTTCATTTTTATTACCTGGGAATACCTGACCTTAATCATTCTTCATTTAAATTACATAGGGATTGAAAAATTTTTTTGATGTGAAACATCTTATGCGTTGGGCCAAACCGGCTGTTGGCGTGGCGATGTGGCGACGTGGCGACGCGTCGCCACGCTCTTGTACTGAGCTCGTGTACTTATAGCGTATGCAGTGTTCTTATTCACTTCGGAATACGTTGCCTGTGTTTTTTAAACAAAGAATAAATTTTTTCTTAAAAAAAATTTGAATATTTTGTTTTTGATTATGCCATATTTACTTCCTTTAATAAACCATCTTTTCATGCATATTTTGTATACAAAATAGTTTCGATGTTTTACATCTGCCAGTCGTCCCGCGACGGCTCATTTTTTTAAAAATTAAAATTAGGCACATACTGCGTGATATTTACAAAATAGTCTAGAAATTTTTTTTTCCTTTATGGTATGGTACACAGATTAGCGCATTTGCCAATGTCACGTATTAATAAGTGGAATCACAAGTAAATTAGTCTTTTCATATCGTAAAACTCCTCCACTAAAGTGATAATAGGCTTTACTGAAGTTATAAAAGACTTCTTGAAACAGTGCGAGAACTTCAGCTACACATGTTTATTTAGACCTACTCCATTCTTTTCACTTATACAGAACTTTAAAACACAATATACTATCGCTTTTGTATTTGAAACTCCCAAAGATGTAAAAAATAGAAAATCTAAATAAAATGACAAGCTCACTTCACCTGTTCCCGCCAAAAAGTAGTCTAGAATCTTTGTAGTATTTTTTACAGAGAAGGAGGTTTAGTTCTTGTTTTAGGTTAAGGTTTAAAAAAGGAGGAGGTTCTCAATTCGTCTGTATATAAGTTTTTTGTTGTGTCCTCGGCTGTTCGGGCATAACTTTTGTTTATGAACCGATTTCAATGATTCTTTTTCCATTCAGTTCAATATGAGGTGGTCCCGGTTAAACCTCATTGATATTGGAGCTTGAACCTAGAAGAAACATCGAATAATCCCAACTGCTTATAAACTTTATTCATATTGATGATTCTCTTGTATATCATTACGTTCCAGAATCAGAAAAGAAGTTAATTGTAGATCTACTCTAGATATTTATTTAAGCTAAGATAACTCAAAAGGCAGAAATAAAAATTAAAAGAAAAACATACATGCAGACGAACATAGGTTAATGTTTTTAAACTTTCACGACTTGTACACATCTTATAATATTTAATTGCGGGTCTATGTCGCGTTTATACTTTAAGGGCTAATTACCTATTTTATCCCGACGTTTCGACCGGATTGCACTGATCGTGGTCACGGGCAGACTGATGAGGGCGAATGTCATCTTCGTAGTGTGAGTTTTCTTGGAACTGCGACACTCATTCAACGCATTTTTTAATTTTATTATTGTCACTGTCGGTACTTCGACACAATACATTAACGACATCTACACACTGGCGACGTCCAGTTTTCCGGCTCCGGACACACTCACTGATGACAGGATTCCATGATGTTGATAAGCGGTATCCATCTTCCCGGTTGAAATTATGGTATTTCTTGATTTTAACCGCCTCTCGTGTTATTCTGGAATAATAGTGTTGATCGGTGGAAAGGACCTGTGGCTGATGTACCTAATTCAATCCAGTGATTGGGTCCTTACTCCAGCAAGTGCTCGGCAATGGCTGACCTATATGTCTGTCGTTTTCTGACAGCTTAACATAGGTTGATTCATACCTAATCTATCCCTTCTGTAATTCTTCTACGAGTAAGTAAAATATTGAACTAGTGCAACATATTAGTGCCCAATGTTACCAACGCTAAGTCGTCACATAACCGTGTCTCCTAGATTAAAAAGAGCCCTAAACCGGTTCTTAGATAATATTCGTTTTCACCAATCTAACGGTTCTATATTGTCAGACATAGTTATGTGATGCTTTATTGTTTCCATATATATATGTATATAATGACTATTCGTTTCTAAAAGTTTGTCGATAAATCAGACATTATTGTGTTACTTCTAAGTTTCTATATATATATATAACAATATAATATATATTATATAAGATAGATGTTACCTGCGACTTCGTCCCCGTGGAATTAAAAAGTAACCTGACTCCTTCTTCTTCTTCTTCTCCTATCTATTTACATTCATCAAAATCGGTCAAGCCGTTAGTGAAAGCATATATATGCCTGTGCCGTGTCTGACACAGTACCATGCTGCACACGTTACATGTCTCTTGGTACGAATGGATATTAAAAACTAAAATTTTCCCTCGTGGGGAAAAAACCTTAGTTTATTATTTGAATTTCTAGTATTATTTAAATAAATAAACATAATTATTATTTCAATTAAAATGGTTATAGAAAGCTGTCCCTATAATATAGACATATACCATCGCTGACTTTTTGTAGTCCCAATAAAGAGAAACAATTCCATCATACATTGTTTTGGAATAAGATAGCATTTTCGATGAAAGCTCTCAGTAGGCTTGATTTTTTCCGACATCTTGAACTGCTATTGTCATATTTTAACAAATTAACACAAAACAATATTATACTATACACATAAACCTTTATCTTGATTCACTCTATTTATTGATGAAAACCGTATTCAAATCCGTGGCGTAGTTTAAAAGATCTAAGCGTACATACAGAGGGACAGACAGACGGCGGGAAGCGCCTTTGTTTTATACTATGTATAGAAGATAATAATGAATTATTCTCCATGTTGTCAATAACTAACACACCAAACTGTTACATAGCGTTATGGGTTCGAAATCGAGTTTCTAAATTTAAAGGACCTTTTAATATAGAGGCTCCTAACGTTTCATGAAATGCAAAGTCGTCGTTGGCGGAAACCTATCTCCTTTCAGGCGTTCGCTAAGTATTGGGGGACTTTGGTGAAATCGGGCATAAGTGAGTTAAAGCGACAAATTAGATATTTTGAAGGCGGAGATCCCATTTTTTTAAATGATTACGAAACGTATGAAAGTGATATTTGCATGGCATTTAGCGGAGGTGGGACAGGGGACGGTTGCCCTCCTCTGGACCTATCATTCCTGGTCCCTTTCCTTTCCTTTCATTCATTAATGATCGTTAATGATGGCTGGTTAATATGTGCTAAGTATCTACCCATAGGCACATATATGCATAGGCATATATAGGCATATTTGATAATTTAAATAGAATAGTTAATTACTAACATTAATTTGTAAGTGTTGTGTTACTAACATAGATGGACTGTTCTGGTCTGAAATAAAAGATTTTATTTATTTTTTATTATTATTATATATAACTAACACAAACTCCAAAACTACAGGGCAAATCATCCGGCTGCTTCATAAGTGAGTATTTTCGCCGCTCGCTGTACATGCCCTATTTGGACTTGTTTATCTTCTTGGAAGTGAGGTTTAGGCAAGATCAATCGCAGGCGTTTGCTCTGCCGTTCTTACACCCTACTCAGTTAGTACAAATTATATCCCAGGTTTCAAAATTTGTTTCAACGAAGTCTCAAAATTTTACGTAATGGAGTGGATTATGTAGAAGCCGAGCTGTAGCGAATTTTTTGGATGAACATGAAGAAGAATCTCCAAAATTTGGAGATATTTCTGAAATAACTTAATATGTGTGCCTAATCTAATAAATGCCCGTTTTTGATTTGCCCCCTATAGATCAAACGCTGGATACGCCCATGGATATTTGGTAATGTGATTTTTTGTTTCTTTGACTTCGTTTTGGCGTAGCGTTACACGATTGGTAAATATTGTTTAACAGAAAAAAATGTCAAAGTAACCTCTTTTAAAACAGAGATTAACATTTTTCGGACTAATAGGACTGATTTATGCGTCTAAGTCTCTAGATTAAACACAATAGACTAGACACAATATCTAAAATGCCAGTTCGATTTTTAAAAATTAATCATAGTTGTTAATATAAACGAAAATTACTATTTTTTCGTATTTTACGTAAGCTAGCGCGTTTGTATGTAGTATGTAATTATGGGAGCAGAAGCTTTACTTTAGAATAATTGTTGTTTATCATTACGTCATCTTATCACGATTTATTATGATTTGACGACCTCCGGCGCACTTGGCGCATTTGGCGCAACGGCTATAAGCGCGTCGTAAAGTAAACGGGGGCTGCAGGTTCGATTCCCGCCCCGAGTTATGTATTTATTTACAAAAGAAAAAGTATACAAGTAGTATATCAGTTGTCTAGTACCCATAACACAAGCGCTGTGCTGCTTATTTTGGGACTAGATGGCGCTGTGTGAAATGTCTGAGTGTATTATTATTATTGCAAAGTAAGTTACACGGTTATGGAAGTCATAAATAGTAGCAGAAAATCGATTATGACGAACAGACAGACTGACAGACAGAAAGACTCTTGAATGGTCTTATTAGGATTCCGTCTTACCGTTTTTATAAGGGTTCGAAACACCCATTATTTAGTTTTTTGTTTTTTAATTACAAACAGCCTAATAAGCATAAATATGACAGAAGAAATCGGTTGTGTATGATTCAGCTGAAAATCGGCGCTGTGGAGATATGCTGAGCTGAGGCCTTTTCAATGCACTAAAGGAAAGTAACCAAATATGAAATAGTATCCCTAATTTGGAATACCGGCATTTTTCGTAAACAAAGACTCCTAGACGCAATCACGAGAGCAAAGCTCCATACCATAACGGGTGCTCTAACAGGTCATGGTCCTTATAACAAACATCTTTTTAATATTGGTGTTACTGACAGTCCTCTTTGCAGGGGGTGTCTAGAGACAGATGAAACAGCCGCTCATGTCTTACTGCAGTGCAGCGGAGTGGCAGCTTACCGGGCAAAACATCTTGGGACGCCAAGATCGTTCCCCGAAGTCTTCTCCAAAATTAAGAAGGTGCTGGACTTCCTGGAGCAGCTGGGATGGCGGGAGTAGCGCCATTTTTCTCCACCGAAACGCAAAATAGGCGCGATAGTCGTCGAGTTGCGGAAACGAGCCCGTCTTCAAGTATCAAGTAGACGCAATCAGTGTTGGCTTTTGGTCTACTCGTATCTCTTTCAATCACTATACGTGCGTATAGATTTAGACGTGTAAGGGCCGTAAGATCAATGGTAGTTTAAACGACGGAAGAGAGTTTAATCTTCTGTCTTCGATTATTTCGTAAGACCAATGGCAGATAATCGATTACGAGCAGATTAAATTATCGAATTTTGACAAGGATCCTAAAAAAAAAACGAACGAACTATAAATGAAACGAATAATATTACCATGTGTAAGATATTAATCTAGGTTTTTCTAATCCGTTCACCATTTCTATTTGATATTAGGACAGAGGATTAAACTGTCAATCAAATTTTATCGTAGATTATGAAATCCATAGTTTAAACTGCACTTGATCTTACGGCCCTAAGTCGAGCGAGTGCTTTGTCCGCGGTGAGAGTTTTTTGTTTTGTTGCTGTCAGGAAACTTTCTCGGGTAAGTAAGAATTAAGTATTTTTTCTCTGGGCACATAATGATTGCGCTGATGCAGAGTTCGACACCTGAATTTGTGATTATTACAAATAATAGAAGGTTATTTTTCATTTGACCAAAATCACTAAAGATTCTCATGGAAGTTAAGGTTAATTTAAGGTAGTTTTTGTAGTGTTCCGTATTTGGGATTCCTATTCCATTATTAGATACCTATATGTTGATTTTTGAGAAATTACAGCACTTATAATTGATAAATACAATACAAGACTGTTACTATGAAAAACGCAAATATATGATTGTTTATAATTACGAATAAAAGTATTTGATTTTTAATATTTGTTTTATTTATGTCGCGACTCGTGAATCCTCGGAGCAGTTCGGGTGTATGAAGAGGAGCGAAAGACGCGGGGGCCCGACAGACTACGAACTGAACTTCCGAAATAATCTCACGCGCACTGTGTTAACTAAGTAGGTATATCTTAATTGTTTATTGTATTTATATATCTTCTGTCCAATAGAAACCAGCAAAAATTACAGTCCACTTTCATTTTCATTAAGTCCTTTAGGACCCTAAAGTTTATGCCTAAAAATCGAAACGATATTTATATTTCGTTAATGTCCCTAAGTCCCTAACTGAGCGCAGGGCCTAAATTATAGTAGGCAATTGTTTGCTTTCATTTTTGTTAATTTTATTGCATAAGTATTATGTTTTATAAGTTAATATTTTTTTCTAATGTAAGTAGTGTGTCGAATAAATGTCTTTCATTTTTTCTTTCTTTCATTATGATGTACGGTCAGACAGACAAACAGACGAGCAGACAGTCATGACGACAGTAAAGCGCTTAGCTTGGTTACGAAACCGTAAAAATTTAAGAAAAACATTAAACCGACTCCAAGAAAACACTGAAAAATATGAAATAACTATCCTTTACTAATCAAAACTGAAGTACAAAAATAACTTTATAAATACGATACAAATACCTATGTAATTAAACTTGACAGTTACTGAAGTCGATGTCAAGCCTACCAAACTAATGGACTCTGTTGTTGCATATTGAATTGGCACCGACTTCAATAACTGTCAAATTTTATTGTATAGGTATTGTATCGTATTTGTAAAGTTATTTGGGTATTTAAGTTTTGATTAGTAAAGAATAGTTATTTCGTATATTTCAGTGATTTTTTGAAGTCGGTTTTTATTTCTCCGTTTTGAGTGGCCTAAATAAATATTTAGAGTAGGTCTACATAACTTCTTTTATAATTCTGGGGAGCCATGACATACAAGAGAATCATTGGTATAAGTAAAGCTTGTAATCAGTTACCTTTATTTGGTGTATCTTCGAAATCCAAGCTCCAATATCAGTGAAATTTAAATGGGATCAATCTTAAAGTATATATCTGTTCTAATAAAAAAAGAATTTTCCAAATCGGTTTATAACTGACGGAGTTCTGAGGTAACAAACATAAAAAAAGCAACCGAATTGAGAACCTCCTGCTTTTTTTGAAGTCGGCTAAAGATAAACACAGTACGCCAAGAAACAAATCTTAATTTTTAACACTGAGCTCAGTTAACACGCAGTTCTTTTCAATTTCAAACTAACTGAAATACCGGCAAAACATAGTGTCACTTTACACCGAGAACAGGTCCGTAGTAAGGGGAATGGATGGGGATATAGGAGTTCAATCCCCCCAAAATCTTTAATACTATAGGTAGAAGTAAACTGAGTTTTCTAGGTAGCTTTTCTATGCAATCATCGCACTAAACTATCCTTAACAGGGTAGAAGACGAAAGACGGTATCGTGATATTACACATGTCTTTCATCTTCTCAAACGTCGTTATTGTTTAGCACACACTTTCACCGAGGTATATGCCAATGCTTTTAACATGACCGTCAGCTAAAACTCGAGCTATTTGATCTGTGTAAGTCAGTACAAATACTGATTTCAATAAATTATGATCTAACATAAAGGTTAATACGACAGTAAGGAATGTGCTTACAAAATTCAAATATGCTGTTTTCTGCTTGTCGCTTACGACAACGACGAGCGGGGTGCGGGAGAGAGAATCTTTCGCCGTCGCACATTATAAAGACTTTATAAAACGTCAGCATATGCTTTCAATTTTAAAGCAAAACCTGAGTTTCGTGTGAATATATAATATTTTAGCAAAAGATTAAATTAAAACCTTATTCTATTTCTCCTTAAGGAAATGGTAGCTATATTCTATTGCTAAAAAGTGTGAACAAAAGATAACTAGTATCAGTAAAAGATTATTCACCGAAAGGAAAGCAATTGCTAAGAGTAAGAACTTATACTAAATAACAATTGCTAATGCTAATACTAAATACTAGAAGTAATTGCTTTTATTTTATTCAAATCATCCATAGTCTTGATTAGATAAGCATTTTGTCTGGATTAGACAAGAATTCTCTTACTTATCCTACACGTATCACAATATTTAAGTCACAAGATGAAAGTCAAAGTCAAATCAATTTATTTAAGTAAACTCAATTACAACTTCATTTTACAAAAGGTTTATTAAAATACAATATTTTCATTAAACCAGTCAATGAAATATTTGACTTATGTAATTTAAATATTGTATAGACTCAGGTGTTACTTTGCGGAAATCCATTTAATGTGATAAATTTCTAAAATCTTTAGCTATTTAATTTCGGAATAACCAATTTATCACGACCTTGGGTTTCCATACCAATAATATCGCCTTTCTTTTCAAAGAGATCTATATTTTTCCTCGTGTACATAATAATTTCAAAGATGTAGTATAAGGCCGGCAAGGTGAGGACATCAATGTCTTTAAAACGATCTTTAAGTGATTCTCGTGCATTCATACGTAGATGGCACGAACATGCAATTATGCAAGATAACTATGAGTTAATCTGTAGCAAATTTCGAACGAAATAGACATGAAGAGAACTGGGGGCCTAGACAAGTGGCTTCATTGTCGTAAACGCTAGTAGAATAGATTGACAAATATCGCGTGATCTATCGCAACGAATTTTAAATTGCTAGTCAAACGTTATTAACTTTATATTAAATCAAAGAGAAAGTAAAGTCGTGTGAAAATCGCAGTATAAAACGGAACCAAATGGTAATTTTTACGAGCTATAAGGGCAGCTA
Source organism: Zeuzera pyrina (assembly GCA_907165235.1). Lineage (NCBI taxonomy): Eukaryota > Metazoa > Arthropoda > Insecta > Lepidoptera > Cossidae > Zeuzera > Zeuzera pyrina. Next base: position 8,205,744 of record OU015645.1, read on the forward strand.
GCGTTTCGATTTTACAAAACGTTTGCCATTTTGTTTAGCCGCTTATAGCTTATAGCTTATTTACATCATCCAACGGGTGATGTGAATAAAAAGTCAGCATATGCTTTCACTTATATTTTTACACGTTTTATATTAGCTTCACCTGTATGTATGTAAGTATGTATGTATGTAAGTATGTATGTATTTAACGGAATCTTTCAGCGTAATTTTTACCAATTTCCAGAAGTCTGATCAGCTTGAAAATTTGCACAAGGGTCAAGGACTGATGATAATACAATTATTTTATAACTTTGTTCTAATATCCTGACTATAATCATCAGGATAAAAATAAATTTAAAAAATTAATGGTACGATTATGGTACCATAGATGTCGCTATAGAACGTTTCTACATGCATTTTGAAATTATTACATTATTAAGTCAAACGTATTACAATGGACCACACTAAGTTTTTTTGAAATAATTTTTAAAGCAAAATTTGAGTTTTGTGTGAATATAGTTTAGCAAAAGCTTTTTCTATTTACTAAGTCAAAATTAGCTAACTAGCTAGTTTAGCTAGTTTTAGCTAGCTAAAACAAACACTAACTAGTATCAGTAAAAGATTATTCACTGAAACGAAAGCAATTGCTATGAGTAAGAGCTTTTACTAACTAACAATCGCTAATATAAACTTTTCAAGCCTTCGCGTTGCATTATAAAATATCTACAACGGGAAATTTAATGCGATAACCTTTTTATTCTGGTTTGACGTTTCGACAGAGTTGCCTGGTTTGCTTGAGACCACGGTCGATGCAACTCGGTCGAAACGTCAAGCCAAAATAAAAAAGTAATCACGTTAAACAATCGCTAATATTAATACTAAATACTAGAAGCAATTGTCTTTGTTTTATTCACATCACCCAGTGTCTTATAATGTGCAGCCGCCCTGCTAGTTAGCTAGCCCACGAAGTAGCAGAACACTATTCAAGGTAAGAAAAAAAATTTAAGTAATCTTAATATCTAAGTTTTGTTCGCTGTATATGCTGAAGACAAGACGATGTTATTTGTTTTTTGGGTGTCATTAAAAATGAGTAAATGCTATTTGAATGCATTTAGATATAAGAAAATAATAAAAGTTGATTCATATGATTCATTGACGATTATATGATAATTATAATAATGATTTTATACATACATACATACGTAATCTCACGCTGTATCCCTAACGGGGTAGTCAGAGAGGACACAGCGCCAAGCGTCGCAGTTCTTACATACTTCTTTCGCTTCCTCAAATCTTATCATTCTTTTCACACATTTTCGCCTGGGTATGCGAGAGCTTTGACATTTCCATCTACTAACACTCTGGCTATTTGATCTACGTAAATCAGCCTTGGTCTTCCTTGGCTTCTCATTCACCTCACTTTCGCTCTGTATATTTTCTTCGTCAGTCTTTCACCACTCATTCTTTCTATGTTATGATTCATAATAAACAAAGTAAGCACAAAGTAAGAACTGTTATTGATAAGAATTAGAAAAGAAGCTAATTGTAGACCTACCCTGGATAATTATTAAGGCTAAGGTCGCTCAAAAGGGAGAAACAAAAACTTCTTTAAGATAAAAATTAAGCTGACTTAAAAAGAAACACTGAAAGTTACAAAATAATTGTCCTTTACTAATCAAAACACAAATATAAAAATAACTACAAATAGGATACAAATACCTGTATCATTAAATTCGACGGTTAAATATTGAAAGCCGGTGCCAAATCAATGTGCAACAACATAAAATTTGGTAGGCTTGGCACCGATTTCACTGTCGAAATTAAATATTACCATATATTATTTTTGTGCTTGTCATCTGGCGGGCCGTATGGCATCTAGCAGGCCGTATGTCCTGTGGCGGGCCGTATGTCATCTAGCGGGCCGCATGCTCGTCATCTAGTGCGCCGTATGCTTGTTTGCCACCTTCGTGGTAAAAAAAAACTTGAATTTCGATTAGTAAAGGATACTTATTCTGTACTTTCCAATTTTTTTTTCTAGTCTGTTTAATTTTTTTCTTAAAACGTATACTCGCGATATGACGAATGTATTCCCCCTTCTCCCCCCGACTACAGATCCTGGATAAGGACCTAATCTCTAGTGTAATGTTGTGAACATCTTTAATGAAAATCGACGAGAATCGATAAACTTCCATTATGAAACTTAGCTAATGTTCCAACTTTCTTGGCATCCGCTCTCTCGACCGAAAAGTGGACAAAGTTTTGAACGTTAAAGTCTCTTATATTATTTTTTTGCTCCATGCTGCTCTAGGAGAGAAAGAGAAACAGATACCATAATCCACTAGGCGATCCTACAACGTTGCTTAACCTTAGCGATCGCGTCTACTGATTCAATGGAAAAATTCAAAAAAGTAAAAATGGGAATTTCACGAAAGTTTCTGATATTTGGGATTATTTTTATTTCTTGGGATTATTTGGGATTATTTCATGAAATGAATCCAAAGCATCACTACGCCATAAGTGTATGTGGTTCAGTCACAAATAAAACCAATAAATACAGGCTTACATAATCAGTACAGACCGAGTCTCATGTCCGATTTCAGCAACGTTATCTAAGTCGTCACATAACTATGTACCACCTAGATTAAAAGAACGCCTAAACTGGTCATTAGATAATGTACGTTTTCACCAATCTAACGGTTCTCTAGTAATAGTTACGTGCCGTTTTATTGCTTATATAGTGAATATTCGTTTCCAAAACTTTATCGATATCATAGTTATTATTGTTTTACTTCTCAGTTTCAATATAATATACTCGTAATAAATTATCTCCACATCGTCAAAAACTAAGACAATTTATCACATACCTAGTGTTATGGGCTCGATATTTTCTAAATTTAGGGTATCTTTTACCTGCATAGGGGCTCCTAACGTTTCGTGAAAGAAAGTATAATCGTTAGCGAACCCCTATCCCTTTTTAGGAGTTCGCTAAGTATTTGGGGACTTTGGTGAAATCGGTCATCAATCATCGATTCTAGATATAAAAACCTCTTTGACACTGTAAGAATAAATTGTATGGTAATGCGTAGTCGTGAAAACCTACGCAAATAATTTCGTTCTGTTTTGGTTTTCATGAGAGGAGCGTGTTAAAACAAAACTATTAGAGATGTAACGTCCTAGTTACAGACCAGGCCGCTTGTCACACCGCACGGTAATTAAAAATTTACGACCGATTAAAATTCACTTCGAAGTCAAAGTCAAATCAATTTATTCGAGTAAACTGACTCGCAACGTGTTTTTGAACATCAAATATACTTTCGAAAAGAAAATCTGGAGACTGAGAAAAACTAACAAGACAATAACAGTCAGATATCATTTTTCAACATCATTTTACATCAGATTTATTAAAATACAATATTCAGAAAGCCAGTAAATGTATGTGCAGAGAATATTATTGTTTTGTTCTTCGTTTATTGTTTATTTTATAGTACGATTGTCCAATCAATGTTCGTTTTATAACAAATCAAAATCAGTACACTCATACAATACTTCAATAACTAACTTCAATATTACAGTTTTACAGCTAAACCACAAATCAATTTTGATGAAATTTTGTATGGAGACAGCATTAACTCTAAAGCAAAACATAGGCTACTTCTTTTTTTTGCCTGCTATGTTTCCCAGTTAAACCGATGCACCGATTTCGGTCAGATTTTATATGGATATAGCTTGAACCCGGAAAAGATATATTTATTTTAACTCCATGCAAACAAAGGCGCGGACAATGGCTAGTAATTCTGTTAGTAGCTCAATTTACCATTACGCGCCCCACAATTTTAAATGTAGCATTTTTCTAGTTAACCGTGATTGCTATTTTATCTTAGTATGTGTATACCGATATCGCTAATTAGTGCGTAACGTAGAATTACACAATAGTAGTACAACGCATACTTGCACGGCAAGTGATTAGTATAAGTAGATTAGTGGGTTAGTATTAGTATAAGTTTTTGAAGGGCCGAGTGATGTGGGTGACCGGGCCCACAGGGGGTGAAGCAACAGGCGCTCTCATTAAGTGGGGCCTTAGCCTACCACTCCAAGACCCCAGTTTGTAGACTTCATGTCTACACTCTTCTCGAGGTGGCCCTGTTTCCACTGAACACTGCGGATATAGATAGATTGGAGAGTGGGTTAACACTCCCAAGGCTGGAGTGCTGAAAGGGCTTGCCTCAGACTGGAGGGTGGGAAATGTTCTTGCTTATGGGGACGAGTTGTGTTCCCCGACCTTTGCGTGAGGGCGGGAGTCAAGTGTTGGAGCCACTTGCCCTTCTTTGAGAGGGATATTGTGGCCCCGGAGGTGGTAAGAAGTAAAACTTTTAAAAACTTTTGAGGAAACACGTAAAAATCAGAGGTGACGAGAAGAAAAACTCAAAATGAAACCCGTACACATAAAAACCTGAGGTGGAGAGAAGGAAAACTTGAAATGAAAACCATGAGAAAACACGTGACAATCAGAGGTTGCAAAAAGGAAAACTTGCAAAAACTCGTGAGTAAACACGTTAAAATCAGGCGTGGCGAGCTGATACCCCTGCCGTGGCGTTGGCGGCGTGCGGATGCCGCCACTCCGTCGGAGGCCCGGAGTGTCCTTTGGGTGAAGGCGGCCCATCCAATGACATCGAGAAGGTGTGCGCGGTGTTCCCGCGCGCTTCCCAGAAGAGCGGGCAGGTCAAGCTGCCCGCACACGGAGGAGGGCCCAGCTTAGGCTGGGCATAGCCGCCGGGCTAACGCGCCCCCGTTGCCCCCTCACTTGAAGAACACTGTCAGGTTTTGGTAGGTAGACTCGTCCTTGCACCCATCAGCCGAGGAGTTCCAGTTAGCCCCCCTTCACCCCCGAGGCGGGACTGCATTTCCCGACGTAAAAAAAAGGGCGCGTCTTTGTGGATTGAATTGTCTTTGCGTCAAATTATTATTCGTTAATTCTTATCTATAATAATACTCCAGACATAATTACACAAATTTTCTAATCCGGAATTAAGCACCAGGCTGGTACTATAGGTAATCACACAACGAACTGGGGGAGCTCCCAGTAACACCCAGACTACAAGCCAAGTTAGAAAAGATCGATTCCTATATTAATCTGATGACCGGGGATTGAACCCAGGACCCCCAGGAGCTTGGGTTACTCTGCTACCGCGTCACGGCCCAGTTTTTATCTTCTAAGATTTTGAACTTTTAAATGGACTCGAACTTTCTAGAACTCGATCTCGAATTCGGCTCCTTTTATTTATATGACCTTTTATTTATGTAAATAAGTAAACGTCTTTTACTATTCGGGGGGCAATTTCATTTTTTATGAGTGTGTCAAAGGCAACATAATAATGCTCTGTTGCTGCTCGTGGTACTAAATATTGACGATTATAGGTAGTTAGTGGATCATCATGTGATCATGCGATCATCTACACCAGTTTTACAAACTTTTAAACGTACCTACGGATTGCATTATAAAATATCTAAAAACGGCAAATTATGTTAACGTTTCAGCTACAAACTCAAGCAGTTTGCTTGAGATCACGGTTGATACAACTCGGTAGAAATATCAAGCCAAAATAAAAAGTTATCATGTTTTTTTTTTTTAGATATTTTATACCAGATTATGTAACAAGCAACCCTTGGTCAACTTTTTTATCTGGACGTTCTATTTTTTTCTCTCTCCAAAAGTAGCTAACTTATTTCTTTTCGAATAATTTATTTTACGATGTTCGAAGCAAATATTCCAATTGTGACATTCTGTGGGGAAAAATAAGCGTTATATAAACATTCTCCTAAATTCACAAATCGGTTGACTGAAAAATCGTTTGTGTATATCTCAAACGACCCAAAGCTGCTGCCTCCAAATAAATTCTTGGGGAGCGTTCGCGTGAAAGTAATCCTTCGGTTGGGGACGGCTGTTTACAGGAAACTATGTCTCTTTCATGTCTGTACATTTTTAGAATTTCGTTAGGCGACAAAAAGATTTCGTAAAAGCCTTAGCTGATATTTTATTTTATGTATAGATATGTATGTGTTCTGTATTAGTTTTCTTGAAAATTATTCTGAGATTGAAATCATGAATTAGAAGTATTTTTGGCTGGTATAGTGGATATTCACTATCAAGCGAAGTTCTGTCTGCAATTTATCATCATTTATTAAATTATATTTTAATAACGGTAATGTTCTAGAGACACAGTTTGACGGTCTAGTGTAGGCGACAGAATAGCAATCAGTCAATTAGTATGTTGATACGCCCAAATGTAGCTAGAAGAGGTATGCTGTATGATTTTGCGTCTTGATATTCGTTTCACAGGTACAAATAAAATTGCGAGAAGTTTGATATCACTACTTAAAAACTCATTTTAATTCATTTATTCTCCTTAAAAAACTGAAGTTCTGAAATGATTATGTATTTGCTTCTATTTGGAGATTTGGACTCGGAGATTAAACGGGTTTTTCATTTACGCTAACGACTCGAGCGGCTCTCTGTTCGTTCGTTCGTTCGTTCACTTGGATTTCGTGTTTTCTTTTGAATATATTGTCTAACCTGTTTTTTATTTTTTACTTGCGAATAATACATTTACATCTAAATATTAATGTAATGTAATATAGTACTGTGCATGTATTCTTTATATGTATATGTATTTATAGATATGTTTATACCGTTATGCGTTATGGTTCTATGTCTTTTAATGTTTTGTTCGGTTCATACGCCTTTTTATTTCTACGACACTTCTCTATCACAGGTTTGCTGAAAGAAACTTCATTTTTAAATAAGCAGTACATTTGTATATATAGTATATATTTCATTTTATGTTATTCCTCATGCGTGTTTATGTACACAAATGGGTAAATCGATAAATAAATAAAATATAGTTATTAAAGCACTCGACCTCGGAGAAGTCGGAGCATTTCCCCTAAGAGCGTGTCCTTAAATTGTCCCTTTTGTTGACCGAATTTCTAGATTTTTACTAATGTGCGTAACTAGGGAAGGTCACAGTACAACGATACACAGCTGAACATGACGTATTTCTATTTTTGTGAATACTAGTAGATAAAACACTTAAAATTCACGAGTATTTTGCAAATAATTATTTTATAAGCTGGCACGAATTACACTGACAGTATGAAGTTGCTATACTATAGGTAACTGTTTTACACGTGTTTACGCTCAATGAGATAGAAAGAGACACGAAAATTCCTTAGACACACGGTGGTAAGAGCGGCAACTCATTATGACTCAGGCCAATATGTACCTTATAATATATATATATATATAACACTCGACAAATCTGACGCCATTTTTCTCATTGCAAAAATCACGCCTCTTTTATACCTACGCACGTCCATTAATAGGCATAACATGTAACGTCGTCATCTTTTACTTTTAGGAAAAAAAAGACTTCGATGTTATCTGATATACATTTTTTTGTTTTTTTTTTTTTTGCAATATTCATTCATCATTGTAATATAAACGTTTCCCCAGAAGGTTTCAGTATGAACATCAAAAGTCAATTCAAGGTATTTTTGTATTAATATATTTCGTTTGCTATTCATGTATCTAGCTACGTTAAACGACTTAAAAACTCAGAAGTACTTAGTAGCCACTACTCAACTAACAATATTATGGGTAACTTTACGCTACCAGTGCTGTTATATATGTTACAACATTGATAACAGTCATGTAGACGTTAGCATGACCCGAAAAGGGCTTTTTTGGGCCATTCGGCCGCAAGTAGTCGTTACGATTACAAAATATTCTTACATAATTACGATTACAAAATACTCTTATATAATAGCAAAAAGATTTAAGATTGTACATATCTTTTGACATATAATCTCTTGGTGGTAGAGTTCAATACTTGTTTCTACTTTTACAGTCCCGCCCTAAGCTACGCAAGCTTCTTTTTACTTTTCTCATTCATGAAATTCCTCTGCTCTTCCTCTGTATTATGGGGTGGATGAAAGATGGTAGATCTCCATTTGTGAAAGATGGCACATAGTGGTTGGACCTGTTATAGAAGATTGTCACTACAAATTCATATAAACCATACGTACTTCATCTATTTACTGTACCCCTGACGGCGCAAAGAGAGGAATCGGGGCGCCACAAATTCATGTAATTAATTACATTTGTATAATATCACACAAAAAAAATTTGAAATATATCCCTTAATCTCATTTTAATTTGTATAAGCTTGTGTGGTCACGATTTTTCTTTTGACACAATTATTAAAAAATGTAACGTATTAATTATAGTTCAAACGGAGTTAATTAATTTTTTATTAAAGTTTAACAAAAATAAACTGAATTATTTTTGTTTAGCAATGTTGGCACATATGTTTAACTAATATTAAGATGTATCGTTAATTGCTTTTCAATAGCTATCTTTAAGAAAGTTTGTATATAGTGATGTCATATTATAACATATTAAAAACAACTGAAATATTGAAGTCACATTTAATTACCGATTATTGTAAGCAATTGCCGATTTTTAACAAATTGAAGTTTCTTCTTCTTGGCTAACTCTGTTACTAGTTGCATACGAATTACGAATTTGAATGGCTTTAAACTTTTTAAAACAATAGGTCGGTGTAATAGGCGGCCGATCCGTAATTAAGATTGGTAGACGGTTCTTACGCACGTGCCTACAACAATTCAATATTGGGCACGCATTTATTTCTATTAGTTTTAAATAGACTTTGTGCTTACACCATTTACGACTGGCGGGAGGAAACGGAAACGACAAAATTCTATGAAGAGCCTCAAACAGTACGCTTAATAGCGTTGAGCAACTTTGAAGTATTTCCTCATAAATGTTTATCGCAAAACCATCCAAGTTTGTCAGCTTTATTTACAAGTCTTTCTCTAAAAATGTAAGTAATATTGAAATATTTTTACAAGCTTTTATTTAAATTCACAAATAGTATATGCTTCTATGTTTAGTTCAAATCTTATAAGCTTTTGAGCCACTTCTTTTAAATTTAAGATTGTAATTTTGTATTGACACGTATATAATTTTGATTGCAATGTAATGAATAATGACTATATAACATAACATAACTTCACGCTGTATCCCCAACGGGGTAGTCAGAGAGTACGGAGCGCCAGGGGTCGCGGTCTTTACACACCTCTTTCGCTTCCTCAATTCTCATCATTCTCCTCACACATTTTCGCCTAGGTATGCGAGTGCTTTTGACATTTCCGTCTGCTAACACTCTGGCTATTTGATCTTCATAAGTCAGCCTTGGTCTTCCTTGGCTTCTTTTACCACTCACTTTCGCTCTGTATATTTTCTTCGTCAGTCTTTCATCACTCATTCTTTCCATATGCCCGAACCATCTAAGCATTCCTTTCTTCATTTATACAATAACACTGTTGTGCAACCCTGTCATACTGCGTATCTCATCATTGCTTATCCTGTCAGCAAGCGTGACACCGCACATATTTCTGAGAGACCGCATCTCCACAGCATTTAACATACTTTCACTCGATTTTGGGCATATCCAGGCCGCACTACCATACAACAAAGTTGGCACCAACACCGCATTGTGGATGGCCATTTTAGCAGTGTTAGATATATTCACACTACCCACTAATGCGGACAGAGCACCGTTCACTTTATTGCCAGCTGCTACCCGTCTCTCCACATCCAACTCACATCTTCCATCCCTCAATACAATACAATAATGACTATATAATAATTAATAACATTTTAAATCCAATTTAATGACATAAATTTAATTCCAATTTTAATGACTCTAATAATAACATTTAACATTTGTCTGAGTAATTGTTTTGTTATTAATGTTTGTAACACCATGCATGAGGCGGAGCACAGAGGCTCTTATAGTAGGTATATTGTAACACTAACACCATATTTGTACCTGTGTCTCACAAAATGACTAAATGAATAAATGAATAAAATTTTGCATGATTGTTTAATCTCATTAACTTATACCTTGAAGTAAAAAATTGCGCGTCGAGCTTATAAAAAATTATGCGACGAGCTTTGAAATTGCATAATAACGTAAACATACTAATTATAGATAGTACGTGCTAGATTCACAATCCTCTATAAAATTCGAACAAATTATTGTCAGAATTGACATATACATTTCTAATATCGTACAGTATTATTTTAAAATTGTGTTAATTTAAAGTAAACTTTACTGTCAATGCACATAAAGGTCGTAAAAGCTTGTAAAAGATTCTCCCATGTCATTGAAACAACGTTTGTTAACAAAAATATATTTAAAATTCAATCTTACGCTTCATGCTTAAAGTGTAATTCACGTAATGTATTTGCTTCGCTATTTACGTCATTATAATTTGTTAGATGAAAGTGACAAGGATAAGACACATAGAAATTATAATGTTAGACAAGGAATAAGATGTTGCATGTCAGGCAATGACATATTCAGACGCAATGTAAGAATAGAGAAAGGGAGGGAGCAGCATTGTTACACAATTATTCATATTTTTTTATTTTTGGTTCGTCGATCACAAATAATAATTCACAATTTTCTTTAAAATCTAAATACATAATTACTGTTCGAATTGATATATAAATTTTGAACATCGTACAGTATTATCGGTAATATTGTTTTAATTAAAAGTAGACCTTAAAGACATAAAGTTGTAAAAGCTCGTTTAACGTTTAGATCCTTGTAAAACATTGAAACGAGATTTGTCAAAAATTATTTACATCATTTTGGTTTGTTACGTGGACGTGATAAGGATAAGACATAATATTTAGATTATAAGGCGAGACAAGGAATAAAATATTGGATATTAGGCAATGACATAATCTAGGAATACAGAGTGAATTTGCAATAAAATGTTGATATTTTTTTTATTTTTCAATGGGAAATTGTATGCGAGTCATCATTTAATATATACATACATATCATCACGCCGTATCCCTAACGGGGTAGTCAGAGAAATATATCATGACTAGAAATCTTAATTTTGATGAAAAACAATTAAAAGATCTACAATCTTAGTTTCAAACGATTTAGTGGCAACGTTAATCTTCTAACAACGCCACAATACAAATAATAACTTACTGTCAAATAGAAATGCAGCGCAGGTTTAAGTAAATACGTAATTTTATGTAGCCTTTTTAAGCCTTTCGCTGTGATATATTCGTCACATTCTAAAAAGTGATCAGAGCAAACTACGCTTCGTTCATTTAGTATGAAGTATTCATCGCATTTTTGGCATGCTACTATAGAAGTATTTTTCACATCGAATAAGATCCCGAGGAAAGCTATATATTTTTTTATATGTTCGAGAAAAATATTGCAATAACTTGCAGTGTTTATAAAAGAATACATAATTACATAAATTACATTAAAATTTACAATTAGTAGCAAATCCTATACTACCAGTCATAATTGAAATTTCAACACTAAAAATATATTTAAAAAAATAAAAGTGTAAGAATAAAAACTCCATTCTATAATTTTAGAACAGAGATAAAAGTATAATCCGAATAAATGAAATAAGAATGCGGTAGTTATGGTTCTCAATGTATTATTCACGATCGTATAATTAATGTATTATGTAGCTGTCATTTGAAAAATATTGTTATGAATTTAATAAAAAAAAAGCCATATAACGTTATTATTATAACGAAATAATGAACACGTAAATAAAATAATCTTAATTACTTACCGAAAATAAGAAACGCTATCTTTTTATAACGTTCTAGACGTGTTATTTTTACAATTTTTGAAGGAGCACTTTGTCATGTTTCCTTTAGTGTTCACAAATTACTACTAAGACTGAGTGCGCTAAAATTCTCATTTCAGCGCACATTTGGTTCGGACGTTTTTGGAACGTTGATTGTGTATATTGACGTCCTCAGACCAAGTATGAATGGACAGAGCATTTGCTCTAAAAGCGTTTCCTTAAGGTAACGCATTGATAAACAATAATTTAATCTAAAATAGACCTTCTGTTCTATGCAAACGAGCGCGCGCTGGCTTACGAGAAATACGAAAAAACAGTTATTTTCGTTTAAATTACAAACTATAATTAATTTTGAAAAATCATATTGTCATTTTGAAGTGTGTTTAGATTCATCTACATAAAAAATTTAGAGGCTTTAATCGGTCCCATTTGTCCGTAAAAAGCAAATCTCTGTGTTAAATGAGGTTTCTTTAATATTTTTTTTATGTTATAAAAGTTAACCAACCGTGTAATGCTATTGTCAAAATAAAGTCAGTGAATTGAAGATTATAGTTACCAAATATCACTTTCATATGTTTTGTAATTGCTTAGAAAAATTGAAATCCCCGACATCAAAATTTCCAAGCGTTGCCTTAAATTGTCCTTTTTTATTGACCGACTTTCTAGATTTTTACTAATGCGCATAACTAGGGAAGGTTAGATTACAACGATACACAGCAGAACATGACATATTTTTATTTTTGTGAATACAACACTTAAGATTTACGAGTATTTTACGAATAATTATTTCGCAACCGACTCAAAAATTGAAACGAAATACATTGACAGTGCGAGGTTGCCATACTTACAACGGCTAACTGTTTTACTCGTGGTTTCGCTCAATGAGATAGAAAGAGAGTAAAACTCGTTTGACACACGGTGGTAAGTGCGGCGACATTATGATTCCGTCCGAGGTAACGGTGTTCATATTTTTTTTTTCTTACTAAGTAGCAACGCTTGGTTTTCAGCCAGTTCTCTAGCTTAATTTTGAAAACTATATAGAACAAACTATTTATATTATTTGGTAGAACTTCCCTAATTGACTTGTTGGCGGGAACGGGAGAAGTGAGATTGTCATTTTATTTACATTTTCAATTTTTTATATTTTTAGAAGTTTTAAAGTACAACAGTGATAGTATATTGTTTTAAAGTTCCGTGTAAGTAAATAGAATGGAGTAGATCTAAATAAACATGTGTAGCTGAAATTCTCGCGCTCTTCCAAGAAGTCCTTTAAAACTTCAGTAAAGCCTACTATCACTTTACTGGAGGAGTTTTACGATAAGAAAAAATTAATTTACTTGTGATTCTACTTATTAATACGTGACATTGGCAAATGCGCTAATCTACGCGCCATGCCATAAAGGAAGAAATAACTTACATAATTAAAAGGCTTACTAGGCTTTCTAGATATAACTATTTTGCTAGGATTTCTTTTTCTTTCACATGTATTACAGAAGAAGCAGTCGTAAATAGATTTTCATTTGCTTTAGCCAATCGTGTCTATTCTAATATGTAATTAGGTACATCAGAAAAAAAATGATTATAAGTGTTTAGATGGTGCGAGCACAGAAAGAATGAGTGATGGAAGACTGACAAAGAAAATCGATAGAGCAAAAGTTATGGCAGCAGAAGTCAAGAAAGACTAACGCTGACTTATGAAGATCAAATAGCCAGTGTTGGCTGACGGAATTGTCGAATTCACTCGTACGCCTAGGCCAAAATGCGAAGGCGAGAATTATAATATTTGAGATGAAAGAAGCACGTAAGGAACATGATACTTGACGCTCCATCCTCTCTGACTACCCCGTTAGGGATACAGCGTGAGGATGTGTAGGTATGTATGTATTTTCGATTTAATATTATTAAATTTTGTATCCACAACAATACCTACTTCTCTGAACTATTAGCTATTTTAAGTACTTATTGTAAATTCTTTCTACGCCGTCAGGGATAATAGGATACAGGGATATATGTTTACAGACAGACCAGCTTACCTTGGTTACATAGCTGTAGAAGTATCTATTTTTATTATGTGTGTGATTCTATGTCCCTATATTCCCCCTCTCGCTCTGAACCAACCTATTCCCAGACATCGAAAGTTACAAGCATTACGTGCAGTAAAAAATACATACATATATATTGTCTATGAATACAAATTGCTTGTTGCTCTTTTGACAGTACCCTTGATGATGTAAGCTGTCTATATATTCATTCAACATAAATCTATGAAAGCGACAACTCGTAACGTAGTGCTGATAGTGTATTTGATATGATTAGTTGGTTAAGTAACGTTTAAATCGTCTAGTCTAGTGGATGGGTGATTCATATACAACAACTCGGAGCTTCGGAAGCCAAGTCGTTGTCTCAGAAACTGACGAAATTAATGGGCTAACATATTGAATAATTAGTCGTAAATTCAGTGGAATTGAAGAAATTCTCACAAGCGGTGAAATTGGCAAAACTGGATGACCGAGAAGTTAGCATGCAAAATCGAATGAGACTTTCTAGGCACCCGTAAATAGTATAATAATTAAATAAAAATTACATACAGCTAATTTACAGATTAATTATGGGTATACTCAGAAGACTTCCATCCAATTAAAGAAGTTAGCAGGTTGTCCGCATTTCGAATTTCCGGTTAATTATAATTAATCGTTTATTAGCCCTGTCACAGATCTTAAAAGGATTTCCGATTCGCGATTTTTTTTTATTCTGAGGATGAAATTTATATCTAAATTGCTATTATCCGCGACTTTGTTCACAACGTATTTTACTTACTACATACATACATACATATCTTCACGGTGTATCCCTAACGGGGTAGTCAGAGAGGACGGAGCGCCAAGCGTCGCGATCCTTACATACTTCTTTCGCGTCCTCAAATCTCATCATTCTCCTCACACATTTTCGCCTAGGTATGCGAGTGCTTTTGATAATTCCGTCGGCTAACACGCTAGCTATTTGATCTTCATAAGTCAGCCTTGGTCTTCCGTGGCTTCTTTTACGACTCACTTTCGCTCTATAGATTTTCTTCGTCAGTCTTTTATCACTCGTTCTTTCCATGTGCCCGAACCATCTTAGCATTCCTTTCTTCATTTTTACAATAACACTGTCGTGCAACCCTGTCGTACTGCATACCTCTTCATTGCTTATTTTGTCCGCAAGGGTGACACCGCGCATATTTCTACTTAATAAGTTCAATAACTCAGAAACCTTCTCGGGCGTACGTAGAACAACTCATCTAAACTTCATCACAATCAAATGAATAGTTTACGGACATATAGAGGACCAACATACAAAGAAATGTTAATTTTTATATACCTGTATAACACTAAACAATATGTAATATTTTTGCCTGTTAATTTTGTTATGCCAACTTCAGAGAAGTTTTTTTTCTTTCTTCATGGCATGGTGCATAGATTAGCGCAATGTCACGTATTAATAAGTAGAATCGACTTGAAGCACGTTCGAAGCAATTTCGTTTTTACTTCTTATTGGAAAACTCCACCAGTAAAGTGATAGTGGGGTTTACTAAAGTTATAAAGGACTTCTTGGAAGAGCACGAGAACTTCAGCTACACATGTTCATTTAGATCTACTCCATTCTATTTACTTATACGGAACTTTAAAACACATTTAATTATTTATTTATTTCAATTCAAAAGACTATAATATACAGTAATTCTAAAGAAGAAGAACAGTCATCATTATTGTGTATTGTACAGCTTACAAATAAAAAGTCACATATATATATATATATGTCGGTGAAAATAATAAAAGGCACTCATTTGACTATACTATGGCAAAGCGCGACTTCCAGTTTGGAAGGGATGCCGCGCTAACGGAACGTCACGTCGGGGCCGGCACTGAAAGTCTGTTAGAATACGGCGGCCGGTTCGATAGCATTTCTCCGACGGATCGTTTGCCATTATTAAATTTCTAATTACCTACCTACGCAATAATTGTTACAAAGAGTTTCTGTCGTTTGCACATTAACTTTGTCTTAACGTTATATTTTATGGAGTAGTTCGCCTCTTGTAAGATTATATATTTCTCATAGCTGAGTCGCAAAAGCACGAATTGTCCCGTGTCTTTAGCGACATATATATATATCGGCCGTGGTCTCAAGTAAACCGTAAGTAAGTAGACCATTTGCTTGAGAAAGGTGGTGGTGGTCTACAGCCGTAAAACATGTTTAAGAGTCTCCTCTGTGAACACTATCCTTTATATGATAGAAGTAATGCTCGCTGAATATTAGCCATAAATAATCCAAGCACAAAATAAAATACGGGAATACCTGCAAGTCAGTACAGACGGTGTTGCCAGTCGCTACAATGAGCAAGATGTCATTATTATACTTTCATTTAATGAAAGGGGATTCTCCGATTTCGTCACAGTGTAAGTAATGAAAAATTCCGTGGTCATTTCAATCAGTCCGAATCGTAAGTGCGACCAAATATGAAATGGTTCAAATATTTACAAGATATTATTATTATTTATTGTAAAATTTTGCCGGACTATAAAGGTGCCGCCTGGAGTGGGCCGCCCCTGCCGCCCCCACTACGCTACGCCACTGATCACAGTGCAACAATACACAACTGAACATGACAAATTTTTATTTTAGTGAATACTAGCAACTAAAACACTTAAGGCCGCGTAGTGCCGTAAACAGGCCTCATTTCGGTAATTTTTTAGCAATAATCACACAATCAAAGTTGTTGAAAAAAATATATCTGAATCTACATGATATTTGTAATCAAGCAGCCGAGAAAAATAGCATTGACAGTTATTTTCTTGATAAAAAAAATCCCAAAGTAACCTCTGAACAGAATTTATGGGGAATAAAGGAAAAATTATAAAAATGCATGAGTCTATAAGCGTTAATATCAAAAATTGCCGCTAGGCAGCGATTCATGCACGCGCTGTTTTATTGTGGAGTATCGCGTCGCGGATTTCGTTGCGAAAAGCATTTGGCCACACCCCCTCAACTCGATTCTGGCTCGATGCTCAAGGTCTTTCAGGACTACACGCGCCTTAAGGCGCTCCCCCAGGCAAACAGGCAAACGTATATATAGAGCACCTCATACTAGAATTTGTGAAATTCTTCATGTAATCTAGTAATTATTGATTTTACTTATAAAAAAAAGGAAAGGACTTTAGAAAAAATTAAAATGGTCAAGTTTTAAATCATAAAATTATCTATACATTAGTGTATAACGCAAGTAAATATAACTTCTATTTATGAAGTAGATCCACGTATTTTTTATTTTTAGGCTTTCTTTTGAATACGAATTGTATATGTATTTTATATTTAACTGAAAAATATGAGACGGCAAAAGTGTTGTTAAAATGTCGAAGATTATTACAATATTTTTTTAATACATTTGCTCAAAAAGTAGACTTTTCCATGTGTGTTTAGCGTGCGGAAAGTTATTCTTTTCCACACTAGTGCTTTTTGTTTTCCTCCTGCGTATAACATCCAAATGCATGAAGGAGGTTTTTAATCAAAAAGTTTTCTGTACAAAATTTTTGTATGAAAAGACTATTTAACAGCGTAAATACTATTAATACACGAATTAAATATAAAATAAATTATTTTTTATAATATATACGTATAATGTCAATAAATAAATAACGCAATTAAAATTATTTTGAATTTAGATAAATAATTATTGTAATTGAATTGGCTGAATGCATAGAAACCGTTGCCCTGCCATGTCCTCTAAAAAAAAATAAACTTACTTCCGCGAAATTACATTTCTTCATTCTTTTTATTTATTTATATTTTTTTCGCAAATGTATTAAAAAACGTCGTTCGATGCACGTGCGGAATTGTCATTGCCACTCGTCCCTATTGTTGACCCGCGCCTTCGGTTTGGGTCAACAAACCGGGACTCGTGAAGAAACGACATACTTTCCACACTTGTATCGAAATGTACTATTATTACTTTTTATATATTTTCAAACAACGAGAAAATAGCTGCTAAAACTAGCAAAAAAAACAGTATTTGACTAGGGGAAGCGCCTTAAGATTTACGAGTATTTTGCGAATAATTATTTCGCATGATCGACTCATAAGCCTGTGCGAGGTTGCCATACTTACTATAGCTAACTGTTTTACTCGTGGTTACGCTCAATGAGATAGAAAGAGACACGCAAATTCGTTTGACACACGGTGGTAAGAGCGATAACTTATTATGGCTCCGTTCCATATGTTTTTGTTCCGAGCTTGGACCCAAAACGATACATTTACGTCTCAAAGTCAGTCAAAAATTATTTAATTCGTTAGTATTTTTAAAATACCTATACTTGAAATCGTCGAGATATTTTTTATGAGTCTACCACACTTCTTAAGGCAGTATTCCTACTGTGAAGAACATGCAAGAAACAGAGGTTACTCTTTTAAACAAATATCCTAAACATTATTACATAATTATTCTATTATAAATATGAATAATCGGGTTGGTGGCTGAGCGGTTAATACCAAGCATGCTTATCATTTAAATAATCCGAGACTTTATAATAACCTTTAGAGCACAACTGTCGTTTAAGGCGACGCGTTGGCAAAACCTCTTTTAAAACAGAGATTTACTTTTTCGGAGCAATGGGACGATTTATATTTCAAAATTGTCTGTATAGTTCACTTTTACCATATTCCTCAAAATGGCAATTGGATTTTTTAAAATTAGTTATAGTTTTTAAAATAAACGAAAATAACTGTTTTTTCGTATTGTTCGTAAGCTAGCGCGCGCACGTTTGCATAGAACAGAAGGTCTATTTTATATTAAATTATTGTGTATCAATGTGTGGCCTAAACTAAATAACTTTTGTTTTACGACTTTTTTAAAACTTTATACGTTCCTCAAAAATATTTGTTTAGTTTTGTTTGTACTGTCTGAAACGTATTTACTCTGTACGTATTTCCAACGGTACAGTGCAAGTGCATCGGGCCTCAGCGCCACGCTGTCACAGTACAAATACGCTGTGCGTGTCGCTTTAGCGATCGGATAGAGTAGGTGCCATTGCCAGAAACATTTAATGTATTTTTATTTTTGTATGAAAGAAAAAAATTATGAATTTTTGAAAGTCGTAAAACAAAAATTATTGGGGATAATGTTTAGTACAAAATACTAAGAGGTTATTAGTATTTATTAATCCTGTATACACGAAACTATGAAATAACATTAATATTATCCAATACAGTACAGCGTTGAAAATAATTTGATTATTTGTCGAGCATTTTGTTTTTAATTTGTTTGTTACCTAACCTATGTTCCTAGGTCGAATTGGTATAATAAATCAGTTCACTCTAATATGTGAGCGACGCAATTCATTCGAAATGTGAGACAGAATAATAATCTCCTATTTTTATTTATGTGTTTTTTAAAAATACAAATTTTACACATATTATGATGTTTATGATTCTTTTAAATCTTGGTGGTTTTTATTGAAATACAAACATACAAACGGAAAAAAATAGGATATACGAAATTAAATAATTTTGTTAATTTGACATATCTGCTTATTTTGTTGCTCCACCTTTGAAATATGCGAAGTCTTTGTCTTTAATCTTTTTATTACACATGCATGGCTACCAAGGCCTACTTAGACTTATTAATATTATTTTTAGATTCCTTATAATATACGACTGAGACCATACAAATGTGAAAGAAAAGTCTGATGAAGTATCCACAAAATTTTCCATTGAAATATTGAAAGCTTTATATAACTTCTGAACTCATTTTTTGTCATGAAACTTATTTAAGCAGACGAAGTTATTACAGTGGAAAGAAAATATTTTCATAAGTTCAAATACAATTATTGCTAACGAAGTCAAAATATTTTATCCAGTTATAGATCGCATTTTTTTCCTGTTTTTCATACTTATTATATTTTACAATGGATTAGCTTCTTCCCACGATTTATGTGTATGTACAGTGTAACTTGTATAACTGGGATCTGAAGGCACCTAGGATTTATTATTACTTAAAGAGGCTTCTCATTTACCCAGTTTCCCAAATAGGGAAAAGAAGTTTCCCAAAGACGATCCCGTTAAAAAACAAAGAATATTCGAATGTTTGTAACTAAACCCATCGCAATCTGTCCAAATCTGTTAAATTGTCCTACTTATACAGGCTATTGAGGTACAAAGTCCCACTTATAAGGGTAAATATCGAAAAATTATAAAAAATCAAATCTCTATTACAAAAGTTTAAAAATTCCCAGTAACACAGGTATTTCGATGCAAAAGTGTTGGAACCTCATTATAATTATCAGTAGTAGAGGTTTCCCACATATACAGGGTCCAATTAACCCCAGGTTACACTGTATATATATTATACTTACTATAGATAGTGAAGCAAACAATTTACTGTTTAATAAATAGCACTAAGATGGTGAAGCAACTAGCTTACTATTTAATGGATAATAGTATTAGAATAGTACAGAAACTAATTTACTATATACTAGATAATACACACATAATATCTTCACGCTGTATCCCTAAAGAAGTAGGTAGTCAGAGAAGTCGGAGCGCCAAGCTTGGCGGTCCTTACATACCTACTTTCGCTTCCTCAAATCTCTTCATTGTCTATGTATGCGTAGGTATGCGAGTAATTTTGACATTTCTGTTAGCTAAAACTCGGCTATTTGATCTTCGTAAGTCAGCCTTGGTCTTCCTTCGTTTTTTTTACCACTGACCTTCACTCTGTAGATTTTCTTCGTCAGTCTTTCATCACTCATTCTTTCTAAGTGCTCGAACCATCTAAGCATGCCTTTCTTCATTTTTACAATAACACTGTCGTGTAACCCTGTCATACTGCGTCTCTCTTCATTGCTTATCCTGTTCTCAAGGGTGACACATATATGATCGCATATAAGATCGCTGTTATGATCTCTCGATTTCGGGCATAACCAAGCCTCACTAACGTACAATAAAATTGCCACCAACACCGCATATAATATCATATATACGAGTACATACATTTTGACTGACTTCGCGCTGTATCCCTAACGGGGTAGTCAGAGAGGACGGAGCGCAAAGAGTCGCGGTCCTTACATACTTCTTTCGCTTCCTCAAATCTCATCATTCTCCTCACACATTTTTGCCTAGGTATGCGAGTGCTTTTAACATTTCCGTCTGCTGATTCTCTGGCTATTTGATCTTCATAAGTCAACCTTGGTCTTCCTAGGTTTCTTTTACCACTCGCTTTCGCTCTGTAGATTATCAACGTCAGCCTTTCATCACTCATTCTTTCTATGTGCCCGAATCATCTAAGCATTCCTTTCTTCATTTTTACTATCTCTTCACTGCTTATTTTGTCCGCAAGGGTGACATCGCACAAATTTCTAAGAGATCGCATTTCTACTGCATTTATTTTATTTTCACTCGACGACAAATTTTCATTCTATTTTAAATGGCACAATCAGAACACATTGTAAACTAACTTTGGACATAATATAAAGATACAGCGTGAAGATATATATGTATATATAAAGATAGTCGTTTAGTTATGGGTCTAATTTCCTTACCATCTCCAGAGCGGCTAAACAAGTTGGCAAACGTTTAGTTCAATCGAAACACTCGCTGGCGTTTTGATTGAACGATTTTCGATTGAACGTTATTGCTGGTCAGAAGTGTTCTTTGCCTACGTGTCATACGGCGGTTTTCACTCTACTTTACTTTTCCTTTGATTTAAAAGAAAGTTAATAACGTTTTACAACTTAACAACAGGTCAATTTAGGAAACGAACTTTTCTAAATTGGCTTGGAGTCTGGGTGTTACCGAGAACTCCCCCAGAGTTCGTTGTGTGGTACTCATAGTACAAGCTTACTGCTTAGTTTGGGGTCACACAATCTGTGTAATTGTCTGGAGTATTGTTATTAATTTAAAATTTTTAACGCTAGATTTACGCGGTATTTGTCATTCATCGTTTACGTTTACTACTATCGTTTACGACAATTGAGTCTCTTATATAGGCCCCCAGGACATCGATTCACTTAATAGAGAAACATGGAGATATGAGAGAAAATAATAGAATAATGAAGCAACTAGTTTATTATTAGAGGATAAAAATAGGGTAGCGAGGCAACTGGTTTACTATTTAATAGATAATAATAGAATAAATAACCAATCTGTTTACCATTAAAATAATTATAATAGTGATTGAATTGAATATATTTCATAATTTAAAACCTTCGTATTGGTATATTATTTGAGCTAAACTTCAGCACTACCCTTAAGGCTATTATATCATATTCGAAATTCAAGATTGTGAGATGAACGTCATAAGAAAGTCGTGGCCGCGGTCACGACCTGGAAAAAATCCAATTTGCCAACTAGAAGCATCTCAGAGACGTCTCGGTGGCATCGCGTAGCATCATTAGTGAGTGATTACGCCCCCAAACTGGATGAAATATTGCCACCAATTTGCCGCCGTGACGGGGCAAACTAGTCATTACGGTCCTCGTGAAATAGCGAAACGGACGGTTTAGGCTCCCTTACCACTTGCGAGAACTGCGCGTTGTGTAACAATACGAGCGTTCGCAACTCCGTAAATTTTAGGATTCAGTTAGAAAGTACAATGCGCCCATTACATTACACTGCGCACATTAAGTATAGTGCGAATTTAGGGGGTGGGGGGGCTAAGGGGCTTGAGCCCCCCAAAAGCATCTGAGTCCCTCGATGAAAAATTTTAGGTCTGGAACGCTCTACCCTCATCGGGTTCAAGCCCCTCTCAAGCCAAAATCTTGGATCCACCAGATCCACCACTGTCACGGATGGTTCCCTAGTAACGGTTAGATGGTCTAATGAATAGACAAATAAACATATGAGTGATCTTAGAAGGGATCCATTCCATTTGGAGACATGGAATCCTATTAAAAGACAACTAACGGTATTAGCTTATTTTTCTCTAATTTGTTAATTTTTTCTCTTGTAAATTTTTGGTTGAAGCAATATGAAATCTTAAAAAAACAAAATCGATCATAATTTAAGATATTACTGACAATCGTAGTCAAAATTGTCCTCCCTCTAACTTTCTTTCTTTTAATTCATACTTTTATGAACATCTATACAACCACTATCATATTATTATCGGCGTTAAAGGTTCTCTCTCTATTACGTTTATGCATAGGATCAGCTATCATATAGTTCACCTTTGCCCGCCACACACGATCAAGTATGCATGCATGATCAAGCCCGTTCAATTTAAGAGTGGTAGAGCCATGCTGCATTGCAGCACGAATTGGGCCGGCGCGCCCGGTGAAATACCACCCTCTCACAGAATATCGGCGTGAAATAACAGCTTCTATTGCTGTTGTGTTTCGTTCGGTGAGTGAGAGTGGCGGTAGCGCATCACCCCCTCCTCCTCCATTACCTCCTTTGCCTATTTGCCAGATTTGGTGTGCCAGATATTACTCTGACACACCAAATCGTAACCTTGTGAGCGATCTACAAATTAAATGTACGCATCGCTGCAAGGAAACTTGTCACGTACATCTCCAATATAAATAGCCATAAGAATAAGTATAAAACATGAGATGTAAACGACAGCGCTGTAGCGTTAACACGCCGCACAGTTCCAATATATCATCTACCGCATAATACACAGTATTATTTACCATCATGAAGAAGCCCAAGAAGAAGTATTACAACAACATACATACATACTGAGTGGTAGAGCCATGCATGCAGCACGAATTGGGCCGGCTCGCCCGGTGAAATACTACCCTCTCACAGAATATCGGCGTGAAATAACAGTTTCTATTGCTGTTGTGTTTCGTTCGGTGAGTGAGAGTGCTGGTGGCCCATTTCCCTCCTTCCCCTACTTTCCCTTAAAGCCCGGCAACGCACGCGTGACTACTCGGACGTCGCAAGTGTCCATGGGCGGCGGTTGATCACTCTCCATCAGGTGACCTGCTTGCTTGTTTGCCCCCTCTTTCATAAAAAAAAATAATAAGCATGAAGCGGCGGTCCCAGCAAGCTAATTTGATGGTGTGTGGCGTCGATTTGGCTTGATCAGTTTTACTTGATAGAAATCGTTTTTCGCATCTGCCGTCAAGACATCAACCCATGAAGCCGTTCTGCATACTTAAACGTGTGTGGCGGCATCATGCCAATTTTGGTTAAGGGACGGTTGTGCGAATGGTATGATTTATTTTATTGAAATATGGTTTGATTTATTGAAATATATATCGAAGCGAGCTATGTTTAAGATAGGTAAAAATAAATTAATGTTATCTTATAACGTGGCCTCGGTGATGTTAACTTTGAATGTTCTATTATTGGTAGGCATGAACTACTCAGGATATTGGGTTTCTTTAGGGCCACCCTGGAGAGGAATACGGTGATGTTAACCTTAAATGTTCTATTATTGGTAGGCATGAACTACTCAGGATATTGGGTTTCTTTAGGGCCACCCTGGAGAGGAATACAAAGTAAATTTTTATAAGGGCGCCTTCCCTGTATTGCTACAATCGATTTCAGTTGTGAAATAAATACACCCTTTAATACAACCTTCACCAATTTATTAAAGAATTATAATTATCCCTAAATATAGATCTCATGAGCTCACTAAATGAAATCTTAAATGTTATATAGAAGAATTTTAAATGAGATTTTACATATAAAACAAACAAATTACATCTGTATTGGAAATTACAAAAATGAGTACTGTAACCAATAATAAGTGTAACTGTTTCTTAATATTTGGTATAACTAAAACATTAAGATGAACTACAATAACAAAATATAAGGTTAGTTATGTATATTTATTCTTGAATGTTAATAATTTTTATATATGCTTGTACATTACCATCTAAGGAGATAACCATGTATATATATAGCCAGTCGAGTTGTCCCACCAATGGTCCATAAGAATATCCACGGTGTTCACTAAACCCTTAGTGACTGCACAGTTAAGTTACGTCTTCTGCAAGCCGAGTTGTCCCTCCAATGGTCTCAAAGAATTTCCATGAAGTCCACTATACTCGTAACTCACAAGTAAATCTCAAAGAAAAGAGATTAAATATGTATTAAGGTAATCCAACCTCATACTGCAATGCACAAACAAATGATCCGAGAAGGTAACTGATCAGGTATCTCTAAAGAAAATATCCAACTAGATGTGGAATACACCGTCATTCCACGGTGTTTATGAGATTAAGTAGATAACATTAGTCCACTGGGTTTATGGAACTATGAGTACACCATTAGTAAGTACCTGGTGTTTATAGAATTAAACTTGGAATTAAGTATGGAAGTAAAATATACCATCAATCCGCTAAACCACGGTATTTATGTAAATAAGATATGGCATTTAGCCGGAAATTTAAACATGGGACTTAGCCTGGAATTTAAACATGGCACTTAGCCTGGAATTTAAACATGGCACTTAGCCTGGAACCATGAGGTCTATCATGGGACTTTATAATATTTATAAAAAATGAAAAACAACTACTCAATAACACTAGAAACATCCTAAATATATAGGCATGTATATTTTACTTCTATATGGGCATTTTTGTCTGCCACTTAACCACCACCAAAAGTGGATGGCTCCTTCCATGACGGATACTACACCTCGACATAATTTGTACCCTCTCTAACGTCATTATTAATGTAACTGAAAACTACTCAGATTTCAGTCTGAGGTTTCCAAAATAAGAAAGAGACAGCAAGTCTCTAAAAAGACATCGACCAATGGGAAGTGTCTGAAAATTTGTAAGTGACAACATCAAAATGTCAGATTGAAAGATCCACAATAGAATTAGAAAGATCTAGATAAAAGTAGCCACTGAAAAACAAGACGGAAGCAATGCCCCTTTGCTCGAACATTCCATTTTACTTGATTTGTGAAACAGATATATATCAAAACTCGTCTCTCTCTTATCGAATACAATCGATTATTAGGAATTACTCGTATTTAAATTTTTAGAACAATTTATTTATCTCATCGTCAAAATGGGACAGCAAACCTGGACAAATTATATTAATATCTAATAAAAGTATTATCACCCACAATTGTTTTATTTTGGTTATAACAAAACTATATTTTTATACAAAAGAAAATCGATTATCGCTTTATTACCACGATACTTATTACTATCGATGTTTCCAAACATTCAATGTTATTACTGAACGTAACGTAAGTAAATGTAGATTTTAACGAAAGTACCAATGAACTTTATAACGAAACAACTAAATAATTAAAAGTTTAGTATATTATGTTCTGGTTTAAATAATATATACTTAAAGTGCAATATTTATTGATTCTACCTGAGAAGAAATGAAGTAGTACTACGTACTCGATTGCGAACAACTTTCCGAACGCGTTACCTATTAATCATTGTATCGGAGATAATTGTCATCTGTCACCCACTAACCTCAACAAATATTACTGTGGAATGCAAATGAAATCTGTGATCGATTCTAATTTGTATGTAATTAACCGTAAGTATATATCTACGAAAAAAAAGTGTTACAATCTATCACAATATAGCCCAGTAAAAATACGATTTGAACAAAACATTCGTATTTCTTTTTACAGTTAGTTGTTAAATATGTATAATATGTAATTTTAAGAAATTATTTGCGAAAACACTCCCACATATGGTCGCATATTTCAATAAGTTATTTTCATTCAATTACAACGATTTATTTGGTGGATTCACATTTTAATACTGAAAAAAGGAGAATATCGAGTTTTTAAAACGTATTCCGTTCTGAAATATTCTTTAATAGGGTGCGTTTATGAAGGAAGATGGAGATTTGAGGAAGCGAAAGAAGTATATAAGGACCGCGACGCTTAGCACTCCATCCTCTCTGATTACCCCGTTGGGGATACAGCGTGAGGATATATGTATGTATGGATGTATGTTTATCAAGGAGAAAAACTATTTTTGTAAACTAAAAAATTATCAATTGATTGTCAATTATTATAACTAATATTAGTTAATAATCGATAATCAATTGATAATTTTTTAGTTTATAAATAAATAGTTTCTTTCTCTTTTTTTGAGATTAAAATGTAAATCCACCAAATAAATCGTAATAGAATGAAAATAACTTACTTAAATATGCGACCATATGATGTGTCCGAGCATAATGTGTCGCAAATAAATAATTTCTTAAAATTACATATTAAACATACTTATTTAACAGCTGTAAAAAGAAATACGAATTTTTTTTAAGTCTTTTTTTACCGGGCTATATTATGAAAACTTTAGTATATTTTGTACTTATCTTGAACATAGTTCGCTTCGATACATATTTCAATAAATCAATACATATTTCAATAAAATAAATAAGATTTGAAAAAAATAATTCCTAATGAGACATTCGCACAACCGTCCCTTAACCATTGACAGTGAACTGACGAAACGGCATGATGTCGCCACACACGTTCCAGTATGCAGGACTGCATGAAGGCTTGACGGCAGAAGCGAAAAACGGATCTTGTGTGTGCGCTAGGGGCATCATGCCAAACAACGCTTCATGCCAGTTAGACACGCTTGATCAAGCATATTTGATAGTGTGTCGCGGGCATTAGATTACGGCAGCCATTCCCAAAGTGGGCGATAACGCCCCCTTGTGGGCGCTGCAGGCCTAAAGGGGGGCGGTAAGAGACCCAGAAAAAAAATGGGGGCGTTGGTAGGGGCCTGGGGGGTGATTTGTAATTTCATTTAGCTAGGAGGCATCTTAGACAACGACTGTACGAGCTCTCGACTCAGTAGACAAAATAAGTTTGGGAACCAGCGGATTACGGACATGAGTCCGCAAACTTCATCACGAATGGATTTTAAATGTATTCTCAATTGGTTCATATGTACATAGATAGTGTTGTAACGAGTCTTCTGTCTGTTAAAAAGGCAAAAAAATGAAATATCTAAGAAACGGGAACTTAACGCGAATACCGTTTATTTTGGCTTGACGTGTCGACCGAGTTGCATCGGCCGTGGTCTCAAGCTAACTGTCGCAGTAAGTTTCACTCCGTGTCTGAGGTAGAAGGTTTATCATCTAACCCCGATATTTGTAAATAGTTTTTAGGACGCCTTTACACAACACTCAGTGTCCACACGTTTAACCGAATGTGAAAAGCGAGGTTTTGTTCCTTGAATCACAGGATTCCACATCGTCGTTATATCCGTATCCGTTTTCCCGATTAGAATGTTTATGTCCCTTGATTTCAATCGTTTCACGCACGCTTGGATAAAAGTGGCGATCAGTAGTAAGGACTCGTGGGCCATGAAACTCAATCCAGTGATTGGTATCTGATTCGCTGATTTGGTTTTTTGCACTTTTTCACCGCTGTATAATATGTCAGTTAATATCCCGTTTTTTAGATATTTCATAATGCATCGCGACACCGTTGTATAATATGTCACTTAATTTCCCGTTTTTTAGATATTCATTCTGTGTATTTCATAATCCATCGCAACACCGCTGTATACCTAATATGTCAGTTAATTTCTCGTTTTTAGATATTTCATAGTACATCGCTACACCACTGTATAATATGTCAGTTAATTTCCCGTTTTTTAGATATTTCATTCTGTGTATTTCATAATCCGTCGCAACACCGCTGTATACCTAATATGTCAGTTAATTTCTCGTTTTTAGATATTTCATAGTGCATCGCTACACCACTGTATAATATGTCAGTTAATTTCTCGTTTTTTAGATAGTTCATAATGCATCCCGACACCGCTGTATAATATGTCACTTAATTTCCCGTTTTTTAGATATTTCATTCTGTGTATTTCATAATCCATCGCAACACCGCTGTATACCTAATATGTCAGTTAATTTCTCGTTTTTAGATATTTCATAGTGCATCGCTACACCACTGTATAATATATCAGTTAATTTCCCGTTTTTTAGATATTTCATTCTGTGTGTTTCATAATCCGTCGCAACACCGCTGTATACCTAATATGTCAGTTAATTTCTCGTTTTTTAGATATTTCATAGTGCATCGCTACACCACTGTATAATATGTCAGTTAATTTCTCGTTTTTTAGATAGTTCATAATGCATCCCGAAAATTTAAAAGGTTAAAATTTAAATTTAAAATATTTATGAAAGGACAATAGGAAAAGTTTTAATTGGTGAACGGCCTTTATTTAACAGATTTAAAATTACTGGCCATTGACCAATCTTGTCAATCTTATACAGGTTTGCAATCGGATTCGAATATTTGCATTGTCTGTTTATTAATATTTATTTACCTTTTCATTGACAATAGATCCATAAAATTAGTAGCACGATATCACGTATGAGAATATTCGCTACATCGTTAACTACGTTCGAACTTAGGACAGGTATGTAACATAAAACAGAGTTTCATTAATGTCTGTCTAGTGATGTCTGAGGAAAAAGCATTAGCCATTTTTTTACATTAAAGTATTATCATAATTTACGATTACCGAGTAGAAATGCTGTAGAAATGCGATCTCTTAGAAATATCTGCTGTGTGACCCTTGCGGACAGGATAAGCAATGAAGAGGTACGCAGTATGACAGGGTTGCATGACAGTGTTATTGTAAAAATGAAGAAAGGTGTGCTTAGATAGTTCGGGCACATTGAAAGAATGAGTGATGAAAGACTGACGAAGAAAATCTACAGAGCGAAATCGAGTGGTAAAAGAAGCCAAGGAACACCAAGGCTGATTTATGAAGATCAAATAGTCAGAGTCTTAGCCGACGGAAATGTCAAAAGCACTCGCATACCTAGGCAAAAGTGTGTGAGGAGAATGATGAGATTTGAGGAAGCGAAAGAAGTATGTAAGGACCGCGACGCTTCGCTTCGCGTCGTGCTCCGTCCTCTCTGACTACCCCGTTAGGGATACAGCGTGAAGATATGTATGTATATGTATGTATACGTACAAACCTTTCTTGGGAATAGCTAATTTATTGTGACAAATAGTTCTCAGTATGATCTCTAATATAATATTGGATTTATTGATTGAAAAAACATACTACAAAATTAGCGATTTCATTGAAAACATAACAATTGACTGGAAATAATCCTCTCTGTACATGCATTTACTGGCTTTATGGATATTGTATTTTAAATAACTATTGTAGAATGATGTTGAAAAAATGATACCTGACCGAGTTTCTTGTCGGTTCTTCTCAGTGTCCAGGTAATCTCTTCGAAACGAACTAAAATAGATTTGACGTTCAAAACTACCTTGCATTTGGGTTTACTTGAATAAATTGATTTGACTTTGACTTTTAATATACATATGGTATGTCATACATAAATAAATACATTCGTTAGACAAACTGAGAAACTTTTCTAAGTGGATTTAAAAATATAATAAGTGTTGACAACTTGCTACACTTCACGTAAAGTGACTTAACTCAAAGAAATACAATAATACGTTGACGGTTCACCAAGACGTGGGAATTCGTGCTCCAAAATAGCCACTCCAACTTCTAAAGAGGAAAAAACAAATTGCCTATTTTTTGTTCGCTACCGAATTTATATAAGTAGATATATACATATTTTTTTAATGAAAGTGGGGGCAAACGAACAAGCGAGTCACCTGATGGAAAATGATCACCACCGCCCATGGACACCCACGAAGTCCGAGGAGTCATGGGTGTGTTGTCGGCCTTTAAGGGACGGAAGGGGAGGGAAAGGAGAGAGATGGGCCACCGGCACTCTCACTCACCGAACGAAACACAACATCAATAGTTGCTGTTATTTCACGACGATATTCTGTGAGAGGATGGTATATCACCGGGCGAGCCCGCCCAGTTCATGCTGCAATGCAGCATGGCTCTACCACTACGTACTATTTTTTACCAGCTGACCCGACAAACACTGTCCTGTCTAAATTTAAATAAAGTTTGTGATCGTAAAAATCTCATAGACAAAAGCACTCGGTTTTCTAGAATTTTCCTATTTTTATTTCCATAAAAATCTTATTAGGACTATAACGAGCATTTTAAAAAAATAGCCAAATCGATCCCGCCGTTGTCAATGTGCTTATCAACGACTAGCGAACCGCCCCGGCTTGGCACAGGTATAATTTTTTTTGAAAATATAATTCAGCCCATACATTGAATGCCTAGCGCAGATAATATAAGTTTCTATAGGTGAAAGAATTTTTGAAATCGGTTGAGAAATCACAGCACTTATAATTTATAAATATAATAAAAGACTGTTACTATGTAAAACACAAATATATACATACATCGTACATACATACATATCTTCACGCTGTATCCCCAACGGGGTAGTCAGAGAGGACGGAGCGCCAGGAGTCGCGGTCCTTACACACCTCTTTGGCTTCCTCAAATCTCATCATTCTCTTCACACATTTTCGCCTAAGTATGCGAGTATAGAATAATATTAGTATAGAAAAGCATTTAAATTGTATTTAAATAGATATATCTATAGAAGTGATATCCCAAATTAATTTTACACCATTTTTAGTGTTCTGTTCAATAATTGGAAAGAAGAAACACATAAGGAATCAAATCGGGGTCCGTCTGTTTGTCTGTCTGTTTACCTGTCACATCTGTTTTTCTCTAAAACTATTTAACGTAATTAGTTGTTTGGAATGATTGCAATGATGGCGAAAGGACAGACACAGTTTCAAGAGCAGTGTTTTCGTATTCTAGTGTAAGTTTCGGAGACTTGAATTAAATAAGACAAAATTAACTTTGTATGATGCGTTACTATAAATAATTGTTATAACATTTTTTCCAAAATATATAAATTGCAAAATACATAAATTGCTGTCTCTCCACTTTATCTTTAAAGGCATACTCAGAAAATTTGGAAAATATCATGCAGATTAAAAATAAGGTGTATTTACATTGGAGGAAAACTACCAAGGTTGTAATATTAAAGCGCGAAGCGAAAACTGGATGCCTTTTTAGGAATATTGCGCGCACGGAGGAGTGTGAGAATTAGTATAGTTAAAGATTATATAGAGAAGAAGTGCATAAAGCTAAAACTTTTATGTAATATGCGTTATAAATATGTTAAATGAGATTAAAAAAACAATCGTTTGCGTTCATACGTCAATGTCAAAAAGACTGTCAATGTCAAACTCAAAATAATTTGTAATCATGTAATATTTAACCTCCTTAGATCAGTCGCTAGAGATTATCGCCAAAGAGTTTATAATTTAACCTTATTTTTACATTTATGGTCTAATTTCAATCACCGGACGACCTCTAGTTAGTATTGAAGTATATTACTATTATTAGAAAATATCTGCAAGTGGAAGCTGTCCCTAACTTCATGATGGCTTTTGCGTTGTTCGTCACGTAGAGAATCGACCAATTACATTAACACTAAGTAATTATAGAAAATAACTGTATAAACACGTAATTGTGAGATGGCTTTTTAGTTATTAATTATAACTAATTTACTTACACGTGTAAGAGAATTATCTAGAACATTCAAACACCCATACTAAATTAAATTTTATACTTATAAAACTTATTAAAGATATTATTTTATGAACTCACGCTTACAGCGTAGAGGAAAAGCATAAATAAAACAAATATTAAAAATCAAAAACTTTTAATCTTAATTATAAACAATCATATTTTAATTATAAACAATCATATATTAGTGCGTTAGTGAGTGGTAAAAGAGGCCAAGGAAGACCAAGGCTGACTTATGAAGATCAAATAGCTATAGTGTTATCCGACGGAAATGTCACAAGCACTCGCATACCTAGGCGAAAATGTGTGAGAATGATGAGATTTGAGGAAGCGAATGAAGTATGTAAGGATCGCGACGTTTGGCGCTCCGTCCTCTCTGACTACCCCGTTAGGGATACAGCGTGAAGATATGTATGTATGTATGATGTATGTATATATTTGTGTTTTACATAGTAACAGTCTTTTATTATATTTATAAATAATAAGTGCTGTGATTTCTCAAAAATAAAATCAACATAAAGATATCTAATAACGGAATAGATAACCCAAATACGGAACACTACAAAAACTACCTTAAATTAACCTTAACTTCTACGAGGATCTATAGTAATTTTGGTCAAATATAGAACTTTAATTATTTGCAAAAATCACAAATTCAAGTGTTAAACTGCACTAGCGCAATCATTGTGTGCCCAGAAGTTTTCTGACAGCAACAAAACAAAAAACTCTCACCGTGGAGAAAGCCCTCGCTCTTGCTCGACATACGTCGAAACGTATATGCGCGAATAGTGATTGAAAGAGATAGACGATCACTGCTTATTGCGTCTAGTTTTTGTTTACGAGAAATGCTGGTATTAAATTAGGTATAGTATTCCATATTTAGTCACTTCCCTCTAATAAATATTACACAAGCAGAACTGTGTAACAAAGCTAGTATGCATACATTCGTTTGACTTTTGAATAACAAACAGTATTACTTCAGAAGCTAAGTTAAACAGAGCTATGAAACTCCTGGAAACATATTTAAATTTTAATCAGATTTCCAGCAGCTTAATTCTCGATTTAAATTCATTATTCGATGGGGCCTACTGTTGCTAAAAACTCGAGTTACTGGCCTCGTCCGAGACAGAAAAAATAGAAACGAGCATGGGTGTATTTAGACATTGGTTTAAGGGGAGAGTGGAACAGGGGGGAGGATGGAGGACAATATGAGGGGGTCATGATCAAAAGCGGTAGAAAACAGCGACAGAAACGGAAAGAAAAAAAAATCAGTGTGTGTATGACCACACGATAGAAGTGAAAATATTATAAAATGATAATCTAATTTCAACCCTTCGCATGCCTGGTAGGGTCTGACAGACCCACCATAGCTTAAAATCGGCGATATCCTTTAAAATTAAAATCTACGAGCGCCATGATCCTAAGCAGCTTCAGGTCTTTAAATAGTGGTTATTTTTGTGCCATTTCCGCAATGCAGAATGCATTCCTGTTCAAATACCACGGGCGTCAAGTGTATGGAAGTCTGAAAAACCCGATCGTGCATAAGTAGGTATTAATATATACATAATTATTTTATCGGCAAACTAATTTTCTTGGTTCCAAATTCATAGAATGTCAAAAATGGAACCCATGTGGTTCCGTCGGGTTAAATAAAAGGCGTATCTATTTGAGCTGAAACGTTTTCCTCTTTTTGTAACTGATAATTAAAAAATTTTAACAAAAAAAGTGACTTCAAGGAAAAATCAATAAAATGCAAATAAACAGAAATTTTAACAAAAGTAAAGCGATTCAAAAGGAAAACGCACGAAAATGTAAAAAATAATCGCGTAGTTTTTGTTTCTTCAGTTTGTCCATAACTAACCTTTTTTTCTACTCAATCTTATATCCTTACAAATTATGCGTCCACCACTTACTTAAACTTCACATCTAATACAACATATATGACTAACAAACAAATATCCAAATATTTATTTGGAGTCCACTTAAACAATAAATTGTAAATAAATTTTTAGACTGCTTAGGATACAATCAATTTATGAGGCCTTTCACTGGCTCGTATATTTCTCGGTTGGCTTATTTTCTGACATTCAAAAATAGCAACTTGCATAATAGCAAATGAGTTATTGTTCTCTGCACATGCATTTACTGGCTTTATGAATATTGTGTTTTAAATAACTATTGTAGAATGACGTTGAAAAAATGATACCTGACTTTCTTGTCGGTTCTTCTCAGTATCAAATAAGAATGTAAATTTGACGTTCGAAAATACCTTACAATTGGGCTAACTTAAATAAAATGGTTTGCCTCTTTGACTTTGAATATTAAGCAGCAACGTCTATAAAAACTATAAAAATAATCTTTAAAAATAGTCGCTTCTAAATTAAAGATGGGCGTTCCCCAAGGATTAATCTTAGGACTTTTCCTGTTTTTGTTTTATATGAATGATCTCTCATTTATGCTTAAAGGTCTATGTGATAATATAATGTTATTTGTTAATGACACATCATTTTTGTTTAAAGTAAATAGAAAAGACATAGATATTAGCGGACCTAATAGGACCTTGCCGAATGTCTCGAGATGGTTCGCTGCTAATACTTTACTACTGAATGCACAAAAAACCAATCGTGTTAAGTTTTCCCTATCCAATGTACCCAGAATACATAACAGAGTAGCACTGTGTGGGAAACAATTAGAATTAGCGAAATCAGCTACTTTTCTTGGTTTAGCAGTAGATAATAAGTTACAGTAGGCGAACCATATCGAGATTTTGGCTAATTAGCTCAATTCGGCAATATATGCTATTAGACACATTAGACAGTTGACAGATATGGCCACGGCTTGACTGGCGTACTTCGCATATTTCCACAGTATAGCCACAGTACAAGTAAGCATACAGTATGCTATCTCGGCAGTGTCTTAGAGATAATTACCTACGGTCGCTCGGTACGTAAACACGCAATAGGGCTACCGACTTGGACTGAATGTTTTTCTTGGGTTACGTATTTGATAATAGGTACTATATTAAATTGTCATATTATCTTTTCATTTTATATTAATGCAAATTTAATAAGTTTTTATTTATATAATTCTACTAGTATTTTATTTCTAGTTTCAAAAGTTTGTGAGTTAGTATGGTGGAAATGGACAAAAAAAATACATTTTATGTGCAGTATAATTAATAATCAGCAATAAATTAACTAGATCATTATCATAATATATTTCCTACAAATTATCAATAGAGAAATATTTCCGGTTTCAATATAGATATATTCAAAAATCCATACACTGAACATTATGCTCGTAAACTTGATTGACATAATACTTCGTCAGTAAATGCGTGGGAACGTCTTATACCATCCGACGATAACCGCGGCTCACTCGCGACTGTTGTATGGCGAGAAATGTCGAGATTTCGAGCGCGTCGTTTGGGAGCGTTTGTATGAAGATAGAATACTGTATGCTTACTTGTACTGTGGTATAGCCTTATGTCTTGTGGCCTACTACTGCGGGGATCAGCAGCGCATATGAATTTTATCTTTATTTTACAAAAGAGAGCAACACGTACTATCTACAGTATGAATGTACGTGAGCCGCTAAGGGATTGTTTTAAAGACATTGATGTACTCGCCTTACCCTCGTTATACATCTTTGAAAACATAATGTTCACTATTAAAAATATAGATCTATTTCAAAAGAAAGGTGTTCTTAATGGTATAGAAACTAGTGGTCGTGATCATCTGGTTATTCCTAAATTTAAATTACAAAAGTCTAGTGAGTCACTTTTGGGCAACTGTGTTTATTTTTATAATACATTTCCTCAAGAAATTACTTATTGGAAAACAAATTTAAACTTGTTATTAAACGTACACTGATTAGTAAAACATACTACAAAATTAGCGATTTCATTGAAGAAAAAACAATAGTCTGGAAATAATCTTCTCTGCACACGCATTTACTGGCTTTATGAATGTTGTATTTTAAATATATCATTTAAAAAATGATACCTGACTTAGTTTCTTGTCGGTTCTTCTCAGTGTTCAGGTTTTCTTTTCTAACCAATCTAAAATAGATTTGACGTTCAAAAAAATTTTGCATTGGGTTTACTTGAATAAATTGATCTGACTTTGACTTTGACTTTAACGTATTGCCATCCGTTAATAATTATGATTATAACAGTAAATTAAGAATATTGACAATATCTAAGAATTCCTTCAACTTAATCAACTTACCTACTAAATTTGTTTATAAATATACATTTATTAATTACAAAAAAGTACATACATATGTTAATATTTACAAACTTAAAACTACACATTATCTTAAATACTACACTTCCTCAAAGTTGCCGCTTAGAAAGCTGTCATTGCTCAAGATACCCAGCAGACTGGCAGCATTGCCTCTTTGAATAGCCAAACTGCGGAAGAAGCTGCCAGCCCGGCGGTCTCTCGAAGCCTCGACCAGTCTCTTACAAATATCAGAAACCAGTCGATAGGCTTCGGGGCCCCAGGGACCCAAAGTTTCGACTACAAAGGGCGTAAATATGAAACTCTCAGAGAGAGTCGCATACTTACGCCGCTTCAAGTTCTCGGCAGTGCTGGCCGCGGCACCTGCTGACCAGGGCCGGATCTATTATATGGCTTTTTGGGCTTCAGCCCAGGGCCCCGTGGATTCAAGGGGCCCCCAGCTAAGTCAAGTCGAATTCAAAAATAGACGATAATGCGAAAACATCCATAATTTTATTAAATTAAACAGATCGTAAGGTTTGCAGCCCTGTGAATCCTGCGATTAATCAAACCTATTCAATTCATTTAATTCAAGCCTACGTTCAGGTGTTGGTACTTCGACTGACAGTTAAAATGTTCGGCTGCCATTGCACATTCATTCGATCTCGATCGTGCTCCGTTGCTTCCCTCTCAGACTCTGTCTCTTTCTATCTTGCTAGAATTATTTATAAGTACCATTATTAATCATTTTTATTGAGTATTTTTAATTATTTATAACTATATAAAAACAGAGTTTTGGAGGAATGTAGCGGATCGTGATCCAGATTGAACGTGTAATGGCCGCCTACGGGTTGGCAACCCTGAATTACCGGTATGCATCTCTATCAAACAGAACGGGGATTTCCGCGTCGATTGTTTACGGACGACAGTACATTTACTTAATTTTGAGTTGTGGATAACTGCTTAAAAAATTTTACACGTTACGATTTAATATTTTAATAACGATTTTACTCACATATTTAATATTATAACATAGTTTTCATTCCTCTTTTGAGTTTTAACTAAGAACCTAGAATGTGAGGAGCAAATTAAAGAATTTGCCAAAGGAAAGTGCAGAAAGGTTGCTTTATAATTTGTCGATTTATTTACGGTTGTATTTAACAAACACTAAGGCATAATATATCATAATATAAATCAAATATTTTATTGTCTTATTTTTTTCTTATACTTTGAGTAATTAGGTGGGCCCCTAAGTAGTATTAGTCCAGGGCCCCCTATACTCACGGTCTGGCCCTGCTGCTGACTTCGAAGTCGCCGGCACATGGGAAACAGCAAGTGTATCGACACAAGTGGCATCCCACACCAGCGATCTTCCAAGTTTCCAAGGAATGAGCGTCAAACCATCCGGTCTCCTGCCGTCGCTGCACGCAATACCTACAGGCTCTAAGACTGCAGGAACGCTAGCGGCGACAAGAGCCCGCCGAATGACGTCATTGACTTACCTACTATTTAATTTACCAAGCTATCTCCAAACGGAGTTATCTACTTATCTCCCTAGTTCCCAAGTTAACTCGTCGCATAAGTAAGCAATCAAAATGTAAGCTGCCCGATCGCTTTAAGCCAGGCAAAGTACATAAATCCGTTTAAAAACCGACAGAGCGTCTCGGACACGTGGTTTTCATATTAATTTTGGACAAAGTAGATATTTATTTCAATAAATTGAAGTTAATTTAAATGAAAACCGGTCATGTGCGAAATAGACTTGTCCACCGAGGGTTCTGTAGCATCATACAATTTGTTTTATGTATTTGCAAAAAGCAATGTCGTATTCGAAAACTAACTTAACTTTTCAGTTGAAAGACATGTTCTCTGATATATTCGATATTCTTCAATTGCAAGTACAGGCAGTCCTCGACTTACGTCGTTTCGATTTACGTCGTTTCAAGTTACGTCGAACAATGTTTTGACACTATTCCTCAAGCATATGTCATTTGTTTCGATTTCCGGCATAGGAGAATTCACTTGTCTTGTTGAAATTTTTGAAGAAAATGATCCTAATTTTGAGAGAAGTTTCAACGTTAATAACAAAATTTGTGCAGCCTATCAGTGTTACCAAGATCTGTATGATAGCAAGAAGAAAGAAGCGAAGCAATCTAGAATTGATAGTTTCTATAAGCCAAAAGTTTAATTTATTATTTTTCATTACATATTTTAATTACATATTAAAGTTTTATAATTATTATTAAAATTAATAACACACAAATACCAAAAATAACTAGCAATTTCATAAGTGCATATATAATTATTTTAAGAACTTACTTTTGATAATAAAGTATGTATATCCTTTGTTATAAATGCAGTTTTTTTTTTAATTTCGAGTCCGTGTGGATCCTAACCCTTGAGTTTTACATGTAAACATATGAAAAAATATGTCTCGACTTACGTCGTTTCGATTTACGTCGCGTATTTCGAGAACCTAACATGCCGTAAGTACGAGGACTGCCTGTATACATATAAAGGTGTAATGGCAAACATATAATTACAAATTCGCAATTTTTGGATATCTCTCTTTTATTGTGCTGTGAGACCTTGTTTTTTGTCAAATTTTATGATTCTAATAATTCTAAAAGCAGTCTAAACTACTCTCTAAATTCTTGTATCCGTCAATCAAAGACCCGTCAAAATCAATTCATGCCATTTCGAAGATTAGATTCGTCAAACATATAGACGAAAAATTCGTTTTTGGATGTAGGTAATTTGTAAAAAATGCTTTAATTTCGAAATTACAGAGACGCGCTTCTATTTCTCTCTCAACGAATTTTTTGGACAGCATTAGGATAATCGTACCAACACCTTATTAATCTAAGACCAAGACATGGTACTCGTCTTTGCAATTGAAAAAGTTTCGCTCTTTCATCTTGTAGAACTAGATGGACTTTATATACCTTTTACAGAATGTGTGCTGGTTACAATGGTATAGGTGTTAATTTTGAATTT
Source organism: Zeuzera pyrina (assembly GCA_907165235.1). Lineage (NCBI taxonomy): Eukaryota > Metazoa > Arthropoda > Insecta > Lepidoptera > Cossidae > Zeuzera > Zeuzera pyrina. The sequence continues at coordinate 8,245,114 of OU015645.1, forward strand.
TTTTGGCTTTTGGTATTGGCTTGTTTTTGGTTTTGGCTGGTTTTTGGCTTCAACTAAACGAAAACTTTTTCATTGGGTTAAATATAAGTATCATTACTTTTATTAACAGACTAAAGGGAAAAATAAATACTCATGTCAAATATGTAGTACATTTTTTATTGTTTGTTTACAAGGAAAGTTTATTTCAGGAAATTACATTAAATGTAAGCATTGGTAATTTGTTTTGTATTTGTATGTGTTAGGCTCAAAGATCGATAACGCTCATTGAAAGAAAAAACAGCTCTCACAACGCGTTGTGATCTCTGTAAAATATCCACATCACATAATTCGTGTTATGACTCTTATAAAGACGCCCATGACGCCTTGTGGCAATCACAAAAAGACCACATAACGAAATTTGTGCATAGGTACATACATTTATGCTGTATTCCTAACGGGGTAGTCAAAGAGGACGGAGCGCCAAGCGTCGCGGTCCTTACATACTTTTTTTACTTCCTCAAATCTCATCATTCTCCTCACACATTTCCGCCTAGGTATGCAAGCGCTTTTGACATTTCCGTAGGTTTCCGTTGGCTATTTGATCTTCATAAGTCAGCTTTGGTCTACATTGGCTTCATTTACCACTCGCATTCGCTCTGTAGATTTTCTTCGTCAGTCTTTCATCACTCATTCTTTCAATGTGCCTGAAGCATCTAACCATTCCTTTCTTCATTTTTACAATAACACTGTCATGCAACCCTGTCATATTGCGTATCTCTTCATTGCGTCTTTTGTCCACAAGGGTGACACCGCGATATTTCTAAGAGATCGCATTTCTACTGCATTTATCTTACTTTCACTCGATTTCGGGCATATCCAGGACTCATCACCTACCGAAACTCACACACATCCTCACACTACATAACGAAATTTTCGTCGTGGCTATCATGCTTTACGACCACAACGTATTGTGGCACTGAACAAAAGCCATGATGGTGTCCCTATACTTTTTTTTCTTCCTACATGGCATGGCGCACAGATTAGCGCATTTGCCAATGTCACGTCTATGTAGAATCGTTATCGTAAAACTCCTCTAGTAAAGTAATAGTAGAATTTTCTGAATTTTTATAGGGCTTCTTGGAAGAGCGCGAGAACTTCAGCTACACATGTTTACTTAGACCCACTCCATTCTTTTCACTTACTCAGAACTCCCAAACTCCCAAAAATGTAAAAAATAGAAAATCTAAATAAAATGACCTCACTTCTCCCGTTCGCACCAAAAAGTCGTTCTTATACTTAATGAAGTGTATTATGTATTATATTTGTTCTTATTTATTTATTAAAATACAAATAATACAGGGTAATTATTATTACGTTTATTGCGTAACCTATATATTAATCTATACCTATATATATATAATGAAGTTATGTTTTCTGTGTGCGTCAATCACGTTAAAACTACTGAACGGATCGACATGGGACCACGACCATTCGATGCGGAATCGTTTGTAGATGGTTTTAGGCTGTGGTTTTAGGCTACTTATTTTTTGAACTTTTTTTTTTGCCCAGCGAAGCGGGCGAGAAACGGCTTGTACTGTATAAAAATACATTAAATATTTGTAACACGTGACTGTGGCCGACATTCAAAAAGAAGAGGAAGCCAGAGAGTGGAACCACAAAGTATAAACATAGTTAAACTATGTAATATTACGACGGTGTCAGTGACAGAATTTGTTTTTTGATAGAAGACTTTCCAATAGATAAAAAAAAATTAACATCGAAGTCAGATCACTTCCGCTACGCTTCACGATCGCCTTAGACTAACCTAACTCCAGAAATCGTTTTTGGGTAGAAAAGATTACGTAAAAAGCTAAACTTTGTTTTTGAAGTTTGATTCATACCGAATACTCTATAGTTTGACTCACAAGATAGTTCTTGTGAGTGGTTAACAATGTCTGTTGTCAAGTGTCAAAACAGGAAGTAGTAGTAATTGTAAAGCTTAGCCCTCGTAACAACACTCAAAACATTTCTGAGCGCTGCACGTCCGTTGTCAGTCATGGCACTTCTTCATTGCCACAATGCGTTTAGTCGTATAGCATGCTGGCCACAACTCAAATTTCGGTATCTACATCTTTGAAAACATAATGTACACTATTAAAAATATAGATCTATTTCAAAAGAAAGGTGTTCTTAATGGTATAGAAACTACTGGTCGTGATCAGCTAGTTATTCCTAAATTTAAATTACAAACGTCAAGTGGTTCATTTTTGGGTAACTGTGTTCGTTTTTATAATAAAATTCCTCAAGAAATTACTCAATTAACGGAAAGGAGATTCAAACTTGTTATTAAACGCACTAAAATTTAAACTAAGGTTCTGGTGTTTGAAAGAGAAGATATACAGACAGTGTGAAGTATGGGTAAATGGAAAATGTCTAGAACAGGTGAACGAAATTGTATATCTGGGGAGTGCGCTTTCGAGGGATGGATGATGTGAGTTGTATGTGGATAGACGTCTAGCAGCCGGTAATAAAGTGAACGGTGCTCTGTCCGTATTAATAAGCATTATGGATATATCTAACTCAGCCAAAAGGGCCATACACAATGCGGTGTTGGTGCCAACTTTATTCAATGGTAGCGAGTCCTGAATATACCCGAAATCGAGTGAAAGTAAGATAAATGCAGTAGCAATGCGATCTCTTAGAAATATGTGCGGTGTCACCCTTGCAGACAAAATAAGCAATAAACAGATACGCAGTATGACAGACTTGCACGACAGTGTTATTGTAAAAATGAAGAAAGGAATGCTAAGATGGTTCGGGCACTGGAAACAATGAGTGATGAAAGACTGACGAAGAAAACCTATAGAGCGAAAGTGTGTGGTAAAAGAGGCCAAGGAAGACCAAGGCTGACTTATGAAGATCAAATAGCTAGAGTGTTAGCCGACGGAAATGTCAAAAGCCCTCGCGTACCTAGGCGAAAGTGTATGATGAGAATGACGAGATTTGAGGAAGTGAAAGCAGCATGTAATAATTGCGAAGCTTGGCGCTCCGTCCTCTGACTACCTCGTTAGGGATACGGCGTGAAGATATGTATGAATGTATTAAACGCACACTGTTTGGAAAAGCATACCTCAAAATTAGCGATTTCATTGAAGACACAACAATGGACTGGAAATAATCCTCTCTGCACATGCATTTACTGGCTTTACGGATATTGCATTTTAAATAACTATTGTAGAATGATGTTGAAAAAATGATACCTGACTGAGTTTCTTGTCGGTTCTTCTCAGTGTCTAGGTTTTCTTTTCGAACCGAACTAATGTAGATTTCACGTTCAAAAATACCTTGCATTTGGGTTTACTTGAATAAATTGATTTGACTTTGACTTTCTGTGATTGTCATAACGCATCATGAGCGTTCTCATTCGAGCCATTACACGAAATTCGGAATGTGTATGGAATAAATTGATTTGACTTTGACTTTCTGTGATTGCCATAACGCATCATGGGCGTTCGTATTCGAGCCATTACACGAAATTCGGAATGTGTATGTTTTACAGTGACCACAACGCTGAGCTGTTTTGTCGTTCAACGAGCGTTTTCTGTCCTTGAGCTGAACATATGCATTATTTAAAATATAATTTCAGTTTGTGAACCAAATAAATAAAAAAGAAATAATTTACGGAATACAGATATAAATATTATTTCATGTTACATTTACGTATTTATTATATTACCTACATCAAACGACCCGCGGTGGGCGGGCGCGACCTATTTATAGCTAGGTAGAGGAGGGATCGTAGACTCCCGTTGCTTTTCCGGATTACCCACATATATATATATATATATATATATACTATTACATAATACAATTATAATATTATTTTGAAAGGTGGTAGAGACATACTGCATTGAAGCACAAATAGGGCCCGCTCGCCCGGTGAAATACCACCCTCTCACAGAATATCGGCGTGAAATAACAGCATCTATTGCTGTTGTGTTTCGTTCGGTGAGTGACAGTGCCGGTGGCCCGTCACCCCTCCCCCTCCTTACCCTATTTCCCTAAAGGCCGGCAACGCGCCCGTGATTCTCCGGATGTTGCGGGTGTCCATAGGAAGTGGATGCTGTGGATGGTTACTCTACATCAGGTGACCAGCTTGCTCGTTTGCCCCCTCTTGCATAAAAAATAATAATAATTTTTAATACTTTACACCAGCCATTCCCAAAGTGGGCGATAACGCCCCCTTGTGGGCGCTGCAGGCCTAAAGCGGGGCGGTAAGAGACCCAGAAAAAAAATGGGGGCGTTGCGTAGAGGCCTGGGGGGTGATTTGGAATTTCATTTAGCTAGGAGGCATCTTAGACAACGACTGCATGAGCTCTCGACTCAGTAGACAAAATAAGTTTGGGAACCAGTGCTTTACACGAACAACATATATACGCTGCTAAAGCATAACGCAATTTTTTTACTCGTGGTTGAATGTAACATGATCGAGTTGTCCCTTAAGACCCGGCTGCCAAAATTTTGAGCGTTTTTAAATAAATTTGCTGAGGCGGGCACACGTTTAATGAATGTGAAATTTAAATATATATATCTTTATACGGTTTTCTATCGACTGCCTAAAACCATAACGCAATTTATGTATTTTCGTTCGATACTTTTTCTGCAATGTGATGCCTTTTTGAGAGACTTTTAAGTATTTCTCCTAAATTACCTACTTGAGTAAATTACATAAAATTGCGGCTACAGTTTACCAAATACTGGTTAAAGGATATTTCATTATATGAATTAATATTTTAGTTATAACGATATATGTCGCGTTTGGGTGGCGGAGTGTGAGAGCGAAGCCTACGCAAGAAATTTTTTGGGAGCTTAAGAACGGAAAGCGTGAAAAATAGGTGTTGTTATGCATATTTCTTAACGAAAATAAAGTATGCGGAGTTTTGTGACTAATATGTCTTACAACATGACTCTTTAATTTGATCTTGGTTGTCAAATTATGTTTTCAATTATGATAGTTAACACTCTGAAGTACATTAAAGAAACAGTTGTGATTATCTTCTACACGTTTTCTTCGGTAAATCAAACTTATTCACTACCGAACTCTGTGTAGGTATTGTTATAATTTCCATTTTGAACATGGAGGCCCATTTATTATTGTTACCTATTCTTTTGTCTCTCACCATAACATTACTCTGTGTTAATTACCGATCCGTTCGCGCGTTGATCCATCCGCAAAAAAGCGCGACACTTCGATAAGGAAGACAATAAAATAACTGCAACCGCATCCCTTAAAATGAAGCTTACGCACTGTCTTTAAACATCAACCATGTGTTAATTGCTTTAGGTCATTTGCCTCTCCCTACGCGTTAATTTAATCTAACTAGAAATTTTAAATGAATTATAATGTATACATTGAGAATTCAATATGACGGTGTATTGCTGTTATTGACATTTCCGGTATCTATATTATCCGTACATAAAAACTTAAACTAAAAGAACTGCTGCTAACTGCTTATAGCCTTTATTTATATTAATTCTCTTGCTATGTCATTGCGCTCCAGAATAAAAAAAGAAGTTCATTGTAGACCTTTTTATTTAAGCCAAATTCACTCAAAAGGGAGAAATAAAAAAATGTTGAGGAAAAAAGTAAACCGCCTTTAAAAAAAGAACACTGAAAATTACAAAATAAGTATCCGTTACTAATCAAAACTGAAGTACAAAGATAACTTTACAAATACGATACAAATACTTATATGCCAACTTTAATTTGACAGTTATTGAAGTATACCTCTTCAAACAAAAAAATAATTTTTGAAATCGGTCACAATCGACGAAGGTATCGGTGAAATTAAAATTAAAAATATCACATACAAACGAACATAGAACCTCCTCCTTTTTTTGAAGTCGGTTATTATCCTTCTTCTGTTGCAGTTGAGTAAAAATTATCCTCTCAAATAAAACGATTTTAATGACACTTTATTTATCAAAATCCATCAGCCATTTTGGAATCGACGTACGTGCAAGTATTCATAACTATATACAAAGGTACATGTACCTATAATATACCCAAAAAACATTACCCTCTATCTGGAATAGTCAGGTAAAAATATTTTGAATTTGAACGTGGAACGGAACAAAACTTTTCTCTGTTTATTAGCATTGCCTTTGCTGTAATGTACATCCCTCAACCTGACCCGAGTGCACAGTACAAGGATAACGGGGCTATTTCGGTCCCTGCCGCTATTTCGCCCACTATCCGACTCACTTAAGCATGTATTGTTATAAATACCCTCACATTCTTTAAGAAGCCGTCCTGTGACGCCATCGTAGGCAATTTTATGTGACCCATTTTGAACTGTGGCTACCATTACATTTTATTAGTTTGGAAATGAAGTGCTGTTCCAACGTTATTATCTTCGCGCTATTCCTACATTCCTAGTGGGTTTCCGCAAGCGCACGATGGAAGCCTTTTAAATTATACAACAATTACGTTATATTAATTTCATAAAGCATTTGAATTTAATTCAAAAATGGGTGTTTTATAATTGCTACCAGACATAAACAAATAATTGAGTAAGTATTTGAGGGTATAAAAATAAATGTTGTACGAAATAAAATAACATGTATATAGTTGGAATTAAAAAGAAACTGCCTCTTTTTTGAATTCCAGTTATTAATTTTGTGAAAAAATTCGTTAACGACAAAGAAATATTGTGACTTCCATTCACACTTATCCCACTTATCACACAAAATTACCTTTTTGATAGATAAAAAATTAAATCGACTTGAAAATAAAACACTGAAAAGTACAAAATAAATATTTTTCACTAATCAAAACTGAAATCCAAAAATAACTTCATAAATAAGTAGATTGTACGCTTCAAATACTAATTTTGACAGTTATTGAAGTTGGTGCTAAGCTAGTGTTGGCGACGCATTGATAAACAATAATTTAATCTAAAATAGACTTTGTTCTATGCAAACGTGCCCGTGCTAGTTTACGAAAAATACAAAAAAACGGTTATTTTCGTTTATTTTAAAAACTATTATAAATTTTAAAAAATCCAACTGGTATTTTGAGGAATATGTTTAAAGTAAACTGCACAGTAAATTTAGAAATATAAATCGATCCCGTTGCTCCGAAAAATGTAAATCTCTGTTTTAAAAGAGGTTTCTTTGATATAATTTTTTTGTATTATAAAAGTTAACCAACCGTGTATCGCAACTATCAAAATGAAGTCAATGAAATGAAGAATAAGGTTACTAAATATCACTTTCATATGTTTTATAGTCACTTAGAAAAATTGAGATCCCTGGCGTAAAAATTTCCAATGAGTCGCCTTAAGCCAATCGAACTGGGAACTAATAGACTTTCTGTTGTTGTCCATTGGTTTGATATCGACTTTATTAGTAGAGACCACTTATTAGGTTGCAATTTTGTAATTTAGTTTTCATTATTTATTACCTTATTGCTATTATATTTAGCTGTCGGATCTACCAGAAAAATATAAACAAATAAAAAATAAGTAATGTGACCTTCTAAATTTAATCAGCCTTTCGGAACACATCGGAATCCTTTGCCTAAGCGTGTCTTGGAGACTTTTTGTGACTTGCCTCGGCATGCTTCGTATCACATTGAGAGATTTGCCCTCAATTTAAGAGATCTGTACATTAAGCGCTCTAGCTACATCTTTCTTTTCGTTAATGTTAATTGGTTTATAATTTTTTGCTCTGTGACCTGGAAACTCGTTCCATAGCTATCAATAAAGCTGTCAGCGAAAGTAGCGACAACAAATTTTAATTGCCTAACTTTAGCAATTTACGACAATGCAGTGATTTAACGCGTGAAAGATAATGCTTTTGGTTATAAGTTAGTCCAGTGTTGTATCGACTGGAATAAAATAATTTTGCAGCTGGTAGGAACTTGTTTGGGGTTCATTTGAGTTACTACTATCATCTCTCACTCGCTAATCCTGCCGCTAAACTTGTGCCTCTGTGTGCTTGCTGTTCTTGCACCATTGTGTTCCTGTGTAGAAGGTACATCCCCCGGGCCAAGAAACAATGCTCTTATCACCATGTGGCGAACGAATTTTCCTATCTCTTTCTATCTTATTGAACGGTGCCACTAGTAAAACAGTTAGTTATAGTGAGTATGGCAACCTCCCACTGTCGATGTATTTCGTGTCAGCTCATGACCGACTTTACGTATAACATTACTGAGATAATTTTTTTTTATTATAAAAGATGGGGCAAACGAGCAAGCGGGTCACCTGACGGAGAGTAACTAACCGCCGCCCATGGACACCCGCAACGTCCGGAGAATCACGGGCACGTTGCCGGCCGAGAGGGAAATAGGGAAAGGAGGGGGAGGGGGTGATGGGCCACCGACACTCTCGCTCACCGAACGCAACACAACAGCAATAAATGCTGCTATTTCACGCCGATATTCTGTGAGAGGGTGGTATTTCACCGGGCGAGCCGGCCCTATTCGTGCTGCAATGCAGCCTGGCTCTACCACCTTCAAAATATTCAAAATACAGTTATTTGTAAATACTTATAAATCTTAGGTGTTTTGGCTACTGGTATTCATGAAAACAAGTATAGTTGCACCCTTCTCTAGTCACGCATAGTAAGTCTAGAAACTAGGTCTTCAAAAAACGGACACGCTCTTAGAGCGAACGCTCCGGCCATTTTGATTTTTAACCGACTTCAAAAAAAGAAGGAGGTTCTCAATTGTATGTTTGTTACCTCATAACTCCGTCATTTATGAACCGATGACCATTGATAAGTTTAGTAAACGCAGTGTATATGCTTACACAAGGAGTACGCTTTTATCATTTTGACTACAGATCCTTAAAAAATATAGAAGAAACCTCATTTTGTCCTGATTTATCACTCAAGTTTAGTAGCACAAGTAGCTAACTCACCTATATTGGAACCACAATTGAAATTACACTTTAAATCATGAGGAAGAAAGTAGAAATTCCCCAAAAGCCATTTTATAAGACAAGTTGAGTTCGCTAACATTATAAAAAGTGAGTCAGATTTCAATCGCGTAGTAAGCGAAGATACTAGCGTAATACAGTATGATCATTTTTCGAATAATAATCGGCTAGAATATCCAAAAGATTTTATTACATGAAAATGAATAACAATAATAATAAATACGACAGACATTACATACCGATCATCTGGTATCAAATTAGGGTATACCCTGTGCTATGAGAAACCAACGACAACCACTAGGGGCGTCCAGTACACCCAGACCCGAGACAATATAGAAAAGTTCGTTTCTTAAATTGACCTGGCCGGGAATCGAACCCGGAACTATCCACGCTTAAATACAACGCCTGAATCACTACGCCATCGAGGTCGTCCACTTACAAATTAAATACAAAAAACCAGCTAACAGTTTCCTAGCAATTTTAAAGTAATTCCTTATGTTTTTCATCCGTGAGCTTAGCTTACCAAATTACATTGCTCTAACACTGCTCATAAAGTGTAATGCTACATCATGTTAACCCCCATATTTTGTTACCACACTAGTTAACATTTTAAAACACTTATGTGAAATCTCAGAAGGGTCACATAGGGTATTCGTGTTCGGCCAGACCATTCGTCTCATCATCTACAAACTAACGGATTAATACATTTCATAAGCTGAAAAATTTACCATTTTGTAAAAGTATCGAACAAAACCTCTTCTGTGATGAATTCGCACTTAACTAGTTTTTATCTCTTTGTTTAGATACTCCTTAAAAACTACAAAGTGGATCTCATTAAGATTGCGCTGGTCAAAAGATTATCTCAGTTAGTTATTCGGATATTATATCGTTATGCTATCCTTATTACAACACGTGGTAGAGCTATTTAACTCTGAAAATTTAAGAGATTTTAATGCTTTTTTTTCAGTAAAATACAGGATGTTGCTAGAAAAAGCTGTAATAAAAACGAGGGTCTACATCCCTAAGTCGTTGACATTCCTTTTAATAACGCGAGGCAATTTACTCCTTTTATAAAGCGTATGAGGATCTAGGACACTTCTCGGCGTGATTATTTCCTCATCTTTATAGCTTGGACATTTTCAAGACGAAAGTGAATATCTTCGGTCGAGAACGGTATAGAAACATTTGAAAGTAAGCAATTTAGAGATATGAAGGAATTAATATGTCAAAGATTTACAAAACGTAATTTTTAGAATATTAAATTTTTTTTTTTTTTTATTAATGACAGCTTTCTGCTTTCTAAGCGGCAACTTTGAAGAAGTCTATTATTTAAGATAATGTGTAGTTTTAAGTTTGTAAATATTAACATATGTATGTACTTTTTTGTTATTTATTTTTTGTGATACTATTTGTCTGAGTTCACGTGATATTAAAATTAAAATACATATTTTTTAATCTTTATGCATTATTTTCCGGTGAACGTCTTCGTAATTCTTCTCCTTCTCAACGGATTAACCGATTTTGAACTATTGTTTATAGTAAATATGGGGTCGTCTGGATGATTCTTAGCTATAGTTGGACCCGGTAGGTGGAGCACTCTTGTCGAGATTCGAAAACTTTTTTTTAAATTTCCAACCAATTTTTTTTTGTATTTTAAACACATGAGGGTAGACGACATTGACGCACGCATAAAACTTGCGCAAACACATAAAGTCGCGGGTAACAGCTAGTATTAATATAAAAATATGTTTTTTTTAATATTAAATTAAAAATATGTTATTTCAATATTAAAATAAAATAATGTAATAATTTTGTCTTGTTAAAATTAATGAAACACTAATAAATTATAATTTAGGTACTTTTTTCGCAAACTGAATGGAAACACACTACAGAAATATTTTGAGTTTCCTTATTGCTACTATTATATTACATATAATTAGTGCCACCATTATTAGTATAATACATAGTACTTGGGAGACTGCCTTTTATTCGGTGTTTTATAAAAAAAAAACTTCTGACCACATTGCAGAGATCAAACCGTGCACCTCAGCATGGTAGATCTACGCTCTAGTCAATGTGCTATTGAGAAGGTTAACTCTGTTGCAAAATGCAAAAACAGCACCCACGCATCCACATTTTATTTGACTCATTTCCTAGGACAGGCTGTCTGAAGTTATGAAGTCTACGCTTTTATCACTATTTTTCATTTTATTTCCGTATTATAAGTACATTATTAAAGTGATATGTGTTTTTAATAGGTACTTGTTGCAAACCGAACTTAGACATATTATTTCAAAAGATTTAAAAAAAACATAAAATGTCTGACCACATTGCAGGATTCGAATCCTCGCACTTATGGTAGACCTATACTCCGCCAGTGTGCTGTTGAGAAGGTAAACTCTGCTGAGAAGTTAAAAAGTTTAGAATTTCGGAGTTCAGAAGTTTCAAGTGTGTGAAAGGCGGAGAAAAAGATTTTTCCCACAATTGAGACCTAGCTAGATCGATTTTTCGCCCTTATCAGCCCCTATAATGTTAATATTATCAAAATCGCTTCAGCCGTTTTCGAGAAAGCGAAATCAAATATATATATATATATATATATACAAATATAGCTCGTTTAATATAATAGTGGATAATTAGAGAAATTTTCACTAATAATGATATAATTAATTAGTGCCATTTGCTTGGAAACGAATGTAAAATCGTCGCTTATATCTGGTGACCCAAATGTAGAACACCCTTTATATGAACATAGCACGACCCTCCAAACTAACTCATGAAATGCCTGAAATGTCAGCATAGGCCCGAAATGACGAGCGAGAGCGCACTATATGACGTCATATTCCCCTTCTCTCTCAGTTATTACGTCATTAGAAAGATAATCGATTGTCAATACAGTCGGCTTCCAAAAATGAGCCTTATATCTCATGTCAGAATACGTAGATGTTATGACGTAGTTTCTAACTTCATTGTAAACTAACTTTTGCTTGCAAAGCAATATTTCGGTAAGAGATGTACCTATTGAATAAAACTTTAAAATAGAAGTTTGAAAAATGCAAATAAAATTCTATTTAATGCTGTAAAAAATTTGTAATGTCCTACAATAAAATTTTACCACTATAATTTTATAATAATAACATTAAAACATGTAATGACGCTAGAAAATAATTATAGGTTATTAAAAAAATGGAACGATATTTAAATAATATTATATAAGTAATTAAAATAAAATTCAGTACAGGTATAATTTTTTCAAAAATAATTTCTTCCTTCCTGACAGTGAAATCTGCCTGCCTGTGATATTATTGCGAAGTACTGTTAATTTTAACTGTTAATTTTAATGTTAATAATGGTTAAGTTTTATGCTTAAAATAAGTTTAGTTGTGAATATAGCTTATATATCGGGTATGTATGTTATGTAGCGGGGTAGTCAGAAAGGATGGAGCGCCAAGCATCGCGATCTTTATATCTCTCACTTCCTCAAATCTCATCATTCTTCTCACACACTTCCGGTTGGGTATGTGAGTACTTTTGACATTTTGACAAACTCTATGAAAACAGGTACTTATAAATTATGCACGCTGTTAGAGACGCTTCTCTGTACGATTATTTACTCTGTGAAAGTAGTCCCAAAGCAGCGTCAACAATATTTTATTTCAGAAAAAGCGGGATTTTGTAACCTTTTGAGTAAAAAAGCGGGATTCTTTCGTCCAAAGCGGGACGTAAAAAAATTTTACTACACAGCAGTTTTTATTACTTATTCTTGCAAATTAAGTTTACAATGATGATCGATAGTTACAGATAATGTTTTTTATGAAAATATGTTACTATGCTAATAACTAATAACAATAATAACTGTCTGGTTTACTCTGTAAGGTAGTTAAATCTTCAGAGGAATATAAATAATACATCACTTAATGTATTACTTATTTCTATGAAGGTTTAACTTATTTTAAAGTTTGTTTTTTTTTATTGCGGTTGAAGAACTCTGCACAGGATAGCTCCAGATTCAGAGCTTAGTGCTTAAGCACTGAAATAAAAGTAATGAAGAAATGCAATATTTAGAAACCTATATTTGTGTTCTTTGCTACATAACCGTACGTTATCGTGAAGTAGATAGAAACACAGAGACTACATAGCGATATCCCGCCGAAAAACGGGATCTCCGATTCCCCGAAAAGCGGGACTGAGCCTGTCCCGCGCGAGATATTCAATTTTGGGCAAAATATCGGGACATCTGGCAACGCTGTCCCGAAAGCTTCCTTTGACAACCTCCTACGTCAGACGGGATACCGTAGAATTATTCCTCAGCTCTTGATTCGTACTACGGTTGATAAACAACCCAGGCCTCCAATGGAACTTTATTATAATAAAATCAGATTAAGTTTCAAGTGGTCAATATAGATAGAATGATTGATAAAAAAATTATCTAAAGCCTGTATTGACGAGTGCAATATTATCATATACTGAGATAGTAATGATGTAAATTGGAAAGTTTTGGTCGTTCGTTAATTTTTATGATTCCACACAATAACAAACCAGTGCAGTCGGTCTGTCTCGGTGTTGCATTACCGGCGCCTTGGCCGATATTTCTACGGCGCCTCTTCACTATTCTCTAATTCACACTTCATGTGGAAAAAATATCGAAAAAACACCATACACATATACATATACCTTCACATTGTATTCCTAACGGGTAGTCAGAGAGGACAGAGCGCCACGCTTCGCGGTCCTCGCATACTTCTTTCTCGTCTTTGAATCTCGTCATTCGGCTCACACATTTTCGCTTAGATCAGCTGATCTAAGCGAAATGGACATGTAGCATAAATTTGGTATAAATGGACATGTAGCATGTCCATTTATACCAAAAAAACAAGCGACCATTTGCTTCAAAGTGCTTTTTGAAGGAATGACTTTTGTTGGGTTCGGCTCATCTTGGAACACCTAAACCGTTGATTGTTGTTTAGTTTCAGGATCATACGCATATATCCAAGATTCATCACCTGTGTAGATATTATAGACAGTTTTTGACGCAGCCTGATTGTAGTTTTGTAACATTTTTTCACACCAATCGACACGAGTCCGTTTTTGGTCAATTCTCAAGTTGTGCGGAATCCAACGTGAACAAATTTTTTTTACAGCTAAAAGTTTGTGTAATATTTCATATATACTCGTCATACTTATGCCCAGAGACGCCTCTATCTCGCGATATGTAACATGACGATCTTGCATTATTAGTTCCCGCACAGCATCAATATTTTGAGGTACAACAACCGATTTAGGGCGACTTTCTTTAACTTCGTCCGTGAGCACAGACCGCCCACGATTAAACTCACTAAACCAGTGATACACAGTAGTTTTCGATGGTGCTTCGTCCTCAAAAGTCGAAGTGAGTTGATCGATGTACTGTTTTTGAGTTAGCCCTCGCCGAAAATCGTAATAAATCATAGCACGACAATTTTCACGACTTAAACCCATGGTGATAAAGACTCGCAATTTTCAAAATGACGCCACAAAGGATAAAACAAATGACAGCTACATGAAACAAATTGTATTTCTTCAGCCAAAGAGTTCCATTTTTAAATGTTATAATTACTTTTTTAATATTGTTCTCTAACTGGCCAGTTCCGGATACATAAATAGCAGCCCTCGTATCACAAGAGTTGTGAGAGACATAGAAAATGTAATAACGATCATTATTATAAGAGTAAGTAGCAAATATCATTAAAAAAAACTAGCCCATTCAAAATAGTATATGCAAAAGGATAGATAACTTTTTTTTAACAATTTAGTTAAAAAATAGGTTTAATAATTATAAACAAAACTGTGAAAAAATATTTGAAATACTATGAAATATTTGTTAATTGCTTTTAAACTTTGGTAGTGGGAACAGATTGAGGATAACTTCCGTCTCTGTCACTCCTAGCGTTGCGCAATGTCATTAGCTTTTTCTTATCGTAAAACTCCTGCAGTAATGTAATAGTAGCCTTTGCTGAAGTTGTAAAGGACTTCTTAGAAGAGCGCGAGAATTTCAGCTACACATGTTTATTTAGACCTACTCCATTCTTTTCAGTTACACAGAACTTTAAAACACAACGTACTATCACTTTTGTACTTTAAAACTCCCAAAAATGTAAAAAATAGAAAATCTAAACAAAATGTTAACCTTACTTGGTGACTTTTTCCACTAAATCCACTATTAAAATTTAAAACCCAATAACTCTGTTTTTGTCAATGAATGTCAAATAGTTTTATCTCAATCGTATTCAAAATGATTCACTATATTAACACAATATATAAAGAATGTCACATTTAAGAGCAGTCATGTGGTTCTTAAATTTTTAAGACCGTGAAACACTCAATAAATCCCATTTAATTTATGGCACCCTATAGCAAACTATAATAATAAAAAATACCTACCGCAATTTCAAATAAGAGTAACAATTATTTATTACAATTATTTGAAATAAAGATTAATGAGATGAATGAATAATTTCACTCTTTTCTATAAAAACTATTAATAGGTCTAAAATCGACTATTTTTATTATGTAGGACCTCCTACAGAATGTTCAATGTTTGTTAATATGCATGCTTAGACTAAGTTCCGCGCAAAAAATAATGTCGCCACAAATGACGGTAACCAAAAAATTCCAACGATTTAACGACCAATGTAACATTCGCGGAACCTTAGTGTCTTATATACGGAACCCTTGGGTTCCGAGGAACCCACTTTAGGAATATCTGATCTAGCCTATTAAAATGACGTAATAATATGTCAATGGGAAGTGAATATTGTTGACAATATCGATCCAATTTATCGATAGCTTTAATTACCATTATAGATTAATTAACTGAAAACGAATCTATTAAATAGATTAAACAAATTACTATCGAAAGTTAAAAACTAGATGTGATTGGTTGGTTTCAATTCGATTCACCTCTACCCACCTCTACTATTAACTAATTATAAACTGAACAATAACTTACCCCATCGGGACTCTGTTTCTTAACTTCACAGAACTCGTTGAGAACATCTTGAAGTTTCCTCGTAGAATCTGAAATGTATAAATAAAAAATTTAATTTACAATAACTATTAGTGTAATTATATAATTATAATACTAATTATAAAATGTTATCATTCTACGATGAGTGAATGATGTAATGTTAAATTATAAAATTAATAATTAATAATACCTAATAAAATGATACATAACCGGACTTCTTTGATGGCTCTTTTCGGTGTAGGTTTTTTTTCGAAAGGGTGATAACTGTGATAAGTTTGCTATTCGTATTGTTAGCTATTATCAATATTCTCGATTAATCGTTCTAATCATAATCGTTAACAAATGGCAGCACTGTTTTTTGAGGGTGTTGCTACTTTCATAATAACATGGTATTTTTAAAAGTAAAAAAAAAAATAAGTCAGTGGAGAAATACACGAGCTAGCTAGCACGTCCTACGTTTCCGTCCAAGTCAACATCCTAGAAGAACTATTAGCTTTCAATATGTACCTCACAATATGCTACAACCACAGATTAATTAGTTTACTAGAGTAAACTATAACGGAACAAAAATGATTTGATAAGAAGGAAAAGTTCAGGAAGAAATCTAGAGCTTAATTTCCGGACAGATCCATTTATAAAACGGATTTAACAATAGTAACAATGTTATTATTTGATACAATGCGAATAGTTACATAAAGCACCAATGATATTTTCTTTTGCACATTTTGCTATGACATACCATGCAAATATTGAGAATAAAAACTAGTGGATATTATAGCTACGGGGTAGTCAGAAAGTCAAGTTTCGCGGTCCTTACATACTTCTTTCGGTTCCACAATCCTCGTCATACTTCTTACACACTTTCGCCTAGGTTTGCGAGTACTCTTGACATTTCCATCTGCTAACACTGGCTATTCACATACATACATATCTTCGCCCTGTATCCCCAACGGAGTAGTGAGGGAGGACGGAGCGCCAAGCGTCGCGGTCCTTACATACCTCTTTCGCTTCCTCAAATCTCATTATTCTCCTTACACATTTTCGCCTAGGTATGAGAGTACTTTTGACATTTCCGTCTGGTAACGCTCTGGCTATTTGATCTTCATAAGTCAGCCTTGGTCTTCTTTGGCTTCTTTTTCCTCTCACTTTTGCTCTGTAGATTTTCTTCGTTAGTCTTTCATCACTCATTTTTTCTAAGTGCCCGAACCATCTAAGCAGTCCTTAACCACTGTCTATTTGATCTTCATAAGTCAGTCTTATTCTTCCTTGGCTTCTGCTACCACTCACTCATGCAAGGATACTCGATAATGCAAAATACCGAAAATACCGTTTTGTACAAAAATTAAGTCGGATCTCCGATATTGTGCATAATTTCAAAATTAACTATACTACTCTGCTATACTACTGAATGTATGTACTTAACATTATAAAGAGATGAACTCTGTTTGTTTGTATGTAATGGATAAATTCAAAAACTGCTCAACCGATTTAAAAAATTCTTTCACCTGTAGAAAGCTACATTATCAGCGAGTAACATTGGCTGCATTTTATTTTCAAATAACTTCTACCTGTGCTATGCTGGGGCGAGTCGTTAGTTTTTAATAAAATAGATATGTAACGATGTTTCAAATCACTTTCCCTATTTTTAACCGACTTCAAAAAAAAGGAGGAGGCTCTCGATTTGTCTGTATATATACATACACACGCATATATATTTTCAGGCATAACGTTTTTGTTTACGAACCGATTTGAATGATTAATTTTCCGTTGGGATTAGTATAGCTCCAAGATGGTCCTATTTAAATTTCATTGACATTGGAGTTTGGATTTCGAAGATACACCAAATAATCCCAACTGCTTATAAGCTTTGTATTGATGATTTTCTTGTACTTATATCATTCTCTTCCAAAATTAAAAAATAAATTAGTTGTAGACCTATCCTAGATATTAATTTCAGCCGAAGTTGCTCAAAAGTGAGAAATAAAAAACTTACAAAAATTTAACACATTTAAAAAAAACACTTAAAACAACAAAATGACTATTCTTTACTAAATAATTAAATTTGACAGTTTTTTTTCATAAATTTTTATTTCATGGCCATTATGCACATATTGTAAGTAAAGATCACTTCCATTGCAACAATTAAATCAAATTTAATTAAATCAAATTTAATTAAATCAAATTATGCCAGATTGAATTAAGTAAACTCAAATTAAGAAAGTCTAATTAAATAAAGTCAAAAATATTATATTTAATTTAATGAAACTAAATCAAGTCAAACAAATGAAATCAAATTAATTGAAATTAAGTGAAAACAAATTAAACAAAATTAAATTAAATGTAAAACTAAATCAAATTAAATTTGACGTTAACTGCGAGCCTCATGTAGCCGCAACCATCGCTCCAACGAGAAACAATCCCACCTATCAGTAAATGCGTTCAGTATGCTATACATACTGCCACGCTAGCGACAGCATTGAGGCACATCGCTTTTGGACAATGCCATAAAAATCATCCGTTCGAGCCTCGGAAAACATCGTGGAGCATCCTGAACGCGCAGTACAGTACTGGACACGCAGGTCGCTGTACGCTCTCTGCCTGTAGCAAGTCCACAGGCTGCACGAGTGAAAAGACCGGCAGTACACTTTAAAATTTGACAGTTATTGAAGTCGGTGCCAAATCAATGTGCAACAACAGAAAATGTATTAGTTTGGTAGACTTGGCACCGACTTCAGTAACTGTCAAATTTAATTATACTGGTTTGATTAGTAAAGGATAGTTATTTTGCATTTTTCAGTGTTTTTTTTTGAAGTCGGTTTAATTTTTTTTGCTGATGTAATTTTCTTGCAAAATAAAATTACGTACAGAAACAAATTTTGAATCTTTTCTTGACAGAACATGATCAAAATGTAATTGCGAAACCAACCTTATAGCTATTACATTGTGCGCAGGGGTGAAAAACCAATTCACTTGCGTTGGTTTGCAGCAAGTTGAGGCGACGCATTGGAAATTTTGACGACAGGGATCTCAATTTCAGGGACTACAAAACGTATGAAAATGATATTTGGTAACCTGATTCCTCATTTCATTGATTTTATTTTGACAGTTGCGATACACGATTGGTTAACTTTTGTAACGCAGAAACAAAATCAAAGAAACTCCTTTTAATACAGAGATTTACATATTTAGGGGTAACGGGACCGATTCACGTTTCTAAATTTTCTGTATAGTTTTAATCTAAACATATTCTTCAAAAACCTGATTTCAATCAAAAAAACCGCATCATAATCGGTCCATTCGTTTAGGAGCTACGTTGCCACAGACACACACACAGACACACAGGCACACAGACACGTCAAACTTAGAACATCCGTTCTTTTGCGACGGGGGTTAATAAAAATAACAGTTGGATTTTTAAAATTAATTGTAGTTTTAAATTATCTCAATTTTTTGTATTTTTCGTAAGCTAGCGCGCCCACTTTTGCATAGGCCAGAAGGTCCATTTTTGATTAAGTTATTGTTTATCAGTGCATCGCTATAAATAAGTAATAATAGTGTTTCAGCTGGTTTTTCTATGTTCTTTTTCACCCCAGACCAGGATAAAGACACAGTTTGCGACTCAACACAATGTAGTTTTTACTAACGGCCCCGACAGACGTTGTCCTGCCTGAACGTTGGAATAAAAAAATCTGGAACCCGATTGCAGCGCCGCCTACCGGGTCCAATTGTGAATCTAAAGTATTCAGAGGCTCACTATACACACAAAAAATTCATCACAATCGCGTTTAGGAAGAGTACAAGTATCATACGTTCAGAAGAATAACATCTACAAAAGACTAGCGACTCGCCCCGGCTTTGCACGGGTTGAATTTTTTTTAATAAAATATAGAACATGTTACTCGTTGATAATGTAGCTTTCCATAGGTGAAAGAATTTTTAAAATTGGTTTAGTAGTTTTTGCGTTAATCCATTACAAACAAACATTCAAATTTTTTCTCTGTAATATTAGGTCGTATAGAAGTAAAGATATGTCTTTGCCTTCTCTCTCTGGGGTACAAAAGTTACCTTTGTAAGTATTACGAAGTTACTTAAGCTTATTATTTTGCTAGTTTTACTTGTCTTTTCTGTTTCTTTCTAAGATTTCCTGAGGGACAGAGTAAAAGTTAAATCGGCCAAGTGTGTATCTCGGCAAGCATAAAGTAGAGTTCTGTGATTGAGATAATTTTTTTTAGTTTTATTTTTATAGTAATTATCCAATAAATATCCAAACTCAATATTTATCTGAAAAGAGAATGGTCGGAAGTAAACATTTAAAAAAATATTGTGTATAAAAAACGAACACTAAAAAATCAAAAAAGGATGTTTACTACGACTACAGAACCTCGAATAAACGTATGTGAGTAAAACCGCGGTAAGATCACTAACTCACAAATGGTATTGAATTTAATTCGCTAATAGACTGCTGCGATCTTTCCCTCACACCCCTGACATTTTTCTAATTGAACATAAAACATATTAAGGTCGAAAGGAGGAACCTAAATGCATTAGATTTATTGCAAGTGAATTCTGTAATTATATACCAGTACTAACTGTGGCCCGCGATTTCACTCGCGTTATATATAGAATTTAATAATAACTTGACTACAGCGCTGTCTATCAAAACCTGGCATAGCCGTTAGCCATAGATTCCCAACGAAGGCGATATCGCCCCCAATAAGCGCTGGAGCCTTCCATAGGGGCGGTAGCGGATGTAGAAGCAAATGGGAGGCGTTGAAGCCAGTCAAAAAGGGTGGTCAAATATAGAGGTAACATATATTTTTTTATTTCTTATTGAATTAATTTTATTGTACATACGGTTGTTGTTTTATAAACTTCTGCTTAATGGTTTTTATACATATCTTCGTGGTGTATCCCTAACGGGGTAGTCAGAGAGGACGGAGCGGCAAGTTACGCGGTTCTTACACACTTCTTTTTCTCTCAAATCTTATCATTCTCCTCACACATTTTCGCCTAGGTTTACAAGTGCTTTTAAAATTATCGTTAGCTGACACTGACTATTTGATCTTCGTAAGTCAGCTTATGTCTTCCTTGGCTTCTTTTACCAGTCGCTTTTGCTCTGTAGATTTTCTTCGTCAGTCTTTCATCACTCAGTCTTTCTATGTGTCCGAACCATCTAAGCATTCTTTTCTTCATTTTAGCAATAACACTTTCATGCAACCCTGTCACACTGCGTATCTCTTAATTGCTTATCCTATCCTTAAGGGTGATGCAAGGCGTTATTATTTTTAATATATAATAAACAGATAAATTAGGTACAGATAATATGCGAAAATGTTTTAATATTTTATATAAAATTAATTATTATGGACTAGAAGCTAGTGAGGCTTTGAAATTTTTGTTTTCTTCTAGAGGAGGCGATAGTCCAGAAAAGGTTGCAATCTATGCTGTAAACCATCATCTCGACAAAACAAATAAATTGTAGAAACACGACCTCAATCGGTCAAGTCGGTCAGAAGTGGATCCATCCGTTGTAATCCAGCTTAACTAATTTTTTTTTGTTTCTTAGAAGGGCAAAAATTACCATAGACACTCAACCGGACTCTACGTTGACTGAGTAGCGTCGGATTGAAACCAACTGAAAATATCCTCTTCTTTGCTGTTAGACCTATTACCTTTACAGCGTTACCGGTCACGTTGGGGCGAGCGCAGGAAGCGGTTTACCAGATAGATGGTCGACTGTCCGAGTCGTCCTCCAACCGAGGGATACCTCGTACATGGAGGACGAGTTAGATGCACCAACGATTTTATTTATACGAGTATGTCGGTGCAAGTTATAAATGGCCCTCATTTCATTACAATAAAGCAAAGCACGCTTTCCGGTTTTGAAGGCAGGCGTCCAACGTCGAGGCCGACGCTGGCATTGCGTGAGACGATGGCGTCTGGTGCACTAACATTTCTCCGACGGATCGTTTGCCATTATTAAATTTCCTGTTACCTACCTAATTATTGTTATTAAGTGTTCTGTCGTTTGCACATTAACTTGTCACAACGTGGTATATCCGCGTGTATGTATGTCGGAGACAGCTAACGATATCTTTGTACTAGGTTGAATGTTTGAATTCATCACTATAGAGGTTCGGGAAGTACAGCTAGCTCACTTGTATTTTGACCCTTACGCAGTAACTAACGTAGCCTATTTAATTTAATTTAGTATTTGCAACCATAAATCAATAAAAATATGAATCATTTTGCACTGTGTAATAATTTTATGGCGAGTAATAAAGTAAATTAATACTAGAATTCTTATTAGATTGCATAAATCTGCAAAATTAAAACGTCGTGGACTATTGTCGACAATTGGACTTGCCCGGAGCGATGAAACAATACCAGTCTCGCTTTTACTTATGGTAAAGTGCCACGCGTTAGAGGAGATAACGTCAGGCTCTGTCAGCGCGTGGCGCCATGATCATTGGCCGCTTTTATGATTTTCCGTTGAACGTTTTTATCGCCACGTATTTACCGTCCACGGTACAATGGGGAAGCAAAATGTATGCAGTTGTATGGAGACATGCAGTAGGCGTTGAAAAAGCGTCTTTATCGTCGACATAATTGGGTTGCACAACAGTGTTATTATAAAAATGAAGAAAGGAATGCTTAGATGGTTCGGGCACATGGAAAGAATGAGTGATGAAAGACTGACGAAGAAAATATACAGAGCGAAAGTGAGTGGTAAAAGAAGCCAAGGAAGACCAAGGCTGACTTATGAAGATCAAATAGCCAGAGTGTTAGCAGACGGAAATGTCAAAAGCACCCGCATACCTAGGCGAAAATGTGTGAGGAGAATGATGAGATTTGAGGAAGCGAAAGAGGTGTGTAAGGACCGCGACTCCTGGCGCTCCGTCCTCTCTGACTACCCCGTTGGGGATACAGCGTGAAGTTGTTATGTTATGTTATAATTGGGAAGCATTTTGCTTACCTATCGTATTTTGGACGGTAACGCGATAAAAACGTTCAACGGTACATTATAAAAGCGTCCATTGTTTTGATTTACTATTTTAGTATAACGTATAATTTAATGGGAACACCATGGATTTGGATGTTCCGAGAGTTGTTCTGAAACGCAACAACTCTCACTGTTGAAAAAAAAAAGTCTGCCACGAGCTCGTTCTCAATATTGAATCTTTTTATTCCTCGATCCTTCTTTGCGTGTAGCGACGAGACTATTAAAGCGGCACTTAACAGGTGTTGCTTGTGGTTTGAAGTACCATTAATGACGAGAGATGTTCAACCGACATCCAAACATCTACACATATAAATAAAATTGAAGTGTCTGTCTGTGATTTCGAAATAAAAACTTTTTCCGAAGTTTCCAGAGTTATTTGCACGTAATAAAAACCCAAAATACGCTTTTTAAAATTTTTGTCAGTCTGTTTGTTTGTCCGGGCTAATCTCCGAAATGGCTGACCCAATTTTGGCGTGACTTTCGTTGGAAGGTAGAAGACTTTCCCGAGAGCCTAATATAGGCGAAATTTATACCGGAAAGAACTAAATTTAATCCCGGTAAAACCCCGAGGCAAAGCTAATAATAAATGAAAACTTAAAGTAATACCTGATGTTTAAAACTTCTCTTAATCTTTTCATTATGTCTATAATCATAACACCGAGTCATACTGTAATTTTAGATACCAAATCTAGCAGCGGTTAGTGGATGGGAGGGAGGATGCTTTGAAAGTGGTTAAATAAATTATTTGTCTTCTCGGTACGCGTTAATTTTATAAGTAATTGAAAGGTGCGCACGCGCACGTGAAGTTACTCACATGAAGCAAGCTCCTGCAGTTGTTGAAACTCCGCCGGCGACAGTTTGTCCCACTGGAAACCGCTGCCAGCCGAGTTCGGCATATCCGGCTAGAACAAACGACAACCGCGGGGTTATTACTTATTACCCAAAAATTTGAAGTGGGCGACAGTCGAGTGATCGTTGCGCGAAATTGTAATAAAAAATTGGTATCATTTATGACGATCGCGTGTCTTTTGCGCCATGACCGTAAAATACGCTTTTCGCTATGATTTAGCCCCATTATACAAATTATATAAACAAATTCTCGTTTTGATAGCAGATATTACGCGATATTTGGCTGTCGCATACTGTCTGCAAGTTAGGTAATAAACGTCCCGGTTATTTAATCAAGTTTAACATATGGTTTGAAGTTTCCTAAGTTATGGTATTTCTACACGCTCCCAAGCCTCGACAAGTGTTCACGAATTCAAACATTTGGATCGGAAGCTTGGGTTGGCTCGCGTCATTGTCGGACTTTTGTGTACAAGTCGAAGGAAGCTTGAACAAGCGCTATCGAAGCGCTGACACAGCTAGATCTCGACAGACTGGCGTAATTTTATACGATTTCTATGGATTTTAATCATCGACTACCTTTTTCTTTATAATTCTGTATTTTTATTTCGTCTAGACTTCATAATAAAAAAAAATTGCTAAAAAAATTAAACCGACTTCAAAGAAAACACTGAAAAATACAAAATAACTATCCTTTACTAATCAAAACTCAAGTATAAAAGCTAACCTAAATAATAAAATTTGCCAGTTACTGAAGTCGATGCCAAAAGCCTATCAAACTAATAAACTTTCTGTTGTTGCACATTGATTTGGCACCGACTTCAATAACTGTTAAATTTAATTAGTATATCATTTAGGTATTTGTATCGTATTTATAAAGTCGTATTTCAGTTTTGATCAGTAAAGGATAGTTCTTTCGTAGTTTTCAGTGTTTTTGTTAAGTCTGTTTAATTCTTTCATTAATTTTTTTTTATCCCTTTTGAGTGACCTTGGCATAAATTAATACCTAGGATAGGTCTTCAATTAACTTCTTTTTTAATTATGTAGCGCAATGACATACAACAGAATCATCAATATAAATAAAGGTTATAAGCAGTTCGCGTTACTCGGTGTATCTTTGACATTCAATTCCAATACCAGTGAAATTAAAAAGTCCGACTATGCAGGCCAGTGCAACCGAATTCGTTCATTATCCCCGCGCCCTACGGCGACAACAAAGTTGATTTTCGCAGCATTTTCTTTTTTAGATTTTTTCTCCAATCATGTGTCACGTTTAAGGTTTTCAAGATAAAGAGTTGAAGTTGTATGTATAATATTTAACCCTCAGCCTTCATATAACCGAGATCTAGGTCACAAAACACACCAAAGTCTGCATAGGCATACTTGAATAGGTCCAATCTGGAAGTACATCCTTCCAAATAAGAAAAGAATTTTCCAAATCGGTTTATAAATGACGGAGTTCTGAGGTAACAAACCTTAAAAAAAACCACCGAATTGAGAACCTACTCCTTTTTTTGAAGTCGGTTAATAAGTTGAATACATATCAGCCACATCGTGATAAATTCGACGATCGATGTACGTGTATTAGCAAGCATATGTACCTCGACCTTTGGCAGGCCTCCACTTGTCAAGAAGTGTCTGGACGAGCGGCGTTAAAGGGAAAAAAGTAGCCCTGATCATCGTGTCCATTTATCTGTCATAGAGTGGACATTATTATAAAAAATCGTAATTTCAGATAAAATATAATATATCTCATGGTGACATTGATGTTAGGATAATATATTCATTAATGAATTGATAAATTTGATTGATTGATTGATAAATTGATGAATAATAAATTAATAAAATCGATATCTGCAGTACATCCATAACTGTTTTCAGAGTTTAACATAATTCTAGTCATAACATAAAATAAGCAATAAAGAGATACGCAGTATGACAGGGTTGCACGACAGTGTTATTGAAAAAATGAAGAAAGGAAAAGGGCACATGGAAACAATGAGTGATGAAAGACTGACGCAGAAAATGTATAGAACGAAAGTGAGTGGTAAAAGAAGCCAAGGAAGACCAAGGCTGACTTATGAAGATCAAATGCCTAGTGTTAACCGACGGAAGTGTCAATAGCACTCGCATGCCTAGGCGAAAATGTGTGAGGAGAATGACGAGATTTGAGGAAGCGAAAGAAGTATGTAAGGATCGTGACGCTTGGCGCTCCGTCCTCTCTGACTACCCCGTTGGGGGTACAGCGTCAAGATATGTATGTATGTATGTATAGTCATAACATGCCTGAAAATGATGGAAAACGGTTATTAAAAAATAAGTCAGTTGTCTCGTAATTAATCTTTCTATCAGCTAGTATTGCCAACCTAGTCCCAGAGTAATACTACCCAGATAGCATGTGAGGTTGCTGCATGTTTGATTCTTCTTTGATTGTACATTGCAAAGTCAAATTTGGCGAAGCAAGCTTACGGCATTTCTTGATTAAAAATTACTATAAAATATCTAAAAACATGAGAAATTAACGCGATTGATTAACTTTTATTTTCGCTTGACGTTTTGACCGATGTGCATCGGTCATGGTCTCAAGTAAACTGTCTGTATCTAGGCAGATTTTATATCACTTACCCCCGATATTTGTAAATAATTATTAATACCTCGTTATATCTAAAAGTAACCTATACACCTACATATAAAAAATAACCTACTGAAAGTAACCTAACCTAACAATTTTTCACATGTATAGAAGACTGACTTAAAATAGTTAGTCTGTCTTCTATACATGTGAAAAATCGGACC
Source organism: Zeuzera pyrina (assembly GCA_907165235.1). Lineage (NCBI taxonomy): Eukaryota > Metazoa > Arthropoda > Insecta > Lepidoptera > Cossidae > Zeuzera > Zeuzera pyrina. Next base: position 8,271,689 of record OU015645.1, read on the forward strand.
GTATTGCGAAGTGCAGTTAATAAGTTATAAGATAACAAATGTACAAAGAAGAACTCTATCAGCATCAGAGAATATTAATTTGAAAATTTTATTAAAAAAAATTAATAAACAATGAAATTAAATGAACTTTTATTTGCTACCTTGCCAATATTGTAACTTCATTGTAGAATAAACGCAAACATATGAACTTTTAAACTTTCGCGTTGCATTATATTTAAAACTTCTCTTGTATGTATATAGGGTGACCAGTTACATAAATTATTATACCTGTTTTTACCAACTATCGTTAGTATCCGGAGTTGTTTCGTTATACATATATATAAGGCTGTTCATAAAAATTTAAAATCTCGTCATGTATTGTAAATATCTAAAAACACGGGAAATTAACGCGATTACCTTTTATTCTCGCTTGACGTTTCAGCCGAGTTGCATCGGTCGTGGTCTCAAGTAAACTGTCGCAGCAAGCTTCACTCCGTGTCCGAGGCAAATTTTATTTCATCTAACCCCGATATTTGTAAATAATTATTAGGGTTCCTACACACAACACTCACGGTGACCACACACTTAACCGGATGTGAAAAACGAGGTTTTGTCATTTGAATCACAGGATTCAGGATCAGGATCAGGACGCTGTTAATAAATTGTATCCTTTTAAACCGATTGAAATTTTCGTATCTCCTGATTTCAATCGCTTCACGCACGACTCTTGAATAAAAGTGGCGATCGGTGGAAAGGACTTGGGGCGATGAAATTCAAGCGTAATTAAAGGTAATCGCGTTAATTTCCATTGTTTTTAGATATTTTATAACGCAACGCGAAAGTTCAAAAGTTTATAAAAATTACCATGTCAAATATATCAAATTTTTGGCACTTATTATTTTGTTGCAACTTATTATTTATGGCAGGTATCAAGTTTTTATTTATATTTCGGTACCTACTCTCGATTACCACACGATTACCTTCAGATACGACGATGGAGTGTCGTATATATAGTGGTGTTCGCATAAAGTTTCAAAAAATTTGCAAAATTTTACCCAAAGTGAAACAATCTAAACCTTAGCCTGCATTTGTTTTCACGATTTCTTCTCAAGCATTTATTATCACCATTACACCACATTATAGTTTCTGAAATTGAACCAAAATTTTATTGTGAAAATTATTAGTTTTAAAGTTTACCATTTTTATTTTACCGAGCAGTATTTTAACAAAGATATTCAAGTACCGTATATTATTAACAGAACAACAAGAAACTCTCTGAAATCAAAGCTAAATATTCCAGTATATAATAATATGTATGGTAAAAATTTGCTGTCCTATACAGTACCTACATTAATAAATCAACTGCCGCAAAACCTAAAAGCAGAAATAAATGAAAAAAATATAAAAAATAAACTCAAATTTTATTTTCTTAATAAATTAAATAATACATAACCTCAACGACTTACAAGTTCTAATAGGTTCCTATCGAGCAATATTTGCATTGTAAACGTATGTGCGTGTGTGTGATTGTGTTTGTTGACATATGTGGGTGTATATGGGTGTATATGGGTGTATATGTATGTAGTATGTATGTATGTGTATATGTATATATATATGCCTATGAAGAAATTATTGTGTATATGTATGTATATGTGCGTATGTGATTGCGTATATGTATATGTGTAGGTATGTATTGCATATATAAAAGACCATGCGGTAGTCTCGTATAATTGTAATAGAATTTTAGAATTATAATCATAATAACCCATTATGTATTAACAATATTGAACACGCTGTGTATGACGACGAATTATCCGTCTACTTAGTGCATTGTTGTGTTTTTCTGTTATTTATTTTAACTCACCCACATATTTTGTAAAATGATGTAATTATACTATTATACAGAAAAATATGTATAGCCTATCGGTCAAACAAAGGATGAGAACTTAACTTAGACACTTACCTACTCGAACGATAAAATAAATAGGTATAAGGAGAAACTTAATGTAAGTTTATATTATACTGTTAATGTAAAAACTTTATGTATTGCTTTGTTATCATATAAATAAATTAAAAAAAAAATATAGACAACAACAAAGACCATTAATTTTAAAGATGTGATTTATATCAAAAGTAGCAAATTTATCGGGAAAACCGTCAATTTTAAATATAGAGATTTGTAGATAAAATTACTATTTCTATACGTCCAATATAAATATCCATTATATCCAATATATTACGTTAATTTTTGTTTAAAAACTTTACTGAGATAAATCAGTACATACATAGATATTTTAGCTCCATTATATATGTATATCTCTTTTTAATACAACGATGCGTATACTCCATTATTAGTCTATGACAAATTAATTTTAAATTAACATTCATTATAATTAACTGCATGTATATTAATTACAGTAAATTGGCATCTTAACTTTTAATCACTCGTTTTAGTATTTTATTCAAATAGATAGATCATGTTCTATTTTGTTGCTTACTTTCTATATTAATTAATAATTAATTAATAAACTCGGACACAGCGCCATCTAGTCCCAAAGTAAGCAGCACAGCGCTTGTGTTATGGGTACAAGGACAACTGATACTACTTATATAATTTTCTTTTGTAAATAAATACGTATTATACATAAACACCCAGACTCTGCTCTACACGAACGACGTCCCCAAAACCCCCGGTGTAGAGCTCGCCCTATTCGCGGACGATACCGCTCTGTTCACATCAGACCGGAGTCGCCTCAGAGTCTCCCAACTCCTCCAAGTCGCGGTCACGAGCCTAGGCGAGTGGTTCCGTCTTTGGAGAATCGAAGTCAACCCCGAGAAAAGCGCCGCCGTGTATTTCTCGAGGGGAACGACGACCAGCCGCGCCCGCCGTGCTAACACTCTCAGAACAATCACACTTTTCGGCCAGGATATCCCTTGGACTAGGAAAGTCAAATACTTAGGAGTCACCCTTGACAGTGCCATGACCTTCGGCCAACACATCAAAACGGTCCGCGACCGCGCCGCGTTCGTCCTCGGTCGTCTCAACATGCTCATTTGCGCTAAAAGCAAAATGTCCCTCAGACATAAAGTTACCTTATATAAGACGTGCGTCAGGCCTATCATGACGTACGCCAGTGTAGCATTCGCTCACGCTGCGCGCTCTCACATCAACTCCCTCCAAGTTATTCAGAATAGGTTCATGCGCAGGGCTACCGGTGCCCCTCCTTACGTGCGCAACGTAGATCTGCACTACGACCTAGAATTACCCTCTATAACTCAATATCTAAAAGAGGCGTCCCAACGCTTCTTTCACCGTTCTTCCTTACACCCGAATCCCTTAGTGGTCAGGGCGTCATCGTACACCCCCGAACGCCGCGTCCGCAAGCGCTATCGTAGACCTAGACATGTGTTAGGCGACAGCGACGACGACATTACACGTTCGAACTCGAACATGCCAACCTAAACACTACGACCGCACCGCCCCCACCGGCGGAGGCGAGGACGACCCCCGCGACACCCGTAGGGTCTCACGTTTAGAAGCTCGATCACTTAGCTCTACACGCACACACGCGGGCCTTAAGCCACATTGTAAACTGCCACGCGGAACACTAGGCACACTAACCGGCCCTCAGCCGTCTCGCCGGCCGGGTCCGCTAGAGGCCCGGCCCTCACCCGAATAGGAAGCCCGTTAAGATGCACGCAGGTGCGGAAAGCTCCCCTGGCGACGCCTTGAGCCCGAGGTCCGCTCTCCATACGAGGCATCCCTCGGCTGGAGGAACCCTCAGGCGGTCGACCATCTGGCAGGGCGCCTTCAGCGCTCGCCCCAACGCGACCTGTGACGCTGTAAAAGCCACTAGGGCTAACAGCAAAGAGGGGTTTTGTTTAGTCGGTTCGAGTCCGACACTCTCCAGTCGGCGTAGAGTCCGGCTGGGTAGCCCGCGGGGGTTTCATTTCGCCTCTCAGAAACCAAAAAAAAAAAAAAAACCCAGACACGTGGCGGAATCGAACCCGTAACCCTCGTTACTTTCCGACGCGTTAAGCCCACTTCTACTTTTCGCACTTCTTTTCGCCCTACTTTCTCTCTCAAATCACCACATAAACAAAGTCTATACAATGTTGAGAGATTTGAATCCGTTTACCTGTCGCATACTAAACGTATACCCACTGAGCTACAAGTGTTTCCATTGCTATACCATCAATCATACTAAAGATCGACGGCCGTGGACGCCATACTGATCGCAACACAAAAGAGGATAGACACAAAAGCTTTTATGCAGACGTTATACCTTTGTCAGGATGAAGTTGCCAGGATTAAAAATATTTTTTATTTTTTCTTCATACTGTTTATTTATAATATAATGTTTACTTAATAAAAAACTTTTGTAAACTGCAATCTTATTTGTCTTGTATTATGTTAGCGAATATTTTTGTATTTCATTCGTCGATCACAAATAAAAAATTAGATACACAATCAACGCTCCAAAAACCTCCGAGTCAAATATGCAGTAGTATTCGAAAATGCTAACAGCGAACATGACAAAGTACTACTATAAAAATAGTAAAATCAACACATCTAGAACGCTAAAAAAACCCAGATTCTTATTTTCGGTTAATAAATTAATAATATTATTCATGTGTTTATTATTTCGTTATACTAATAACGTTACATAGCTCTTTTTTATTAAATTGTAATCATATTTTTAAATATTGTCTGACGATATATGTCTTAACCTTGTCACTTTTACGTAACAAATCAAAATGACGTAAATGGCAATGGAAATAGATTATGTGAATTATACTTTACGCACGAGACGTAAGATTGCATTTTAAATATTTTTTTAACAAACTTCGTTTAATTTTCATGTAAGAATCGTTTACGAGCTTTTATAACCTTATGGTTTGACAGTAAGGCCTACTTTAGATTAACACAATATTACCGATAATACTTCATGATATTAAAAATATATACGTCAATTCGGATAATAATTTGTTTAGATTTTACAGGAGATTGTGAATCTAGTTCTTTATTTGTGATCGAAGACTTCATCTTATTTTTAGTTGCTATCTTCTTATATAAATTGTTGGGTTTCAATAAAAAAAAGCGAAAGTGAGTGGTAGGAGAAGCCAAGGAACACCAAGGCTGACTTATGAAGACCAAATAGCCAGAGTGTTATGTATGTACAGTGCATTCACCATAACTTGACGCGTGACGCTATTGGTAGCATTATTTCCTCAGTCGCCATCTTGCTTTCAGTCGATTGGTTTCTAATCTTGTGTTTTTGTGTGTTCAAGTCTTTTAATCAGATTTTATAACATGCCGAAAGTGGTAAAAAGTGCAAAAAGACAAATCATTCTTCAAGTTTACGCATTTTGTGAAACGGAAAAAGCCGAAAAGAAACTAATTGTTCCATTGGAACAAGTTCGTGCCAGAGTTGCTGCCACAACGGGTATGTATATAGGGTGACCAGTTACATAAATTATTATACCTGTTTTTACCAACTATCGTTAGTATCCGGAGTTGTTTCGTTATACATATATATAAGGCTGTTCATAAAAATTTAAAATCTCGTCATGTATTGTAAATATTAATTTAGTAAAATTATTTTCTACAGATGTATCGGAATCCACCGTAACACGAATTATGAGACAAGAAAGAGAATCCAGTTCAAATTCAGGTGCACTATCTAAAATAACGACGCCTGGCAAAAAAACGATCGAAAAGGGAAAATAAAATCAATATCGATGACTTCGATGCCTGTGCAATCCGACAAAAAATTATGTCATTTTATGCTGTGAAAAAAGAAATTCCTACTCTTAGCAAAATACTAGTAGAATTGCGGAACGATATCAATTTTCAAGGTGGACGTACCGCATTATGGAAAATATTAAAACGTCTAGGTCATACATATAAAAAGGCTCAGTCCAAACGAAAAATTTTTATGGAAAGAACTGATGTAGCTGCGTGGCGTTTTAATTATTTAAATAAAATTTAAAAGTTTCGAGATGAAGGGCGTACTATTGTTTATTTAGACGAAACTTATATTCATTCGTCATATGCGGTACAAAAGTGCTGGCAGTCAGAATCAGAGGAAGGTGCATTGATCAAAGACAGAGGTACAGGTAGGCGTTGGATAATTGCACACGCCCGAACTGCAGATGGCTCCATTATTCATCCTTTGTTGCTATTCAAATCGCAAACAAAATCATCAGACTACCACGACGATATGAATTGCGAAAATTTCATAAAATGGCTAGATACGCAAGTTCTACCAAACCTGACATCTAATAGTGTTATCGTAATGGATAATGCACCATATCACACCGTGCAAATAAATAAAGCCCCTACCATGGCAAACTTGAAAGCGGACATGGTAGAGTGGCTTCTAAATAAGGGCCTGATATTTTCACCCCACTTAACGAAAAATGTGCTGTATGAATTAATTAAAAAAAACAAACCAGAGCCAATATACAAAGCTGATCAATTAATTGAAGCTCACGGCCACACTACCCTGCGGCTGCCCCCGTACCATGCGGATTTAAACCCAATTGAATTAATATGGCGCGTTATGAAGAGACGGTTCGCAATCAAGAACGTTGGACAAAGAGATGATCAAGTAGAATCACTTGTGAGGGAATCTTTTGGGTCGATAACGAGTGACGAATGGTGAAAGGAGTGCTCACATGTACTAAAAATTGAGGAAGAGTATAGAGAGTAAGGGACAAAGTTATCGATAAAGAGAGCGATCCCTTTTTGTTACGGATTGGCAGTGACAGCGATGAAAGTGACAGAGACAGTGATCAGTCTAGTGATGATGATAAAGAAAATATGATTCCCTTACATCTAGTTGATCATAATTATGTAAAATAATAGTTATTTACAGAATAAAGTGAGTAACTATGTATTACAAACATATGTGATCAGTGACACATAGTTATATACATATATAATTTATCATCGACATAATTTTTTTACTGTTTGGTGTAAGTGATATCGTAGAAACGTATATTGTTATATTGTAGCTTATATTGTAATGTTGAAAATAGATAAAGTTAAAGTTTTGCCGCATCAATTCATAGAAGTTTAATAAGATTGTCAAACTTGTACCTGGCAGTTATCAATTTGTCTTCCATGCCGATGACTTTCACCCTTTCGACGACTTTCACCACTTGATATAATGTATTAAAACATGCAATAAAAACTCATCGAATAATCATGGTTATTTAAATGTAGTGCCCATATTTCGGGAACCCACTTACTCTTGAAACTAGCAACACTGAGTATTTCAGTGCTACCAATCGCGTCACGCGTCAAGTTATGATGAACGCACAATATTTATTGTTTACGTTCATACTGTCAATGTCAAACACATAGTTCAAGGAGGTTGCCGTCTTGTTACCGTGTGTCAAAGGACTTTTTGGCGGGAACGGGAGAAGTGAGGTTGTCATTTTATTTAGTTTTTCTATTTTTTACATTTTTAGGAGTTTTAAAGTACAACAGTGATAGTATATTGTGTTTTAAAGTTCTGTGTAAGTGAAAAGAATGGAGAAGATCTAAATAAACATGTGTAGCTGAAGTTTTCGCGCTCTTCCAGAAGTCCTTTTTTAACTATAGTAAAGCCTACTATCACTTTACTGGAGGAGTGTTAGGGACAGTTAATGTTTCTTCAGTTTCGTCATTAGGCTGATGGTCTTGTTACCAATGCCTTAAGAAATATAAATAAATAAAAATTACCGTGTGTCAAACGAATTTTCGTTTCTCTCTTTCTATCTCATTGAGTGTAACCACGAGTAAAACAATTAACTATAGTTAGTATGACAACCTCGCATTGTCAGTGTCATGAAATAATTTCATTTGTAAAATACCTGTAAATCTTAAATTATTTAAGATTTATAAATTTTAAGTTATTCACAAAAATAAAACGTCGCGTTCAGCTGAGTATCGTTGTACTATGACCTTCCCTAGTCACGCACATTAGTAAAAATCTAGAAAGTTACAAGTTACAGGAAAATTCGTTTCACACACGGTGGTAAGAACGGCAACTTATTATGACTCCATCCATTGTTTCTTGGTCCAAGGTTTATTTTATATTTACGATCGAATTTCGACTATTGGGCGACCGCTGGTACTTATAATACTAAAAACACGACTTTATTTTTAACCCGATTAATTTTAATTAATTAATTTTTTTTGCTTATAGCACCATCAGAAGCGGAGTTGCAGACACTAGTTACGTGCACGAAAGAAGACTGTGAAGTGAAACAATAAATGTTTTTTTTAATTTAATGTATTTTTAGCACATGTTACGAGTACATATATATAAATATTAGCTTACTGCACTCCTTTTCTATATAAACTTTACCTGTGCCATCTCATAAGTTGCAATTTTCTTTCAGTTTTCTATTTTTTTTTAAATTGACCTCGACCCTTTGGCTTGAATTTAATTATACTCAGATAATATCGCAAGAAATGGATTTCAAAGATTTCAAAATAATTTTTATTGCATTATTATTTTAAGTGATCGTCCAAAGGCTTTATTGCTTTCAAGATTTTATTACGAATAACAGCATCTTAGACATTAACGTAGATGTAAATCAAAGAGCGCCAAAAAACAGCATTTGAAATTTACGGCGCTTGTGTAAATCATTTGAAATCGCCGAGAGAGTTACGATCGATTTCATACCGTTGTCTTTGACTTTACGAGTGCACATAAAAAATTAGCGGCGCATGCACATTGTTTTGTATCGCGTTTAAACACAGACTCGCCTGCGCTCGAGTTGGAATGAGAACGTTAGTTCCATATTCAAATTTTCTTTAGTGCAACGCACCATAATTGGTGAAATAGATCGCCACATGTAAATACCGTATGAATACAGACATATCGCATAATATTATATGTTTCTATTTGAAATCATATGATTTGAAATCGCCGAGAGAGTTACGATCGATTCGATCGATCGATCGAACGATCGAAGGGCGATTTCAATTGAAACTGTACTCTATTTCGTCTGCATGTAATTCAATTATATTCATTCTAACTTTGACACCCCTTTTTATCTCATGAGGGGTAGATTCTTCACAATGAAAGAAATACGTTATATTTTTACGCAAAGTTTTGAATTAATTTTTTATAGTCCGGTCGCTGACTGAATGCATTCCTGACGTCTGCCAGTTGGTCGCGTCTAGTGATTGGCAAAAAGTAACACTGTTATTAATATTTCTTCAACCGACCCAGAATAAGATTAACATAAGATTCAATACTTGTTTGTCTGGCTTTTAATTTCTGAATGTAACAATCGTAAAGAAGATAAAAATGCGAGAGTAATATTCAGAAACATTTAATATAAAAATCAATAATAAAAATGTCTTAAAAAATATTTGCGACTGACAAACGAACAATTCTAATCAGATTCGGATATAAAGATAACTAGTCATATTACGCTACTTGCCTGCGCGTGTGCGGTTTGGGCGCAAGTTTATAATATTATGAAATTTATTAATATAGTAATAAAATAATATAGTTTTTAATATTAATGATTCATTAGTTGAGCAAATAAACAGCAAAAATATGTTTATCGTAAATTCAACGCCATTTCAAAGTTACGTCGTCTATTCAATGACAACCTGTCAGGAAAGCATTCTCTCAGCGGCCGGACTGTAATTGCGTCATTTTTACTACACTGACTTACACCCCTTTTCATTTTTTCTTAGTGGTTGAGTTTGAAACAAATCTCTTTTTATTGCATGCCTACATTGTAAAATAAGAAACATCTGTAAAAAAAATTAAATTTTAGACTCAGTGGTTTGGGCTATGCACTGATATGTCAACCAGACTATTTTTCCCCTTATTTGTGTCATGTAGGTTCACGTCCTTTAATGAATTAGAATGTTTTGATCCGGTGTACATAATCATTATCCATTTGGAGCGAACGGAATACCAAATTCGAAAAATCCCACAGTGAACGTAGCTGGATTTATAAATTTTAAAATTATTTAAATCGCAATATAGAACAAAATATTTTTAAACATAATCTGAACAAATTCATGTGGGGGTTATACGAAATGTACTGATAGAGCATTCGATTCAACCATTCATGAGTAAGTCTTGTAAGGTCTTTAATATAATTGCAAAAAATCGTTAGTATAATAACGCAAATAGGGTTGCCAGATGTGGAAACCGTAATATCTGGCTAAAATTTTTCAATATCGGGATTTCTTTGTTGTTGTCAGTAGAAATAAATATCACCTATGAATTCCAAGAAAAAATTGATTTTTATTTAAAAATCAAGAATTTTTTTCTTTTAACATAATATAAGACTCAATTGTGTTCGGTAAATAAATTCCGCGAAATCAGTCAGCGTAGATACCTAATTACTTTACACAATCGCAAGATATTACGTATTTGCAGTAACTTTTTACCGCAATATTTTGTATTTGACTTGCCCAAAATTAAGAGATTTACTTATTTTTATCTTCAGGCAAACATTTGAATATTTCTTGGAGACAGCAGTGATTGGTACAGGTATAACTGCTGCCAGCCGCAGCTCATATTATATTAATTTCTCTTAAAACTTTTCGTAATAACTATACCTAGGCGACCTAGCATACTACGTAACATAATATAGGGACTTTTTGGCGGGAACGGGAGAAGTGAGGTTGCCATTTTATTTAAATTTTCTATTTTTTATATTACTGGGAGTTTTAAAGTACAACAGTGATAGTATATTGTGTTTTAAAATGCTTTATAAGTAAAAAGAATGAAGTAGGTCTAAATAAATATGTGTAGCTGAAGTTGTCGCGCTCTTCCAAGAAGTCCTTTATAACTTCAATAAAGTATCACTTTACTGGAGGAGTTTTACGATAAGAAAAAACTAATTTACTTGTGATTCTACTTATTAATACGTAACATTGGCAAATGCGCTAAACTTTGCGCCATGCCATAAAGAAAAAAAAGCAATATAGCGATCGGCATACCTAGGCGAAAATGTGTGAAAAGAATGATGAGATTTGAAGAAGCGAATGAAATCTGTAAGAACCGCGAAGCTTGGTGCTCCGATCTCTCTGACTACACCGTTAGGGATACAGCGTGGAGATATGTACGTATGTATGTTTTAGGATATTCTTATTTATATGAGTTATACTGGGAATCACTGGCAGAAATAAAGATGTAAATTTAGAGAGTTCCGTACAATTTTATTGTCCCAACTGAACTGAACTGGTCGCGTTCGTTCCGATCGGGCAGTGCGCAGTAACTGCCGTCGACGATCGCTTACATCACGCTTCCACACAAAACTGCTAATTCGTCTTTTCTAACACACTTACAATGTCCCGGGTCACCACTTTAGGATATTCTTATTTATATGAGTTATACTGGGAATCACTGGCAGAAATAAAGATGTAAATTTAGAGAGTTCCGTACAATTTTATTGTCCCAACTGAACCCCAATTTAGGTCGCGTTCGTTCCGATCGGGCAGTGCGCAGTAACTGCCGTCGACGCTCGCATACATCACGCTTCCACACAAAACTGCTGATTCGTCTTTTCTAACACACTTACAATGTCCCTACAATGTAATAATTATTGTCGAGATTTTTTATTTTGTTCAGAGAGGTCCTATAAAATGAAATATCGAAAAAATTCACTCAAATCCCGCCCATTTGGCAACCCTAATTCTAGCTTAATTTTAGAAATATGTTTTCTAGATTAATTTAATCGAGAATTCAGTATTCTCGACTTAGAAATCAGATCCTGACTGATGACTGACCTTCAGGGCAATCAATTGTCTACATTGGCTAAGAATTTGCGGCCAAAAATTTCTCACACAAAAAAGCCGGTAAACTCGGCATTAATACCCGGATATCCGATGAATTATTGTCCACAGAAACCGAGTGAATAAAAAATTATTTACATCTGAAAGAGACGGGTCTGCTTTTGTTATGAGGGGATCTAAAAATATCGGAAAAGTTGAATTACGTTGTGTTGCGTTGCGTTGCGAAAAATACGATTAAATGTTTGTTCTTCGATTTTGAGAATGATCCCATACAATGAACTTTTATTATATAACTTGATTATTATAGACGATAACTACTCTCCCATCTATATTTATCATATTTATACTTAAAGCTATCGTAACCTGTCTTGTGTACATATTATGGTCCTTATTCATAAAAGTTATAGAACGTTATAAGTTTAAAATATGTTTTGTCTTCACTTTCATTTTAATTTTTGTTTTGATACTATTGTATTTGAACTAACTTAACAACATAACATATCTTCACGCTGCATCCCCAACGGGGTAGTCAGAGAGGACGGAGCGCCAGGAGTCGCGGTCCTTACACACCTCTTAACTATTTTAGCATTATGCATTAATATAATAAATTATTATGCATTACATAATATGTTTATCATTATTACATAAGGGGGTAAGTGTGTATGAAACTGGGTAAGAACGTGTCGGCAGAGAATAAATGGTGTCGGACCATATGGATTAGATTAATGTACTCTTGTAGTGGTTACGGAAGAAATAGAAATTTTGAAAAATCTATCCAAAATACATCTTATTTATTGTTGTCCATTTCTTGAATAAATTGACTTCGACTAGAACATGGGTATCGGTTTTCTATTCTATCGATAAACCGAAATTTTGCATAAAATATGCGATATTGGAGAACCTGTACTAAAGTAGAAGAATACCGTTATTCAACTAAAAACTTTAAATTATTAAAAAATGAAACGACTTCAAAAAAGTCACTGAAATGTAAGAAATAACTATCCTTTACTAAAAAAACCCGAGCACAAAAATAACTTTATAAATACGACACAAATACCTATATAATTCGACAGTTCCTGAAGTCGGTGCCAAACCTACTAAACCAATAGACTTTCTGTTGTTGCACATTGATTTGACACCGATTTCAATAACTGTCAAATTCAATTATAATATAGGTATTTGTAAAGTACGTTTTTGTATTTGGGCTTTGATTAGTAAAGGATAGTTATTTCGTACTTTCCGGTTTTTGTTGAAGTCAGTTATATTTTTTAACTTTTTTTTATTTCTCCTTTTTGAGTGACCTTGGTCTAAATCAGCCATTCCCAAAGTGGGCGATAACGCCCCCTTGTGGGCGCTGCAGGCCTAAAGGGGGGCGGTAAGAGACCCAGAAAAAAAATGGGGGCGTTGTGTAGAGGCCTGGGGGGTGATTTGTAATTTCATTTAGCTAGGAGGCATCTTAGACAACGACTGCATGAGCTCTCGACTCAGTAGACAAAATAAGTTTGGGAACCAGTGGTCTAAATAAATATCTAGGGCCGGTCTACAATTAACTTCTTTTCTAATTCTGAAGCGCTAAGACATACAAGAGAATCATTAACGTAATATAAATAACGGTTATAAACAGTTAGCGTTATTTAGTGTTACTTGGTGTATCTTCGAAAGCTAAGCTCCAATACTAGTGAAATTTAAATGAGACCAATCTGAAAGTATATTATTTCAAATAAAGAGAGAATTTCCCAAATCGGTTCATAAATGACAGAGTTCTGAGGTAACGAATATAAAAAGAAATAACCGAATTGAGAATGTCCTCCTTTTTTTGAAGTCGATTCGAAATGAAATAAAAATATATTTACATTGACAGTAGGTAGTTAAATTTGTTCGTGTTCAGTTAATAAATGTAATTCTATCTGTGTCTGTCCGTATGTCACTGGATATACTATAGATTTACTCAGTAATTTTTACTAAACTAGTCTAACGAATATTACTGAGCTGCAACTTTTGTAGACATAAATTAATAACCTAAAACCAGATTTGGGAAACCTCGGATCAAGAAGCATAATGGGCAAAGCCATAATAATAAAAGTACATGAATAATTCACTGCATACTGAAAAACTCACTGAACACTAATTGTGGCTATATTTTAACAACGACGGTTCGCGGATACAGCTAAAGATATACTAACACTGATTGCACTAGACTACTTCTATTTAACAGCACATGGCGGCGGGTATAATTACATTATTTCTGACTACCTCCATTCAAATAAACTGTACACGATCGCTTGTTGCTACTTGATAACTACTACACAAAGACTAACGCCAGATTCTTTTATAGTCTCATGAATACGTAGGCTAAGTATTATGACCCCACTTTTGCTATCAAAACATCACAAAATTTTCATAGATGACTAATTGACGTTATTAGAATGTAGTGAAGCTAACAATAGGTTGCCGCTCTTATACTGTGTGTCAAACAGATTTTCGTGTCTCTCTGTCTATCTCATAGCGTAACCACGATCAAAACAGTTAGCTATAGTATGTTTGGCAACCTCGTACTGTCGGTGTATCTCGTGTCAGCTCATGACCGGCCCGATAGTAACATTGCAGTACTGAAATTATTATTTGCAAAACACTCGTATATCTTAAGTGTTTTGGCTGTGACTACTTTTCACAAAAATAAAGTATGTTATGTTCAGATGTGTATTGGTGTAATGTAACCCTTCCCTAGTCACACACGTTAGTACAAGTCTAGTGCCTAACATCAACAAATCATGGACACGCTCTCACCAGGGCTGAAGCCTTTGAAAATGGTAACAAGTGAAAAAAAATAATAGTAGGATGAAACTCATTCGAAAAGGAAGAGAATATAACAAAAATGAAAGGAAACATAATTTACGGGCGATCTGAGGTCGGGAAGTGGAAGGGGGTGAGTTTTTAAGGGTAAAAAACGGTTTATTTCGATTTCCGGCAAAATTACAAGTCCTATGGAAAAAAGTTAAAGGGCAAAGTTGTAGGTAATAAAAAGATCTACAACGTTTGTGTTAACGCTTTTTTCACATAACCTCAAAATTTGTGTGAAAAATTCAAATATCCAAGTTTTTGGTTTTTCATTATTATCTTTTACAAAACAATTTTTTTTTTCACGAAATTTGGTGAAACTTTTTTTTTATGTCCCAAACACACTGTAATTTTTTTGATTTAAAATATTTATTTTTTCACCTTATTTTGACTTAATATCGAAAAAGCACCCTAATTTTCATTCGAAAATTCTCCCGTCAAATGATCTGCTTTTTTAAAAAAGTCGGTGGGCTTTTTGTTCATTGAAATCTCTACTTTCTGATAGTATAAAAAAATATACATTAGTTGATTTATTAAATTCTAATTATCATTAACTTCCTCGTAGGTTGTGGTTGTGATAAGCCAGTATTAAAAAAATAAGCCGTGACAGGACGACTGGCAGAAGTGTAACATCAAAACGTATAGAAAATATGCATGAAAGAATATGCATGAGAGAATGGCTTAGTTAAGGCAATATATATGGCATAATCAAAAAACAAAATATTCAGAATTTTTTACAGAAAAAAATTATTCTTTATTTAAAAAACACAGGTAACGTGCTCCGAAGTGAATATCAACATTGCATGCGCTATAGGTATATACGCTTAGTACAAGCGCGTGGCGCGTCGCCACGTTGCCACGCTAACAGCCGGTCTAACCCGCCGCATAAGATGTTTTACAACAAATATAACAAAATAATTGTCATTGTGAGAAATCGCAGCAAACATTGAAAATACATTCTTCAATTCTACAGTTTCTACAATAAATGCTCGTGGAGCCTACGCGACGTTCTTCAGGGTCCTTCTTATATTGAATTTGGATTGATCAACTATTTATAATAACACTGAAGTGCGATTATCTAACGCAAATTAGTCGAATTCACACATTATTTTTATAAAAAGAGGGGGCAAACAAGCAAGCAAGTCACCTGATGGAAAGTGATCACCGCCGCTCATGAACACCCGCTACTTCCGGGGAATCGCGGGTGCTTTGCCGGCCTTTAGGAAAGGGAGGGGGAGGGGGAGGGGGAGATGGGCCACGGGGACTCTCACTCACCGAACGAAACACAATAGCAATAGATGTTGTTATTTCACGCCGATATTTTATGAGAGGGTATTACTTTACCGGGATAGGCGGCCCAATTCGTGCTGTAATGCAGCATAAAGAGAAATTTATAAACCGATTTGCGAAATCCTTTTTTTAATTTAAAGAATATTCTTCCAGATTGCTCCTATTTAAATTTCACTGGTATTGGAGCTTGGACTTTGAAGATACACCAAATAACACCAAATA
Organism: Zeuzera pyrina; assembly: GCA_907165235.1. Lineage (NCBI taxonomy): Eukaryota > Metazoa > Arthropoda > Insecta > Lepidoptera > Cossidae > Zeuzera > Zeuzera pyrina. The sequence continues at coordinate 8,287,785 of OU015645.1, forward strand.
ACGCGAACTGCTTATAAATTTATATTGATGATTCTCTTGTACGTGATTGCGCTATAGAATTAGGAATGAAGTTAATTGTAGACCTAGATATTTATTTAGGCCAAGGTCACTCAAATGGGTGAAATAAAAAAAATAAAACCTACTTCAAAAAAATACTGAAAATTACGAAATAATCCTTTACTAATTTAATCTCAAATATAAAAATAACTTTATGAATATGACACAACATAACATAACATAACTTCACGCTGTATCCCCAACGGGGTAGTCAGAGAGGACGGAGCGCCAGGAGTCGCGGTCCTTACACACCTCTTTCGCTTCCTCAAATCTCATCATTCTCCTCACACATTTTCGCCTAGGTATGCGAGTGCTTTTGACATGTCCGTCTGCTAACACTCTGGCTATTTGATCTTCATAAGTCAGCCTTGGTCTTCCTTGGCTTCTTTTACCACTCACTTTCGCTCTGTATATTTTCTTCGTCAGTCTTTCATCACTCATTCTTTCCATGTGACCGAACCATCTAAGCATTCCTTTCTTCATTTTTACAATAACACTGTTGTGCGACCCTGTCATACTGCGTATCTCATCATTGCTTATCCTGTCAGCAAGCGTGACACCGCACATATTTCTGAGAGACCGCATCTCCACAGCATTTAACATACTTTCACTCGATTTCGGGCATATCCAGGCCTCACTGCCGTACAACAAAGTTGGCACCAACACCGCATTGTGGATGGCCATTTTAGCAGTGTTAGATATATTCACACTACCCACTAATGCGGACAGAGCACCGTTCACTTTATTGCCAGCTGCTACCCGTCTCTCCACATCCAACTCACATCTTCCATCCCTCGAAAACGCACTCCCCAGGTACACAATTTCATTCACCTGTTCTAGACATTTTCCATTTACACAAATCACACATCTCGTTTGTACCGCTTCTCTTTCAAACACCAGAACCTTAGTTTTGTTCACATTCATTTTCAATCCTTTTACTTCACAATCTTCTTTCATGCACGTGACTAGTGTCTGCAACTCTGCTTCTGATGGTGCTATTAGCACAGCATCGTCAGCGTACAATAGGCAGTTTACCACTGTGTCACCACATCCCATACCACTCATATTACCTTTCAATCTCTGGAGGCAACTGTCCAAATACAGCACGAATAGCCAGGCAGACATCACGCAGCCCTGTCTGACACCAGAACAGACTTCAAACCAGGGCGACATGTGCCCGTCTATCCTTACACAGGCTCTGTGGTCTCTATATAATGACCTCACAGCCTGCAGTAAGGAGCCCTCCACGCCATATTCAGGCAGAAGACTCCACAATTTCTTCCGCACTACTCTATCGAATGCTTTCTCTAGATCCACGAAAGCGCAGAAAACTTTCCGACCTAAAGCCAGAAACCTTCCCACGATAACGCGGAGCGAGAAAATCTGATCCATACAACCCCTACCGTTCCTGAATCCACCTTGCGCCTCCCACAAATATCTTTCTGAAACGCCTTTCATACGTTCAGTCAATACTTTAGTATAGACTTTACTCGCTAAGCTGACCAAGCTGATGGCCCTATAGCACGCACAGTCTAGGTAGGAACCTTTCCCTTTATATAGAGGTACTATGACTGCCGTGCGCCAGTCCTCTGGAACCTCCTCCTTCTGCCAACAAAGGTTGCAGAGTGCACAGAAGGCATCCCAGACCCTAGTACCACCATACTTGATCATCTCAGCAGTCACCTCATCATTTCCCGCAGCCTTTCCACATTTCAAACTTCTTATCACTTTCTCAATCTCTTTCATACTAATGGCATCCTCCAGTCTCTGGCCCGAGTGTGGCAATTCATTAGAATCGCTCTCAGTATCAGAGACGGAGTTGCCACTCTCATACAGTTCTCCAAAGTATTCACTCCATCGCTGCAAAACATCCTTTTTATTTGTAAGCAGTTTCTTTTCTTTCGAACGCACTTTATTCATTCTGCAAGGTGCCGGACCACTTCGGTACTTACGTACTTCTTTCCAAAATAATTTGGAATTTTCCTCGAAGTTGTCCGACATCTTGTTTTCATCTAACACCCTACACCTTTCACGCTTCTCTTTCACTAGTGCCTTCGTTTCTGCTTTCTGCAGCTTATACCTGTCTTTCATCAAATTTTTCATACCACAGTCATTAGTAGCAAGGTAGTCTCGCCATGCTTTCTTTTTCTTATACACAGCCACTTTCACCTCATCATCCCACCACACATCACGCTTTTTGCCGTTCCCAATCTTATTCATTCCACACACTTCTTTCGCAGCCTCAATCATACTATCTCTAAGGTTCTGCCAACATTTTTCAACATCCTCGCTCATCACTTTCAATCTATCATCAAGCTTACTAGATAATACCCTTTCATATTCATTCCTGGTGGCAGCATCCTGCAGTCTCCAGCTTTTAATCCGGCTAACCGCTGCAGGTTTGGACACTACGCGATGTCGCCATGCTGCGAACAGACCCCTTATTCTGGTTATCACCAGAAAGTGGTCCGTCCCGAGATCGGCTCCTCTATACGCTCTTGTGTCCATTACCTGCTTCTTAAGTCTGCTATCCACCAGGAATAAATCAATCATGCTTCTCGCACCCTTTCTTTCCCACGTGTACTGATGGATCCCTTTGTGTCTAAACATGGTATTAGCCACAAAAAGATCCTTTTCCATACACAGTCCTAAAACAATCTTACCAGCATCATTCACTCTCTTATCTCCATATTTGCCTAGGACAGACTGAAATCCTGTTCGAGCTGTCCCGACCCATCCATTCATGTCTCCACACACAACAATTCTTTCGTTCTCTTCAACCGTCGCTAGAACTTCTCTAACATTCTCCCAGAACTGCTCTAGTTCAGCCAAACCGACAGAGGACACTGGGGCATATACTGCCAAAACAAAAATTTTTGTCAACCCAATCTTGAGGCGTACCCAGAGCAGTCTGGGATTTACACATTTATACTCAGTCATACAATTAACCATACGAGAGGACAGTAAAACGCCTACCCCTTGGCATCCCCTATCTCCTTGTGGTACCCCTGACCACAAAGCGATGCCTCCTCCGGGCAAGTCGGCAAGTTCACTGCCGCCTCGCTTGGTTTCACTCAAACATAGCACATCCAATCTTTTCTCTTCCATAATATCAATCACTTCATTCATCTTCTCCTCAATCCCACCTCTCACATTCCACGCAGCTACTCTGCACTCCTCCCTCCACTTCCCGCCGCTAGGTGCACAGCGTGTTGGGTGGCGGTCCCCAACGCCGAACTGCACTCTGCACACACCAGCGGGGACAGACCGGTGCACGTCGCTTTCGGGGGACGCCCTAACATAATCATTTCCGTTGTCCCGCATGGTATGCACAGAAGAGGAATTGCAGCCCTGAAAAGGGCTGGCAGGGGTCGCGACGAGCACGCTTCCTCAGTTGACACAAATACCTATATAATTAAATTTGACAGTTATTGAAGTCGGTGCCAAATCAATGTGCAACTACAGAAAGTCTATTAGTTTAGTAGGCTTAGATCGACTTCAGTAACTGTCAAATTTAATTATATAGGTATTTGTATTGTATTTATAAAGTAATTTTTGACTTAAGTTTTGATTCTAAAGGATTAGTAAGTTATTTCGAACTTTTCATTGTTTTTTTAAAGTCGGTTAAATTTTTTTATTACATTTTTTTTTATCTATTTATTATGTCTTAATAACTGATATATAACAATAATTTACATATTTATAAATCAGTGCTGAACCTTTATGAACAAGAATTGTTATGAAATCTAAAGAAACCCCGAAGTAAAATTGTCCCTTGGAAATCTGAAAGTGCCTTGTCTTTTATATATATATATATAAAAGACAATATATATATATATATATTATATATACTATATATATATACTATATATATATATATCTATATCAGAGGGGGCAAACGAGCAAGCGCATCATCCGATGGAAAATGATCATCGCCGCCCATGGACACCCGCAACGTCTCCTGAACAACCACTAAAGTTGGGAAAAATATTGAAGTATTGTGTCAAATTAATATAATATATTGTTGGGTTAGATATTAACTTTATGGTGAATACAATATTTGTATAAAATGAATATATGTAATATGTATCTATATTTTCAGAACAATATTTGTCAAGAATTCGGGGACAGCAGAGAGAAAATAGTCGATCGACTTTTTACGCTTGGAAACGCTCTCCTTAATGTGTTTCCGACACATCGTTGTTTATTTAACGTAATTCGTAGAGACATAGTTGCGTGCAAAAATTTAATCTAAAATAGACCTGCTCTATGCGAACATGCGCGCGCTAGCTTACGAAAAATACAAAAATACAGTTATTTTCGTTTATTTTAAAAACTATATTTAATTTTAAAAAATCCAACTGGAATTTTGAGGAATATGTTTAAAGTAAACTATATTGAAAATTCAGAAATATAAATCGGTCCCGTCGCTCCGAAAAATGTAAATCTCTGTTTTAAAAGAGGTTTCTTTGATATTTTTTTTTGTGTTACAAAAATTAACCAACCGCGTATCCCATCTGATAAAATGAAGTTAATAAAATGAAGAATCAGGAAACCAAATATCACTGTCATACGTTTTCTAGTCACTCGGAAAATTTGAGATCTCTGGCGTCAAAATTTCCAATGCATCACTTTAAGTAAAAAGTTCGCGAAAAAGGATTTTAATATAGCTGATTATGCGTACCTTGTCCCACGTTCAGTCACCCAGCACTATTCCCTCATTCAAATTTAAGCCAATAATGCCAATTTTATGCGACAGCATAGAAAATAGAGAATATTGGGAATAATAGAGTGTTACACAAAATATCGTATTACGAACAGCCGTCACCATATTGACGTGCGCCATAACCGGATATCCGGTCGATTTTACGTCATTACTCAGAGGCGTATTCAGGGCTGCTGTAATTCATATTAACGAAACGTAAGATATGGCATAAGCATTTCCATTACGGTTGTAAAAACGAATCCAATGTTGCATGACAGTGTTATTGTAAAAACGAAGAAGAATGGTTAGATGCTTCGGGCGTATAGAAAGAATGAGTGATGGAAGACTGACGAAGAAAATCTATAGAGCAAAAATGAGTGGTAGCAGAAGCCAAGGAAGACCAATGCCGACTTACGAAGATCCAATAACCAGAGTGTTATAACGAAAATGTCAAAATCACTCGCATACTTAGACGAAAATGTATGAGGAGAATTATGAGATTTGAGGAAGTGAAAGAAGTTTGTAAGGACCGCAACGCTTGGCGCACCGTTATCTCTGACACCTCCATTATCGATACAGCATGAAGATATGTATGTATGATGTATGTACTACAATCCTAAAAGCCTTTGTACCACTTTCCTGCAGTTTTTTTTTATTTTCACTTGCTTTAATATATGCAAATCCCGTCAATGTCGTAGATCACTATAAAATAAGGATGAAACGCACAAAGGCAAATAAAATATGCTGAACATATTGCGTTATTTTGCGGATTTGTAGCTTTGATTTGTTGTCTCTTAACGAAGCATTCTGAGGATATTCCAGAGATAATAATAATAATGCGCCAGACAATTCACACCAATCATCTGATCTCAAACTAGGGTATTTCCTGTACTATGACGACGACTAACTAGGGGCGCCTCCCAGTACACCCAGACCCAAGACAATCTATAACAGTTCATTTTCTAATTTGACCCGACCGGAAATCGAACCCGGAATCTTCCGCGCTTGGGTAAACGTCTGAACCACTGTGACATCTAGGTTGTCCTAAGACTATCTACTATTCTAAGTCGAGATAAGACTCGGTTAGCTCCGAATCATTGCTGGTTAGCTGTCTCACATGAAATGGTATCATATTATCCGGAAATACGGACCACCCAAAAAATAAAACTCTCTGCCGTTTTCTGTGCTTCCTTAGAACTATAATCCGGGCATCTTTAGGGCTAGAGTGAATAGATTTTTTCTAAATCGACGTGCTCCATCTTCGGCCACACCGTGGCTTAGCAATAAGTGTAGATTAGCTTAACGTGTCTGGACTCTGGAATATTCTAAGCATGCTTCGTTAAGAGACGAAACACGTGTCGATTGGGACATATATTCTAAAAATTATAAAAATTTATTACATGAAATGTACTGAATATATTGGATACTGTTTGTTCCTCTTACGAGCAAGGACCTGAGTACGTCCACAACGCAATCGCTCACACGACTGCATTCCTCAATGGACTGAGTCAAGAGATTAAGTTTCAAAGTTCATTGGTCTATTTTGCCATGATAAAATAATAATGAACGCTAAACTTAGCCATATATGTCTTTATTATGCTCTAATTCTACGCTCATGTACAACACAAATAGTACCAGTCTGCATACCTCGGTATATCTAAAAGTAACCTATATACCTATATATAAAAAATAACCTACTAAAAGTAACCTAACCTAACAATTTTTCTCATGTATAGAAGACTGACTTAAAATAGTTAGTCTGTCTTCTATACATGTGAAAAATCGGACCTTATTGCGAAGTGCAGTTAATAAGTTATAAGATAACAAATATACAGAGAAAAACTATATCAGCATCAGAGAATATTAATTTATAAATTTAATTAAACAAATTTAATAAATACTCGTTTATCACGCACTAATTTTTTTTGAATTTGATTTAGAATGACGTCACTTAACTAACTATGCATTATCATAATGTCATCCAAACTAAACGCGTATGCAAAATTTCAGCTTAATCGGAAATCGGAAAGGGGTCAATTTTAACTTCCAAGCTTTTTTACACTGTTTTAGGTAAAGCTCATAAAAGCGTGTTAAAAAGAAAGCTGACTCTCGCTTCGCGTAGCGTAATAAAATTCCCAACTCGCGGTCGGATACGTAGACGTAGGGTTGTGGCGTTGGGTGTGTCCGTGTGGAATGTGGACAGCGTCTTACTTAGTTATAATGTACTATCGCGGAAAGTGAATGTTTAGTAGTTTAAAAAACCTTTGAATTTGCCGTGTAATAGACTGTTTTATCGACTCGACAAAGTCAGCGAATTGAAGTTTCTATTGGTGTCTTTGTCATTTCTAAATTCAAAATTGAAAGATAAACTTATGGGATACCAATCGGTAATCTTCGTATTCCGAACTAACATGAATTACGAGAATCGAAGAGCGACATGTGCCAAAAAACAGTAAATAAAAATTAACTGCAATTTACTGATGCGTAGTCGAACTTGGAACCCTCCTGATTTGGTTGTAGGTCACGAATAAACATTTTTAAATCACTCTTCACAATTTGTGTTAATTGTTTTAAGTTAATTGGATGGAATAGACAAATACTAAGAAAAATTTACTAGATGGTTGGTATACCGATAGCCAACTAAGATATTCCAAACAAACGCAAACGACGAGAAATTGAGTTGTTAGCGAGTGCGATTATTTTATCGCGGATTATGTTATTTAGTACAGCGTCACAATAAACTGATAGTAGCATTGTTAAACTGGGTCTATCCTACTATTCTTGCAATGGGAAGAAAGAAGTCCAATCCGCTTGGGATTTATAGTTGCAATGACTCACGTAACCAACAGGGAGTGGGGCCGAGTGACGTGGGTGACCCGTCACAGGTGGTGGACCAACAGGCGTAATATAGTGTCTCCTGCAAAGGCGACGCGACTTATAGCCTGCCACTACATCCTTCACGAGGTGGCTCTGTTTTTACGAAACACCGCGGATCTAGACTGGAGAGGCGATAAACACTCCTGAGGGAGGTACGTGAGCAGCACTCTCAGTACTGGGTTCTGGGATTATGGAGGTGACCGTGTGCAGCTTGGTTAGGTCCAACTTTAAGCTAAACTTTAAAAAAAATCAGACATTTATCTTAATTTTTCACTACAATATGACTAGAATGGGCTCGAAAGTCGGAAATCAGAAAAATATCATAGAAAAATTCATAACTTCTAAACTACGAAAAATCGCGGAACATACATGGGGGTGATTCGGGTACTCCAGGTCTATCTCTGGACTACCGCTTATCACTGTTTCTTGGGACACTCTGTATATTACTCATAAATTTGATTACTATAGTTCTACAAAGCTTCAAGATGCTTCTCTATTACTAGTGTACTATTTTCAATTAAATATTACGATTATTAATTGAAATGGAAACTGTAAACCGACAGCGGCTTTCATTTTAAAGCAACATATAAAAAAAAAGCAACAAGGAGTCCTTGTTCAACTACTAAAAAAATCAGATAATATTTTTACATAGTCAATTCGAATTATTGTTTTCCACGAACTAGATCAAAACTAATTCCAACTATATATTTTTATTTACATTAACAAAAATTACATACATATGTCAATATTTACAAACTTAAAACTACACATTATCTTAAATAATAAACTTCCTCAAAGTTGCCGCTTAGAAAGCTGTCGTTGCTCAAGATACCCAGCAGACTGGCAGCATTGCCTCTTTGAATAGCCAAACTGATTCGTTGGCGCAAGAAGCTGCCAGTCCGGCGGTCTTCCGAAGCCTCGACCAGTCTCTTACAAATATCAGAAACCAGTCGATGGGTTTCGGGGCCCCAGGGACCCAAAATTTCGACTGCAAAGGGCGTAAATATAAAACTCTCAGAGAGAGTCGCATACTATATATTATAAATTCGAACGTTTGTTTGTCCTTCTTTCACATCCTTTCACTGTGAGAAAGTAAATGATTCCCACGGGAAACTCGAGTTCATGCGGACGAAGTCGCGGACGGTCGCTACTTAATAATAAACTGGAATTAAAAATAAGTTATTCAAAGTCTTTCACTCAAAAATACTCAATATCCAAATACACGGAATCATACACTTATAGGTAGTACAAGGAATTTTCAATAGATGGCGCTACTTGTACTGTAAAACGGGGTATGGTTTGGTTCATCCATTAACAGATCTCCAATTAGAGATGTTATGTTATCATTCCACTTGACTAGTAACTGAATTATACTCGGATAGCTACCTTCAAGCCATTGATCACTTTCCGATATAATTCTTTCACATAAAACGAAGTCGCGGTATGGTGTCTCAGTCGAAACGCCTACTGTTCCTTCAGTTTGATGCTCAGATTACGAAAACTGTAAAATTTTAAATAAAGTCGTGGTTCAAACTTGAGTTGTTTTCCATCACATCGGGTTCCCTTACAGTGGCGCCCAACGTGGGGCTCGAATAATCATCCGAAATACGCGGTTACACGATTTGGACGGACGACGACTTATCCAGTTAGAACTCACGTAAAAAAACCTCAACGCAAAATGAGCGTCAACTTGTCTCAAGAGCAATTCAAGCAACTGTTAGCTAGCATAGGTAGTGGACGAAAGGGCACCATGACAACGTGTAAAGCTACTTACAGCGGTCGCAAGGACAGAGAAATCGTGGAAGCCTTTCTTACGGCAGTGCAAGTCTTCAAGAAGCTCGAAAATATCAGTAATGATGACGCATTGGCTGGTTTACCTCTAATCCTGAGGGAAGACGCTGCGTTATGGTTGCAAGGTAGCAAGAGCACTATCACTAAGTGGGAAAAGTTTAAAGAAGCATTACGGAATACGTTCGCGCCGAAAAAACCTGCATACGAAATTTATTTGGAAGCCTGTGGACAAAAGCAAGCACCAGACGTTACAACAGACGATTTTGTAACAAAGAAGAGGATGCTGTTTTCAGAACTGCCTAGCGATGAACAACTAAATGATAAACAACAGTTAAACATTATTTACGGTCTATTAAGTCTAAAGATACGAGATAAGGTTCCGAGGAAAAAAGTAAATGACTTCGATGACTTGCTCAAACAAGTACGATAAGCAGAAGCCTTACTAAAAGAGAAAGCAGAAGAAAGTGAAGCAACTAAAAGGAATGAGCAAATAGAGATTCTTACACCTAACACTGCTGCTCCAACTCGAACAAAGAAAGTAATTCGGTGCAATTGCTGTAAGAAATTAGGTCATGTCTTGGAAGAATGTAGAAAGCGAAAGAAGATAATGGACACTAATAAAGAAAAAGAGGAAACTATACCAGCAACCTCTAGCAATGTTAGGTTTTCCTGTTACGGCTGTGGAACGCCAGGAGTTTATCGTAGTAACTGCAAACTATGTGCCAACAAACCTACAGAAACACCTGAAAAGAAAGGAAACCTAGGATTTTGCGCTATCAATGTTCAATTAGACAAAAGATCTCGACCCAAGGTATTCCTTCAAGTCAATGGCATTAAAGGAAAAGCCTATGTAGATACCTGTGCCAAAATGAGCGTAGCGTCACGTGAATTGTATAATATGCTGAAGGCGCGTGGACAATCGTTTCATGAAGAGATGGCTGCCGTTACCCTAGCAGATGGACGCTCGAAGCTACAGAAAGTGCTTACATTCGAAGCTGTTATCGAACTTTGCGGTCGTCGTTTCAAAACTCCATTCATTGTACTCGTTGAATCACACGACAACCGAACGCTCTTAGGTATCGATTTCCTTCAACAAGCTGGTATTATTTTAAATATCGCACAGTTCACCTGGAGCTACATACAACAACCAGACCATTTGTTCGAACTATACCAAGAAAGTTTCGTTATGTTTAAAGAACAAGATACGATTGCAGTATAGATTGGCGTGGCACCTATTAATATGGAACGAAAAAAAAGGTCAGCGTTGGAACCAGCTATAGCCAGTACTGGGCCAAAGATCGAAGCAGCAGCCTTACCTCCAAAGATAAACTATATCGAGTCCAAACTTTTATTCGACGGCTATTCTCCAAGACTGGAATTCATTATGCGAGATGCCATTACGAATATAGACGAAGCCGAGAGCAATCTATCTCCACACGCAGAAACACTTTTTAGTGATATTGGTCTCTGTGCTTTAGATGTGTCTACAGCATTGGACAAACACCGCCAGACTAGACCAGATTACAAGGAAGGTGATATGGTCAGGGTATCGTGGCATCCACTCAGTCATTCCAGTAAAGGCACAAGCGCCAAGCTTGCACCACGTCGAGATGGGCCATACAAGATCACGAAACACCACGGACCATCCTCATTTGCAGTTGCTGACCCATTGAAACCCGATGTGTGCCTTGGAATTTATCACGCTTCGGCGTTGACCCCTTACACTGGACAGAAACAAGACTTACCTGCACCTGCTCTACCTTTAAGGAAACGAGGAAGACCCCGTAAGGCCCTACGAGTCAAGGGACCGATTCAGGGACGTGGAAGGCCAAAGAAGCAATAAACCAACACTCGCTGGGACATCTCGTTAATTAATGGGGGGGACTATAGGTAGTACAAGGAATTTTCAATAGATGGCGCTACTCGTACTGTAAAACGGGGTATGGTTTGGTTCATCCATTAACAGATCTCCAATTAGAGATGTTATGTTATCATTCCACTTGACTAGTAACTGAATTATACTCGGATAGCTACCTTCAAGCCATTGATCACTTTCCGATATAATTCTTTCACATAAAACGAAGTCGCGGTACGGTGTCTCAGTCGAAACGTCTACTGTTCCTTCAGTTTGATGCTCAGATTACGAAAACTGTAAAATTTTAAATAAAGTCGTGGTTCAAACTTGAGTTGTTTTCCATCACATCGGGTTCCCTTACACACTTATAAAACGTTCGCACCGACCTACCCACACAAATTCTACTTTTACTCATCAGGCCCTTAAAATTTAATACTAAAAATGGAAAGAGTTTTTATTGCAAATTTTAAAATTAAATAGGTAGAGATAAAGCAACCAAGGACACCGCCTTAGCGTATTATATTCTCTTTAAAGGAAACCGCGACACAAAAAAGTACGATGTCAATCATAAGTCTTTGTACAAAATTTATTTATTTCATTTGGAAAATACCTACTGCAATTTCTACTGAGGAGCGTTACAGAATTATTACTCTGCACCAATGATGTTATAATTATAAAAGAGGTAGATGCGTTACATGCGCTCGAAAATGGCACCCCAAAACTTTGCTAATTAGCCAACCTGGACTTGGTCAAAGATAATAAAAAGTAATGTTACAGATGCAACAATGTCACGCGGTGCCTATTGCATATCCTAAATTCTAAAATCTTTTAATAATCCAAGCGTTTTTTATAATATACACGATCATGTGATGACGTAGCCTTAAAACTATTAATATAAAAATACAATGCAAAGTCCGACTTCATTCTATGCATAAAAATAACCCGATGTGGAAAAAAATATCAAAAAGGCAAAAGAAACGAATTAAATTTATTTGAAAATAATTGGAAATAATAATTGCTACATATTTATTTAATAATATCCATTTTATATGAAAGTAGTTGTTTCATTTTCATCATTTTCAAATTTATAATTAAAAAATTTTGAGAGATCTATATAAATGAATCTGTTCTCATGTACACGATTCAAGAAAAACGAAATTTATCAATCAATTATATTTTTTGAAAATGTCTGTTCTGTGGCATTAATTACTAATATTCTATGAAGTAGTGGTCACGGATTCGCTTAAAATGCAGTAAGAAATTGAAATTGACCAAACACAATTACTTAGAGAGCTAGGTAATTTGTTAGTTTGAAATGAACTTAACTTTAAATTGTATAGCGACGCAGTGCAATGTATATTTGTCTCACTTTGTAACGATATAACCAGGCAATATTTTACTTGGATTAGTACTAACGTAACCTATCTACCTCTTTTGTATTATAACATCATTGCTCTGAATGTTACTAATCTATTAACGCATTGTTCAGCTTTATATTTTTTTTCAAAACTATTTACTTCATTTTTTAGCGAATTACTCTAAGCTTATGGGTCAGAACGTATGCAGAAGAAGGCGACGTGCAAGACCATAATCGAAGAAATCATCGCATTGCGGCGTTATCAAATGAACAACGCTTGGAAATGTTACGAGCTTACGAAATAGATGGGTTGATACCAACTGCACATTTTGCGGAGCGTTTCGATGTGTATACTAAGACTATAAGAAATCATTTACATTAAATGAATTTACACAATAGATATCCTGCTTACAAAGTTGATCTAACCCACCCATTCCCAAACTGGGCGATAACGACCCCCTGTGGGCGCTGCAGGCCTGAAGGGGGGCGGTAAGAGACCTAGAAAAAAAATGGGGGCGTTGTGTAGAGGCCTGGGGGGTGATTTGTAATTTCATTTAGCTAGGAGTCATCTTAGACAACGACTGCATGAGCTCTCGATTCAGTAGACAAAATAAGTTTGGGAACCTAGAATCTAACCTAACCGAAGCTCATAAAATTGCACGTATTAATTGTGCACGGCAATATTTGAATTGTTATTGGTCATCTACAATTTTTTCGGATGAAAATACGTTTAAATCAAGTGACCACGGTCAACTGAATCTATGTCGGTATAACCATACACCCTGCCAAGAAAAAAACGTTACACGTAATGAAAAGTCGGGCCGTATCTCGTGTAACTATGGGGCTGGATGACTTTTAATGGTGTGGGAGAACTCGTTGAGCTACCTCCTAGAGCAAATGCTACCAATTATGTCAACATGTCAACACTGCGCATTGTGTATCCGCAGTAAGAAATGCCCAGCGTGTTCTACGTGCAGGATAACAGTGGAACACACACTGTGAGGATAACCATTGCCTGGTTCTTCCAACACCCTGACATTACGATGATTCCATGGCCAGCTAAATTGCCTGATCTTAACTCCATAGAAAATTTATTGGGTTTAACGGTGCAGAGATGGGATCACCGTAAAGAAAGGAGAGTACTGAATGCGAGGGACCAAAATTTGCACTCGCTTAGGCGAGTCTATGCGTACGCGACTCCAAGTTGTTACTCATAACAACGGTGCATACACTCGATATTAATTGCAAATGTTGGTCATTCCTGTGCAAAGTGTCTTCCACAAAGGTTGTCTGGAAAAGATCACTTTGAGCGATAAGACCCCTTTGCACACCTTAGTTTTAAGTTTAATTGTAAGTGATTTTTGTTAGAATGTGCGCAACAAAGAATTTATCTATCTATCTAAGATTCTGCTTATTGGGTATATATATTGATTCTGCGTATATTGCTTCAGTTCGATCTAGGAATCAAGATGTCTGTGATATAAATTCATTGAATACGTAAAAACATTTTGGACATTCTGCTGCCGTAAATGAAAAATAATTAAAGTTTTCACGTTTTGAATGTTTTGCGCATTCGGTGGAATGCATGTATGTATTTTCTGTTTAGGAATTTGTTTAAAATAAGAGTTTCGCTTCCATGAGCTTCGACTCTGCATTGCTATCGATAGTAGTTTCTAATTTGGTCGATGAAGTTGTTTTTATTTTTGTGACATTTATAAATGATCGGAAATTAACCAATTTAATTTCTTTAATTTTTTATTATTTTTAGTTATGTCAGGCATGAATTAGAATTAATTATGAAAGTAGCCTCGTTTATTTATTTTTGCATACATGAGGAAATACCCGTTCAAGGTTGGACCTTGAAACGAATACAAATTTGAATTTCAAAATTTGAGTCGCTATCTCGTCGTCTGCAATTCGCGTCTTTCGTCACCAATCGTGTTATCTCGTGATTGTATAATACGGCTAATTTAAAGTGAGGGCCAACCTGCTAAACATTTCCTTTCCGTGATAGTACATATATAATAATAAAAAACAATACTTACTGACTGATGCGATTTTCATGTTCGTTAAATTTTATTTCGTGTAGATATATTGAAGAACGGTAACTAGAGATTAAAAAGGCGTAATTATGACACTCGGAGAAAGTCGCATTTTTGTGCCGCTTCCAATTCTCGGTAGTGTTGACATCCAGCACCCGCTGGAAGATGCCAGGACTTAGGAAACATTGCTGGTGTGGGATACTCTTACGAGTATCCCACACCAGCAATCTACCAAGTTTCCAAAGCACGAGTGTCAAACCATGTCTCCTGCCGTCACTACGTGCAATACCAACTGGCTCTATGACTGCAGTGTTCTTGTAAATTCTATTCGATAAATTGTTTGTGTTTGTGTAATCGGTGTAATTGTCTTGAGTATTGAGTGTGGTTCTTGAGCCGCGCTTGAGTGGTACATAGTGATGCTTTCTAACAATTAATCTATGTACTACATAGATGTTGTCGGTCGTTGACCTTATAGTTTTACATTATGTAAAACTATAAGGTCAAATATTATTTACAGGAAAAATATCAGTAAAATCCAAGGTCTTACAGAATTCCAGAAATTAATTTTAAAAACCATTTGTAAATATCTTATGAAAGCCATCTTCGCGTAAGTTAAATTCGCATAATTAGACTATTTTTTATACAGCGTTTTAATTAAACTTGACTAGTCGCGAATTTCACGACCTATTAATCTCATAACGTTGATGAGGAATTCTACGAAGATGGTGTTATTAAAAGAGATCTTAAGGAGCAGGAAATTATCATTTAAACTTGGAAAAACAATTTTATTTCAGCTCGTTGTAAATGTCTTTTAGGGAGGCGGGTGTGGCCCCTACCATTTGTCCATTCTTTTTCAATATTTACGATAAGTTTAACCCAGACCACAGTATAAGCTTAACATTAGAATGTATTCATAGACAGTGGACGCGGTTTGCATGGGTGTGCGCTAATACGCACACGCCGTGGCACGCACACAATTGCAATATTTTGGGAAACTATGGGTGAATACGGTCGGGGTCTCATGCGACGCAGACATGTGACAACTTCCATTTGTCGTTAATTTGTTCGTCACATCCTCATAAATACAATAATTTGTAAATCGCTTAAACAAATGTATTGTAATGTTTGTGATTTGTCCCTGGCCTCCCTAGGTGGTATCACGTCGGCGTCACCAATGAGAATTGTCCCTGGCCTCCCTAGGTGGTATCACGTCGGCGTCACCAAAGTGAATTGTCCCTGGCCTCCCTAGGTGGTATCACGTCGGCGTCACCAAAGTGAATTGTCCCTGGCGTCCCTAGGTGGTATCACGTCGGCGTCACCAATGTGAATTGTCCCTGGCCTCCCTAGGTGGTATTCAAAGGAAACGTGAGGAAGTAATATATACGTATATTTTTCACAGTACAATATTATATTAATACAATTATAGATATCTTACTCTAATGGGAGCCAGGCAACAACTATATGAGCGACGCAGCGCTCGACAGCAGTCATTTCTGCTGCGTAAGCCCTTACATGTTCATGGATGCCAAAATAATTGTAGTTATTTGAATCTATAGTTATCATTATTTGACAGAAGTACAAGAAATTAAATTTAACGAAAATAAAAATGTATCCATGTGTATTATTTTTTATTATAATTGTATACTGTATGTATAACTAAAAGAAATGCTCTTCGCATCTCACACCGAACGCAACAACCCTACATAATATCCGCCCATGAGTAGCCAATTCCGTTACTCATGATCCGGGAGTAGGCCCTATTTTCTACGTATTCTTTGCCCACACCTTCCGTTATCTTCCACGCTGATTTGGGAGAAAAAGAAAACTATTATACTATATACATATTAATTAATTTTTGAATGTTATAAATCCACACTAATATTATGAACGCGAAAGTCTGTCGGTTTTTGTGTATGTAACGTTTACACGTCCATACCGCAAGACCTATTCCTATGGAATTTGGCAGGGAGATAATTCTAAACCAGGGGACGGAAATATGTAGGTTGCGTTTGTGTATCAAAAATCTACCTTTGTGTAGGTGAAAAGAGCGATGAAACTTTGTATGGTAAATTTTTATTGAAAAAAATTAATTAAACCGCCTTCAAAAAAAAAACACTGAAAAGTATAAAATAACTATCGTTTACTAATCAAAACTCAAGTACAATTAAAATAACTTTATAAATACGATACACATACCTATATAATTAAATTTGACAGTTACTGAAGTCGGTGCCAAGCCCACCAAACTACTTTATGTTGTTGCACATTGATTTGGCACCGACTTCAATAACTGCCAAATTTAATTATATAGGTATGTGTATCGTATTTATAAAGTTATTTTAATTGTACTTAAGTTTTGATTAGTAAAGAATAGTTATTTTATACTTTTCAGTGTTTTTTTTGAAGGCGGTTTAATTTTTTTTTTAAAAATTTGAGTGTTCTTGATCTAAATAAATATCTGCAGAGCAGGTCTGCAATTAACTTCATTCTAATTCCGGAGCGGAACGATATACAAAAGAATCGTCAATATAAATAAAGGTTATAACCAGGTCAGTTATATAGTGTATCTTCGAAGTCCAACCTTCAATATGGGTAAAATTTAATTGGGACCACCTCTGAAATGTTACCTACCAAACGAAAAAAGAATTTTCGAAATCGGTTCATAAATGACGGAGTTATGAGGTAACAAACATACAAAAAAAACAGACGAATTGAGAACCTCCTTCTTTTGTTGAAGTCGGTTAAAAATGAACCGCCGCTGAACCGATTATGACAAAATTTTTTATTGGGGATAGAGTTTTTTATCAAACAGACATAGGCTGCTCTATTTTATTAAAAATCTACCCCTAAGCGGGTGAAAAAGGGGATGAAACTTAGTATAGTAAATCCTAGGGGGATAAAATTTTGTATAACCCGGGAAAGCCACGGAAAAATTATTCACGTTGACGAATTCGCGGGTACAGCTAGTAAATATATTTGAAATGAATGAATGAATGAATTGAAAAAATCTCATAGAAACATTACTGTGACAGACAACAAGACAGGTAACTGCATAAGTGTTCTTTCCAATCTTTTAATGTTTTAAATATTTTAATTTTCGACAACCTTGATGGCGCAGGGGTTTAGACGATGAAGCCAAGCGCAGAAGATTTCGGTTTCGATTCCCGGTCGAGTCGATTTAGGAAACGAACTTTTCTAGATTCTCTCTGGTCTGGGTGTACTGGGAGACGGCTCCAGTAATCGTCGACAGGTTTTCTTAGCACAGGGATTATCCTATTTTGAGACCAGATGATCGGTGCGTATTGTCGTATCGGTGCGTATTGTCGTATCGGTGCGTATTGTCGTATTGGTGCGTATTGTCGTATCGGTGCGTATTGTAAAGTAAAATGAAATCGAAATTATTTAATCAATAGTAGGGGGACAAGGGAAACTAACTGAACTCGACTCCGCCCGTCCTCGCGCCAATTACATTGAGATCCTTCAAGGGTATTACACTTTATTTATTGTAATTTCTTTTATGTATTCTTTTAAAATGAAATTGTATTATATTACTCCTTTCGGAGATAGAATTTCAAAAGAGGATTCGAGCACATTTCAGTGGAAGCCTTTATTACATCTATTCTACTATACTTGCTATATATATATATAATATCAAATGCGAAAATATCTCTATTTCTCTGACTGTTAAAGTAATATGAGAGCATTAGAATTAGTAATCAAAATTACAGATTGTATTTTTTTAATAATTTGCACTAACAATTATATCTGATTTTAATCTTTTATAATTTAAAACAGACTTTATCTTTGGTCGATTTTTACGACATAGTTTTCACACATAGAATTTATTCTTTTAACCATTAATTATTGCTAACTTTAAAATAATTGTGTATATTTTATTATCTGTACTAATATCATAAAGAGAGAGCAGATATTATAAGTTTGGTTATATTATGTAGAAGGTAATCTCCGGAACCGCTGCACCTACTCAATTAAAATATTGAATTTTACCAGAATAGTTTGTGGCTAATGTCTATGTAATAACGATATTATAAAGACATTAGTCAGATTTATTTCGAAAAGAGGAACCACGACAGTTTTGAACACGCAGCAAATTTAAAAAAAACCAGACAGGTGTGAGTCTGCATCGCGCGCTCCGAAAATGTTTGCCCATACATTGGTATACGTCGGAATCAATTCTTCAATTTGATTTACTTGCAAGTGGCAGCTATCAAATGTAAACCAATGTATAATACAAGGTATTTTTGAACGTCAAATCTACTTTAGTTCGGTTAAAAAAAGCATGGTCATAATGTTAAAAGATAAGGCATATATGACCGTATCTTTGTTTGCTTCGAATTAGAAGCTAGAATATTGTACAGCTCTAAGGGACCGCAGACATAAGTTTTTGATATTAATTTCAACTTTATACCTCCACGTGTACCTGAGAAGCAGGGTCTTAACAGACAGATGACTAACGAAGTGATCCTATAAGGCTTTTTTTCCTTTTGTGATTGGAACCCTGAAAAAAGGGACAAGTTTAAAATACATTTTTTTTATCGATGTATGATCTCTGTATCTTTCAACTCCGTGGATGTAAAGATGACGAAATGAACCCTCTGTCTCATACGAATAGACAGCCAGAAAAACATGACGTAACCGTATGGGTTTCGGTTTTGCTATTTACGTAACTCTATAGTACTCTAAAAAGGTTCAACGACGTTTAGATAACTCGGATTCGAACACGAAAGGGGAATGAACCACGAACAATTGACGAATAAAGACAAAATATGGGGTCGGAACCGCAAACCTAGGCGAACGTACAACGATCAGATAGAGCGTGTGTTAGCTGACGATAGCATCAAAAGCATTCATGTCCCGCAGCGTAAATGTGTAAAGAGATATGCGGTTGAGCAAAATGAGGAAAAGTCGCGACATTTAACGCTTCTCTCTGTGTAACCTTTGGGAATAGCGTGAACCGTACATGTATTTTACGTACGTACATAATGTATGTGAAAAGTTTGTACTGAGAGTGTTCAATGTTCAAATCCTCAGTATAATTTAGAAACGTCAGGTACCGTTTCTGAGTGTAATTAGAGATGGCTGACAGTAGTCACATTACGTCATGGAATTATTACACTCATCATGTTAACAGGCGTGACAGCTGACAGACGGCGAGAAAAAGGTAGTTTGACAATTTTAGCGCGAACAAGTATCAAGCGCACACGAGAATTTGCATGGTGTTTTGAGTGAGACGTGTGCCGCTGGCTCTATGATCATCATGTTTCCAGCAGTACTGACTACCAGAGCGACCATTATAAAGGTCCAAACTATTAAAACTAACATGTCATTCAAATTGCAACTAACCAAGAACCGTTGATATCAAATCTGGTTGGATTCCTTTCTTTTTGCTTTTTCTTTCGCCATACAAATTGTGGAACGGGGGAAAACTTCCACTAGCGCGTTCCTGTGAGTGAATTGTGAGTCGGTCCTGATGGCTGCACTCAACATCGCGCGCATTATCAACCTTTTCGCACAATGGCCGCAAAGAAAAAAGCTATTAAAAAGATAAAATTGAATTGTGAATTAGGTTTTTCCCTGTCATCGCTTTGCATGTGGCTGGAGGTGCCCTTCGCTGTTAATATTTATCATAGCTTATTTTCATAAAAAGTTCATCAGAAGGTCGGCAATGAAGGATCGCCAGGTATGTACTATTGGTTTATTTCTTGATTCCGTAATTTGTGTGGCAAATTTTTAAAAGCATTTTTAATAAAATTTTTTTTCGCTAAACAAATGGTGCTTAACTGTTTACAAGCTTCTCCAAAATCTATTGGACTTCATTTATGGATCTTCCGCAAAAAATATTGCAGTATCTTCCTTTTTAGGATTCTGAAGTCGAAGTGGCAAAGAAAGCCCTTCTTATTTCCTCATGTCTCCAGCTCTCCGTCTATCTGTCTGTCACTTTGTATGTCACAGTTCAAGGTCGATTTATTTCATAATCTTTACACTTGCTATCCTTCAAGGGCGGATTCAGCCTTTGAATCAGGATGGTCATATAGTCGAGGTCCTGCCAGAGCAGGCTTCAGAATTAAATTACAATACCGGAAGCGCGGCCGCGAACGAATGCGGGCAGCGTGACTCAGTAAAATCAAACCTAGAATCACACGGACATGATAATGCTTCACGATGACCGAACGGGTATATTATCACAACTCTTCCCTAATATACATTATATTAAACAGCACATAGTAGCATTGAGACAACCGCGTATCTTTTTGCGAGACCTGGCCATCCATAATTCAAAGTATTTTTAATTAATTAAAATTGAACAGATTTAAATTATAATCGGAGGTATATTTAGGCTCCGGCCAGGGGGGAGGGGTGCATGACCCTCCTTGGATCCGCCCTTGCGCTGAAATTCAATAAGCGACGTAAATTGGTAACCCCAACCCAATAATGAACAAAAAAGGTTTTATTTCTGGTATGTCCGAAATTATTATGAAACGCTAAGTTAATTCGTATTCTACAACGCTTTTAGCCAGTTTTAACAACGATTTTCTGCATTAAGCTCACAACTTATTGTTAAGACGAGAGGTCACAATTCGACCATATACACAAGGTTAATGTGAAAAGGGGTATAAATCCGCCGGAGTTTCAACGTGTCACTGTTGACTGTTAAATTGTAGATGTAATAATTATGGGAAACGTTTATTTTGGTTTCTATACAAAAAAAAAAAACATTCATTTAACAGGAAATAACGTACAACCCTATCATTATGCCTGATATTCCAAATTTTTGCTAGCGGCGTAAAAACGCTGATATTAGGGTTGTCTCACCTTATTTTTTTTAAGTTTGAGGTGTTTACACTAGAATTATTGACTTTTGGCGAAGTTGTAAAACGCAAGTGTTCCCTTGTCATGGATACTTTGATACCCTTTCGTATTTACTCATCCTCACGACATAACCTTGTATATAAACTTGTAATACACTTTTCGGCGACAATCTCTACTCTGTGCGAGTATTTGATCCTCGGCCCAAGAATTAAAATGGGCGGAGCATTGCTCTGAGAGCATATCCGTTTTTCGGTGACCCAGTGTTATTGAAAAAATGAAGAAAGGTATGCTAAGATGGTTCGGGCACATGGAAAGAATGAGTGAAAGACTGACGAAGAAAATCTATAGAGCGAAAGTGAGTGGTAAAAGAGGCCAAGGAAGACCACGGCTGACTTATGAAGATCAAATAGCTAGTGTTAGCTGACGGAAATGAAAGCACTCGCATACCTAGGCGAAAATGTGTAAGGAGAGAACGATGAGATTTGAGGAAGCGAAAGAGGTATGTAAGGATCGCGACGCTTGGCGCTCCGTCCTCTCTGAATACCTCGTTGGGGATACGGCGTGAAGATATGTATGTATGTAGTTTCTAGACTTTTACTAATGTGTGTGACAAGGGAAGGGTCGCGGTACTACGATACACAGATAATTATGACATATTTTTATTTTTGTGAATACTAGTAGCTAAAACACCAAAGATTTACGACTATTTTGGAAATAATTATTTCAGTAATGTACGTAAAGTCGATTATGAGCTGACGCAAATTACGTCGACAGTGTGAGGTTGCTATACTTACTATAGCTAACTGTTTTACACATGGTTACTCTCAATGAGGTAGAAAAGGACGCGAAAATTCGTTTGATGTACGGTGATAAGAGCTGCAATTATATATGGCTTTGTCTGTGTATATAGCTATATGCAACTGTTTCTTGGTATGAGATTTGATCTGAGGAGGTAACATATATATGATCATATGTGTAGTATAGTGTACATGAGTGGAACAGTGAACAGATCGTGGATATTTGTACTTAATAAACTATTTATTTTGTGCATTTATTTTATATTGTTGATGTTATTTATTTGTGTTCCCAACTGAAAATCAGCGTCATGTGCGTGTCACATGACATCGTAATGGGAGCCATTTGGCTGCAACTTGCTTATCTCATTGTATAACGCAAAAAAATTGTGTAATGTTGGATTATTTAAATTATATGTGTATTTGTGTGAAGTGAATAAAATTATTTATCTGTCTATCTATCTATATATCTATCACACACCATTATGAGGTTAATGTTGACAATCTTTTTGACATTGGCAGTATGAACATAAAACTATGCTAAATCTCACACTTCTCCGTGCGCGTAATATTCTTAATAAATTATTATTATACTTTAAAAATAATCTAAAAAACACGCTTTTATATTTAAAATTAAAAAATAATTAAATTAAATAAACTTGTATTTGTTACCCTTGCCAATATTTTAACTTCATTGTAGAGTAAACGCAAACATACGTGACGGATGATAGATATGCTAGATTATTAGTGAGCTTATTACTTCTTTTATTTATGTCCAATGAGTAATTCGAAAAGCGTGGAGCGCTTTTTAGTTATGTGTACTTTAAATTAATTTGGACAAATCGATCAATAATTCTTACGAAGTTCCAAAAATAAACAAAACTTTCGCGTTTGTAATATTAGTAGGTAAATACAGAAGTATGCAACAATTTGTTTGAAAACACAACTTTTGTTTGTAATGGACCCTTATCAGATATTAGATTCTTAAAATGGAATGCGACATACAAATTGTTGGCCTTATAAAATATTAAATAAGTTATTCTTAAGGATACAAGTGGCGTTATTAGGGTTTCGTAGCCAAATGGCAAAATACAAAAATACAAAACAGAAGAAAAGAAGGTTTTATTATTATTATTAATGATTCCGAGATTGAATAAAATATTTTTTCTCGATTCGCTTTTTGTCATCTGTGAGTTTAAATACTGCAGTGCGATGTTTAATTGTACTTTAATGGTTCTTCCATTCCGAAAGTGAAATATCGTGAAGAATAAAATTATCGTAATTATCTGTTATCAATGTTTTTAAACTTTCACGACTTGTACACATCTTATAATATTTAGTTACGGGTCTATGTCGCGTTTATACTTTAAGGCTAATTATCTATTTCATCCCGACGTTTCGACCGGATTGCACCGATCGTGGTCACGGGCAGACTGATGAGGATGAATGTCACCTTCGTAGTGTGCGGTTTCTTGCAACTACCCACACTTATTCAACGCATTTTTTAATTGTTATTATTGTCACTGTCGGTACTTCGACACACTACACTAACGACATCTACACACGGGTGACGTCTGGTTTTCCGGCTCCGGACGAAGTCCATTCCTACGGATTCGAAAATAAATAATTTTAGCCTTAAGCTTAAAGTATAAACGCGACATAGACTCGTAATTAAATATTATAATATGTTATCAATCATCCGCACAGCTACAATTTTCCTAGAATTATTGTCACAATCCGATTATTACAGCTTTCGTAATCGGCGCTCCGAAAAACTTAGAATATGACACCCATATCGATTTATCAAAAAAAGTATTAACGCCATGTTGGATTTGAAACTGACGTAAAACATTATCATTTACTTTTTGTTAACGCTTGATTTTGTTCTCCATACAATTTTCGTACCGCAGGCTATATATAAATAAATATTCAAAGGCACAGGCTTCCTTCCTTGTTTGTAATGGTCGGAACGTCTTTGATGTTCATTTGCCTATCTTGTCACTTTTCATAGGAACTACCTACTAAAACCACTACAGTGAATTTTTATATTTGTACACAAGCAGAGATCGCGGAATTTTCAAAACGAAGAGACGCAACATCTCTCCTTGACAGTCTGCAGGCGGTTGAACGAGGGAGCCTAGCGTTCTTGATAGCATAGGAAGACATTTGGCGGCTGCGTGCCTATAGTACTAATTTGTATGAAAAAATCGTGTGTAAAAATTTGATATATTGTATAGACTCAGGTGTTACTTTGCAGAAATCCATTTCATGTGATAAATTCCTAAAATCTTTAACTATTTTGCGCTCAAACTCCAAAAACCACCAATCGACACGTGTTTCGCTTCTCAACGAAGCATCCTAAAGATATACCAGAGATAGGATTCGGTCAGCTAATCAGCACCGAATCTAAATGTTTAAATTTGATATATTTGATAACCTATTGCAAAAAAAACTGTAAACTGTATTGTAAAACAGTTTTAATTATGTTGTTGCTTTATATTTTACTATGAATTTGATAGACGTTTTGTTGTTTTTAAGACACTTATTAAATCACAGTACTCGGACCGCAACAATGCTATTCTAGAGTTTAGCATGAAATTTACGTTTTTTTCTGTTGTCACTATAAAATGTTATTGTAATTTGTTTTATTGGTGTTATGTTCCATTTCACAGAGAGCGAGTGATATTTATTCTGTTTAGAAACTTATATATTTACTATCGTCTAAACTCGGAATGCCAAACCTCGCCGGGCGCGATGTTCCGACCCTCAAGCCTACGTCGGCGTCGTCACATACCATGTCTGTATATCAAATTTTATCATAATTGGTTCAGCGGTTTAGCATTTCCCATTCAACATTTCATCCCCCTTTTAAACCCCTTAGGGGTGAGTTTTTGATAAAAAAGTAGCATATATCCGTTCCCGAGTGTCGAACTATTCCATGCCATATCATAATCAGTTCAGTGGCTTAACATTCTCCATACAAAGTTTCATCTCCCTTTTCACCCCTTTAGGGGTAGATATTTGATTAAAAAAATTAACGCGTCTTTTGCGTAATCACATGTTCTTCCTATTTACCAATTTTCATCAAGATCGTTCAAGCTCTTCTTGAGTTATAAAAGGACATACAAACAGACAGAAATTTACAAAATGGTAGAATCAAAGTCAGTGAGTCATACAATGACTATTTATCACAAAATTTGATAGTAAAATTGCAATTAGAGACACGCTACAGATTTATACAGTAGTTTAGAATATTAGTATAGATTTTACTGTTCCGTGCACCCTAAAATTATATAGTAGCGCATAAATGATTATACTACATTTCGTATGTAAATCGTAGTCGCCTTCGCCTTAAGGCCTCCCTCAGGAATTTCATATCATCCCCAAGGTCCTATAAAGGAAGATTTCTTACATAAGGCCGGCGAATATATTCCTATATAAATGTAAGATTCCATTGTTTTATTATCTCCGAATGAATGGCGTCCGTATTTTTGGAGGAGTGAAGATTGTTCCTATTTTTAAAGAAATGAAACATAAATGATTAATAAAAACCTAATTAAAAGTTTTATATCACACAACTTCACTCCACGTCCTATTTGGGGTGAACAGAGATTCAAGGTGCAAAACTCGTGTACCCAGACACCTAAGAGTGAGATTGGTCTACATAGACCTTTTATCCCCTAAATAATACACGGTGTTTGTCAAGAGACATTGGCCCCTCTCATGCTGCACCGAAGAATAGTGTCTCATTCAGTGGCAGAGTCACTCTGCACTCTCGTAGCGCCCCACGACAGCGCGAACCACAAGATTGGCTGGTGTGTAACGGCAAGTCTGTACTTTGCATATTTTCATAGTCTAATATTCTACGGCCTTCTGCTGTGGGGATCAGCGGCGCATATTAACTCCATTTTTATTTTACAAAAAAGAGCAATAGTTCCATCTACGGAATGCACGAGAATCACTTAAGCATCGTTTTAAAGACATTGATGTCCTCACCCTGCCATCCTTATACATCTTTGAAATTATTATGTATACGAGGAAAAATATAGATCTGTTTAAAAAGAAAGGCGATATTAATGGTATGAAAACCCGAGGTCGTGATAAATTGGTTATTCCAAAATTTAAATTACATTAGTCAAATTTTTCATTTTTATAACAAAGTTCTTAAGGAAATTGTTCAATTAACAGAGAATAAATTTAGATTAGTTATAAAAACATACATTTGATTAGAGAATCATACTAAAAAATAAACGATTTCACAAAACAGACTAAACGATAGTCTGGAAATGATCTTCTCTACACATGCATTTACTGGCTTTCTGCGAATATTTTAATAAACCTTTTGTAAAATGAAGTTGAGAAAATGATACTTGACTGAGTTTATTGTCGATTCTTCTCAGTGTCCAGGTTTTCTATTTGAACCGAACTAAAGTAGATTTGACTTTCAAAACTACCTTGTAATTGGGTTTACTTGAATAAATTGATTTAACTTTGACTTTGACTTTGATCAACTCGCTGTCGTTCTCCTCGGGTCACATGGTTGAACAACTGGAGCCTCTACTCCAATTGACCGCGGTCTCTTTAGTTGTCTCTTACGAGAGACAGGGTATGCTGAGTATAAGTGTAGTATAGTGTGCAAAGGTGGGATTAGTTCATTACCCCCGTGCCATATGGCGATAACAGTAAAGTTGATTTTTGCAGTTGCGGTTAGAACATATTTTAGCGTTGAAATATCTCAACATTTGTTTTTGCACATCGTAGCACATTGTTGCACATTGTACAATTGTAATTTGCAAGAAAACTACATCACCAATTAAAATACTGGTTTTATAGATTTGAGATATTATAGTTACCTACCTGTGTTCGTATTTTATGATGAGATTTGAGGAAGCGAAAGAGGTATGTAAGGACCGCGACACTGGGCGCTCCGTCCTCTCTGACTACCCCGTTGGGGATACGGCGTGAAGATATGTATGTATGTATGTACGATTACCTATCCATTTTAGTAAAATAATTTTAAAATTCGGTAGAATTTCGGAGACGCTACTGAATCTTTATGCAAAACAGGGGTTTTTCTGAATTTTTTTTATCTAATCATGTTCCCACGTTTAGGGATTTCAAGATAAAGAATAGTCTTCCTAAATATCGAGATCCAGGTCACCAAACACACCAAAGTCTGCATAGACGGAGTCTCAAGTGTTCGTAATACCACAGATTAATTAGTTACTAACGTTAAGTTACATTATTTATTTTGCGCATTTATTCTTCTGTTCGATGTTATTCACACGTTTTTATTAGCTTCACCTGTATGTATGTTTGTAACGGAATCTTTGAACGAGGTTTTCACCCACTTCAAAACGTCAGATTAAACTGAAACTTTGCACACTTATTAAAGATCAATGACAATACAATAATTTGATATTGAAATGAAAAATGTAAAAAAAAATTTTTGATTTGATTTAAGTGAAAAAAAATGTCCTATCCTGTGGAAGCTTTCTATTGTATTCAGTCTCACAATATGGATTTTGGTAAATTTTTAGTCAACCAAATAAAAAAAATTAAAAAAACAAACTTTAAAAGAAACCGTGCATGATATAAATTGCTAAAAAAATTTTATTGGTAACTATTGATAAAAGTGGAGTTATTAAAAAAATATGTTAAAAAGCACCCCATGCTTTTAACAATAAAATCATTTTTTGTCAATCCTTTTATTCTTATTTTGAAAAATTTTCATCACTATTAAACAAAATCATAATAGATTAATTTTACATTCTTTTTTAGATCTCCAATTAGAGATGTTATGTTATCATTCCACTTGACTAGTAACTGAATTATACTCGGATAGCTACCTTCAAGCCATTGATCACTTTCCGATATAATTCTTTCACATAAAACGAAGTCGCGGTACGGTGTCTCAGTCGAAACGTCTACTGTTCCTTCAGTTTGATGCTCAGATTACGAAAACTGTAAAATTTTAAATAAAGTCGTGGTTCAAACTTGAGTTGTTTTCCATCACATCGGGTTCCCTTACACACTTATAAAACGTTCGCACCGACCTACCCACACAAATTCTACTTTTACTCATCAGGCCCTTAAAATTTAATACTAAAAATGGAAAGAGTTTTTATTGCAAATTTTAAAATTAAATAGGTAGAGATAAAGCAACCAAGGACACCGCCTTAGCGTATTATATTCTCTTTAAAGGAAACCGCGACACAAAAAAGTACGATGTCAATCATAAGTCTTTGTACAAAATTTATTTATTTCATTTGGAAAATACCTACTGCAATTTCTACTGAGGAGCGTTACAGAATTATTACTCTGCACCAATGATGTTATAATTATAAAAGAGGTAGATGCGTTACATGCGCTCGAAAATGGCACCCCAAAACTTTGCTAATTAGCCAACCTGGACTTGGTCAAAGATAATAAAAAGTAATGTTACAGATGCAACAATGTCACGCGGTGCCTATTGCATATCCTAAATTCTAAAATCTTTTAATAATCCAAGCGTTTTTTATAATATACACGATCATGTGATGACGTAGCCTTAAAACTATTAATATAAAAATACAATGCAAAGTCCGACTTCATTCTATGCATAAAAATAACCCGATGTGGAAAAAAATATCAAAAAGGCAAAAGAAACGAATTAAATTTATTTGAAAATAATTGGAAATAATAATTGCTACATATTTATTTAATAATATCCATTTTATATGAAAGTAGTTGTTTCATTTTCATCATTTTCAAATTTATAATTAAAAAATTTTGAGAGATCTATATAAATGAATCTGTTCTCATGTACACGATTCAAGAAAAACGAAATTTATCAATCAATTATATTTTTTGAAAATGTCTGTTCTGTGGCATTAATTACTAATATTCTATGAAGTAGTGGTCACGGATTCGCTTAAAATGCAGTAAGAAATTGAAATTGACCAAACACAATTACTTAGAGAGCTAGGTAATTTGTTAGTTTGAAATGAACTTAACTTTAAATTGTATAGCGACGCAGTGCAATGTATATTTGTCTCACTTTGTAACGATATAACCAGGCAATATTTTACTTGGATTAGTACTAACGTAACCTATCTACCTCTTTTGTATTATAACATCATTGCTCTGAATGTTACTAATCTATTAACGCATTGTTCAGCTTTATATTTTTTTTCAAAACTATTTACTTCATTTTTTAGCGAATTACTCTAAGCTTATGGGTCAGAACGTATGCAGAAGAAGGCGACGTGCAAGACCATAATCGAAGAAATCATCGCATTGCGGCGTTATCAAATGAACAACGCTTGGAAATGTTACGAGCTTACGAAATAGATGGGTTGATACCAACTGCACATTTTGCGGAGCGTTTCGATGTGTATACTAAGACTATAAGAAATCATTTACATTAAATGAATTTACACAATAGATATCCTGCTTACAAAGTTGATCTAACCCACCCATTCCCAAACTGGGCGATAACGACCCCCTGTGGGCGCTGCAGGCCTGAAGGGGGGCGGTAAGAGACCTAGAAAAAAAATGGGGGCGTTGTGTAGAGGCCTGGGGGGTGATTTGTAATTTCATTTAGCTAGGAGTCATCTTAGACAACGACTGCATGAGCTCTCGATTCAGTAGACAAAATAAGTTTGGGAACCTAGAATCTAACCTAACCGAAGCTCATAAAATTGCACGTATTAATTGTGCACGGCAATATTTGAATTGTTATTGGTCATCTACAATTTTTTCGGATGAAAATACGTTTAAATCAAGTGACCACGGTCAACTGAATCTATGTCGGTATAACCATACACCCTGCCAAGAAAAAAACGTTACACGTAATGAAAAGTCGGGCCGTATCTCGTGTAACTATGGGGCTGGATGACTTTTAATGGTGTGGGAGAACTCGTTGAGCTACCTCCTAGAGCAAATGCTACCAATTATGTCAACATGTCAACACTGCGCATTGTGTATCCGCAGTAAGAAATGCCCAGCGTGTTCTACGTGCAGGATAACAGTGGAACACACACTGTGAGGATAACCATTGCCTGGTTCTTCCAACACCCTGACATTACGATGATTCCATGGCCAGCTAAATTGCCTGATCTTAACTCCATAGAAAATTTATTGGGTTTAACGGTGCAGAGATGGGATCACCGTAAAGAAAGGAGAGTACTGAATGCGAGGGACCAAAATTTGCACTCGCTTAGGCGAGTCTATGCGTACGCGACTCCAAGTTGTTACTCATAACAACGGTGC
This sequence comes from Zeuzera pyrina, assembly GCA_907165235.1. NCBI lineage: Eukaryota > Metazoa > Arthropoda > Insecta > Lepidoptera > Cossidae > Zeuzera > Zeuzera pyrina. The sequence continues at coordinate 8,318,347 of OU015645.1, forward strand.
ATACACTCGATATTAATTGCAAATGTTGGTCATTCCTGTGCAAAGTGTCTTCCACAAAGGTTGTCTGGAAAAGATCACTTTGAGCGATAAGACCCCTTTGCACACCTTAGTTTTAAGTTTAATTGTAAGTGATTTTTGTTAGAATGTGCGCAACAAAGAATTTATCTATCTATCTAAGATTCTGCTTATTGGGTATATATATTGATTCTGCGTATATTGCTTCAGTTCGATCTAGGAATCAAGATGTCTGTGATATAAATTCATTGAATACGTAAAAACATTTTGGACATTCTGCTGCCGTAAATGAAAAATAATTAAAGTTTTCACGTTTTGAATGTTTTGCGCATTCGGTGGAATGCATGTATGTATTTTCTGTTTAGGAATTTGTTTAAAATAAGAGTTTCGCTTCCATGAGCTTCGACTCTGCATTGCTATCGATAGTAGTTTCTAATTTGGTCGATGAAGTTGTTTTTATTTTTGTGACATTTATAAATGATCGGAAATTAACCAATTTAATTTCTTTAATTTTTTATTATTTTTAGTTATGTCAGGCATGAATTAGAATTAATTATGAAAGTAGCCTCGTTTATTTATTTTTGCATACATGAGGAAATACCCGTTCAAGGTTGGACCTTGAAACGAATACAAATTTGAATTTCAAAATTTGAGTCGCTATCTCGTCGTCTGCAATTCGCGTCTTTCGTCACCAATCGTGTTATCTCGTGATTGTATAATACGGCTAATTTAAAGTGAGGGCCAACCTGCTAAACATTTCCTTTCCGTGATAGTACATATATAATAATAAAAAACAATACTTACTGACTGATGCGATTTTCATGTTCGTTAAATTTTATTTCGTGTAGATATATTGAAGAACGGTAACTAGAGATTAAAAAGGCGTAATTATGACACTCGGAGAAAGTCGCATTTTTGTGCCGCTTCCAATTCTCGGTAGTGTTGACATCCAGCACCCGCTGGAAGATGCCAGGACTTAGGAAACATTGCTGGTGTGGGATACTCTTACGAGTATCCCACACCAGCAATCTACCAAGTTTCCAAAGCACGAGTGTCAAACCATGTCTCCTGCCGTCACTACGTGCAATACCAACTGGCTCTATGACTGCAGTGTTCTTGTAAATTCTATTCGATAAATTGTTTGTGTTTGTGTAATCGGTGTAATTGTCTTGAGTATTGAGTGTGGTTCTTGAGCCGCGCTTGAGTGGTACATAGTGATGCTTTCTAACAATTAATCTATGTACTACATAGATGTTGTCGGTCGTTGACCTTATAGTTTTACATTATGTAAAACTATAAGGTCAAATATTATTTACAGGAAAAATATCAGTAAAATCCAAGGTCTTACAGAATTCCAGAAATTAATTTTAAAAACCATTTGTAAATATCTTATGAAAGCCATCTTCGCGTAAGTTAAATTCGCATAATTAGACTATTTTTTATACAGCGTTTTAATTAAACTTGACTAGTCGCGAATTTCACGACCTATTAATCTCATAACGTTGATGAGGAATTCTACGAAGATGGTGTTATTAAAAGAGATCTTAAGGAGCAGGAAATTATCATTTAAACTTGGAAAAACAATTTTATTTCAGCTCGTTGTAAATGTCTTTTAGGGAGGCGGGTGTGGCCCCTACCATTTGTCCATTCTTTTTCAATATTTACGATAAGTTTAACCCAGACCACAGTATAAGCTTAACATTAGAATGTATTCATAGACAGTGGACGCGGTTTGCATGGGTGTGCGCTAATACGCACACGCCGTGGCACGCACACAATTGCAATATTTTGGGAAACTATGGGTGAATACGGTCGGGGTCTCATGCGACGCAGACATGTGACAACTTCCATTTGTCGTTAATTTGTTCGTCACATCCTCATAAATACAATAATTTGTAAATCGCTTAAACAAATGTATTGTAATGTTTGTGATTTGTCCCTGGCCTCCCTAGGTGGTATCACGTCGGCGTCACCAATGAGAATTGTCCCTGGCCTCCCTAGGTGGTATCACGTCGGCGTCACCAAAGTGAATTGTCCCTGGCCTCCCTAGGTGGTATCACGTCGGCGTCACCAAAGTGAATTGTCCCTGGCGTCCCTAGGTGGTATCACGTCGGCGTCACCAATGTGAATTGTCCCTGGCCTCCCTAGGTGGTATTCAAAGGAAACGTGAGGAAGTAATATATACGTATATTTTTCACAGTACAATATTATATTAATACAATTATAGATATCTTACTCTAATGGGAGCCAGGCAACAACTATATGAGCGACGCAGCGCTCGACAGCAGTCATTTCTGCTGCGTAAGCCCTTACATGTTCATGGATGCCAAAATAATTGTAGTTATTTGAATCTATAGTTATCATTATTTGACAGAAGTACAAGAAATTAAATTTAACGAAAATAAAAATGTATCCATGTGTATTATTTTTTATTATAATTGTATACTGTATGTATAACTAAAAGAAATGCTCTTCGCATCTCACACCGAACGCAACAACCCTACATAATATCCGCCCATGAGTAGCCAATTCCGTTACTCATGATCCGGGAGTAGGCCCTATTTTCTACGTATTCTTTGCCCACACCTTCCGTTATCTTCCACGCTGATTTGGGAGAAAAAGAAAACTATTATACTATATACATATTAATTAATTTTTGAATGTTATAAATCCACACTAATATTATGAACGCGAAAGTCTGTCGGTTTTTGTGTATGTAACGTTTACACGTCCATACCGCAAGACCTATTCCTATGGAATTTGGCAGGGAGATAATTCTAAACCAGGGGACGGAAATATGTAGGTTGCGTTTGTGTATCAAAAATCTACCTTTGTGTAGGTGAAAAGAGCGATGAAACTTTGTATGGTAAATTTTTATTGAAAAAAATTAATTAAACCGCCTTCAAAAAAAAAACACTGAAAAGTATAAAATAACTATCGTTTACTAATCAAAACTCAAGTACAATTAAAATAACTTTATAAATACGATACACATACCTATATAATTAAATTTGACAGTTACTGAAGTCGGTGCCAAGCCCACCAAACTACTTTATGTTGTTGCACATTGATTTGGCACCGACTTCAATAACTGCCAAATTTAATTATATAGGTATGTGTATCGTATTTATAAAGTTATTTTAATTGTACTTAAGTTTTGATTAGTAAAGAATAGTTATTTTATACTTTTCAGTGTTTTTTTTGAAGGCGGTTTAATTTTTTTTTTAAAAATTTGAGTGTTCTTGATCTAAATAAATATCTGCAGAGCAGGTCTGCAATTAACTTCATTCTAATTCCGGAGCGGAACGATATACAAAAGAATCGTCAATATAAATAAAGGTTATAACCAGGTCAGTTATATAGTGTATCTTCGAAGTCCAACCTTCAATATGGGTAAAATTTAATTGGGACCACCTCTGAAATGTTACCTACCAAACGAAAAAAGAATTTTCGAAATCGGTTCATAAATGACGGAGTTATGAGGTAACAAACATACAAAAAAAACAGACGAATTGAGAACCTCCTTCTTTTGTTGAAGTCGGTTAAAAATGAACCGCCGCTGAACCGATTATGACAAAATTTTTTATTGGGGATAGAGTTTTTTATCAAACAGACATAGGCTGCTCTATTTTATTAAAAATCTACCCCTAAGCGGGTGAAAAAGGGGATGAAACTTAGTATAGTAAATCCTAGGGGGATAAAATTTTGTATAACCCGGGAAAGCCACGGAAAAATTATTCACGTTGACGAATTCGCGGGTACAGCTAGTAAATATATTTGAAATGAATGAATGAATGAATTGAAAAAATCTCATAGAAACATTACTGTGACAGACAACAAGACAGGTAACTGCATAAGTGTTCTTTCCAATCTTTTAATGTTTTAAATATTTTAATTTTCGACAACCTTGATGGCGCAGGGGTTTAGACGATGAAGCCAAGCGCAGAAGATTTCGGTTTCGATTCCCGGTCGAGTCGATTTAGGAAACGAACTTTTCTAGATTCTCTCTGGTCTGGGTGTACTGGGAGACGGCTCCAGTAATCGTCGACAGGTTTTCTTAGCACAGGGATTATCCTATTTTGAGACCAGATGATCGGTGCGTATTGTCGTATCGGTGCGTATTGTCGTATCGGTGCGTATTGTCGTATTGGTGCGTATTGTCGTATCGGTGCGTATTGTAAAGTAAAATGAAATCGAAATTATTTAATCAATAGTAGGGGGACAAGGGAAACTAACTGAACTCGACTCCGCCCGTCCTCGCGCCAATTACATTGAGATCCTTCAAGGGTATTACACTTTATTTATTGTAATTTCTTTTATGTATTCTTTTAAAATGAAATTGTATTATATTACTCCTTTCGGAGATAGAATTTCAAAAGAGGATTCGAGCACATTTCAGTGGAAGCCTTTATTACATCTATTCTACTATACTTGCTATATATATATATAATATCAAATGCGAAAATATCTCTATTTCTCTGACTGTTAAAGTAATATGAGAGCATTAGAATTAGTAATCAAAATTACAGATTGTATTTTTTTAATAATTTGCACTAACAATTATATCTGATTTTAATCTTTTATAATTTAAAACAGACTTTATCTTTGGTCGATTTTTACGACATAGTTTTCACACATAGAATTTATTCTTTTAACCATTAATTATTGCTAACTTTAAAATAATTGTGTATATTTTATTATCTGTACTAATATCATAAAGAGAGAGCAGATATTATAAGTTTGGTTATATTATGTAGAAGGTAATCTCCGGAACCGCTGCACCTACTCAATTAAAATATTGAATTTTACCAGAATAGTTTGTGGCTAATGTCTATGTAATAACGATATTATAAAGACATTAGTCAGATTTATTTCGAAAAGAGGAACCACGACAGTTTTGAACACGCAGCAAATTTAAAAAAAACCAGACAGGTGTGAGTCTGCATCGCGCGCTCCGAAAATGTTTGCCCATACATTGGTATACGTCGGAATCAATTCTTCAATTTGATTTACTTGCAAGTGGCAGCTATCAAATGTAAACCAATGTATAATACAAGGTATTTTTGAACGTCAAATCTACTTTAGTTCGGTTAAAAAAAGCATGGTCATAATGTTAAAAGATAAGGCATATATGACCGTATCTTTGTTTGCTTCGAATTAGAAGCTAGAATATTGTACAGCTCTAAGGGACCGCAGACATAAGTTTTTGATATTAATTTCAACTTTATACCTCCACGTGTACCTGAGAAGCAGGGTCTTAACAGACAGATGACTAACGAAGTGATCCTATAAGGCTTTTTTTCCTTTTGTGATTGGAACCCTGAAAAAAGGGACAAGTTTAAAATACATTTTTTTTATCGATGTATGATCTCTGTATCTTTCAACTCCGTGGATGTAAAGATGACGAAATGAACCCTCTGTCTCATACGAATAGACAGCCAGAAAAACATGACGTAACCGTATGGGTTTCGGTTTTGCTATTTACGTAACTCTATAGTACTCTAAAAAGGTTCAACGACGTTTAGATAACTCGGATTCGAACACGAAAGGGGAATGAACCACGAACAATTGACGAATAAAGACAAAATATGGGGTCGGAACCGCAAACCTAGGCGAACGTACAACGATCAGATAGAGCGTGTGTTAGCTGACGATAGCATCAAAAGCATTCATGTCCCGCAGCGTAAATGTGTAAAGAGATATGCGGTTGAGCAAAATGAGGAAAAGTCGCGACATTTAACGCTTCTCTCTGTGTAACCTTTGGGAATAGCGTGAACCGTACATGTATTTTACGTACGTACATAATGTATGTGAAAAGTTTGTACTGAGAGTGTTCAATGTTCAAATCCTCAGTATAATTTAGAAACGTCAGGTACCGTTTCTGAGTGTAATTAGAGATGGCTGACAGTAGTCACATTACGTCATGGAATTATTACACTCATCATGTTAACAGGCGTGACAGCTGACAGACGGCGAGAAAAAGGTAGTTTGACAATTTTAGCGCGAACAAGTATCAAGCGCACACGAGAATTTGCATGGTGTTTTGAGTGAGACGTGTGCCGCTGGCTCTATGATCATCATGTTTCCAGCAGTACTGACTACCAGAGCGACCATTATAAAGGTCCAAACTATTAAAACTAACATGTCATTCAAATTGCAACTAACCAAGAACCGTTGATATCAAATCTGGTTGGATTCCTTTCTTTTTGCTTTTTCTTTCGCCATACAAATTGTGGAACGGGGGAAAACTTCCACTAGCGCGTTCCTGTGAGTGAATTGTGAGTCGGTCCTGATGGCTGCACTCAACATCGCGCGCATTATCAACCTTTTCGCACAATGGCCGCAAAGAAAAAAGCTATTAAAAAGATAAAATTGAATTGTGAATTAGGTTTTTCCCTGTCATCGCTTTGCATGTGGCTGGAGGTGCCCTTCGCTGTTAATATTTATCATAGCTTATTTTCATAAAAAGTTCATCAGAAGGTCGGCAATGAAGGATCGCCAGGTATGTACTATTGGTTTATTTCTTGATTCCGTAATTTGTGTGGCAAATTTTTAAAAGCATTTTTAATAAAATTTTTTTTCGCTAAACAAATGGTGCTTAACTGTTTACAAGCTTCTCCAAAATCTATTGGACTTCATTTATGGATCTTCCGCAAAAAATATTGCAGTATCTTCCTTTTTAGGATTCTGAAGTCGAAGTGGCAAAGAAAGCCCTTCTTATTTCCTCATGTCTCCAGCTCTCCGTCTATCTGTCTGTCACTTTGTATGTCACAGTTCAAGGTCGATTTATTTCATAATCTTTACACTTGCTATCCTTCAAGGGCGGATTCAGCCTTTGAATCAGGATGGTCATATAGTCGAGGTCCTGCCAGAGCAGGCTTCAGAATTAAATTACAATACCGGAAGCGCGGCCGCGAACGAATGCGGGCAGCGTGACTCAGTAAAATCAAACCTAGAATCACACGGACATGATAATGCTTCACGATGACCGAACGGGTATATTATCACAACTCTTCCCTAATATACATTATATTAAACAGCACATAGTAGCATTGAGACAACCGCGTATCTTTTTGCGAGACCTGGCCATCCATAATTCAAAGTATTTTTAATTAATTAAAATTGAACAGATTTAAATTATAATCGGAGGTATATTTAGGCTCCGGCCAGGGGGGAGGGGTGCATGACCCTCCTTGGATCCGCCCTTGCGCTGAAATTCAATAAGCGACGTAAATTGGTAACCCCAACCCAATAATGAACAAAAAAGGTTTTATTTCTGGTATGTCCGAAATTATTATGAAACGCTAAGTTAATTCGTATTCTACAACGCTTTTAGCCAGTTTTAACAACGATTTTCTGCATTAAGCTCACAACTTATTGTTAAGACGAGAGGTCACAATTCGACCATATACACAAGGTTAATGTGAAAAGGGGTATAAATCCGCCGGAGTTTCAACGTGTCACTGTTGACTGTTAAATTGTAGATGTAATAATTATGGGAAACGTTTATTTTGGTTTCTATACAAAAAAAAAAAACATTCATTTAACAGGAAATAACGTACAACCCTATCATTATGCCTGATATTCCAAATTTTTGCTAGCGGCGTAAAAACGCTGATATTAGGGTTGTCTCACCTTATTTTTTTTAAGTTTGAGGTGTTTACACTAGAATTATTGACTTTTGGCGAAGTTGTAAAACGCAAGTGTTCCCTTGTCATGGATACTTTGATACCCTTTCGTATTTACTCATCCTCACGACATAACCTTGTATATAAACTTGTAATACACTTTTCGGCGACAATCTCTACTCTGTGCGAGTATTTGATCCTCGGCCCAAGAATTAAAATGGGCGGAGCATTGCTCTGAGAGCATATCCGTTTTTCGGTGACCCAGTGTTATTGAAAAAATGAAGAAAGGTATGCTAAGATGGTTCGGGCACATGGAAAGAATGAGTGAAAGACTGACGAAGAAAATCTATAGAGCGAAAGTGAGTGGTAAAAGAGGCCAAGGAAGACCACGGCTGACTTATGAAGATCAAATAGCTAGTGTTAGCTGACGGAAATGAAAGCACTCGCATACCTAGGCGAAAATGTGTAAGGAGAGAACGATGAGATTTGAGGAAGCGAAAGAGGTATGTAAGGATCGCGACGCTTGGCGCTCCGTCCTCTCTGAATACCTCGTTGGGGATACGGCGTGAAGATATGTATGTATGTAGTTTCTAGACTTTTACTAATGTGTGTGACAAGGGAAGGGTCGCGGTACTACGATACACAGATAATTATGACATATTTTTATTTTTGTGAATACTAGTAGCTAAAACACCAAAGATTTACGACTATTTTGGAAATAATTATTTCAGTAATGTACGTAAAGTCGATTATGAGCTGACGCAAATTACGTCGACAGTGTGAGGTTGCTATACTTACTATAGCTAACTGTTTTACACATGGTTACTCTCAATGAGGTAGAAAAGGACGCGAAAATTCGTTTGATGTACGGTGATAAGAGCTGCAATTATATATGGCTTTGTCTGTGTATATAGCTATATGCAACTGTTTCTTGGTATGAGATTTGATCTGAGGAGGTAACATATATATGATCATATGTGTAGTATAGTGTACATGAGTGGAACAGTGAACAGATCGTGGATATTTGTACTTAATAAACTATTTATTTTGTGCATTTATTTTATATTGTTGATGTTATTTATTTGTGTTCCCAACTGAAAATCAGCGTCATGTGCGTGTCACATGACATCGTAATGGGAGCCATTTGGCTGCAACTTGCTTATCTCATTGTATAACGCAAAAAAATTGTGTAATGTTGGATTATTTAAATTATATGTGTATTTGTGTGAAGTGAATAAAATTATTTATCTGTCTATCTATCTATATATCTATCACACACCATTATGAGGTTAATGTTGACAATCTTTTTGACATTGGCAGTATGAACATAAAACTATGCTAAATCTCACACTTCTCCGTGCGCGTAATATTCTTAATAAATTATTATTATACTTTAAAAATAATCTAAAAAACACGCTTTTATATTTAAAATTAAAAAATAATTAAATTAAATAAACTTGTATTTGTTACCCTTGCCAATATTTTAACTTCATTGTAGAGTAAACGCAAACATACGTGACGGATGATAGATATGCTAGATTATTAGTGAGCTTATTACTTCTTTTATTTATGTCCAATGAGTAATTCGAAAAGCGTGGAGCGCTTTTTAGTTATGTGTACTTTAAATTAATTTGGACAAATCGATCAATAATTCTTACGAAGTTCCAAAAATAAACAAAACTTTCGCGTTTGTAATATTAGTAGGTAAATACAGAAGTATGCAACAATTTGTTTGAAAACACAACTTTTGTTTGTAATGGACCCTTATCAGATATTAGATTCTTAAAATGGAATGCGACATACAAATTGTTGGCCTTATAAAATATTAAATAAGTTATTCTTAAGGATACAAGTGGCGTTATTAGGGTTTCGTAGCCAAATGGCAAAATACAAAAATACAAAACAGAAGAAAAGAAGGTTTTATTATTATTATTAATGATTCCGAGATTGAATAAAATATTTTTTCTCGATTCGCTTTTTGTCATCTGTGAGTTTAAATACTGCAGTGCGATGTTTAATTGTACTTTAATGGTTCTTCCATTCCGAAAGTGAAATATCGTGAAGAATAAAATTATCGTAATTATCTGTTATCAATGTTTTTAAACTTTCACGACTTGTACACATCTTATAATATTTAGTTACGGGTCTATGTCGCGTTTATACTTTAAGGCTAATTATCTATTTCATCCCGACGTTTCGACCGGATTGCACCGATCGTGGTCACGGGCAGACTGATGAGGATGAATGTCACCTTCGTAGTGTGCGGTTTCTTGCAACTACCCACACTTATTCAACGCATTTTTTAATTGTTATTATTGTCACTGTCGGTACTTCGACACACTACACTAACGACATCTACACACGGGTGACGTCTGGTTTTCCGGCTCCGGACGAAGTCCATTCCTACGGATTCGAAAATAAATAATTTTAGCCTTAAGCTTAAAGTATAAACGCGACATAGACTCGTAATTAAATATTATAATATGTTATCAATCATCCGCACAGCTACAATTTTCCTAGAATTATTGTCACAATCCGATTATTACAGCTTTCGTAATCGGCGCTCCGAAAAACTTAGAATATGACACCCATATCGATTTATCAAAAAAAGTATTAACGCCATGTTGGATTTGAAACTGACGTAAAACATTATCATTTACTTTTTGTTAACGCTTGATTTTGTTCTCCATACAATTTTCGTACCGCAGGCTATATATAAATAAATATTCAAAGGCACAGGCTTCCTTCCTTGTTTGTAATGGTCGGAACGTCTTTGATGTTCATTTGCCTATCTTGTCACTTTTCATAGGAACTACCTACTAAAACCACTACAGTGAATTTTTATATTTGTACACAAGCAGAGATCGCGGAATTTTCAAAACGAAGAGACGCAACATCTCTCCTTGACAGTCTGCAGGCGGTTGAACGAGGGAGCCTAGCGTTCTTGATAGCATAGGAAGACATTTGGCGGCTGCGTGCCTATAGTACTAATTTGTATGAAAAAATCGTGTGTAAAAATTTGATATATTGTATAGACTCAGGTGTTACTTTGCAGAAATCCATTTCATGTGATAAATTCCTAAAATCTTTAACTATTTTGCGCTCAAACTCCAAAAACCACCAATCGACACGTGTTTCGCTTCTCAACGAAGCATCCTAAAGATATACCAGAGATAGGATTCGGTCAGCTAATCAGCACCGAATCTAAATGTTTAAATTTGATATATTTGATAACCTATTGCAAAAAAAACTGTAAACTGTATTGTAAAACAGTTTTAATTATGTTGTTGCTTTATATTTTACTATGAATTTGATAGACGTTTTGTTGTTTTTAAGACACTTATTAAATCACAGTACTCGGACCGCAACAATGCTATTCTAGAGTTTAGCATGAAATTTACGTTTTTTTCTGTTGTCACTATAAAATGTTATTGTAATTTGTTTTATTGGTGTTATGTTCCATTTCACAGAGAGCGAGTGATATTTATTCTGTTTAGAAACTTATATATTTACTATCGTCTAAACTCGGAATGCCAAACCTCGCCGGGCGCGATGTTCCGACCCTCAAGCCTACGTCGGCGTCGTCACATACCATGTCTGTATATCAAATTTTATCATAATTGGTTCAGCGGTTTAGCATTTCCCATTCAACATTTCATCCCCCTTTTAAACCCCTTAGGGGTGAGTTTTTGATAAAAAAGTAGCATATATCCGTTCCCGAGTGTCGAACTATTCCATGCCATATCATAATCAGTTCAGTGGCTTAACATTCTCCATACAAAGTTTCATCTCCCTTTTCACCCCTTTAGGGGTAGATATTTGATTAAAAAAATTAACGCGTCTTTTGCGTAATCACATGTTCTTCCTATTTACCAATTTTCATCAAGATCGTTCAAGCTCTTCTTGAGTTATAAAAGGACATACAAACAGACAGAAATTTACAAAATGGTAGAATCAAAGTCAGTGAGTCATACAATGACTATTTATCACAAAATTTGATAGTAAAATTGCAATTAGAGACACGCTACAGATTTATACAGTAGTTTAGAATATTAGTATAGATTTTACTGTTCCGTGCACCCTAAAATTATATAGTAGCGCATAAATGATTATACTACATTTCGTATGTAAATCGTAGTCGCCTTCGCCTTAAGGCCTCCCTCAGGAATTTCATATCATCCCCAAGGTCCTATAAAGGAAGATTTCTTACATAAGGCCGGCGAATATATTCCTATATAAATGTAAGATTCCATTGTTTTATTATCTCCGAATGAATGGCGTCCGTATTTTTGGAGGAGTGAAGATTGTTCCTATTTTTAAAGAAATGAAACATAAATGATTAATAAAAACCTAATTAAAAGTTTTATATCACACAACTTCACTCCACGTCCTATTTGGGGTGAACAGAGATTCAAGGTGCAAAACTCGTGTACCCAGACACCTAAGAGTGAGATTGGTCTACATAGACCTTTTATCCCCTAAATAATACACGGTGTTTGTCAAGAGACATTGGCCCCTCTCATGCTGCACCGAAGAATAGTGTCTCATTCAGTGGCAGAGTCACTCTGCACTCTCGTAGCGCCCCACGACAGCGCGAACCACAAGATTGGCTGGTGTGTAACGGCAAGTCTGTACTTTGCATATTTTCATAGTCTAATATTCTACGGCCTTCTGCTGTGGGGATCAGCGGCGCATATTAACTCCATTTTTATTTTACAAAAAAGAGCAATAGTTCCATCTACGGAATGCACGAGAATCACTTAAGCATCGTTTTAAAGACATTGATGTCCTCACCCTGCCATCCTTATACATCTTTGAAATTATTATGTATACGAGGAAAAATATAGATCTGTTTAAAAAGAAAGGCGATATTAATGGTATGAAAACCCGAGGTCGTGATAAATTGGTTATTCCAAAATTTAAATTACATTAGTCAAATTTTTCATTTTTATAACAAAGTTCTTAAGGAAATTGTTCAATTAACAGAGAATAAATTTAGATTAGTTATAAAAACATACATTTGATTAGAGAATCATACTAAAAAATAAACGATTTCACAAAACAGACTAAACGATAGTCTGGAAATGATCTTCTCTACACATGCATTTACTGGCTTTCTGCGAATATTTTAATAAACCTTTTGTAAAATGAAGTTGAGAAAATGATACTTGACTGAGTTTATTGTCGATTCTTCTCAGTGTCCAGGTTTTCTATTTGAACCGAACTAAAGTAGATTTGACTTTCAAAACTACCTTGTAATTGGGTTTACTTGAATAAATTGATTTAACTTTGACTTTGACTTTGATCAACTCGCTGTCGTTCTCCTCGGGTCACATGGTTGAACAACTGGAGCCTCTACTCCAATTGACCGCGGTCTCTTTAGTTGTCTCTTACGAGAGACAGGGTATGCTGAGTATAAGTGTAGTATAGTGTGCAAAGGTGGGATTAGTTCATTACCCCCGTGCCATATGGCGATAACAGTAAAGTTGATTTTTGCAGTTGCGGTTAGAACATATTTTAGCGTTGAAATATCTCAACATTTGTTTTTGCACATCGTAGCACATTGTTGCACATTGTACAATTGTAATTTGCAAGAAAACTACATCACCAATTAAAATACTGGTTTTATAGATTTGAGATATTATAGTTACCTACCTGTGTTCGTATTTTATGATGAGATTTGAGGAAGCGAAAGAGGTATGTAAGGACCGCGACACTGGGCGCTCCGTCCTCTCTGACTACCCCGTTGGGGATACGGCGTGAAGATATGTATGTATGTATGTACGATTACCTATCCATTTTAGTAAAATAATTTTAAAATTCGGTAGAATTTCGGAGACGCTACTGAATCTTTATGCAAAACAGGGGTTTTTCTGAATTTTTTTTATCTAATCATGTTCCCACGTTTAGGGATTTCAAGATAAAGAATAGTCTTCCTAAATATCGAGATCCAGGTCACCAAACACACCAAAGTCTGCATAGACGGAGTCTCAAGTGTTCGTAATACCACAGATTAATTAGTTACTAACGTTAAGTTACATTATTTATTTTGCGCATTTATTCTTCTGTTCGATGTTATTCACACGTTTTTATTAGCTTCACCTGTATGTATGTTTGTAACGGAATCTTTGAACGAGGTTTTCACCCACTTCAAAACGTCAGATTAAACTGAAACTTTGCACACTTATTAAAGATCAATGACAATACAATAATTTGATATTGAAATGAAAAATGTAAAAAAAAATTTTTGATTTGATTTAAGTGAAAAAAAATGTCCTATCCTGTGGAAGCTTTCTATTGTATTCAGTCTCACAATATGGATTTTGGTAAATTTTTAGTCAACCAAATAAAAAAAATTAAAAAAACAAACTTTAAAAGAAACCGTGCATGATATAAATTGCTAAAAAAATTTTATTGGTAACTATTGATAAAAGTGGAGTTATTAAAAAAATATGTTAAAAAGCACCCCATGCTTTTAACAATAAAATCATTTTTTGTCAATCCTTTTATTCTTATTTTGAAAAATTTTCATCACTATTAAACAAAATCATAATAGATTAATTTTACATTCTTTTTTACTTTTCAGTTCGGTTTCCCTTTAAATCGTGTTGTTTTATTTTTTTTTAAAACAATAATTGTTTTATTTGTTTCCAACTGAAAATCAGCGTCATGTGCGTGTCACATTACATTATACTGAGTTGGGATCCAATTCACTGCCACAATGCTTACCTCTTACTGTTATTAAAAAAAAAAGTACATAACGTTAAAATATTTAAATTGTATAATAACATCGTATTCGTATTGTGTACAGTGACTAAAATTATTTATCTGTCTATTTACTGGAGCCTTATTTTCTGGCACAGGCAACAGGGCTGGCCTCACCACTCTATAGTATTTGTGCTTACAATAGAACACAGTGGAACATATAGTAACGTGTTACAATTCAATCTGTCCATCGCTTATATTATTTACTCTACTGCACTTACTGCTTGCAATGTCGGAAAAACCTTCATACATACATACGTATCTTCACGTTGTATCCCTAACGGGGTAGTCAGAGAGGACGGAGCGGAGCGCTAAGCGTCGCGGCCTATACATATCTCTTTAGATTCCTTAAATCTCATCATTCGCCTCACAGATTGTTGCCTAGGTATTATAGGCTTTTGACATTTCCGTCTGCTAACACTGGCTATTTGCTCTTCATAAGTCAGCCTTGGTCTTCCTTGGCTTCTTTTACCTCTCACTTTCGCTCTGTATATTTTCTTCGTCAGTCTTTCATCACACATTCATAAACACTTCATGAGCTATAATAACCTTAAAAACCTATAAAGGTTGTAAAATTCTGAATGAGTTGAAGGTAGTAGAATTTAAAAAAATACTCAGTGAAAATTGTTGTGGTCTGAATAAGACGTTGTGTGGTTTTTGAGATAGGTACTTATAGGATATTTTCGGTTACTCGCTAAGCGACCGCAGAAATAAAGCTTTGGTTCTAGTATAACAAATATTATGAAATACAAAATTATTTTTGCGGCCGACAAAATATTGTGCACGCATAAATAACACAACGATTATTAACTTTGAATTTTAATCGTGAACTTTCATACGCCATTATGAAATCCTTCGCTCTTGATACACACGGCTAATTTTTATGGTTCCGTATCTCAAAAGGAAATAACGGAACCCTTATGAGATCACTTTGTTGTCCTAGTGTTCGGTGTCCGTTGGTCCAACCAATCAAGACTCTTCATTTCAACAACAGTAGAGGTATCCGGTCAAAATTTATAGTAAACACTGTGGTCAAGGCCAATTATGTCCGATATCCCCAAAATCCCCTAATACTTAGCGAACCCCTAAAAAAGGATAGGGGTCCGCTAACGATGTTTTTGCTTTTAACGAAACGTTAGGAAGCCCCTACGTAATTGAAAGATGCCCTAAATTTAGAAACTCGATTTTCGAATCCACAATTCTGTAAGAGTTTTGTGTTAGTTTTGACAATATGGAGAATAATTTATTATATTTAATGGAAACTTTGAAACAATAATTATTATCTGTTTTGTCGATAAACTTTTGGAAACGAATAGTAATTATGGAAACACTAAAACGTCACATAACTATGTTAGACATTACTAGGGAACCGTTAGATTGGTGAAAACGAATATTATCTAAGAACCCGTTTTTGGGGTCCCTTTAATCTACGTGATGCATAGTTATGTGACGACTTAGATAGCGCTGGTGAAATCGGGCATTAAAGCTGTAAAAAATTCAAGCTTTTAACTTTTAAGTTAACGCAATTTATGCACTCGAACAAAAACCTTCCGGTTGACTTAGACCAGCCATTCCCAAAGTGGGCGATAACGCCCCCTTGTGGGCGCTGCAGGCCTAAAGGGGGGCGGTAAGAGACCCAGAAAAAAAATGGGGGCGTTGTGTAGAGGCCTGGGGGGTGATTTGTAATTTCATTTAGCTAGGAGTCATCTTAGACAACGACTGCATGAGCTCTCGACTCAGTAGACAAAATAAGTTTGGGAACCAGTGACTTAGACAGTCAGTCCTCAGTCCTTCTAGTTGACCTAGGATCATGAAATTTTGCAAAAGCCTTGCTTTTTGCATTAAAAAAAAGCAAGGCTTTTGCATTACATTAAAAGGGAAAAATCAAAAATGGCAAATTTGCAATTATGTCACAGTTTTTGCCATTACGAACTTAAATTTGCAGTTGGACAGTATGAAAGAACGTGTCTCTCAACTGCAAAGTTAAGTTTGTTTTTGAATACGACATATTTATTGGTAAATACATAATACAAATACATTGTATTGTAGTAGAGAAACCTCAGTGCGCGAGTTCTTCTCGCTTGACCGTTATTTTTAATTTATCATTAATTTATTACGTAGATAATAATATGTTGTGTTGATCAATAATTTAACATCGACCTTAAAAGTTAATGTAGTATAAAAAGTGTGATGTTTGTTCAAGTGTTCATATTTTAATGCACCAACAATTGAAACTGAATGTTTATATGGTACAATCACTCGTTTAAATGTGGAACACAGCATTTTTAAATTGCTATTACTGATCGTAAAATAGCTAAGAGCACTAAATATTAGCTTTCCACCCACGGCTTACCCCACGTAGGCTATAACATTTGTACACTTCCATTATTTTAAATCACCGCGCTTCACCTGTACAAAAAGACATTCAGCGAAATCCATACAAATAGTGTAGTGTTACATTTATACAAACTTTACACTCTTTTACAAGTTGAATTTTAAAAAATGTCAAATTGTAGTTCAACTTTTATTTCGATAGAGTGATTTGAAGTTTTAATATGTCTAAGTTCTAAATAATGTGGCCAGCTCTTGGACCAAGTATCCAATGGAAGGAGCATTTGCTCTAAAAGCGTGTCCTTAAAGTGTCCTTTTTTTGTTGCCGACTTTCTAGATTTTTACTAATGTGCATGACTTAGGGAAGGTCGCAGTACATACATGACATTTTTATTTTTGTGAACACTAGTAGCAAAAACACTTAAGATTTACGAGTATTTTGCAGATAATTATTTCATGATCGACTCATAAGCTGACACGAAATACATTGACAGTGCGAGGTAGCCACACTTACTATAATTAACTGTTTTACTCGTGGTTACGCTAATGTGGCCACTTATTGTTTTTGTCAGAGCGGGACGCTTGCGAAATTTGGTAAAAAAGGGGTTATTTTATTATTTACTAGCTTTTGTCCGCAACTTCGTTCACGTGACGTTCAAAGACACATAATATCTCTATAAATTATAGCCTATGTACTATTCTGATGTATTAGCTATATTATCGTACAGTTTCATTACAATCCATTGAGTAGTTTTTGCACGAAAGAGTAACAAACAATCATACATCCTGTTCGCGCCAGTTGCTCTATAGAATATAATATTGTGTAATAAATGCATATCTTCACGCGGTGTCCGCAACGGGGTAGACGGGGAGTGTAGGTTTAATGAACGCTACTTGCAAACGTCTCAATTGCGTGGTTATCCATGCATTCTACACCCATCCTTGTTCCGCATGCGCACATCACATCGCAGTGTCTCACTCGTTTATGTCGTGACTGATGAGTGACATTTTATTACAAATTACCCGAAACATGAAAAAAACCTCTTAACGTGTGATCATGGACGCTCGTGCATCTTACGCACATCGCTAAGGAATAAATAATTATAGTGTGTTCTAACAGCACTTTGAACTGTCTATTGCGACATTAATTATTGTGAATGTAGTGTTGTGAGTGTCGGAATTTGTTGACTGGTTTATACGTGCATAACTACTGAAGGGTTACGGACCCCGTGCGCACGGGCAGAAGATCAGCTAAAACAAGGACAACCATCCATGGTGATCGGTAAGTGCGCATGATTCCTATTTTTCCTAACCTGTGAGCTGTGCAGTTGAGCGTTTGCAGGTAGTACATATTTTCTCCAAAAAGGTTACAGTCCACTTTAATATTACATAGAAGTTTCTCATAACTATCTATACCAGCGCACCTACATAAAAAAATTACACCTCCCGCACATAAGGGTTGCTTGGCTGTCCCTTCCCGTAAAACAGAGGTATACCATCGCAACAGTCGTATACCGTCCACATCCATCCTCACAAAGTTTAGCGATTATAATATTAGTAGGAAGTAGGATTCAGAAACAAGAACATGAGAACAATGTAATAATAATATGTAATTTGAATTAATCAACATTAGATTCAGTTGCAGATGCATTCGTTTATCTGCCGGCTGAGCAAATCAGTTTCAAAATCGCTCTCGAATGTCACTCGGCTCTCTTTCCACGCTGACCGCGCTGCCGCTGCATCGTCACCCGCGTATTTCGAATGCAATAAATATAGGTAGGTAGGGGTAACCGTACATCCGGTACATTCTGATTATAGTTTTGTCTGTTTGCAAAAGCGGAACATCTTTGCTCTGGCTGGGGACAACGGGACAGACAGCCTGAAAGCGGAATTGTCCCGCCCAAATGTATCAAATAAATCGAATAAATAAACATCATATATTTTTTTTACTACTACTATTTTACCCGCTTTGCTCATAGCTACAAATATTAATATATTTTTGACGCTACCGCTATCTCATAAAAAGAACGATCCAAAAAGGAGATTTCATGCGAATAGCGCTGCGGCGCAACCGCTAAATAATGATGAAGTTGACATCACTAGGGTAGTAGGAGGACATCACTATTTAAAAAATTCCAAGAACTGGTTACCCTAGAAACATCAAATCACTCTATCGAATTAAAAATTAGAATATAGGTCTTGCTTTCGAAGTGTTTCAGTTTTAATCATCATGTCAATAACGTTAATCGTTAATATCAACCGATAACTATTATAAAATTAAACATTATGCTAGATACTTTTAGAATGGTAGGTATACCCAAAACCTTACATCAATAAAAAACGAATTAATTTGTGTTTCATTAATTCGTATTCAGTTAATTTGTATTTAGAGAGGTGGCGCATTCGAGTTTTGATTTATATAATCTCGAAGTGGTAGTGGGGATCAAACCGTCGGTCGTTCATTTCGATGACGTCACGAACACCACTGCGCTCTGCTAGAGGATGGCAGTGATCTCTTCTCGGACCAAGGAACGTAATATAGCCATAATAATTTGCCGCTTTTCTTCGGGTCTCTCTCTATCTCACAAATCAATAACATATCTTCGGGTAGAGAGAGCTCTATCTCAATGCCAAATAAAAAGCTATAGTCCAGACCCAAACACCCTCCTTATATACACCCGTGGCTGCACCTAAGTGTAGTTAGAGAGGATTGAGCACCAAGCATCGCGGTCCTTACATACTTGTTTCGCCTCCTCAAATCTCATCATTTTCTTCACACACTTTCGCCGAGGTATGCGAGTGGCTTTCATTTCTGTCGGCTAACACATTGGTAATTACTCAATTTCCATAAGCCAGCCTTGCCCTTCCATGGCTTCTGCTGGCATTCACCTTCGCTCTGTAGATTCAATATGTTCAATATGTACCATTTGGAAATTCTGTTCCAGGTTGCGACAATTTAGAAAATATCTGTAAAAATAAAATGCCTGCTAAAATCAATGTGGATGTTGTCGCGTGATAAAGATATTTCACGTGACTGCGTTTGCATATTTTTATGAGGTCAACGACCGACCTGGTCATCTCTACGAAAATAGACAGGCGTATTAACTTACGTATATTTATCGAATCTGTTACCAATATGTCTATATTTATAATGCATTTTATCATACTGTACAAATAGACTACCTATGCGGCGCTACCATTCAGAAATAAAAGTCTTGAAATGTTTTAGACTTGATTCGCTGTTGGAACAAGAAAACATTTGGTTGCCCTTTTGGCGCGAAGATTAGCGCGTGTGCCCTCCAAGTGAAGGCTCCCGAGTTCGATTCTAGATTCAGATTAGTCTAAGAAATATGATATTCTAAATTGTCTTGAACTCTGAGTATATATCTGATATCTGGCTTTAACTATGTATAATAACATAAAAAGTGGGCGGACCATATCGGGGCATTGGCTAGTAAGCTCGGTTTCGCGATATATGCCTGTAGACGCATTAGGCAATTGACAGATGTGGATACGGCTAGACTGGTGTAATTTACATATTTTCATAACCATGGCCTACTTATTTTTTTATTTATTTATATTTATTAAGGCATTGGTAACAAGACCATCAGCCTAATGACGTAACTTCTGGAGAAATATTAACTGTCCCTAACACTCCTCCAGTAAAGTGATAGTAGGCTTTACTAAAGTTAAAAAGGACTTCTTGGAAGAGCGCGAAAACTTCTGCTACACATGTTTATTTAGATCAACTCCATTCTTTTCACTAACACAGAACTTTAAAACACAATATACTATCACTGTTGTACTTTAAAACTCCTAAAAATGTAAAAAATAGAAAATCTAAATAAAATGACCACCTCACTTCTCCTGTTCCCGCCTAAAAGTCCCATGGCCTTCTGCTGTGGGAATCAGCGGCGCACTCCATTTTTATTTTGCAAAAAAGAGCAATACGTGCACATACAGTATGAATACCCGAAAATCACTAGATCGGTTTAAAGACATTGATGTACTCAGCTTGCCGTCCTTATACATCTTTGAAATTATTATGTATATGAGAATTAATGTAGATTGAAAATGTAGATCCGTTTAAAAAGAAAGACGATATTAATGGTACGGAAACCCGAGGTCGTGATAAATTGGTTATTCCAAAATTTACTTTACATAACTCAAATGTTTAATTTGTATGGTTGCGTTATTTCGTTAGGGTAACAGCATTCCTTTTTATAGTAAAGTTCCTCAAGAAGTTGTTCAATTAATGGAAAATAGATTTAGATTTGTAATAAAACGTGCATTAATTAGACAATCATACCATAAAATAAACGATTTCACAAAATGGACAAAACGATAGATAGTCTGGAAATGATCTTCGCTGCACATGCATTTACTGGCTTTCTGCGAATATTGTATTTTTAAGATGACACAATGATTAACAATAATTTAATCCAAAATAGACCTTCTGACCCATACAAAGGTGCGTCCGTTGGCTTACGTAAAACACGAAGAAATTTATTATTTTCGTTTATATTAAAAACTGTAATTAATTGAAAAAAATGTAATTAGCATTTTGAAGAGTGTGTTCAGATTAATCTACATAAAAAATTTAAAAGCATAAATTCATTCCGTTATTCAGATAAATGTAAATCACTGTTTTAAACGAGGTTTCTTTGACTTTTTTTATGTTATAAAAGTTAGCTAATCGTGTAACGCAAATGGAAAAATGAAATCAAAGAAATTAAGAATCAGGTTACCAAATATCACTTTTATACGCTTTGTAATTACTTAGGAAAATTGAGATCCCTGTTGTAAAAATTTCCAATTCGTCGCCTTAGTTTTCACCGTCATGAAAACATTCATGACAGTCTGTACAATGCTTTACAATTCAATTTATCATTCTATTTCCAGATATTTCATTTAAAATATGAGATAAACATCATTCATTAACACATTTTATGTTGTACAAATAAATCAAGTTGTAAAGAGACGTAGTGTTGTCACCCAAGACAAACAAGACGGTAGAATTATCAACAAATGGTTTTTAGGGTTACGTACCAATATCACATAAACAGAATCCTCGTTGCTTTGTCGGGTTGTAACGTAAGATTGAGAAATGAGGAACTCAACAACCTTGGTTGACCCAAAATAAATATGTTCACAGTTGCAATTGGGTTCAAGTTAAACTGGACTATCAATTAACGTGCTCGATGATGTTTATCTATGCGTCTCGTTTTCATCTTAGTGTAACCTCTATTACGTTATCTCAGTCTATTCATATGTGTACATAGGCTTTGTTTGATTATGGGCTGACCACCAAACGACGCGCAGTAAGTGTCTTCAGACGTAAATTGTTTTCAAACAAAAATGACATTTGCACTCTATAGGTTAAGTCCTCCGTGGTATGGAAGGAAATGTTTGGCTTCAAAGTGATGTATGTATTTATTGGACCTATGCAGTAGAACAAAATACACGCACTGAACTATGCAAATTAGTGACTCTGACGTCATTTGAACACGCCATCTTCTGATCTAGGTGAACCATGCCTCAGTCACATACCACTCCAAGTTCATAATACAGAAAGGATTGTGTGGTACAAGAAATAGCCCGTTTGATCTTGCTTCCTCGTCTTCTCCACTTCTTGGCAGGCAGATGGTTGGCCGGCGGACAAGTTTCTATGTTGCAATGTCTATCATATCTCATTATGTCCGTGTGTTCGTTTGTCTGATCATATGTCACGATCGATTTAATTCGCCATTATACAGCTACTGAAATTTTACAGAGAAACGTAACAATATCTATGCAGAACCTACTAGATTGAATGTTCAGAACAATCGCTATGTTATGCTCGCCACATACGATCAAGTATGCTCGATTAAGCCCTTCCAATTGGCATGAAGCGTTGTTTGGCATGACGCCCCTACAATGCCACACACGATCAAAATTATTTGATGCAAACTCCGGTTCATGTGAACTGGACGGGCTTGATCGTACGTACATACTTGATCGTGTGTGGTGAGCATTACTCAAATGAGGCTCGGGGACCACACCTAGCTCACTTTCAGTTCAACGCTTGTGCAGTGAGCAACATAGCGTATTTCACTTGATTTCATATTTAAAGCACTTGTGTAATACGTTTATAATGTTAATTAAAAAATTGATGCTCAGTTTAATATTAGACTGCAAAATGTACATATAAATAGGATTTTTAATGAATTAAACTTAATGTATTATATGAAAAATTAAAAAATCGTGAGTAGGTATTGCTCATTCGGAGCGACGACACGATAGCGCTGTCTCGCGTTTACTTTTTTTGTCTTTCTTCATGGCTTGGCGCATAGATTCGCGCATTTGCCAATGTTGCGTTGGTATTAATAAGTAGAATCGGTATGAAGTACGTTTGAAGTAAATTTGTTTCTTCTTCTTATCGTAAAACTCCTTCAGTAAAATGATAGTAGGCTTTACTGAAGTTATAAAGGACTTTTTGGAAGAGCGCGAGAACTTCAGCTACGCATGTTTATTTAGACCTACCATTCTTTTCATTTATACAGAACTTTAAAACACAATATACTATCACTTTTGTATTTTACAACTCCCAAAATGTAAAAAATTGAAAATGTAAATAAAACGACGACCTCTCTTCTCCCGTTCCCGCCAAAAAATTCTCGCTTTTACTTACACCAAGCGCTTGTTCGCACGTCACGCTCTGCCAGCGCGTAGCGACATGATTATTGTTTTGATGTAGTTTAGTGTAACGTATAATTCAATGTAGAGGAATGTATTGACGTTCTGGATCCAATATTTTTTAAATCAATCTCCGTACGAAATCAATGAGGAACTCAAAATTAATTTGAGTGCAACATACTCTTGACCGTTTTTTTTCTTAAGTTGGCACGACGCCATCGCAATACTGTCACAGGCACGAAGCACATTTAGGTTTAATTCACATTATCATTCCGTTCATAGCTCTCTCTTGGTCCAGTCTCACTTCAGTGAAGTATTCTTAGGACTCGCCCTTATTTATTGGCTAGTTAAGTAGTCCTTGTCTCTCTAAGAAACTTTAACCAACTATTTTGTGCTCTTTGTCGTGCAATATGGCATGGTTTATAATAGGTACCTGTGATTTATAATTGAGTAACTGTCAAAATTTATGTGGGCATTTGTATCATATGATATTGTATCACATGAACTCTCATCTCTTCACTTTTCTTGGCAGCGTTCGTCATAAACAAAGGATTAATATTAAGGCTCACAGAACAGCATTATTTTCTAAAAGTTTTATAGCAATGATACCAAGAGTTTATAATAAATTACCAATACAGCTTAAAAATTTAGACGATGGCAAATGTTCAAGAGGAAACTTCATAAATTTTTACAACATACAACACTGTTCGGGAATTTTTAACGGATGGAAATATATGAAATGATTATTGTAAAATGACATTTAAGAATCAATGTATAATGTTTCTTTAATTGTTTGATGTTCTTTTGTTTTGTGAATTGATTGTTGATTGTTTGATATTGATTGATGGTGTTCTCAAGTTGACATTATTAATATTTGAATTGTGTAAATACTTTATATATAGTTTAAAATTTGTATGCCGTTTTTAAAGCGGAGCACAGTGGCACTAAAAATTTACTTATATCACATAATTGACAGTACCTGTGTCTCACAAATAATAAATAAATAAAATTTAAAAAAAATATGAAGTTCTTTTTGTTATTGAGTTTTGATTAGTAAAGGATAGTTATTTTGTACTTATGTACTGTACTTGTACACCAATATTTTGAATGGACCTTCAGTGAGGACATAGGCTGTATACTGTCCCGTTAATTCAACACGGGCGAAGTCGCGGATAACAGCTAGTCTTCAATAAAGTGCTAACATTTTAGTGTATAGTAAACCACTGTGTTTTTATATTTTTTATAGCGATAAATAGCATTTTATTCTCATTTTAACAATTTCAAAGATGTATCGACTGTTATTGAACGACTATTCCAGTTGGTTCTGAAAAACTTGTACTTGTAAGACCGCCGGGGTTATTACCTAAAAATTTGCAGACAGCGACAGCCACGCGATTACTGCGCGACCGGTGACTAATTGTAATAAAAAATTGGTATCATATATGACGATTGTGTATCTATTATTCTATGACTATAAAATGCAATTTTCATGATTGATTTAGCTCCACTATACAAATTACATTACACAAATTCTCGTTTTGACAACAGAGATTGCGCGATATTGGCTGTCGCATGCTGTCTGCGAGTTACGTAATAAGCGTGCCGGCAAGCGGCAAGAGACAACAGGTATCGTTATTAAGACTCGGCTGCCAAAATTTAGAGCGTTTTTAAAGAAGTTCGTTGAGGCGGGCACACGTCTAATGAATGTGAAATTTAAATATACATTTCTTTATATATTTTTCTATCGACTGCCTAAAACCATAACGCAATTTATGTATATTCGTTCGTTCGATACTTTTTTTCTGCATTGTGGTGCTTTTTTAGAGATTTTTAAATATTTCTCCTAAATTACTTGGGAAGTTACATAAAATTGCAGCTAACAGGAAAACAATACAGTTTACTAAATACTGGTTAAAGGATATTTTATTATATGAATTAATATTTCAGTCGTAACGATGTATGTCGCGTTCGGATGGCGGAGTGTGAGGGCGGAGCCTACGCGAGAAACTGTTTTTGGCATAAACTTGGTATATACTGGCGTATACACGAACATAGAGCTCGTTGACGCGTGCGGATTTTTAATTTGTCAATGCCACCTATGAAATGAATGATTCCCTTGATTATTGAGATATGTAATATCACAATCACATGCAGAACATTTAACCATTATTAAAAAATACAGTACTTCTTTGAAATAAAACAGGAATAACATAAAATAATTACATAAGATAACAGCGTTCTCCACAGCGTGACGACTTGTGATGACCTGACTTTCAAAAAGGGTTACAATAGCATCTCGTTTGCTGTCCCTTTTTGTGCCACTTCATAAAAGAATACATTCTCACTCGCAGTCTTTGTACGTGTACTTCTATACGCCAGTATGTACTAAGTTTATGGTTTTGGGAGCTTTTGAAAATTTAACAATTATCACCTGGGTGTAGGGTTGTCACATTTCAAAATTGACAGACTCGGGAATTTGAGCGAAGTTTATATTTTTTTTAAATATATAACAAGATTTTTACTCCAGAAATAATTAATTTACTCACTTACTCATTGTCTACAAGTGGAGGAAATTATTACGAATGAGTTTATATTAGATACATTTTTTGCCATTGATACATTATCGAAGTATTAATGGATAATCTATACCATAGATTGATGATTCTGGAATCAATAAAGTAACAAAAAACAAAACAATAAAAGAAATAATGTTTACGACGCACTGTTTCAAAGGCGGTCGCTCTCGTTGGTGTAGGTACTATGTATAAACGACGGTTATATCCCGCCATATAATAAAAGTAATATTTGTAGATTGGTCACAATATCAATTATTCACGAACTCTTATACATTAGTAGCTAAGAGTCACTTTGTGTAACTAACACATGGAAGATGAAGTTTTGAATGAAACACGAATGAATGACAGAAAAAGGTAAATATACAAAGAATATGAGGGAAAGAGATAGCGAATACTATCATTTATCCACATAAGCGTCGTTGGGTATGGTGTGCAGGGAAGCTATGGGTCTCATTATGCAACTCATACAGCACGCACTCATTTTAATACTTCATATTTCCTTTAATTAAATCGTTATGCCTCAAACTTCTGGACTTTTTATTCTAAATTAGATTCATCTACGTACATAGGCACCTAACAATTGTTGTCCCTTGAGTTGGAAAATTGAAACAGAGAACTTTTTATTGTTTTGTATTTAGACTCAGATATGTCATTATCGTCTAATAATATTATATTACAATTTATTTTTTTACATCACTAATCTTGTTTATTTATTTATTCATTTATTTATTTATTTAACATGTGAATCACAGGTATTAATGGTGTTATAAATTATAATACATATTTCCGTTCACTGTGTTCCACCCCTAAGGGCATACATAGGTCATCATTTTATTTAAAATTATATTACAACGAAAAGAAAAGAAAAGTGTTACATCAAATCATTAAATTCATTGTCATTTTTTATAAATCACCGTCGTTTAGAAACTCATTAAGTGTATAATATGCCTTATCTATTAATATTTTTTTTACATTATTTTTAAAAGAATATTATTGTTTCTTAATTCTTGTGTATATGTAAATTTTGATATGGTATTTATATAAAATATATAACTATTAAAAATTAAATGTATATATTTAGTCGTGTCTATTGCCATTGTTATTTTATTCTATGCAACAATCTGGAAATATTTGTTTGAACGGTTTTACGACGTGTGCTATCGACGTGGAACAGACATGTACTTGCGTACGTAATTTAATTTATATATGTCTATATATATATGCCCACAACAGCGTTTCTCAAACCTTTCGCCATGTAATAGTAAACATATAGAGACAAAAATCGGATATGACAATCCTTCAGTGTTACTTATAAATTTATAATAACTTCAAACTTATAGTAATTAACTTTAATCTGTTCCGTCTTTACCTTAAAAGCACGTGGGCACCCGAGCCCAGGGCCCTATCTGATAGAGACCCTGAAATTTCGACATCCATGGCAAATTAATCAATTTAATCATGAAATTGCTCTCACACTTCAACGTAAGTTTCGTTCACGAAAAAGGAATTAAGTCATTTTTTGTATAGGTAAAACTAGCCATAATGTCTAACAAGGTCGTTAAACAGAATTAAACATTTTAAAAACTCTTTCACAAAAAATTAAATGGAATGCACGAAATATAGCTAAAAGTTTTCTCGAAAATTGCAATTTCAAAAAAAAAATCCAGAAATCAGTTTTTTCGTTTAAGTGCTACAATGCGACAGACAAACACAAACATATAGATAGACAAAGGTATCAATTTCATAAACACCCTTCTTTTTTAATGGGAGTTAAAAAGTGCATTTTTACGTTTTATTTACGTCTTTTCTAGTAAAGGCCCCCAAACTCTGTGCGTATAAATGTTGATGTTATTGAAAGTATTTTCATTCACTCAAGAGAAAACGTGAATGATAAATTCAAGGTGTTGCGAATGATGTAAAAAATCTTATTTAGTCACGAAAAAGTTTAAGAAACACCGACCTATACATATTTGAAGCATACGTAATTTCGTTTGTCTATCTCAGTCTCAGATATGGAAATTATTTCACACAGGCTTTGGGAGACCGCAGGGCTGGCAGCTTCTTCCGCCAACAAATCAGTCTGGCTATTCAAAGAGGTAATGCTGCCTGTCTGCTGGGAACCCTAAGCAATGACAGCTTTCTAATCGGCAACTTTGAGGATGTCTATTATTTACGATAATATGTAGTTTTAAAATTGTAAATATTAACGGTAGGATATGTATGCATTTTTTTGTTATTAGCAAAAAAAAGTTAAATGTTTCACATAGAAAATAGTAAATATTTTCATTTCTATAAGTACATCTATTTTATTTACATAATAAAATGTTAGAATCACAACATATAAATAATAATAATAATAAATACTCCAGACAATTACACAGATTGTATGACCCCAAATTAAGCAGCAAGCTTATACTATGGGTACCACACAACGAACTCCGGGGGAGTTCCCTTTAACACCCAGACTCCAAGTCAATTTAGAAAAGTTCGTTTCCTAAATTGACCTGACCGGGGATCGAACCCGGCACCTTAGCTTTGGGAAGCAGATACATATGCCACTGCGCCAACGGGCCAGTCGAACATTTATGTGAGTTTATATTATGTTTTTTATATTATGCTTTTTCGTTCTTCCGTGCTGGCTTAGGAAAGAATAACATACATACACCCAGTTGCAGAAAGCTTTCCTTAAATACTACTTTAGTTAATGGATCATTATCGCTAATTATTCATTAGATTTAAAGACGTTGCATAAAGCTTTTGACAGTACATTAAAAGGTACTTTAACTAAAGGCGACATTAAAAAATGTTGCCAAAAAACTAAATGTCATTAGAAATTCTAACCTCAGACTGTCAAAATAATTAACCTTTAGCGCTAATGACGTTTTGTGCAACGTAAAAATAAGTTTAAAGTTCTGATTTGACATTTCGTTAGTTAAACTTAAAGGAGCATTAAAATGACAACCAAATCCTGTTTTGTGGAACGTTTTAATGATTCATTAGAGTTTAAAGTAGTTTTAAAAATTTAAGGAGCTTTTTTGCAACTGGGTGATAGAATGTCAACTGTTTATATTTTCTCGTGCATGTATTAAAATGAATAGGTAAAGGTCAATGCACAACGCTCCACCCCAGCACCCGACCTGAACGCGGTGTTTCGCCACTTGATGTCCACTAGTATCAATATCTCACATATATGTTATTATACATTGGTTAACATATTTTTTTGACGACCTTTTTACGACCTCCGTGGCGCAATGGCTTAGAGCGTTGGAAGTAAACGGGGGTTGCGGGTTCGATTCCCGTCTCGAGTCTGGGTGTTTATGTATAATATGTATTTATTTACAAAAGAAAAGTATATAAGTAGTATACCAGTTGTCTAGTACCCATAACACAAGCACTGTGCTGCTTAGTTTGGGACTAGATGGCGCTGTGTGAAATGTCTGAGCAAAATAAAAAAATAAAATAAAAAAAATATATTAAAAGAGGCGACAAAGTCTATTGAAGAATCAATAAGAAAAGACAAAGTGACGTTACGAACTCAAATTGTCATTCCTCCTTTATCTCCGAAATACTGAAACAAGAATTAATATTTCAGGGAATATGATGCTTTACATAAGCTCAGACGAAAGAACAACGAAATGTAATAATTAATCTAATATCTTATGTAAAAATCAATATTTGTTCGTTCATATTTTATGAGCTGCCATACTTTGGAAATGTGGTACGGAGATAGATTAAGCCCCGGGGAAGGAAGCCCCAGTCAAAATAAAAAACGAAACGAAGTCGCGGACATCAGTTGGTATAATATAATATGTGCGGTGTCTACCCTGCGGACGAAATAAGCAGTGAAGAGATACGCAATATTACAAGGTTATATGACAGTGTTATTGTAAAAATGAAGAAAGGAATGCTTAGATGGTTCGAGTACATAGAAATAATAAATGATTATTGAATAAATATCGACGAAGAAAATCTACAGAGCAAAAGCGAGTGATAGCAGAAGCCAAGGAAGACCAAGGCTGAATAATGAAGACAAAATATCTATGGGGTTAGCTGACGAAAATGTCAAAGCACTCGCATACCTAGGCGAAAATGTGTGAGAGGAGAATGATGAGATTTGAGGAAGCGAAAGCAGTATGTAAGGCCCGCGATGCTTGGCGCTCCGTCCTCTCTGGTTACCTCGTTATGGATACATCGTGAAGATATGTATGTATGTATGTTATACAACAAAATCACAGCCAAGTTAAATAATTTTCCATTTTATAATTATTGCATAGAGCTTTGTCAAACTCACTCACTCTCTCAACTCATTAAATTATTGTTTGTTTTCAATGATTTTAAACTGAAATTTATATTTGCTTGGGTAGTTTTAACTTTGATCACAAACACCATAGCGCTGTTTGTTTTCACAGTATATAATATTTTTCATTAATAACGAGTTTTATGAACGAATCAGAAAGAACTTTGAAGTTCAAATGACCAATAATAAAAATTTTTCCGCAATTTTTAGCGCACCGACGCCACTGTTATGTTGCTTCGTAAAACAAAGCAAATGCTAAGAATGGCCGAAAGTAACAAACCGATTTAAAAAAAACAAACCAGCTAAGAACGTGTTAGACGTGTATCATTAATACCCAGTAGCTGGTGCATTACAGTAATAGAGTAGTAAGAAGACCAGCTTATCCGCAATACCATATTGTGAGAATTCACTCTGACAATAAAAAGTTGACACTTCTAAACTGGAGCTTTTTTAGGAAAAATGTCAATAAAGAAAAAATACTCAATGAAACCTTTATTGAATATTTAAAATAATTAATTTAAATCAATTGAATTGAATTGGGCCTATAATAGTCGTTTATTTCATAGGTTGTACGCTGCTTAGTTCACTGACGTGTAGTTGAATATAACGTGTGCGAGACAGGCACTAGGGAAAACAAGGAAACCCTATTGGTTGGTTACGAGGTAGCTCCTCTATGCTCATATTCGCTTCAGATGTTTATTATGTTTACGTTTATATATGCTGGACAACGGGGTAGTCAAAGAGGACGGAGCTCCAAGCGTCGCGGTCCTTACATACCTCTTTCGCTTCCTCAGATCTCATCATTCTCCTCACACATTTTCGCCTAGGTATGTGCTTTTAACATTTCCGTCTGCTAACTCTGGCTATTTGATCTTCATTAGTCAGCCTGGGTTTTCCTTGGTTTCTTTTACCTCTCGCTTTCGCTCTGTAGATTTTCTTCATCAGTCTTTCATCACTAATTCTTTCGAAGTGCCCGAACCATCTAAGCATTCCTTTCTTCATTTTTACAATAACACTGTCGTGCAACCCTGTCATACTGCGTATCTCGTCATTGCTTATCCTGTCCGCAAGAGTGACATCGCACATATTTCTGAGGGATCGCATTTCTACTGCATTTATCATACTTTCACTCGATTTTGGGCATATCCAGGCCTCACTACCGTACAATAAAGTTGGCACCAACACCGCATTGTGGATGGCCATTTTGGCAGCGTTAGATATATTTACGCTGCCTACTAATGCGGACAGAGCACCCTGTTGGGAATACAGAATGAAGTTATGTATGTATGTATCTATGTTTATGTACACTTTATTGAATACAAGTTACACTAATAATATTTTGAAATTTTGTACAAAGACGAGCTTATCTCTCTATAAGAGATTTCTTCTAGCTAACCCCACAAAACGAGTACGACTGCGCATACTGTAGAGAGTAAATAATGAAACAAAATTTTATTTGAAACAATTAAAAAAACATACTTTTTATGTAAACAAAAAAATACATGAATAAATGAAAGATAAATTTACGGACCTTATCGCTACAGGCCTTTCGTTGATACGAGCCTTAACTGCTCTATGTCTACTGTTTCCTAATCTGTCTGGAATTCCTAAAATAACAGTGTACATTGGATCACAACGCATTATTTTGGTCCCTTCGTCCCTTCTTACTGTATCATTTATTCATACGTAACGTAATATTTTCGTGTTAAGCCGCGGTTATTGTGCAGTGCAGAGAGCGATTCATTCATCCAAATTTGAAATGTCAAAATAATATTTATGGAAATGAATCTGCTACCAATTTAGTATTTGCATTGACTAACAAGTCGATGGATGCTTGATAGCATTAAAAATAAATTACACAATGCTTGGAACGAAATAAAAAGACGTGTAAAATGGCTGAATGATAAAGAATAAAAAAAAAATCTCGTTTTTTAATCTAAATGATTAATTTTGTGAGAAAAAACTCGTCAACGACAGAGAAAAAAAAATTAAATATAGCGTCGCTATACATAATCTCAAACATTTCTAATACATAATTATTAAGTTCTAGATAGATGATAATAAAAAGTAAATGATTTGACTAAAACTACTCAATTCTATAAAGTTTAAACAAAAACAATCCGTCAATAACGAGCGTGGCATTCACATTACCATATAAAATATGTTTGTTATTGGTGCCGCAGAAATAATATGAAATGTAAAGAAATGTAAAGTGGAAGGGGTGTGACCCGCCTTTTTACTTGCTTACTTCATTGGTTCATTTGACTGACTTGGTCGTAGTGCGTCTGTTTTCTAATCCGATTCGAGTTCTAACCAAGTAAATGACAATGCCCAAATTCGCTACCACTCTCAGAGTAACCATTCTATTTAAAAAATATATTTTAATTTCTTAAAATTTCCTATGTAGTTTTAACTTCCTTAAGCTAACGCAAGCAATGATCAAAATAAAAAATATTTTTAGTAATTAGCGATTCATTATGGCTTAACAAGGCTGTAAACATTGACATTTTTATTTTTTATGTTACGTTATAATATGCAGATTTAAAAAACGACTGTATCTTAAATAATAAACTTCCTCAAAGTTGCCGCTTAGAAAGCTGTCATTGCTCAAGGTACCTGGCATTGCCTCTTTGAATAGCCAAACTGATTCGTTGGCGGAAGAAGCTGCCAGCCCGGCGGTCTCCCGAAGCCTCGACCAGTCTCTTACAAATATCAGAAACCAGTCGATGGGCTTCGGGGCCCCAGGGATCAGGGCCACTGTATCTTAGAATTCAATAGTTTTTACTTTTTTGTTGAAATGTCTTTAGATTCGCTACCTTTTTTGCCTTAGTTACTAAACTATTTCAAAGTGCTCTTAATAAAATAAATATCTAAACGCGAAATTTAACGCGATTACCTTTTATTTTGAATTGACGTTTCGACCGAGTTGCGTTGGCCATGGTCTCAACCAAGTTTGCTTTATAAGAACGCTTTATAAGGACTACGGTAATATTAATGTGCTATTTCAATTTTTAAATTATCTCAAGTAAATTTGCTTGAGACCACCGCCGAGATATTTATTTTATTTATATGTCGGAAAAGACACGGGGCAACTCGCGCTTTTGCAACTCAGCCATGAGAAATAGGTACCTAATCTTACAAGAGGCGAACTACTCCATAAAATACAACATTAAGACAAAGTTAATGTGCAAACGACAGAAAACTCTTTGTAACAATTATACGTAGGTAATTAGAAATTTAATAATGGCAAACGATCCGTCGGAGAAATGCTATCGCACCGGCCGCCGTAGTCTAACAGACTTAGCGCCGGCCCCGACGTTCCGTTAGCGCGTCATCGGAAATCGCGCTTTGCCATGGTATAGTCAAATGAGTGCCTTTTATTCTTTCCACCGACATATATATATATATATATATATATATATATATATATATATATATATATATATATATATATATAATATATATATATATTTACTTTATTACGGAACGCGAAAGTTTAAAAGCGGAACGCGAAAGTTTTGCTATATGCAATAAATATTAATACTGGGTATGGAAATTTGTGGGTGGGGCAAAATTCCATAGTTTTCGAGCATTGTCATTTAAGAAACTTTTTTGAATTTGTGTACAAATAGCCAAAGTAAAAAAATCGCCTCTCTTTTCGTCTTCCTCGGGTAATCTCACCTAATTTACGCATATAAAACAGTATTTGAGCTTACTTCTCACTATCGCTTATGCACTATACCCGCCACCTTCGACCGCTGACGTCATGTTTACTCTTTAAAAAGGTCTCCAGTTTGTTTTCAAGTAATTTTCACCTGATAAACCGTCAATTTTGTTTGCAATAGGGTCGAAAGTATTTTGGCAAAGCTTTATAAGAACTTCGGTAATATTAATGTGGATTTCAATTTTTAAATTATCTCTGTTGCCATATACACTTGTCAACTGGGAAGTGAGGTTTTTACGTTATAATAGCGATTTCTCGTAGCTTCGCATGCGTGGATTGCGCGAAAAAGTGAATCTATTGTCAAAATCAAATATTTTTCAGCGTACTGCCACTCAATGAGTGTGTAGGCCTTGCAGGCCTCTTAAATACACACCATTCTTTTCGGTCCAGGGTCTACCTCGACATCTCGCTATTTTCAACAAGCGTCGACCACACTTCTACGAAATCATCGCATTCTGGGTTTCTATATTAATGATTTTTCCTCCATCAATTATTCTCCTTCGTGCGTCATATGTAGCCAGCCATCTCCACTTCTATCCAACTATCACCGCAGCTACGCCGATGAGCCTAGTTTGTCTCTATCGGTGTTTCGGATTCTGTCACAGCGAGACATCTAGCGCAGCCCTTTCTATCGCTCAAATGATGAAAGTCACAATTCCTAAACTTTTCTGAATTTTTTTCTAAAAACCCTTATTAACCTTTCTAAATTTATTTATTTATTTATTATGCATGTAACAAACAAAAATTAATGAACAATTTATCAAAGTACGAAAAAATTGCCAAGGTTTAATAATTACAATAATAGTGCAACTGTTTTCTATACTAGTATTAACTTAACTGTATTATAGGAAACAGCAAGATAATCGTTGTAGCCTTTTCATTGACTCGTGATTGTCAGGGTCGTTGACATAGTATTTTGAATTTGTCAGAGTACATGTGCATGCGCCTCATGAATAATTAGGGTGGGTCACTCTAGTATGGAGAAAAAAAATGTTTTTCTTTTGACTTGTAATCGCAATGAAAATGTGTCACGTGGTTCTAGGAACTAACTTAGAAAGTTTCATGACAATCGGATATTACCTTCTGTCTCCGATTTGACCTTGAAATTCTGAAAATTTGAGTAAATTTCATCTTTCTTAAAACTCTTTTGATTATTAGTTATTGTTTGTAAGACGTAATTAATAAAATTTTATGTAAACAGGCTATATTTTATTTAACAATAAAGTTATAGACCTACGATAATAAGTTTTTTTTCAGTTGTGAGTAATTTTCCTCTTCCTTTTTACTGTTAAATTTTGGCATAAGTTTACGAGACTCAATTTGCTTTAATGAAACCTTCACACGCTGATTTGATACACAAGCTTCGTGAAGTTTCAGTTACAGTCTTGACTGACCTTTCAACTGATTGACTACGGCAAGGTGAACGCAAAAAATTAATTTGTCGCGCCTCTCTGCAAGCAATGCGAGGTTCAAGTTCTTCATTAGAGATTTGATTCAGCATGGGTGGTTCTGTAACATGAGTCTTCCAGTTAATAAGGTCGTAATAAACATCTTTACATCTGAAACCTGAAATAGCCTCAACTTTTGTGTTTTTTTACCGCGTTCTTTCGGAATACGACGCAGAGCCAATTCTCTTATATATTTTTCAGAGTCCGATAACATTGCGTTGTATTAGCAGATCAATAACAGTCTTCAGTTCTATTGATAAGTAACGAGACCTCGAGATTAACCGACATGAATGTCTTCCTCGATC
Organism: Zeuzera pyrina; assembly: GCA_907165235.1. Lineage (NCBI taxonomy): Eukaryota > Metazoa > Arthropoda > Insecta > Lepidoptera > Cossidae > Zeuzera > Zeuzera pyrina. The sequence continues at coordinate 8,354,111 of OU015645.1, forward strand.
TTTGCAACTTGTTGCAACATCTGCGTTTCCTATTATCATTTTTCTTCGGTGACAAAACTTTGCTCATTCGCCTTCGCATTTTTTTCCTTAGGGCACGTAAGTTTGGTAAAATCTAACCATTTATAAGAAGAAATATCGAATGAAACCTAGCTGGAAGCCAGGAAGTCTTCTAAACGCTTTTTAGTTATTGTAGGATGAGATTTTAAAATATTTTTAAAGAGAATAAGTTTTAAGCATTCGTTGCACTCTTACGGGTTATGAAATAGGTAGTGACACTCTTCCTTATATTTTGCATTTTTTGGTAACGATATCAGCAACTTCTTGAAAATTAGGTTACTTTTTCGTATTTTTAGTGATTTTAATTTTAAAGCTCCGTCTACACATAACACTTCATTGCTTCTTCATAATTTGGAAGTACATAATCCTTCAGGTCACTTGTGATATCAAATATAGGACATTTCTAAGCTTTTCCAGTAAGATTCATTTTAAAAATCACAATAGCACACCTTTGCAAGCTTTGTTGTAGTTAAATAAAACAGCACAACTAAACGACTAAAGTATTTACACTTACCCACAAGTATTTTGTTTACGTTTTTAGTATAGTTTGCAATAGTAGAAATCATTCCAATATAAATATAAGTAGTTTTGAAAGTATAATTGGTGTATATTTATTATTAGGGTTACTTTAAAAAATGAGCTACTTTATTAAAATACTTTCTTATTTTGAAATTTTAAAGCTGATCCGGTGGCAGTTATACTGTACCGATTGCAGTAATATTTTATATACTTAATATTAGTCCCAATTGAGAAGATATGGCTATTAGAATCCATAATTTAAAAAAAATTATTTGACCCACCATAAAGATAGCCACTGACGGTCATGCCATTTCATGTCGCTCCAAACGACTGAAGTCAAATGGAAGGACGCAAAAAATATAGTCCACACACTATCAATCCAATTGACTTTCATTTCGCGTTTGATGGTGACGCCTACGGATATTGTCTCATTATACACTATACTACATATTTGAAACGCATTACCATCTAGATTGCCACCAATTCGGATTCTGAAAAACTTTTACTTTCTGGGGCTGCTCTTTGTTGCGATATAATCAGGACAAAACCAAAAACAAAATGGCCCAAACAGTGGTTGAAAAAAAAAAGATAGTGAATTTGTTGAATGCACTATTAGAAGTTTTTTTTTGACATTGTGTCCGTATTAGCGTTCTCATCGGTTTTCTTCATTATTTGTAAGAGCTACTCCATGGCATTTAATGTTTTGTGTTTATTTTTATAATCTTTATCAATCATTTTCTAAAGACATTCCAACTCCTTATATTTTCCTGTAAATTCTATAGTAACCGCGCGATCGGACGACATTTTTAGACACGACCGACTCGTGCTAAGACTTTGAGCTGAAGAGTATCTTCTCCTTAGTCTGTGAGCGGAATGAACACAAAGGGCTGTGAGTTCGCACATACACGTACAGCGTACACTCTAATGCAGCCATACTCAACCTCTTTTTTTTCGGGCCACATCTTTATAATTATTATTTCAACTGAGTGACCATTTGGCTCGGTAGCAGAGCATCTACTTTCCACGCCGGGTTCCCGGGTTCGATCCCCGGTCAGGTCAATTTGGGAAACGAACTTTTCTAAATTGGCTTGGAGTCTGGGTGTTCGTGGGAGCTCCCCCAGAGTTCCTTGTGTTACTGCTAAGTTTGGGTATCAATGTATTTTGGCAATATTTATTAAACAAAGATCATTATAATTGTGAGCACTTTTTAACAATTTTTTCTTTTATTGTATACCTACTTCATTTCTGAGTACGACCATTCATTAAAATATGTTAGTGCTAATAATGTAAACAAAATTTGTATCCTTATGCCTTCATAAATTGTTTTAACTTTACCGGGCCATCGATAAAACTCGACGGGCCACATGCGACCCGCGGGCCGTAGGTTGAGTATAGCTGCTCTAATGCATACTTGGGCTGCGCAGCGTGATGCCATGGCGCACAGATTTTGCACTCACGGGCAAATGGCTTGATGTCAAATGGCTTGAGTCTGTGGATTATGGTGGACATGGAAATCCGTGGATTGTCATCAAGCCAAAATTTAGATTAAAGAGACACACACGATCAAATTTTTTTTTATGTCATAATAATGCGCCAGACGATACACATAATCATCTGATCTCAAACTAGAGTATATAAAACCAAAAATTTTGGTTGTATATCACGCGATTTGACGCGATGGACTGATCGTCGATGCCCAGCTTAAAATATATGGGATTTTATGATTATGAATAAGGAAATAAATGTGTGCGCGTGTGAATATGGATGTTCTAGTCACCACAAGACCAACTCAACCAAAAACGTTATACGAGGTCTGTTCAAAAGAAAAGGTGAATTTTGAATTTTCGCGGGCTGTGTACATTCGATTATCGAAATTTTTTTTTTGTTATGTTGGTACACATATGTTTATCATATGTTGGCATTATCAGCCAATTTGGATTAGTAGTTTGTTGTTGACAACTGAAAAGGTTAGTCACGTTTTTGTGTATTTTTCGATTTTTTACTTTTGAAAAAAATGGATCAAAGAATATGTATTAAATTTTGCGTTAAAAATGGAATAAAGTGCTCCAAGGCACTTAAAATGTTGACTATGTGGACTCGCCAGTCCACTTTGTCTCAAAAAAGCATTTATAAGTGGTATAAGCGCTTTACAGAAGGCCGAGAAGATGTTGATGACGATGAGCGTCCTGGAGTTGAAACCACGTCGACAAGCGAAGAAAACATCGAAACAGTGAAGAAAATGGTTTTGGAAAATCGTCGAATCAATATTAGGGAAGTTGCAGAGAATGTTGGCATATCAATCGGCTCATGCCATGCAATTTTCTCGAATGTTTTGGGCATGAAACGTGTGGCAGCGAAATTTGTTCCGAAATTACTAAATTTTGAGCAAAAGCAACGTCGCATTAGTATCGCTCAGGAATTGTTGAATGACGTCAACGACGATCCAGATTTGCTCAAAAGGTTCATAACTGGTGACGAAACGTGGGTATATGGTTATGACGTCGAAACCAAGGCCCAATCATCCCAATGGAAGCGGAAGTCAGAATCGAAGAACGAGCTGATGGCCATACCGAAGAGCGCATTTCAGAAGTGCTTCGAGGATTGGAAGAAGCGCTGGCATAAGTGGATATTGATGAATAAATAAATACTTTTCAAAAAAATTCAAAATTCACCTTTTCTTTTGAACAGACAGTGTATATCACGCCTTAAATAACTGCATTGTCGTAATTCGCAAGTGACTAAGTTATCAAATAAAAGTTGTCGTCAATTTCGTTATCAGCTTTATATTAGCCGAAACCTTGGAACGAGTTTTCAGCTTACAGAGCAAATCAAGAATTAGTCGAGTGTGAGGTCGACTCGAGTACAGGATTCAAAACGATATTAAATTTCTAAAGATTAATTCCTCCGAACTTTCGTATAAATTTATATTTAGTTTACACCAGCTTTTTCCCGCGACTTCGTCCACATGGAATTAAAAAAGCTAGTCTGTCTTTCCTGAGGACATAATCTATCTTCATTCTAAATTTTACAAAGTCAGTCCAGCGATTTAGCCGTGAAAACATAACAGACACATAGATGTTTTAGTATTTATAATGTTAGATTTATTAACATTATAAATACATATTTATGTATATTAGTAAATAAGTATTAGTACCTAAATATTAATGAGTATTATATAAGAATTATATATAATTATTATAAGAATTAGTAGGCATTAGTGAGCATTAGTATGCATTAGTAGGCATTAGTAGGCATTAGTAAGCATTAGTAAGGATTAGAAAGTATTAGTAAGTGTGGAAGTATGAATGTAGTATCGTAGATAAGGGGGGCAAGTGGGATTCAAGACATCTTTCCTTTTGAACACCAACATCACCAACGTGACGTTTACGTGGGTTAAAAAGATATATTGCTATGTCAAATTTCAAAGTACGGCATGCAGTGTCTGAAACAATTGATTGTGATAGACGAATAGACCCACGAGTGATTTGTCATTTTATACATACATACGACTTCACGCTGTATCCTTAACTGGGTAGTCAGTGTACGGAACGCCAAGCGTCGCGGTCCTTATACAATTCTTTTGCTTCCTTAAATCTCGTTATTTTTCTGAGAAATTTTTGCCTAGGTATGCGAGTGCCTTTGACATTTCCTTCAGCTAACACTCTGGCTATCCAATCTCTATTTATAATTTTATGAGTTTCATTTTTCCCTATAAGTTAAGAATCTCTAAAAACATGCTAGTTTCGAGAAAAATTCATAGCCTATTAATAAATTTCACTTTCGTTGGCTTTATAAATATCTCAAGAGTTACTGAGAGGCTTTTCTCAAAGGTTCTTTCTTTGTACAACATTTTAAAATAGACTTAACTGGCTATAATTGTGTCCTAAACGTCTTGAAGAGCCATCTACACGGGTCAGACAACTTAAACATAAGGACCAGTGGTGTACCAGTAATTATGTACTTACCCATACTAATTCAAAATAGATTTTATTCGCGAAATGTTCAAAATCATTTCATTATTTATTTTTTTATTAATATTATGAGAACCATACGTAAAGGCTCTACAAGACAGGTGCGATATAACGCTCGATAACGTCGCATGCGACTTTTTGGCGGAAACGGGAGACGTGAGATTGTCATTTCGTTTAGATTTTCTATTTTTTACATTTTTGGGAGTTTTAAAGTACAAAAGTGATAGTATATTGTGTTTTAAAGTTCTGTGTAACTGAAAAGAATGAAGTAGGTCTAAATAAACATGTGTAGCTGAAATTCTTGTGCTCTCCCAAAAAGTCCTTTATAACTTCAGTAAAGCCTACTACCACTTTACTGGAGGAGTTTTATGAAAAGAACATATGAATTTAATTCGAACGTACTTCATGTGTTCGTCATGAATTATAACAATACTGTGAGTGCATTGCATTGCCTAACTGCTTAACTCATCAGCGATTCTACTTATTAGTACGTGACATTGGCAAAGGATGCATTTAACGTAGCACGCACGTAATCAAAACTCAAACACACTTATTTTAAATTATTGTCTGTCTTTATGTTTGTTGCGTGCAGCCAAAACAGCCAAACCGATTTTGACGTGACTTTCATTGGCAAATAGAGAACTTTTCGGAGCGTAACTTAAGTTACTTTTAATTGGACAAGAATTTTCGTAGATTTAAGAAATAAGATTTTTAAATAATCAACCTTTTATCTACATTTTTATTTATATAGATTTATTAAAAAAAATCAATACTTTAATATCTACGATCAAAGCTAATAGAAATTGAGTTTAATTTACAAACACTTGATACAATTATAAAGGTATCAAATACTAATGCAAACTCGAATATGTCTGCACACTTGAAACTGTCTGTCGATGATAACACTAGAAATTGATTACCGGTGTAAGTCGCAAGCGTTAGCGATTATAAGTGTCCACAGATAGGCTGAGTATAGCGCAGGACAGTAAAACAGGTTTTTGTATAGAATCAGGTGTTACTTTTGAGAAATAATAAATTGCTTTTGCTCATACTTTCTCTGTGCATCATTTTGTGTGTGCAATAAGTATCAATAAATAATAATAAATATGCCAGACAATACATACCACATACATACAATTAGTTCGAATTGTATACTTGTTTAATTTAATGTTAATTTATTAAATTATTCAATTCAATTCAATTTAATTTATTCATTTATATATTTATACGTTATGAGGTTACGGTTTCATGGAGGTTGCATTTTTGGGCAACTGTTTTCGTTTTTATAATTAAATTCCTCAAGAAATTACTCAATTAATGAAAAAGAGATTTAAACGTAATTAAACGCACACCGATTGGAAAAGCTTACTACAAAATTAGCGATTTCATTCAAGACACAACAATAGTTCGGAAATAATCCTCTCTGCACATGCATTTACTGGTTTTCTGGATATTGTATTTAAAATAACTATTGTAGAATTATGTTGAAAAAATGATACCTGACCGAGTTTCTTATCGGTTCTTCAGTGTTCAGGTTTTCTTTTCGAACCGAACTAAAGTAGATTTCTCGTTAAAAAATACCTTGCATTTGGGTTTACTTGAACAAATTGATTTGACTTTAACTTTGAGGCGCTATGGTCCCCAAACTAGGCAAAGCTTATACAGGGACCCAAACATACGTTTATTATAAACTATGCGGGAAATATAGTATGCAAATACACATATTATATATTAAGGTAGAGCAAATTGAAATAAATAAAATAGATTTGTTCGCAATTACCAGGGCACTCAAATTAATGCATCGAAGTGTCTAGTCGTCCGCTAAACGGACGATTAAAAATAAATTAATCGTCCTATCTAGTGCACGACTAGCGGATCTTTTAAAATTAAAGTTAGTCGTCCGAAATTTTAGAGTAAAAAGTATGCTACCCCACTCCTCTGCTTGAAAAAAAAATTAAAAAAGAATGAATGAATAACGTTAAAATTGTATAAATAATAAAAATGTTTCTAAAATAAAAAAAACTATGTTTTAAATTGTGTGTGCGTACTCTAATTTTTAGGCCTGCGCTATAATTAGACGGCCCTGGTCACATAATTTTGTTTTTAAAGCCTAGTAACCCTGCCCGGGCGCTATATGGGCTACAACCGACGCTGACTGATGCTCTTACCCTATAAAAATCGTTCTGAGACATTTATTTATTTCTATTCTATATTTACTTCTTACATTTTCGTTTTCATTCCTTTAAAGTTTAAACGAAACACTTTTCCGCAGATTTAATTGGTAACGCGTATGTGTCCTTAATTAACAATTTCATTTTTATTTCTCTCCTGATCTTTCGGCTTCCTTTATGGAACCTGTGATCGTGACTCCGGAAAGTAGCCGAAACCTCAGGAACTCGGGAGTAAAATGAAAAAAAATTATAAGTTAATTAAGAACACAATTGATTAATAAGTGTTAATAAATACGCATTATTAAATCCGTAAATAAATATTTCCATTCTCACAAGAAACCCACTACGTACAAATTCAAAAAAAAAAATTTTTTTCCAAACTGTTTTTTTTATGATTATAAAAATATTTTTTAAATATTACGAAAACATGTACTAAACAAAAATAATCATATTACTATTACATATAATTTTATGTATTACAATGATTTTTGAATGACTTTAAAAATACATAGATTTATGGACTACGAGGGTAGATAGGTAGACTAGGAGTGAAATAGGTAGATCTACCAAAAAGTTGGAAAATATGACAACGCCGTGTAATAAATACCGACCATACTGTCTACTTACAACTATACCATACTGTCGGCTCTAGTTAGAAGGGTTTTCCTACCAACCGAAAAATGTTGGAGTAATAATAATAAAGTTGGCGAATTGCGCTACAGACGTTACAATTTATCGGCGTCTTTGGCTGGTTTAGAGATAAGGATTGATTCCATAAAATATCTATTTTAAATCCACTCGAATCGCAGTCCATGGAATCGATTTACAGAAATCGATGTCCAAAAGATCGATCTTTTTCGATTACCTACTCAAAATTCAATCGACGATTTTTTTTTAATTTCGCATGGGAAAAATAAAATCTAGCAGACTCAAAAAAATGCTATCCGAAAGGGTTAAGGTGACGGCAGTGTTTGATATATGCATGTATAATTTATAAAAAAAAATTCCGCGCCAAATTTTCTCTTATATTTTATAGTTGCGTTCTTACCAATACAAAAACATAATGGAAACTAGATTATTGGGTGTCCGCCATTGATTCACTGGATCGATTCACTACTCGAAATCGATCAATCGATTCTTCCATTAATCGATCTCAGATCGCCATCTCTAGGTTCCAAAAAATTTAGTTCGTAGGCACTTTTAGTCTAATTTGTACAATATTAAACCCTTATAATCTTACAATTTGCACCAACGTCCTAACAAAATTGTTTTACCGTTCTATATTTAAATAACACGTTACACAAGACTAGTTGAAATAATAATCAACTAAAAATAAATTATATTGTAGAGAATTAAAAAAAAATAAGAAAATTATTTCTTATTTATATCGGGATTTTCCATTTACAATGCAACTCCGAAGGCTCCATTACATCTTACGGAAGGCGTGGAATACCTTAGAGCTATTCTCTTACTCGGGCTACAGGGCTTACAGGCCTTGACGTACGTTGCCACCGCTTCAATGTCGGCGTCTCCAAACGGAATCGGCCTTCTCTTACTTCCAGTCGGCATCCTCAATCTATAACGGTCTCATAACAGGAGGACATGAACTTCCACAATTCTTCACCTGACAGTATAGCCGCTACAACTGTCGGCAGGGACAGACCTTGCCCGATCTGACGAACCAAATCTCAATGATTGGAGGCCCGCACAAGGCACTCAATGGTAGCACTGTGCTATCTACTCTCGACCACGATACAGATACTGACTGAAGCAACCGTGCACGGTCAATAGCCTTTCAAAGTTATTAAGACATATCCAAGGCCATTTTAGACCTTGCGGGAGTCGTTAGACACAGCGAGTTTGGGGTCATAATCTTAGCTAGCATATCTTAGGTAACATAAAACTAAAAAAGGATAGTAAAAACATCAAAACGTGCTTTTGTTTAATGATGTTGTTAATCGATGAGATCTGAGGAGGTTAAATAAGTATGTAAGGACGCGATGCTTGGCGCTCTATTACTCTATACGGCGTGAAGATGTGCACATATGTATCTTGTTAATTAGCTTTATACAAATATGTGTTTAATCTTTCACAATTAATAATAATAATAATAATAATAGATTTATTGACAAAAAAACTTGATACATTTAGATTGAGCCCTGTCTCCTAAACTAGGAAAACCTGTATTATAGGAGACAGTCTTCCTCAGATCAACATATAGAAGTTTTTCAATTTATCATAAATATAAAAAAAAACAAAGCCAAGAAACATTCAAAATAAATAAAAAAACATAAGATATAAAGAAAAGCGATTTAAATAGTAATAAATGAAAAGTAGGTTTCTAAAATGTAAAATTATGGAAAAAAAGACTATAATAATTTATTATTACTAGGGACATACGTGAATGTATCTGGTATGTGTGGGTGTGTGTGTGTGTGTGTGTGTGTGTGTGCATGTGTGTGTGTGATTGTGTCGCGTATGTTTAAAGGTGTGCTTAGGTGTGTTTGTGTACCTAGTGTCATTCTGTGATTTTCTCTGTGATTTTTTTTGTTTTACTTATGAGTGTTCGTGTGTGACTGAAAATGTTAATATTGTGTACGTAATAATTCCTCCGTCTTATCATAGTCAAAATCTACCAAACATTCTTTAATTTTTGCCCTTATTTGCCGGTTAGTATATTTCACGGGATTGCAAAATTTTTTGAACACATTATACAGTCTTGGTGCTTGAAAATTATAGTGACGCTGTGCAAATGTACTTTTAACAAATGGAACCAATTTTTTTGGTCCTCTACGAAAAGTAAGTAACACGATGGAACTAGATTTGTGAATTTTACGGAGGCATTCATAAATATAATATTTTCTTACAGAGAGAACATTACACCTGTCATAAACGTCTATTGTAGAATGACGAAATGAAAAAGACATCATCACTTTCAATATGGCCCGTTGTGCACGTTCCACTTCAATCATGTGTACCTTATGTGCTGCACCCCAAGATGTAATACAATAGTTGATCAGAGATTCACACAGTGCTTTATAAACCCGAATTAACAGTTCGAAATCTGCAACGGTTCTTAATATTTTGAAGATATAAATAAGTTTTCTTAGACTTGAAGAAACAACGGAAATGTGAATTTTCCATTTGAGGTTTTCATCGATAGAGACACCCAGATATTTTATGTTATGTACTTTCATCAAAGTACCACAGGTACAGCGGTTCTTCACAAACAAGTTTCTGTTACACGGATAAACGTGGGATATTATAGAAAAGTTTTCAAAGGGTTTGCCTGCTTTGGTCATGCTGAAACCAATATATTTGGTTTTAGACACGTTAAGTGTCAAGAGACTATTTTCTAGCCAGGTTGTAACCTTACTCAACCCTTTCTCAGCCAATGCTTTAACTTCACTCCAAGATTTCCCGTGAAATAAAAGAACTGTGTCGTCTGCAAACATTAGGGCATCACCTGCATCAAGCTTAATCTCGCATAAAGAATTTATGTAAAGTAAAAATAGAGTTGGACCGAGTGTACTACCTTGCGGAATGCCATATGTACAGGAAGCCTCGTCACTTCTGTCTTTCCCTATCCGTACGCATTGACTCCGTTTCGTGAGGTAGTCATGAAACCAATCCCATACTACACCTCTCACGCCCATAGTCTCTAAACGTGCAAGAAGAATCGGGATGGAGACGGTATCGAATGCTTTCTGAAGATCGAGAAATATCCCTAAGCATTATTTATTAGTGACGTTAATTTTAGTACAGCATTCTCAGTTGAACGTCCTGTTCTGAAACCATACTGATTGTGTGCCAAAAGGTTATTAGATTCTAAGTATTTAGTTAGTCTTTTATTGACAGCTTTCTCAATTACTTTAGACAATAAACACAATAAAGATATGGGTCTGTAGTTGTTCGGCAAGGTTTTGTCTCCTGACTTGTGTATCGGAATTACCACAGCTTTTTTAAACACCGATGGAAACACTCCAGATTGAAAACTCAAGTTGCAAAGGTGGGATATTGGACCTGCTAATTCTTTGCAGTAAGTCCTCAAGACGACACTAGTAATGTTATCCCAACCAGGTGCAGAATCCACCTTTAAATTTAGAATCAGTTCCCTTACTTCGTCTGGATCTGTGAGAAATAGTGACATCGATTGTAATTGGTGTTTATTACATAATTTTATGCTTAGCTCCTTTTCTGTTACTCCAAGCTTACTTAACGTAGCATTTGCTAGATTTCGACCAACAGATGTGAAATAGTTATTGATACTATTTAAAGCAGTCACTGGGGAATTCGAAACGCTCAATAAGTTCATAGGCGATTCCTTTGCCTGTTCCATGTTACAAACGTCCTTAATAATTTTCCATGTTTGTCTAATATTTCCCTTATGTTTCTCTAGTTGTCTTCGATAGTATTGTCTTTTCAGCATTCTAATTACCTCATTACAAATATTCCTATAAATCTTATACTCTTTTCTTAAATGTTCGTCATTCGGCGACTTCTTCATTCTCAGATGCATTTTATCTCTTCTGAGTATTGACTTAATTACTCCAAGAGTTATCCACGGTTTAAGCGGCTGTTTGTGTTTAGACGTGGTATTAACTGTAGAATTATTAGTAATAGCATCTTGAATAATAGTGACTAACCTTTCTGTAGCAAGTTCAGTATCTGTTGTTAAGTAATAGCTGTCCCAATTAAATTCAGTGAAATACGCGGTCATGTTCTCGTTATTAATACTATAACGAACACATTTGTCACGTGCCCTATTTAATTGTACGTTGTCGATAACCAATAATATGGGAGAGTGATCAGTCAGCTCAGGAAAGACTACTGTTTGCCATAACAATTTGGTCTTAATCATAAAATGGTCAATGCAGGTACTCATCCGTGTTGGAATGTCTATTCCTTGAGTGAGACCGTGCGCAGCTATTAAGTTTAAGTATTCAGATCCACGCTCTGTAACTCTGTCTGGTAATATGTCAATATTAATATCACCCGTGAAAATAACATTTTCCGTGTTAATGGCTTTAAGTACATTGTCCAGTGAATCTAGATATTTCGTTAAATTTGTGAAACAAGGTGGCCTGTAGGAACATATAATACAAAATTTGTCAACCGTCACCACTAGGCATTTTCCCTCCGAGAAATCAGGTTCAACTGTCAATACCGATAGATCTTTGCGAACATATACCACAACACCATCATTTTGATTTATTGTGTTTTTAGTATAATGCATTATATAGTTGTTAATGGCAGGTGGATCAGAGACGCCATCCGTCCAACACTGTTAAAATGATTACGTCTATCTGAATACCTAGTGTCGAAACAAATATTAAAAATTGGTCTAAGTTACATTTAATACTACGTATGTTTACAGTTATTACAGTTAAGCGGCCTTTACTGATTTTGTTACACATGAGTAGTTCTGTACATTTTGAGGGATCTTTTAAAAAATTGCAATTTGTCGCCTTACTGTTGTCCACCTCTGACATGATATTAAAGTTTATTGGATTGAATTTTATTATTTATAATCGATTGTTGCAGTAAAGTAGTAACAAAGAAATAAAAAATAAAAAAATAAAAAAAAAATTAAAATAAGAAATCACATTCGAGAAATAACTAAGAGGTAAACTGATAAGTTGAACCAGAAACGAAGAAATCGGAGGGAACATGGTCACATCAGTAAGGATCGATCGATCGATCGATATATAATTGTGGGTTAATGTATTCGAATTGGCATAATAATAATAGTACGAAGCAATCGATTCTGCTGGTTTCGCAAAAACGTGAAATAAATCAAATGCAGCTAACATAGAATGACTATAATATATGTGTAATATATAGTTATGTCCATATGTCTTATCCAGATTACAAATCACTATTTCAACACTTAGCATGATTAATAATCTATTTGAATATAGTATTGTATATTGAGGTATAACGTCATGTGCATAAGAACGTGTAATACAGTAAATTAATATACAGGCTAAACACTTGTTTTGAGTACATTGTTGATTAATCTCATAACACAAGAAGATCATTTGCGAATTTATACAGTTTATACAAATAATACAGTTATATCCACTCAATAAAGACATGATGGTATGCAGATAAAATGTGTACATATTAGTTATGAAAGTCATAAAAGCTTTTAACATGCAAAAACAACAACGAAAAACAATTAAACAGTCATTATCATTCAGCAAACGGGTGAGGGTATTAAAGAAAAATGTGTTCATATAAATAGTAAACAAGAATTTGAAAAGAGTAAGCTTGCAAAATAAATACGAGTAGTTCAATATTAAACGCCCATGCCCACTCCTTACAGATAACAACGTATTTAAATGAAATAAATATAAATTAATAGCAATAATTATAAAAACATTTAAAATACAAACACAATAACGGGATATTAAACAATCAATAGTACTGAATACGCATAAGTTATCAGTGCAACATACAAAAGAGACATGAAAATATGTTCTTGAGTTTATTGCGCGAGAAAAATGAAAAATAGAACGAGTAAAAAAACCAAATGAAAAATAATTCGTAATTAAAAATATTAACAGTCACAGGTATTGGTTTTTAATATTTATTAACTGTGTTTCTTTTGTTACGGTGATAATCGGTGATCCCACATCTTTACGCAACAAAACCCTAGCATTAGCAGTCCAACAAAACTTGAAGAGACCATTTTTGACCAAATCTCGTGCAAGAAAGAACAGCTTTCGGGCTTTCAATGTGAGGTGTTCCACGATGTAAACGGGTTGAATAGGGTTGTCCCAACCGATGTATCTGGTATTCAATTTCGCGTTAATATTCGCACCATTAAATTTCTTCAACGCACTCAGAATTTCATTTTTAAGAATAACAGTAGACATAGATACTAGTATTATTCTATTTTCACTTTTACCAGGCAACCGTCGCAAATCATATATATCCGATACCGCCAATTCAACACCGATCGCTTTGAATACCCTCAATGCAATCTCGCGTAGCTCCAATTGTGTTTCTTTATGTTTGAAAGGAATGTTTCTTATCTCTAACTGATTTAAACACGAGATACGGTCCATCTCACCAGTAGTATGTTCCAAATATTGAATTTTTTGATCGCTAATGGAAGACTTCCGTTCCAACGTAGTAACTTTATCGTCAATGGTGTCATACTGTGACGCTAAAAATTCAATGGACTTCTCTATTTCGTTGTTAGTTTTTTGAACATCCATTAGTTGTTGCTGGACGTCATTCAGAGAAGCTTGTATCTTGCTTAATTGTGAAGTTTGTTCTTCCTTCCAATTCGATAGTAAAGTCATAATTTCTTTCTTAAAATTGTCAAACAAGGTCCCAAAATCCATTTCATTATCACGGCGACGTTTTAAACGTTGACTAATGTTGCTTCTCGTTTCAGTCTTATCCAAGTTAGAAAGTAAATTAGGATCTGATCCATATGACTGGGTAGTCTTAGTTGGGGTACGATGCATCTTGATAAGTAAAAAATCGGCAAAGAAAAAAAAAAAAAAAACGTCGGTAGTTCACTCTTTACTTACGATAGCACTTGGCAGCACAAATAAAATTTTTTGATATATTTTGTTTTTTTTTTTCAGTCACTAACACTCATGTAAACTTAAATTCATTCATACAGGAAGAAAATATAATATCTTCGGAAAACAGGGGCACATAGCCTAGCATTAAAAAGAAACAATTGACAATTGTAACGTATGTTGATGCCAAATCACTGTTTTTTTATCTAATTTAATTTGATAAAAAATATACGAGCTGGATTACTGCACTTCAAGGCCCCCCATAAGGCCGGGCGCCTTGGCGTGGCCTCAAACCTCATTCAGAACATACTATTGGTACTTCAATTAATAGGCTAGATGATTATTTCTTCGCGACCTAGTTACAAGATACGTTCAGTAATAACAAACAAAACTGTGAAAAATATGCACTACCATGAAAAATATGCAATAACATGAGAGTTATTTGCTTTTAATCTTTAGTAGTTAGGAACAGAGTGGGATATGTTCTGTCTCTTTTACTCCTAGGGCTGTGCAATGTCATTGCGACTTTGTGACGCCACAGCTTTGTAATGCTATCTCCCTCTAGCTTATCCCCACACTGTTCCGACTACTGAAGTTAAAGACCCGATAACTCAATTTCTGTCAATGAATATCAATTACTATTTTCTCAATTGCAATCAAAACGTTTATTTTAATACATACATACATATATATGCATATCTTCACGCTCTATTCCTAACGGGGTAGTCAGAGAGGACGGAGCCCCAAGGGTCGCGGTTCTTACATACTTCTTTCGTTTCCTCAAATCTCATCATTCTCCTCACACATTTTCGCCTAGGTATGCGAGAGCTTTTGACATTTCCATCTGCTAACACTTATACCATTCCACCCGGATGCCACGAAAAGGGAATGGATAAAATAAATTTTGAATTGAATTTAGAAATTTTAAATAAAAGTTCTATTTGGAAAGGAATACATATAATGAAATTTACAAATACAATAAAAAAACAATAATAATTTCACAAACGAATAAAAAATGTATAGAAAATGGGTGTGATGGTGTGGTGTTTAAAACAAGTATAAATACCTTTTAAATTAACATTTGAAATTATAATTTACATATTTATAATAATAAATATTATACCATTCTTGGTTATAGAATTTTGTTGATTATTATTTTCACATCGTGCTAATTTTTCACACATTCACAGCATGTTAAATTCTTTACATAATCTTTGTTTGGACTTGATCGGTGTCTCTTTTCAAATTCTTTTTAAATTTCCTTTTGACATCTCCCAAAAAATCAATTTCTCTTTACCCCATCACATCCTCTACTCCTCATTTGTTTTTTTCTCACTCCAAAAATTCTCTTTCATTCTTCCAAAAAAATATATTTAAATTTTTAACTTGCCAGTTCTACAATAAATTTTTCTGACAATCCTCTAAGCTCAAAAAAAGGTAGAATAGAAAAAAAAATGGTACACACTGGGTATTTGATCTTAATAAGTCGGCCTTGGTCTTCCTTGGCTTCTTTTACCACTCACTTTCGCTCTTTATATTTTCTTCGTCAGTCTTTCATCACTCATTTTTTCTATGTGCCCGAACCATCTAAGCATTCCTTTCTGCATTTTTACAATAACATTGTCGCACAACCCTGTCATACTGCGTATCTCTTCATTGCTTATCCTGTCCGCAAGGGTGACACCGCACATCTTTTGCAGAACAGTGCAGAATAGTTTATTTTAATATAATGTATAAGATATACCACATTTAAAAGCAATCATCTAGCCTATTCTAACAACAAACTATGGAGAACTACGTATGTACTTACCTACATAAAGATAATAATGCATTAATTAATTACAGTAACTGTATGGAAGTGTAAGCAATTAAGTTTGTTTATCGAATGAAAATGTTTATGTAATTATGTTGGTTTATGTACGCACTTTGTAATTAATTACATACATAGAACACGTTTACACCGATACAGCGTCCGAAGACTTAAAATATTGGCACTTAATGCTAGAGCTTCTGATAAATCATCAATTATAAAGGCCAGTGTTCCCAAGTAATGAAAGAGTCGAGAAGATGAAGCAGATATGCAAAGAAAGGGTTGAAAATCGTAGAGCAACATGTGAGCCTTTAACATTTGGACTACGAATAATGTGTTTTGTAAATTAATTTCATAAAAATAAGTAGTACTCATCACAGACTTCCTGCTTATAGGAGGTCTGTGGTACTCATGTATGCACGTAAGAAGTTACACTACTTTGACGTTTTTAAGCAAAACTGGCTAACAATAAAAAAAAACAAAATTGGCCACGTATAAAAAAATAAAACTGGACGCTTGAAATGAATGAAATAAAAAATATTTGGTTGTGGTATAATGCGGTATAAAAATAAATGGTGGTTGGGACTTTTTGGCGGGAACGGGAGAAGTGAGGTTGTCATTTTATTTAGATTTTTTGTTTTTTACATTTTTAGGAGTTATAAAGTACAACAGTGTTAGTATATTGTGTTTTAAAGTTTTGTGTAAGTGAAAAGAATGGAGGAGATCTAAATAAACATGTGTAGCTGAAGTTTTTGCGCTCTTCCAAGAAGTCCTTTTTTAACTTCAGTAAAGCCTACTATCACTTTACTGGAGGAGTGTCAGGGACAGTTAAGATTTCTCTAGAAGTTACGTCATTAGGCTGGTTGTCTTGTTACCAATGCCTTAAGAAATATAAATAAATAAATAAATAATGGTGGTTGGTTAACATTTTATTTAGATTTTCTTATTGTAACATTTATGGAAGTTTAAAAATACAAAAGTGATAGTATAATGTGTTTTGAAGTTCTGTATAAGTGAAAAGAATGGAGTAGGTTTAAATAAACATGTGTAGCTGAAGTTCTCGCGCTCTTTCTAGAAGTCCTTTATAACTTCAGTAAAGCCTACTATCACTTTAGAGAAGTTTTACGATAAGAAAAAACGAATTTATTTGTGATTCTACTTATTAATACGTGACATTGGCAAATGCGCTAATCTGTGCGCCATGTCACGAATAAAGAAAGAAAGTAATAAAAAATAATAAATTATGTGCTACATTGGCGCGTGCAATTTCGTCACACGCTAAAAAATACACTTTGATCTATTTGTCCAAACACTTTAAAAGAAGCATATCCTCAAAATGTAATCTATCGAATATCTAAAACGGGAAATTAACGCGATTACCTTTTATTTTGTCTTGACGTTTTGACCGAGTAGCATCAACCGTGGTCTCAAGCAAACTGTCGCAAGCAAGTTTCACTACGTGTCCGAGGTAGAAGTTTTATCATCTACCCCCGATATTTGCAAATAGTTTTTAGGACACGTGTGAGTGTTGAGTGTAGAGTATTCTAAAAACTATTTATAAATATCGGGGTAAATGATAAAAATTCTAACTCGGACACGGACACTTGAGACCACGGCCGATGCAACTCGTTCGAAACGTCTAGCGAAAATAAAAGCTAATCGCGTTAATTTCCCATTTTAGAGATTTTATAATGCAACGCGAAAGTTTAAAAGTTTATGTAAACTATTGAATTTGCAAGAGAAGATGTACAGACGAAGTGTAAAATATGGGTAAGTGAAACATGTCTAGAACATCAAATGCAATTTTGTATCTGGGGTGTGCGTTTTCGAGGGATGGAAGATGCGAGTTGGATGTGGAGAGACGGGTAGCAGCTGATAATAAAGTGAACGGTGCTCTGTCCGCATTAATAGGCAATGTGACTATATTTAACACAGATAAAATGGCCATTCACAATGCTATGTTGGTGGCGACTTTATTGTACGGTACTGAGGCCTGGATATGCCCGAAATCGAGTGAAAGTATGATAAATGCAGTAGAAATGCGATCTCTTAGAAATATGTATGTGCGGTGTCTTGCGGACAAAATAAGCGATGAATAATTAACAGGGTTGTATGACAGTGTTATTGTAAAAATGAAGAAAGGAACGCTTAAATGGTTCGAGCGCATGGATGAATAAATGATGAAAGACTGACGTAGGAAATCTATACAGCGAAAGTAAATGGTAGCAGAAGACAAGGAAGACCAAGACTGGCTTGAGGCTAACTTACGAAGATCAAATAGCCTGACGGAAATGTCAAAAGCACCCCCATAACTAGGCAAAAATGTATGGGGAGAATGTGGCTTGAGGAAACGAAATAAGTATGTAAGAACTGTGACGCTTGGCGCTCCGTCCTCTCTGATTACCCCATTAGGAATAAAGTGTAAAATGTTGTATGTTTGTAATCTATCGATTCAATACTGGTTAGTTGACCCAGAATGATCTCTGATGCCCGATTTGTTTACCGAAGTATAGATAAGTACAGTATGTACCATAATACAGTGGTGTAATCGATCGGACAGTAGCGAGTCAACTTGGCTTGCAAGCTGACTTGCAAGTGGATCCAAATAGAATCGCTTTCTATATTTTAGATAAGTGACGCCCCTCGCGCGCGTTTTCCTGCGCACGGTTCTTGACTCGCCACTTGGTTATAGTGTAAACGGTCAAAATTAGTGCAGTGTATAAGTAACGGACAACAGCGAGGTCTGCGTGTGCTGTCTTATGTGATATTGTGCACAAAATGATGTTTAAATGATAAAAATTCATTTTTATATATAAAAGAAAAAAAGATAACACTTTCTCTTCTATTCGCTTCATTGTAATGAAAAGAATTCTGCGCGAAATTGTACGCATTTTGCGACGTTGCTCGATCATTTCGACGGAGTAATGCCACTTGACTTGCTGTAATATCAAGTTAACAACTGTCAAGGCGTTCTCCACTCGCCACTGTACATGCACTCGCTACTCGCCACTGTCCTTGACCAAGATAAATCGGGTATCAAGTATCGTCAGAATGCTTCGTTAAGAGGCGAGACATGACGTATCGATTTTTGGACCTTGAATTTTGAAAAATTGTAAGAATTCTTACCTACATTCTTTCCTACATATATTGTAAATATACAGATAGATATATAGTGTAGCATATAGGAAAATACAGATCGGTACATTTATGTACAAATGCAATATACGTATAAAGACTGGTCTTATACTGTGTCTAATTGATGTCTCATCAGGACACGTGTCTTGGGAGCTTTACGCTGATAAAGTAGAGCAATTTAACATCTTTTATAAAGGAACGTTTGACGCGCGGAACGGAAATGCGAGAGCGACATGAATAAACAAGAAATATTATGTACCTACTTACTTAACTAATTTTAGAATATCGAACGAATTCATCAAATAAATAAACCAAAAAAATTTTAGCTACAGGCAACACAGACAACAGGATTTTTTAATTTTTTGTTTTATTTTATTCAATATTTATTGACTATGGTTTATGCCAAAAATATCTAATGTTCTATACAGCAAGCCGCAAAAGTAAGTTTGTAAAGAGAGTTTAAAGCTGTCTTTTCATTTAAAAAAACTATACAAGAACTGCAATTGCAATACTCGTATTTATGTTCGAAGGAATAACTTTAAATAATATCTTAATATACTTATGACTTTGCAATGTATGCAGATATTATGTATCTACGGGTGGTATGGTAAGGTCTTGTGCGAGGTCCCTCCGGACAGAGGCGGATTTCCCATTTTTCCCTGGCTTTTGATATAAATGAAAGTCTGGAACATATCTGCCTCTAGGCTATAGTTTGTAATTTTTCACTATATGAAAATATCGAAAACGCGGCTTGTTTTAGTTTTTGTAAAGACACACTGCCAACATAATTATCACAATTAAAACATTCCATTCTTTAAATTTCAATTGAAATTACCTATTATAAACCGATACTTTACTTCAAATACGAATTGTAAGAATATAATTTTTTAAAATAACTCTTAGACCAACAAATCACTTGTACGAAGAAAACAAACGTATTAATTTTACTTTCTCTTTGAAAACAAATTATGGAGTTTTATTTTGATTCAAGTATAAATCAACCATAAACAAAGCAAAAACGAATAATTTTAGTTAGAAAGGTGTTGAATTTATCAAATGCATCTAACTCAATAATATCGTTGATATAGTCAATGTCTCCAAAACATGCACACAAACTTATTTTTGTGTATAAAATAACACACATTTTAAAGATTATTTCGTGTACTGATAGGTGAAATGTAAACATGTGTGCGTGAATTGTAGGCATTGGACCGACGTGCTTCCTCGGACAAGTTATACTGCGCGTCCTTTATAATAGATGGCATGATTGCTAAAAATAAAATGCGTAAAAATACGAAATACGATTACAAACAGATGAAGGACGGAAGAACGGAATGTTAGATGGCGCTATATTTAAACAATTGTTTTTTAATTTTAAATTGTCTATGATATATAAATGGTAGATATCGAAATAAGTTTCATTTAAATTGTCAGGGTAGGCAGTGTCTCTGTGCCTATATGAAATGCACGCCACTGGGCCTCATCACTACCGTCATCATTCTCACTAATCCTGCTGCCAAACAGCGCTTGTCTTGATTGAGCCTGAGCTTGGGTGGAAGACAACTTGAAAATATGAATAAAATAATTATATCCTACATTTATGTCCTTAATAATGTAAACAAATGTAGTGACTATGTCATTTATAACATAACTAGAAATAGGCTAGTTTGCCAATGATTCCAGTTGTCATACTTATTAGTTATTAGTAATACAAATATTTTTTAAATTTTTGTCCGTTTGTGTATTTGTGGATCAATAAAAACCATCAAGAATTAAAAGAACAATAAACGTCACGATATGTGTAAAAATTCGTATTTTATTAAAAACACTTAAAAATGAAGAATAGGACCTTATTATTGTTTGCACATCGCCAACAACAATATCCTTCTGTTATTATTCTGTCTCACATTTCGAATGAACCGTATCACTTACTAGTAGAGTGAACTGATTTATGATAGGTACTAATTTCATCTAGGAACATGGCAAACTTTGGTAACACTACAAATTCAAACCAAAACGCTTGACAAATAACCTTTGAATAACCTAAATTTTTTCAATGTTCTACAGTTACTGTATTGGATAATATTAGTGTTATATGTGCATATTTCATAGTTTCGTGTATATAACCGAAAAGCAGTGTTATTAGAGCGCTACGTATAATATGCCAGTGAACGGTGAAAATTTAGCGCAAAAATGAAAAAAAATAGGATATACCTATTGAAAAGACCTTCGTAAATTAACATCTTAGTGTATAATGTATACAATATATAATATCGTATATATACAAAATCATTTTTCTCTCAAACAAAATTTTTACAAAACGCATTGGGTGTAACTTCTGTGCTATAGAGGTCGTCACGTTTTAAATGAAAAATTCCAGCAACTAATTACTTTCTTGCTCCAGTGGCGTTCGCATAACAGAATTCTAATAAATATACACTTGTAACAAATGTTCTCGACTTTCTTGTTGCGAGTAGTGATGGGAAAATTAGTTGACAACATATCGATGCACATTATTTTCTCATATTCTAAATTTGATGCCTGTGATTTCGGCCGTGTGGAAATGAATCTTTTCCATACTTTTAACATCACTTTTTACATATTTAAAAGTTGGTTTTTCAATATCGGCCAAATAAACGTGTTATTTATTTATTTCATAATTTTTACATAAAGTTTTTGGTAACTAAACAAAGTTTTAAATTTTCCCATACTTTTGACGCCCCCTTTCAACCCTTGAACTTGAATTTTGTATAAAGCTGCTTATTAAATAATATCAAATATAAACATGCGAATTGTTTCTGAACTTATGTATACATTGGCCTTTGATAAAACATTGTAATCAACTGTTGAAAGATGATATCTAATGAAAAAAATTGAGTTTCTTGTGGATTCTGTAATGATACAATTTTTTCCCGAACCGGAGATAGATTTCATTTGAAACTTTATTACAAAAAAAATCACTTGGCACCTACTTCAATAACTGTCTTTAGTTATACAAGTATTTGTATCGTATTTATAAAGTTGTTTTTAAACTCGAGTTTAAGTTAATAAAGGATAGTTATTTTGTACTTTTCAGCAATTTTTTTTGAAGTCAGTTTAATTTTTTATTATTTTTTCCCTGTATCCCTAATATTTCTCCCATTTGAGTGACCTTGGCCTAAATAAATATCTAAGGCAGGTCTACAATTAACTTCTTTTCTAATTCAATTCTCTTCTAACTTCTTTTCTATACAAGAGAATCATCAATATAAAGAAATAGAGCTTATAAGCAGTTATTTGGTGTATTTTCGAAATCCAAGCTCCAATACCAGTAATATTTAAATGGGACCAATCTAGAAATAACCCTTTAAAATATAAAAGAATTTTTCAAATCGGTTCATAAATGACGGAATTCTGAGATAACACACAAAAAAAAATACAACCGAATGGAGAACCGCCTCCTTTTTTTAAGTCTGTTAAAAATACATTTTGTAATGAGGTTCACTTGCATACAATATTTGGACTTTGAACGTTAATGTCATCGATTGAAATTCGACTGTTTTTCCCATCACTGAAATAAAGTAATTAAAGAAAAGGTGGAAATTGACGAGTTTCTCCCTTTTTAACCCCTCACAAGAATATTTCAAACCTAAAACCTATACATATCTGTTCATGTCGATGACCTCATATCTCGAGAACGATAGGTCTAATTTCGATATGATTCTATTTATATTACAGAGAAAAATAAGGACTATCTTTGTCAGTGGAGGTAATAAATGCATAAAGGCAGCGGTTACGGGTTCAATTCTGGCCAGTCGATTTCGAAAAATATTCCTTTAATATTTTTATTTTATATTGAAAACGATTAATTCAATCTCATAACAGAATATTTTTAACCCCCAATGGACAGACGAGTGTTATTTTGAGCCCGTCATGACTGCCATGTGTGTATTTAAGCCATCGTAATATTTTAGCGGATGAACTGATTTGTATTTTGTTTTTACAGTCTGCAGTTTTCTGCTCTTGTATTAGAACGCTCTTACCGAATTAGCAAAATAAAAGTCAAGCTATTTACTACCCCGGCAATTGATCAACACTGCCTCGCCTCTCGATGTTTACTCACTGAAGGCTGGTCGACTAGCCGACGCGTGCAACTGCGAGTTGACATCTCGCAGTCAATGAGTGATTTATCATCACGATTTTAACGTCCACATTACAATAAGGAAGCAAACGCTTACCCGTCGACGATAATGTCGTGCCGTGGGCGTTATCATCGAAACTTAAGCGACGCATGGATAAACAATAATTTAATCCAAAATAAACCTTCTGGCCTATGCAAAAGTCCGCGCGCTAGCTTACGAAAAATACGAAAAAGTAGTTATTTTCTTTTATTTTTAAAACTATAAATAATTTTAAAAAGTCCAACTATCATTTTGAAAAATATGTTCACATTAAAACTATACATAAATTTGAGAAATATAAATCGGTCCCGTTACTCCTAAAAATATAAATCTTTGTTTTAAAAGAGGTTTCTTTGATATTATTTTTTATGTTGCAAAAGTTAATAAATCGTGTATCGCGACTGCAAAATAAAGACAATGAAACGAAAAATCAGGTTACCAAATATCCCTTTCATACATTTTGAAATCACTTAAAATTTCCAATGCGTCGGCTTAAAAGCATACATTTTGCTTTTCTATTATATCGTTGACGTGGCGATAAAATAGTTCAACAGTAAACAGTCAACGAATTGTCGAGTGTGTTATCCTCACGTGAACTTATGGGACGCGCGCGATACACTCTCGATCGACGTGTTGTAAGCGAGTGGAAGGAGGATTCAGTGCTAGTTAGCTAACCGAGTCTGATCTCTGGAATATCCTGAGGATGCTTCGTCGAGAGGTGAAAGACGTGTCGATTGGTGGTTTTTGGAGTTTGAGCGGAAAATACCTAAAGATATTAGGAATTGATCATATGAGGGTTGGCAATTGTCGTTTGCTTGCGTTCAGATGCTGATACGGGTTTTTAAAATGAGCGTATATGTGTAGGCATCCAAGTCAAGCCCTGTAGCTTGGGCCAGAAAATAAGACTACGGTATTTCTCGCCTGTTGCAAGAGGTAACTAAAGAGACAACTAAAATTCGAGGTCGCGACTGATCGGAGAGAGGCTGCGGCCGGCCATCCATGTGCCCCGAGGAGGTACGTGTGTCGTTTGCACTGTGAGAGATTATGTAGAAAAGAAGGCCGAATCCTACCTTATGGGTAACGGAATTTGCCTACTCTCGCCTGGATACGTAGGGTTGTTGCGTCGAATGTGAGATGCGGAGAGCATCTCGTTTAATTTTACATATAGTACATAATAATGAAAAACAATACACGCGGATAAGTTTTTCATGTTTGTTGCTTGTTTTTGCAGTTATGTTGAAGAATGGCAACTCCAGATTCCAAAAACTAAAATTATTTAGGTATCTAAGGACATTATAATACGTTCGTTCATGCGATTTCGACATTTCTGTATATGCGACAACGTGAAGAACAAATTAAAGACAAACGGAAGCAATGCGATGCGTGCGACCTTGACTGGGCGACGATAATTACCCATATTATCCCAAAATATTGTCATTGTTTGCGTCCTACGGCACGTGCATATTAGCACGCACACATACAAAACGCGTACGCTAGCTTTCTATGAAGACATCCTACTGTTATGTATATATTGTAGCACTGTCGTGCCACTACGAATGTGCAAAAGGGGCTGTAATTGCTCCCTCGAGAAGTGCTTTTGTACAGCGCGAGAGTGGCTTTAATGCGTTCCTTAGGAGATCCCAAAGACATTCGACAACGCGCCAAGGACGACTCCCGCAGGAGTTTTGGTATAAGCTCCGCATAACTCTCAAGGGTTTGGGTATCTGTGTGCAGATTTCTCCCGTGCACCAAAAAAAGTACCTTTTCATGGCCTCAAATTGTTGCATCTCATTGTCTTGTATTAATAAGGTTTCTATTAAATAAGTTTGGTTTAAGCTCCACATAATCTCCAGGGGTTTGGATATCTGTATGCAGATTTCTTCTGTGCACGAAAAAAGTATCTTTATTTAGCCTCAAACTGTTACATTTCATTGTCCTGTATCAAAAAGGTTTCTATTAAATAAGTTCGTAATAATATGTTGTTAAATTCCATAATAAATATATCGCCAATTTTCAATAAGCTCTAAAAGTACTTTTCATTAAACTGTGGCTCAGTTTTTTGTTATCATTTTATTTATTTGTGTTATTATAACAAGTGCTAATTAATTTTTCTGCAAATGTGTTTCACTTCAATACTGAAATAATAACGTAGGTATGTAACTTATAACTAGAGCGTTAATTTAAACATTAGCGATTCTTTTGAACCAAACTTTCAAATGATATTTTTTTAATAGTATTTGTTTTTTGGAATTGTAAGCTTACGTGTTTTTTTTAATAAAAGTGACTTCATTGAATTTTTTTTATTATTTATAAGCAAATATTCTAGTTTCTGAAAACGAAAACAGTCCCAAATGGCTCGGACGACCACATATGTATGGAAAATCTAAATTCCAACTACTTAACGAAAGGCAATGCCGGTCGGGTTGATAAAAGAACCTCGACCTTTATGGTTGAGACTTGTCTATACTAATATTATAAAGAGAACAAATTTGATTATTTGTTTGTAATGGATATACTCAAAAACCACTCAACCGAATTCAAAAATTCTTTCACCTATAGAAAGCTACATTATCAGCGAGTAACGTGGCCTGTATTTTATTTTCAAAAAATTGTCTACCCGTGCGAAACCGGGGCGAGTCGCTAGTATACTATAACAGTAGGATGCTTTTTTTAGTATTTGTAAAAAAATGCCAAAATATGAAACCTTTTTTTCATTATTTTTGTATTATTTTCTATCTGTACTCACTGTAATCTCAGACGAATAAATTTATATTTTAACCGAAATACTCAGTTTCTAACAAAAATTTTGTGGCAAAAGGGTAGATGCCTGAGTGAGAAACAAGGGCTCTATTTCTTGTGAGATATGGAAGACCATTTGGAAGTAGGTTAAATATCTAAAAAGAAAGAGACCTTTTGTTTTGAATAGAAGTTGTGAAATCATAATTATGCAACGACAAATTAATATTACCTCCTGTAAGCAGCAGCATAAAAAATGCATTAAAAATACCATTTCTGTTGTTTAAAATAGAGGTCATATAAACATTTTAAATAAAGGCTAACGTTATTTCAAAACAACTAAATACAAATGTGAGAATAACTTTGTACCGGTGCTAATTCCATAACAAAAATAAATAACTAGAACTCTTGAACGTGTGTTTGTTTAACGTTATCGCGATAACCTTCAACAAACAACTGGCGTACTCATATTGATAGTTTAACTATTTAAAAAAATAATACTTAATTGACATCAAAAAACACCTTTTAATATAAAAAATAATTGACTTTAGAAAACATATTGTTTATAAAAATAATAATTGACGCTATAAAACATCTCTGTAAAAAAATAATCGTCCTCATAAAACATCTTCAATAAAAATACCTAAAAATACATTAAATGACATCGTAAAATATAAAATACTTTTTATAAAAATACTCACCTTATTTCGGTTGTCCAGATTCGAAAATTAAAATCAAACTTCGAATCACATTGTCACACCCACTGATTTTTTTTTATAACGCACATTTTCACTGGTTGTGGAAAATAACAATGCAACATAGAAAAATGTTACAATACAAACACGCAGCAATGCTTTTCCGTATAAATCTACGTTCGACAGATTTAATGTTTTATTATTAGACAATAGATTTTCACTAATTAGTAACTGAAAACTACATTATCGCCCGGACGTATAATTCGGTCCTAAAACATCCCTTGAGGGACATGGCAGCTGTTTGCAAAAAATCACATGTAAAAATTGCGGAAAATTTACAACTGATCAAAGCGAAACAGCCTAACTCGGCAACCGTTCGAACAGAACTGAAAACTGAACGGAGCCCTATCGTATAGCTTTCAGCAAATCTATAAGAGAAAGTACACAATCTACCTTCCTTTTCCAACCGCAAACGCCGCCCTGTATCTCTCTCCCTCACATTCATTATCCTGGCCACTTATACACTGAAAACGTCCGACAAAAATATCGAATTATAGCATTATATGGAACTCGTTTTCGTTTTTACTTCTTTTATTTTTAAATTGACAGCTCGCGACCCGCGTTTCTGTGACGTTAATTTTGGCGGGAAATCATAGCTTAACCTCCTGGAATGTGACGACATTTGTCATTTATTTACGAATGTATTGCGTAATATTATTTGGTGCGTTTAATGGTTTATATTTTGATAAGCTATTCTGTGATATTGGTTGGTTTATTATAGCGATCGAGCCATATGGCCGGTGCTTTCTTTATGGGTTAATGATGCATTAAAATGGAAGGCGTAGGTTTTCTGTTGGTCATTAAGACAATTTACGATAGGCATTGTATTAGGGATTTTATTGTGCGAGGCGGTGGCGGACGGCGTCATAAAATCTTTATTTCATCTCCAATTTTTCGACGCAAAAAACTGTAAGTGAAAAATGAAACATCTGGCTTGCAGGACAAATACTTTCCGTGAAAACGGGCCGAAATTAACTTTGCTGTAAATTGTAATGTTTACGTTGTACCCGTCCTAATACGACCTGGTCCTTATTTCTGGGTAATAAAGTTGATAATTGTTGGGAATGTACTTTTGTGACTGCAAATTAATGTTGGTATATCAGTCTTCCGCCTTTCTCGTGAGAGCTGAAGAAGGGTCTGTGTTACTTTATTGAGTACAATTAACAAGGTCAAGCTTGATTACAATGACTTTTGACTCCCTTTGTGTGACCGACATTATACCTTTAATTTAGGTAGGCAGATAATAACTCATGAGAGAGGAGCCCGCGTGAGATTCAGAGAAGTACAAAATTGAAACACCGAGATAAAAAAGCATTATGTAATATATGTTAGCGGTTCCAGTACCCCGAAATGAAGATTCTTTGGAGGCACAAGAGTGTCTGTTTTTCATTTGATACACACCGAACTTAAATTTTATTTTACATTAAGTTATAAATATCATTTATTAATAAAAAGTACATACATATGTTAATATTTACAAACTTAAAACTACACATTATCTTAAATAATAAACTTCCTCAAAGTTGCCGCTTAGAAAGCTGTCATTGCTCAAGGTACCCAGCAGACTTGCAGCATTGCCTCTTTGAATAGCCAAACTGATTCGTTGGCGTTATAAATTAATTTCACAATAATTTCATATGTATATAATTAGTTAGTTTTTAATATTCAGTTTATCGTTATAATAGGTTTTTATTTTCCAATTCATTTCTTTTTTATTAGTAAATGTGAGTGTTAATATTTTTTTTAAACTATTTATGGCAATTGTGCCAAAATAATAGGCGAGTATTAAATAAATAATATCTTACGAAAATGGCGTCCTTACGATTACGCGATCTCAAGCTCTCAAGTGATAAGATAATAACTCATTTACTTGTAGTAGTTACTTGATTTAAATAAACACTCCAATAAGCTTATTGGATTCAGTTCACACGCGTAAATTAGAATGTACATAACCGTCAGAACAACTGACAAAAATATTTGATACTAGCGACTATTAAGTGTGATGTCGATTGTTTGCGACACACCAGATTTTTTTAAGAATTTATACAAAGATACCGTCTAAATTTCCATCAGGAAGATTTTCCCAAAACTTTCTTCCATACAAACCTTGTCCCGACTTATACGAACACAACAACAAAAAATCATCCAAATCGGTAGAGTAGTTCTCATGTGATGAGAAATTCATAAAGTCAAAGTCAAATCAATTTATTCAAATAAACCCAATTACAAGGTATTTTTGAACGTCAAATCTAGTTTAGTTCGGTTCAAAGAGAAAACCTGGACACAGAAGAACCGACAAGAAACTCAGTCAGGTATCATTTTTTCAACATCATTTTACAAAGGTTTAATAAAATACAATATTCAGAGACCCAGTAAATGCATGTGCAGAGAAGATCATTTCCAGAGTATTGTTTTATCTTCAACGACATCGTTTATTATATAGTATGACTCTGTGGTATGACTGTCTGATCAATATACGTTTTATAATTAATCTAAATATTTTTTTTGTTAATTGAGTGACTTCTTGAAGCACTTTATTATAAAAACGAATGCAGTTACCCAAAAATGAAACATTTGACTTTATGTAATTTAAATTTTGATATAACCAATTTATCACGACCTCGGGTTTCCATACCACCAATATCGCCTTTCCTTATAAACAGATTTTTCCTCGTATATATAATAATTTCAAAAATTTATAAGGACGGCAAGATGAGTACATCAATGTCTTCAAAACGATCTCTTAGTGATTCATACTGTAGATGGCACATGTCGCTCTTTTTTATCGCTGATCCCCACAGCAAAAGGCCATAGTACATTAGACTTTGAAAATATGCAAAGTACACCAACCTAGCCGTATCCACAACCGTTAATTACCTAATACATCTAATCACATATATCACGGAACCGAGCTTACTAGCCAATGCCCCGATATGGTCCGCCCACTGCCTTTACTATCTACCGTTAAACCAAGAAAACTGGCAGACTTAACTAATTCTAATTGTTTCCCACCCAGTTCTATTTTATCATGAATTCTGGGCACATTAGAAAGGGAAAATTTAATACATTTGGTTTTTTGTGCATTCAGTAGTAAATTATTGGCAGTGAACCATCTCGAGACATCTGTTGGGATCCTGTTCAACCAGGTAATATCTAAGTCCTTTCTATCCAGTTTAAATAACAATGAAGTGCCATCAGCAAATAATACTATTTCGCATAAGTCCCTGAGCATAAGTGGGAGATCATTAATATAAACTAGAAACAGGAACGGTACCAAAATTGATCCTTAGGGAACGCCCATTTTTAATTTCGAACCAACAGACAAAACCCCATTCACGCTCACTTTTTGCTCCCGACCAGACAAATACGAGACCACGAGATCGAGAGCGTTACCAAGAATTCCATGGTATTTAAGCTTGCAAATTGAAGTTTCGTGACTGACTCAATCAAAAGCCTTGGAACGATCACAAAAAACACCAATGGTATCCTGGGATCCCTCTCAAGCCTGAAGTACAGTCTTGATCAAGCTTGCTCCCGCATGAGTTGTTGACCGCCCTCTCGTGAACCCGTACTGTTGACGGTGAAACACTCCGTGAATGTTAAAATGTGCCAGCATTTGAATGAGTATTCTTTTTCAAATATTTTACTCAACGCTGGTAATATTGACACCGGGCAATAATTTCTTGGATTTAACATACAACCTGATTTAAATAATGGAGTAGTTTTACAATGTTTCATCAAATTGGGAAACAACCCTCGATCGACAGATTTATTAAATATCTCTACCAAAATTAGCGATAAAGGTATTACATTAGTTATTATATAAACTAATAATCCCCATAAATCTTCACTTTTCTTTTTATATAATTGCTTGAAAATTTTTGTCTCAAGTGAAGATGTGTACCTAAATTGAAAATTAGGGAACCATTTTCCAACATTTTTGCCCAAAAACGTCTCTGCCGTATGCGAAGACAACCCTAAACCGTTTGGTACATTAATTACATACATGCGGCAATTGATTTCTCTTTATATAGATTCATTGATTTAATATTATCAAGGAGTTTTAAATATTTTTTCACACTCGTGGAGACAGATTGGGAATAAACTACAGAAAGATGGCGCTACAGATACCGAAATGAACCAAACGTCACAAACTCATGATGTCGTTGCATTATCCCACGCTAGGATCTAGGAGTAATGGCCGATTTAAACTGTCTTTGTCACTCCCAGTTACTGGAGAGTTACTACTACTACTACTACTACCTACATTAGTTAGTACTCGAATGTGAGTGATTTATTTCAACAACGCTATCTAAATGGACACATAACTATGTACCCCTAGATTAAAAGGACCCCCAGATCGGTTATTAGATAATATTCGTTTTCATCAATCCAACGGTTCTCTAGTAATGTCAGACATACATGGCGTTTTATTGTTTTCATAGTGCCTATTCATTTCCAAAAGTTTATCGATAACACAGATATTATTGTTTTAACTCAGTTTCTACATAATTTAATAAATTATTCTCCATCTTATCAAAAACTAACACACAAAACTGTTCACATAGTGTTATTTGTTCGAAAATTGAGTTTCTAAATTTAGGGGATCTTTTAACTGCGTAGGGCTTCTAACGTTTCGTGAAAGGCAAAATCATCGTTAGCGGATCCCTATCCTTTGGGTTCCGCTAAGTATTAGAGGACTTTGGTAGAATGGTGCGCTAGTAATCTTTCCAATAGACGTTTACACTTCGTCCAATACAGTGCTATTTCGTCGCCAATCAACGTGACCCGACAAACTGTGTCCTGTCCAAAAATGTTCGTGAAAGTCTTTTTTTTTCTTATAAAGGAGGGGGGAAACGAGTAGCAAGCTACCTGGTCGAAAGCGATCACCGCCGGCCATGAACACCTGCAACATTCGGGGAATCACGAATGCGTTGCCGGCCTTTAGGGAAAGAGGGAAAGGGAGGAAGGGACCCCTCCCTTCCCCCTTTTCCTCTTCCGAATATAAATCCCTCCCTCCGAATATAAAATAATAAACAAAATTAAATATTTAAAACCCTCGACCCAGGACATAACCTGGATCAGTTCTCGTCATACATGACTAAAAATATTCTTGCTGCTCCTGGTCAAACAAAATCGAATGCCAATCGGTTAATTCATTCAAAAGCTACGTTACCGCAGACAATCAGACAATGATGTTACACTTACAACACCTCTTTTCTCCGTCGGAGGTTATTAAATTTCTATACCTATATGTATACTCAATACTTGAATCTATATCTTATTTCTTGGTATTTCTATATTCTGTAGTATCTGTCTCACATTCACTCACAAATAACGGCGTCAAATTGTAAGAGTAATTTGTAAATATCTATGTACTTATTTATCTATATATTAATACGCAAAGAGAAAACTTTAGTTCCCTTTTTAAGAAAATTGCGCAGACGGAGGAGTTTGAAATTTTTTACACTTAAAGTTTATATGGAGAAGGGACTGGAGAAAGCTGAAATTTTTATGTAATATGTGTTACAAATAAGTACCTACATTAAATTAAATTAAACGTTCATTGTTTACGTTCATACTGCCAATGTCAAAAAGACTGTCAATGTCAAACTCATAATAGTTTTTTTTCTTTCTTCATGGCATGGCGCACAGATTAGCGCATTTGCCAATGTCACGTCCTGTATTATTTAAATAGAACCGTTATCGTAAAACTCCTCCAGTAAAGTGATAGTAGACTTTACTGAAGTTTTATAGAACTTCTTGAAAGAGCGCGAGAACTTCAGCTACTTATGTTTAGTTAAACCTACTCCATTCTTTTCACATACACGAAACTTTAAAACACAATGTACTATCACTTTTGTACTTCAAAATTCCCAAAAATTTACACAATAGAAAGTAAATAAAATGACAACATCACTTCTCCCGTTCCCGCCAAAAAGTCCACATAATAGTTTGTGATCATATGTACTTAATGTAACCTCCTTGGATCAAACAGTCGCACAAAGTAGATTGTCGCCAAAGAGTTTACATTATAAGTTTATATTTACGGTCGAATTTCGACCACACAGCGACCTCTAGTATTTTTTAAACTACGAAGAATACAAGACAACCCTAAGGGCTAAGATGTTCTGTAAGATGTAATGATGTAGATGTAAGAAATTCTGCTATTGCGAGACGGGTCCCGCACGAAGTCCTGTCGCGCACAAAAATTTTCTCAATTCTCTATATGTCTCTATCGATCAAATCTCAGGCAGATAAAGTGACAGACAAATAATAAAATGCGTTCCCACCTACCTTGTTAAAAATAAATACCTTCGCTCAGTTTCGCCTCTATTATTACAATAGTTCTCCTGTCTATGGTTTGTTTACTGCGAGCGTCTCTATTGCTTTGAATTTGCATATAAATAGCTTATATCTACGTATATAGGTATCACAATTGATTACTTTCCAATCCCGGTGGAAATTAATGAAATGTTAATTGAGTCGGATGTTACGACTATTATAGTTTTCATATAGCTACATGTACGGAGTACGCCAATGATCGACTTAGGGTGAAGGTAGGGTTGCCACCATCCGAGAAATCCAGGAAAATTTAGTTCCTTGCCCCCTGTTCGATAGTAATTGATTAAATATTGATTTTTACCTTTGTTTACGTACATTTTCTCACACTGTGAGCACAGATTAATTAGTTACTAACGTGTGAGACTAACCGGCGGGGTTATTACCTAAAAATTTGCAGCAGCGACAGCCACGCGTTAATTGCGCGACCGATGACTAACTGTGATAAAAAATTGGTATCATGTATGACGATTGTGTATTTATTATTCTATTACCGTAAAATGCCTTTTCGGCAGTAGATTTAACGCCACTACACAAATTACATTACATAAATTCTCGTTTTGGGATATTGGCTGTCGCCTGTCGCATGCTGAACTGTAAGTTACGTAATTAGCATGCCGGTTATTACTTATTAAAGAAGACGGAATGCCAAGTATTGCAGGTCTTACATACTTTTATCGCTTCTCAAATCTCATCATTCTCGACACATACTTTCGCCGAGGTGTGCGAGTGCTTTAGAATTTCCATCAGCTAACACTTCGACTACCTACGCTTCTTCATCACGTGCCTGAACCTAAGCATGACTTTTTTCATTTTTAATTTTTTACTAAAATTTCAAATTATGAGAAATGTTATTCTTTTTGTGTCTTACCTCGATGATTTTTGTAGGTAAACAGTTTATTTAATGCTTCCCAATTTTTGTAAAATAATTGAATTTTCACTCTTTTCTTTATATTTAAGCCATGAGTACCTACTGTAATGAAAAATATTGCAAGACAAAAATGTTCAGGAAATACATACACATCTTCACGCTATATCCCCAACGGGGTAGTCAGAGAGGACGGAACACCAAACGTCTTTACATACTTCTTTCGCTTCCTCAAATATTTAGGAATAAATATTCAGGCATTATTAGTTATTAATAGCATTCATTCAATACCTAAGCTTAAATCTGTCAACCCTAGGTGGGAGACCTTCATGTTCTTGGTTTCGTTACCCCTATTAGATCTTTTTAGTGTAATGTACATTAATAACAATTGAAACAATGGAACACTTATGTAACCATAATATATACTGGCCTATAGACGCACAACGACTGCGAGTGAGAATGTAATCTTTTATGACAGTGCCTCAAGTAGAAGGGACAACGAACGGGACGCTTATATTGTAACCAATGACAGGTCGTCACACGTAATCACGTTGTGGGGAACGCTGTCGACTTATTTTATACTTTTATGTTACTCTTGTTTTATTTAAAAGAAGTACTGTATATTTCAATGATGGTTACGTGTTCTGTTTGTGATTGTGATATTGTATTTCGCAATAATCAAGGGATTCAATCATTTCATAGGTGACAATGATAATTTAAAAATCGTCATGCTTCAACGAGCTCTCTGTTCGTCTATACGTCAGTACATACCGTGGACGTAATATTAGATACGTCAGTATAATATACGTTGGACCTAACAGTTAGACTGTTTATAAGTTAGCATCGTATGTCACAAAAATTTTCTCGTTCTATTTTTTTACGTAAAAACCTCTTTTGAACAATATTCTCGCAGTACCTACGAAATTTGTGTACAACCGTAGGCACTGTTAGTTATTGGTACTGTCACAGTGTACCGCCAATCACAATGCTTTCTTTCGTAAAAAAAAGTGCATATCTAACAATTTTCGTTTAATGTAGGTACATAGCAGAGGCTTACCAATAGATAATAATTTAGGTTCCATCTCTGAGCTTCACCGTGCCGAGAACAAGACTACTGACTTTTTCGTGCGTTATTTAAGTTTACACTTTACCCTCTCAAGTCAAATTAAATCATTCGGAAGTGACGTTACAAATTAGTATTATGTACCATCTATTAAAAGTTAATTTTATTTAAACTATCCAACATTAAAAATGATCATTTTATTTTATCTTTTCATTTTATCTATATATTTTATCCATTTATTCTGTCAATATATTTTATTCATTTATTTCATATATTTATTTGTAAAGTGACAGCATTAGTCATGTAGAGACCAATATCGTTCATATATGTTATGAGTTAGTTTTTAAGTAACAGTTGTTATTTCAATGAGTTAGTATTTACATAGCAATAACGTTAATTATTTTTATAGATTTATTTAAGCAAAATTCGTTGCCGCCTATATACACGTTATTGTCAAGGTTCGAGTTTTTTTCTATATACTATTTTTGGAAATATAATCAGCAATTATGGAGCGTATTTAAAAAAAAACACGTTGTACATCTATAAATTTGTGGTTTAAAAAACTTTAATGTGGATATTTCACACGATGACACCTGAAATATTTTTTGAATCTTCTAAAAGAAGAAAGAAAAGGAAAACTCAACTTTTGAAGTTCATATCTGTCTGTTGGCCAACACTTGCTAAATTTTCTCAATTTTGGCTGTTTATGCCAAAATAGTCTCCGAGAAAAACAGCTGTGTCGCACGGACAGATAGGTAGATAAGAGGGGTGGTCCACAACCGTTTTTTTTTTTTAAATGGCACCGTACGTGAGTACTTTGCCAACGTCAAGTAAAGGGAGAAAACAATTCAGTAGATAATTAGCGCATTTGCCAAGGTCACGCATTAACACAAACTAGTATACAGACACAGAATCCATGTAGAATCACAAGTAAATTAGTTCTTTCTTATCGTAAAACTCCTCCAGTAAAGTGATAGTAGGCTTTACTGAAGTTATAAAGGACTTCTTGGAAGAGCGCGAAAACTTCAGCTATACGTTTATTTAGATCTCCTCCATTCTTGTCACTTACACAGAACTTTAAAACACAATATACTATCACTGTTGTACTTTAAAACTCTTAAAAATGTAAAAAATAGAAAATCTAAATAAAATGACAACCTCACTTCTCCCGTTCCCGCCAAAAAGTCTCCACATCCGTTATTGTTTTCTAAATGGCAAGGAACACTGCGTAACTTGAATAACGTAAGTGGTCCAAACGTGAACATCTAAGTTGTGAGACTTTTTGCCGGGAACGGGTAAAGTGAGGTCATTTTATTTAGATTTTCTATTTTTTACATTTTTAGGAGTTTTAAAGTACAACAGTGATACCTAGTATATTGTTTTAAAGTTTTGTGTAAGTGAAAAGAATGGAGGAAATCTAAATAAACATGTGTAGCTGAAGTTTTCCAAGAAGTCCTTTTTAACTTCAGTAAAGCCTACTATCACTTTACTGGAGGAGTGTTGGAACTTAGTGTTTCTCAGTTACGTCATTACGCTGATGGTTTTGTTACCAATGCCTTAAGAAAAATAAAATAAAAAAAACATCTAAGTTGAATTTAGAATTTGAGACCCAGACAGCACAGAAGTTTGCTGCATACTTGATTTTTCTTTGGTTACAAATTGCCAAGTCAAAATATCAGGGGCAAGCTTTTGGACAATTAATGATTAAAAGCTACTATGGCAAACATTGATGTCAATCAATGTTTCTGACAATATTACTGCAACCTTGTAATTTTCAGTAGGTATTAAATTTTTGTTTACACTTTGGTAGTTTTGTGTATTACCATTAATTGCTTGCCTTCTGATACGAAGATGGAGTGTCATACCTGAATAACTGCAGCGAAAAACAAACTGTAGTTACATCAACATTATATCTTTGTCGCGTGGGAACTAGGGAGTCTAATTCAAACTTGCTGCAATTGTATATCTAGCGCAGCAAACTTCATGCACGCCTGGCTCAAGTTTAAATTGGTATCTGGGGAGTTACTTCGAGGACTTGGATATTTTATGTCAGTGAGTGGGGCTGAATCCGTTCTTGACTTATACCACAGTTTATACACATGAATAATTAATATTGGTATTTGGTGTCGTCTACATTTTCATGATTAAAATGTACTCTGAAACGTTTTTTTCTTAGTTGATTGAACTCGAGGCTTCATAATAAGTACTAGATACCTACTTATTTCTTATGACAATCGATTATTACGATCAGATAAGCTGCCCAGACATTATTTATTTTTTCTTCTTTCTCACAATCAACCAGCATGAAGTTATTATACTGACGTAATAAAATTGATAAATGATAACAAAACATAATTGTAAATAATTTATTCAGGCATTCAATCAATCAGAATCTTAATTTACATTTGTTTGTTTTTACTTTGTAAACACAATAAAAAAGAAAATTTACATGCTATAATTTTATCCATTATGATTTATGAAATCCCAATTCCACATTCAATTAACTATAGATGTAATAATTGCACCTATCAGTTTGTGAAGAAGGACTGTAGTGTTATAGTCTATTATGTAAACTTTTTCTTTATAATTTTCTTCGATCACAAATAAAAAACTAGATATACCATCAACGCTCCAAAAATGTCCAAAGCAAATGTGCACTCAAATGAGTATTTGAGTGCACTTCTGTTTTAATAGTATTCAAAAACGCTAACAGCGAACATGTCAAAGTGCTCCTTCGAAAATTGCAAAAACAACACATCTAGAACACTAAAAAAGACGCGAGTTCTTATTTTCGGTTAATAAATAAATAATATTATTTACGTATTCATTATTTCATTACATGTTACATAGCTCTTTTTTATTACATTCATAATCATATTTTTAAATTAATATTGTCTGACAATATTTATATCTTATCCTTGTCACTTCCATGTAACAAATCAAAATGACATAAATAGCAACGCAAATATATTATTTGAACTATACTTTATGCACGAGACGTAAGATTGCATTTTAAATATTTTATTTAACAAACTTCGTTTCAATGTCATGCAAGAATCGTTTACGAGCGTTTATAACCTTATGGTTTAACAGTAAAGTTTACTTTAGATTAATACAATATTGCCGATAATACCTTACGATATTAAAAATATATACGTCAATTCTATATATACGTCAAAAAATGTATAGGAGATTGTGAATCTAATTCTCTATTATTTTGTGATCGGAGATAATTTTGGTATTTTACGAACGACTTTTCTCCAATTTTTAAATTTATAATAAAGTGCCATCTAGCATAAAATATATTAAGCTGCATGCTTATCAATAGCACAGATTAATTAGTTTACTACCGTAAATCAATAGTAAATTGTACAATGTGTAAATAAAATGAAATATTTTTATTATTATCCTAATAATAAGATTAGTGACACATTTAATAAATCTCATACCTGCATTTATGTGTAATAGTTTATTTTTTAATGATTACTATGAATTGCGTTATTCAATATATTTATTGATAGCGAGGTGCAAAATCAAAGGAAATGGACCCAGTAAGCAGTAGCCATAGAAAAAAATGTATATGGGTAGTAAATACGGTAACCACCTGTAGTAATTACTATGTTTTGCAAGATGGCAACCAGTGGACGGACACCGCCTTCTAATTAAAAATATAGGTACATTTTTAGAAACCAAACGCGAAATAAAAGCTACTTTAACTATTAGTGATATAGGTCATAATAGCTGCTAATCATAATTTGGTTGGGACCGTATTTTATTACCAATTGCACAAGAATGATTCAATTGTGTGAAGGCTTACTGGTAGCTAAGGCATCGTTGTCAGGGTGGATCGCTAGATTCGATTGCCTGTCTGGATCTTACGTCTTACGTGGATTAATAGACTTAATTAAAGAGACTTAATTTAAAATTTCAGAATTTTGGATTAAAATAATAAACTTAAAAATACCTACTGCTAAATTTAATAAACACAGTACAAACTTGCCTGTCCCATTAGCAACATATCGCGAGAATATCTACACATATATTTGTGAAAAATCCGTTTTATTATTTTATGTGAATTCAATGTCGGAACCTGCCAAAACAAAATCTCAAAATTTTGTATTGGACCATTTTTATTCTATGGTCTATGTAAGCAGTTCCCATTACTATAAAATTGCTACACCAATACTGGTCCGACCATTGCTACACCAATCCGATCACTGGTTATAACTTCGTTATAAAATGAAAAATATTAGTGCAGTATCAAATAATACTTATTATTAAATGAATTAGTTTATGAAATGGATATAAAAATTATCCTTAATGCAACAACAACAACAACATATTATCTTCACGCTGTATCTAACAGGGTAGTCAGAGTTACAAACTTTTTTGGTTCTCTCAAATCTCATCAGCTCATCACTCATTATCACTCCTCGCAGGATTTCGCCTAGGTATGCGAGTGCTTTTCACATTTCCGTCAGCTAACAGCTCTGGCTATTTAATATTCGTAAGTCAGCCTTGGTCTTCTTTGGCTTTAATTATCCTTTATAAAAGAGTATATTAGTATTAAGCTGAGCCTCTATTTATACGGACAGGCTCAGTCTCATTACAGCGTCTCTTTCCTCCACGGTTTTTACTGTAACGTTAATTTTAATGTAGACTACATCTAAAGTTTTTGTTATACTTTCAATAATCTAACCTTTAAATTACTTTTTTAATTTTTAATTGATTGTTTTGCTGTTTGTGTAAATGAATAAAAATACATAGACAGTGTTTCATTTCTTTTTAATAATAATTTAAAATTCATTGGGTACATACCAAATAGCGATAACAATGTTGAATTGCACAGCACTACTATCGATAATTAGGTGGACTTCACTAATTTGATGTTGGTATATTGGTGCACGTAATTGTTTTTTATTCCGTTGTGGTAGGTATTGATTTGCGGTGTAATATAACTAGCAGAAATTGCTGTTCAGAGTACCGTCTCTTAAAACGTAGTGATTGTATTCGCTTTGATGGCAACTAAACGTATATATGTTCTGTGAACAAAACACACTTCAAAATAAAATTCAGATTTTTTGAAATTTTTCGTGAAAACAGAATTCTTTGACAAATTAAAATTCTTTTTTTCTAGGGAAGTCTGTAAAAAATAAGTATTCAATATC
The DNA here is from genome assembly GCA_907165235.1 of Zeuzera pyrina. Classification (NCBI taxonomy): domain Eukaryota; kingdom Metazoa; phylum Arthropoda; class Insecta; order Lepidoptera; family Cossidae; genus Zeuzera; species Zeuzera pyrina. The sequence goes on from OU015645.1 coordinate 8,394,407, forward strand.
TCTATTCTAACCAAATGCTAACAAATACTTTATTTTAAATGTAATCTTAATTTTATTTTATAAAGTATAGTTTCATTTTATAGGTTATAACAAAGTTATCAGTTATAACATTTAAATTTAAAATGTGCAATAGAACTAAATTAAATTTAATTGCGGCTGCATGTGAAAATATGGGTATTGGTGCCAATGGATCGCTGCCATGGAGATTAAAGTAAGTTAGTTTTTAACTAAATTTTAAGATCAACTGAATATATAAACTCTGAACCTAAATTACAGACACACCAGTTAGGTGACCATAAACTACCAAGTAGCAAGTACTAAGGGACTTTTTAGCGGGAACGGGAGAAGTGAGGTTGACATTTTGTTTAGATTTTCTGTTTTTTTAGTTTTTGGGAGTTTTAAAGTACAAAAGTGATAGTATATTGTGTTTTAAAGTTCTGTATAAGTGAAAAGAATGGAGTAGGTCTAAATAAACATGTGTAGCTGAAGTTCTCGCGCTCTTTCAAGAAGTCCTTTATAACTTGAGTAGTCTACTAGTCTACTATAACTTTACTGGAGGAGTTTTACGATAAGAAAAAACTAATTTACTTGTGATTTTACTGGATTCTACTTATTAATACGTGACATTGGCAAATGCGCTAAACTGTGTGCCACGCCACAAAGAAAGAATGAAGTACTAGATTCGTGTTATGGTTACCACTTAAGAAAGGAAGGACTACAGATTATGTATGCTTTTTTAAAAATGCATTAAATACAATAATTACATTTTAGGTTTAGTGAAAATCATTAATGCCTCAATATATTGACATTTATCAAGGCATCAAAGATAAAAAACTTTCGAATACTTAAAAAACCTAATATCAAAGTCTTTTCGAATAGTTAAGAAAATCCTAATATCAAAGTCTAAAGTTATCATATGCTATGGACTATAAGGTATTACTTTGTAGAAATCCATTTCTAGTTATGAATTGATATAATTTTTTTTAAATTCTAAAATCAACATTGTGTTTTGCTTCTTAACCAATTCAGTGCTTACCAAATCTGATCTCTGGAATATCCTGAGGATGCTTCGTTAAAAGGCGAAACACATGTCGATTTTTGGAATTTTTAACTGCTAAAAGTTATAAAAATACATCACATCTGTAAGAGGTCTTGTTTTCCTAATATCTCATTAATCTTCTTTGAAAATATAGATTGATCTCTTGTCTATTTGTTTATTTAGGGTGGCTTGCACTAACTATTTAAACTCAATTTAAGGATTTGACATCTCGCTTGAGCTAACCATTTAATAGTAGGTGCAAGCAAGATGTCAAATCCTTAAATCAATCTGAAATAGTTGGTGCAAGCCATCCTTAGAATATTATTGGTGTAATAGGCAAATTTTAACAAATCTTTTTTCGAACTAAACTAATTGATAGAAACACAATTAATATATAGGCGTCCTGAAGTCCTGATGCACACATCCTATATAAAACAATTACTTCTACAATATATAAAATAATAACTCTAACCTAACCACCAGAAGTCATCTTTGGGTAAAGACTTCATGGACTAAGACTATTACTCTGTTACTAATAAAAATTACAATGAGTTTAAACTTCGGAACAAGTTTTTGTCCCTTTCCATAAATTTCTTTTGTTCATAAGCTCGAAGAGATGGCTGTCATAACTATTCCATGTTATCTCTTGTTGATTAGTGAGGTCCTAAATCTGGAGTACTTGTGGTCACTACCTTCTATTATGAATATATCATTGCATTATCAAAGCAGTAAATAATCTAAACCTTAGCCAATTCTTCCTTGTAGTAAACACAATCATAAAGTGTAAGTGTAATAGTGGTAGGTAACATAGTCAAATGTCAGTGTTTGGTGCCATGCAAACTGACTACCTTCTATTACAAATATGTTATCGTAAACTGACTACCTTCTATTACAAATATGTTATCATACTATCAAAACAGTAAATAACCTAAACCTATCCGATTCTCCCTTATAGTAAACATTGTAATGATAAACTGTAAGTGTAGTAGGGTAGTCATACTTTGATGTTTTGCGGTGTCTTAGTCACATTTCAGTGTTTGGTGCCATGCAAGCATTGATATGCTTGATAAGGATCCATTATACATAGCACATTACGACACCACAGTTATTACATAAATTATCATAGCTCGCAGCAGCTACTAGCGCCACTCAATTAAATGTTTTCCTTGCAGAAAGGAGATGGCATATTTTACAACGATGACAAGTAAAGTCAAAGACCCGCAGAAAGTGAATGCAGTGATAATGGGTCGCAAAACCTGGGACTGCATACCGGATAGATACAGACCACTGATTAACAGAGTCAATGTAGTGCTCTCACGGCATGTGGATGATGTTAAAAAAACGGTATAAAATAGTTTAAATCGGAATATGCATCCATCTATATATTAACATCTGAAGAGAAATATTTTATGCTCTTTTTTAAGTATATTGCATGCACGGAGGAGTGTGAGAAAGTTTATAAGGAAGAGTGCAGAAAGCTAAAATTCATGTATAATATGTGTTACAAATACTTTACAATAAATAAAACATTCATTACTTATGTTCGTAACGCCAATGTCAAATACATTAAAATTATACTGTCAATGTCATACAATAGTTTATATGAAACAGTGTAAACTTCTGACCAAATAACAGTGGACTAAAATGGATTTGCATAACATAACATATTTTTACGCCGTATCAACAATGAGGTAGTCAGAGAGGACGGAGCGCCAAGCGTCGCGATCCTTCTTTCGCTTCCTCAAATCTCATCATTCTTCTCACACATTGTCGCCTAGGTATGCGAATGCTTTTGACATTTCCGTCGGCTAACACTCTAGTTATTTGATCTTTATAAGTCAGCCTTAGTCTTCCTTGGCTTCTTTTACCACTCACTTTCGCTCTATAGATTTTCTTCGTCAATCTTTCATCACTCATTCTTTCCATGTGCCTGAACCATCTTAGCATTCCTTTCTTCATTTTTTCAATAACACTGTCGTACAAGCAAATAAAATGGATTTGACGTACAAAAAACACCTTATTATTGGATTACTTGAATAAATCGATTTGACTTTGACATCATTATCTTTTGTACACATAAAAAAACCATTAATAGTTAAATATAAATATAAAACTCTTGGAGGGAACTGGGGCAGAAGACACTTTGTTGTTGTTTTGCAGAAATCTTTGAAGCTCTGTGTGCATGAGATTAATTGAGCCGTTAGTTCGCACTTAAAAATACAAATGGATCTTTTACAATGTTTCGATTTATTGAATCTGACTTTTGACTGGTCCATTAATGCTGTAGTTAATACATCTACCTTTCAGATCAAGGGATCCGTTGCCCCGACCAGGGAAATCTAGGAAATAAACTATTCTAAATTGTATTGATCTGGACGTTACTAGTCTCCTCAGTTCAATGTATGGTTTCTGGTTAGTATTTAGGAGAGAGTAATAATGGTTCCAATCTATTCAAGGCTATACCCCTGATAGAGCATTTGTTTCCCCTGGCTAATGGAAACCAGAATGTATAGCTGAATATAAACAATTTATACCCAGCTCACTGAAAATGTAAATCTTTTTTTATTCTTCAGGTCCCAGAAGGGGTTGTAGTTGTGTCAGGATTGGATGAAGCAATTGATTACATAGAAAGCAGGGAAGATATAGAAACATCTTGGGTCATTGGTGGATCATCAATATATAAGGTAAGATGTTGTCCCCATAATTTTATGGAAGTAAATATGTAGTTTGTAATTTTAATATAGCCTATGTCACGGAGACTAGGGGGCCCTATCATGGGGTCCTAGGACACTGCTAGACTATGTTAATAAACATAAGCGATTCTACATTCTAATCATGTAATGACCAGCAGACCTGAAAAGCAGATGAGTCAGAGCTAATAAAGACATGGTATAAAGCACTTTTTTACTCTAGGGTTCCAAACTTTAAAAGGAAAAAATGGAACTTGATACTTTTACCCATTCGCCCAAGAATGGGTATAGGTATCAAGTTTAAATTTATATCAAACACAGATCTATGGTTACTTGGAGGTGTAAAAAATTAGAGCTTCAACGCAATCAAAAGATATAGCCATTTGCGTAATCAAACAAAAACTTATAGGGTGCTTCCTGTTGACCTAGTAAGCGGAAGTAAGTTTCTTTTTTTTTTAGAGGACATGGCAGGGCAACGGTTTCTATGCATTCAGCCAATTCAATTACAATAATTATTTATCTAAATTCAAAATAATTTTAATTGCGTTATTTATTTATTGACATTATACGTATATATTAGAAAAAATAATTTATTTTATATTTAATTCGTGTATTAATAGTGTTTACGCTGTTAAATAGTCATTTCATACAAAAATTTTGTACATAAATCTTTTAGATTAAAAACCTTTGGATCATGCATTTGGATGTTATATGCAGGAGGAAAACAAAAAGCACTAGTGTGGAAAAGACTAACTTTCCACTCGCTAAACACACATGGGAAAGTCTACTTTTTGAGCAAATGTATTAAAAATGAAATTATATATATATATATTTATGTATCGTATTTATAGTTATTTTTTTGTACTTAAGTTTTGATTAGTAAGGGACTATCCCTTGTACTTTCAATGTTTTTTTTTTGAAGATGGTTCAATTTTTTTATGTACTCTGTGACATATACTCTGCCATCAATTAACTAACTGGCAGCTGATATGTGATCAATATTGACTTCTAAATATAAAGCTACTAGGTTTAAAATTCTCTGTCCGTCTCTACTTTGCAATTATTACATGTCAGAGGCAATTTAATGCTTTTTTTTTAAATTCTAGGCAGCAATGGAACATTCGAATTGTGGCAAGATATACCTCACTGAGATACAGAAATCTTTCGACTGTGACACATTCTTTCCTAATATAGACAAGCAACAGTTTCATTTAGTTGACGAAGAGGAGATACCAGGGGAAAGGCAGATGGAAGGAGATATCAGCTACTATTTTAGGGTTTATAAGAGATTGTAAAATTTAAGGAACTAAGAAATTTTTTATTTTACAATTCCAATTAACCGGGTCTGTGTCATGTTAACACTTAAGGCTTATAACTTTTGCTGGAGTCAGGACCACGGTCATGACCCAACCAATGGATTGAATTACATCAGCCACAGGTCATCTCCACCGATCAACATTATTATTAAAATAGTTTAAAAAAACTAAAAAAACCCGCTTTAATGGCACACCAAACTAAAAAGTAGAAAATATTTTTTAAGTATCAAGAGCTTGTGTTACAGCAATAGAAAATTGCAACAATCAATTACGACTAATTAATTTGGAATAAAATTAAAATAAAAATTAAATTATTAATGAAATAATTCAATTATAGTAAAAAAGGCGTGGGGTGCTTGGGAATATAGTAAATTGGACCCCGCGCTGTCTATTGCTATTGCAATTTTCTATTGCTGCAGGTATAAAGCAGGTTTTTTTAGTTTTTTAAACTATAATTTTTTCCGCAAAATTCAAATTATTTCAAAAAAACTTAGTGGTCCATTGTAATATGTTTGACTTAATAATGTAATAATTTCAAAATGCATGTGGAAACGTTCCGTAGCGACATCTATGGTACCATAATCGTACCATTAATTTTAATTAATTTTTTTTTTATCGTGATGATTCTAGTCAGGATATTAGAACAGAGTTATAAAATTATTGTATTGTCATCAGTCCTTGACCCCTGTGCAAATTTTCAAGCTGATCAGACTTCTGGAAATTGGTAAAAATTACGCTGAAAGATTCCGTTACATACATACATACATACAGGTGAAGCTAATAAAAGCATGTTAAAAAATGTAATTACTTTAAACTATTAACATGACATAGACGACGGTAGTTAGAATTGTAAGATGTTTCAATCCAATTTACCAAAAAGATATATGTTTTTGAGCCTTTTTTTAGATGAAGCAGGTGTTAAAGCAATTGTTATGTAAAATAAAATTTATTGAATAATGTCTATATTAAGAATCTTTGAATCTAGCAAGATACCGTACTCTGAGAAGGTAGAGATCACTAACATTTAATTTTTGTTTCTTTCTTACTCCTGGAAATACACCTACCAATATATATAAGATTGTTATATATTGTTACATATACCAACAGCAAAAGTTGAAGAAATATGGAGGGATGTAGAGATGTTTCAAGGTTAAATTTCTCGACTTCAACTATCACCTCGGAATGCGGTCTCCTGTTTTAATACTGCTCCATGGTCTATAAGATAATTGATAAGTAATGTATGCGAAAAAATATGTATTTTGATACGGCATATAAAATGTTGATTTTAGATTAAGGACAGCATAGAAGCAGGTCTAAATAGAAAATCAGGGGGTGATTTTTGACATTCGAACGCTCGACTCTCACTCGAAAATTATCAAAAACGTTGAAATGGTATTTTTGACGTACGAGCGATAGAGAGTTTAAAAACGAGTGGTGTTGACCGCTCGTATTCAATTCTATCAGTAGAAAATAATACCTACTCTTTGATATCTGTCAAATCAAACAATATCTTAAACTTTATCTTAAAAATACTTGTTACAGATGTTAAAAAGTAACTAGGTATTACTTTCTACGGATATAATTGAATATGAGTGGACAGCACCACTCGTTTTTAAATTTTCTATCGCTGGTAAGTCAAACATACCATTTTATCGTTTTTGATAATTTTCGAATGAAAGGATCGAGCGCTCGAAAGTAAAAAATTGCCCCCCAGTGCTGTATGCTTTGTAATACATGAAATTGGCAGACAACTCTTCTATTAGCCATGTTGCCATAAAATAAAAAAAACTCAGTGACGTCTTTTTTAACCTGTTCTTGTAATAGCCGAGTGAATGAAAGAACAACATGCCACAAAAGGTTTCTAGACACGAGATACAAGTATTACGTATCTCTTTGTAATGGCGTCAATGTAATCAATGATTTAAGTAAAAATAGAACTAGAAAACCAACTTTTTCGTTAGGCGCAGTTTCTATGCTGTCATTATTCTGAAATATATTGATAATGTTGCCATAAAGCTAGATGTCAATGTTGCTTTATTTAGAATTTTATTAGAGTAAGCTATTCACTGAACTGCTATGCTAATATATACATTTAAAAAATAATTAGCAATAATCAGATAATAAATCAATGACAAGTTATAAATCTAAAAAAATTGTTGTATGTACCTGTATTTTGTAAAAATAGTAATGTATTGTTTTTTAAATAGTTTTAATTACACACTACATAAAGGTCCAATTATTTAAACTCGATTATAGGATTTGATATCTCGCTTTCACCAACAATTTAATAGACGTTGGTGCAAGTTAATTTAAATTTTTAAGTTTAATGAGGAGTGTTTTTAAGATTAATGAGGAGCAAATTGGCTACTCGAATTTAAACATTCACTTCTTTATTTAAGAAACTACTGGAATTAGACAAAAATTGAAGAACATAATACTTTACTGGATAAATAATAGTCATATTTCCAGAAATTAAATTAATGCATTTGGAGGTTCATAATCAGACTCGATTGCACTAGATGTGACTATTGAAAGTGTTATTTTTATATAATCTCTATGTTAGTTGATAAGTGTAAGACATTCCAAGTAAATAGTCTTCAGGCCTACACAATTAGTGTTTAATTGAAAATAAAGTTAAAAAAAAAGCTTTAATACTTATATGATTTATACCCGTATACCTAGGCGAAAATGTGTGAGAGAGAATGAGATTTGAGGAAGCGAAAGTATGTAAGGACCGCGACGCTTGGCGCTCCGTCCTTTGACTACCCCGTTGGGGATACGGCGTGAAGATATGTATGTATGTATATATACACTAAAATTAAGTTAATCAGTTATGCTAGAATCACTGATAGTTGGTATAGTTATTTTGTAACGGGGTGGGGTACATACTGGGTAGTACTGTTGCGTTGGGTTTTATTTTAATGTGGGCCCCCGACGCTTTTAAGTAAAAAGACGGTATTTTTTAATTTTACGTTTTTTTTTGTCGGGGGTTCACCGGTATACGTTCATTACTCGTAGACAGCGTGCAACAGCCAAATATCGTGCGATATCTGCTGTCAAATTGAGAATTTGTGCGCTATATACATATACCGCGAAAAGTGCATTTTACGGTCATGGCGCAATGGACACGCATGCTTATTACGTAACTTGCAGTCGGCATGCGACAGCCAATATCGCGCGATATCTGCTGTCAAAATGAGAATTTGTGTAATGTAATTTGTAGAGGCGTTAAATCTACCGCGAAAAGTGCATTTTACGGTCATAGAATAATATACACGCAATCGTCATACATGATACAAATTATTTATTACAATTAATCACCAGTCACGCAGTGATCGCATGGATGTCGCCGTCTGCAATTTTTAGGTAATACCCCGCCGGTCGCGCAATGATCGCACGGTTGTCTGAATTTTTAGATTTAGGTAATAAACCCGGCCGTTTGCTCAAGAAGATATATTCTTTTATTGTGATATGTATACATTACATACATACGTGAGATATTAATTTTTCATGCAATTCGTTTTAAAGGTACGATAGAAATAGTGTTTCAAGTTTATTTTAAGTATATGTACACATTAACAGCTTTTAAGTTTCAGATTTCCTAAATTACTATGTAAGTACATTTTTTAATCATGGGTAAAGCTCCCACTTCGATTTGTCGAATGTTTTAGATTTCTCCCGGTATTTTTTATTCGGCACATTACTGAGTAATAGTTTACGTTAGTAACTAATTAATTTGTAGCAATAGGTATAAAAAATAAAACAATTATTTGATTAAGATTAACTTTAATCATTTATCAATACATTAACTTACAATTAACACTACAAACAGCGCGTCCCATTTCAATTTATTTTTAACCAAAAAGTCTGATATAATACTTTATAGCAATGAAATACTGAAAGAATTACTGGGACTGGCCACTGAAAAAATAAAAAACTAAACAACGACTCTGAACTCTTACCAATGCTCGAGTCAAATGCTCGAGTCTCCACCAAATCTAAGTAGTAATTAAAAACATAAAACCGCTTAGTCTAATTTATATATTATTTAAACTATGTACTAACAATGGTCGAAAAAAATGTGATTTAAATTAATTGATATTTCGAAATGTGTTTGGGTGTTAGAAATAAAATATTCACAAAATCTGTGTCAAAACATAGTGAAGTTCGAAATATTTTTACAAACATTTTTTTTTTATTTTTTCATGTTTTGTATTTTTTTTTTGTTATTTTCTTACATTTTATTTTCCGCTCTATCCCGGAGTGGGTGAATAATTATTAATACACGACGACATAGATATTTATAATAATAGTAAAGAAATATAAAGACAAAAACTTTCCACTACTTCAGTTTTGAAGAAAGTTGCTGACTTTTAAAGAAAAACCGTGAAAGCATTAAAGATTTTTTCAAAGCTGAAATTGCAGAAACAGAATACTTACACCGATTTCCTGTGGCTCGAGTCAAAATTAAGAAAAAAAAGGAATAATAGGCAAAGGATTTCTACATACAGCCAAGTTCAAAGATTATTTTTGAAACCACAGAAATTCTGTCTATAAGCAATACATAATAATAATACACTAAACATCTAAATACTAAACTTGTTGGCGCCATTTTTTGAGACCTAAGCAAGCAGTTTGTGTTAATATGTGCTGATTGAAGAAAACCTACTCTACATTTACAATAACTTGAGAATTGACCTATTACAGCTGAAAAATGTTTTTTTAAATAGAATTTAAAAGAAATATAAAGAGAACAAATCAATGGTATCTTTAGTAAGTAAATGCTCAAAGTTATTGGTGTTTGGAGATGATATTTTTTCAATTGAACAATAACCGGAAAGTTTCCTTTGAAAAAGTTAAAAAATTAACAAAATTTAATTGTAATTTTCATTACATATGGCCATACGTCAAATAATTACAGTCAAATATTGTACCAAAGAAAAAACAAAAGAATTTAGTTATTCAGCCAGAAAATTCCTTACAATATTTAAGAAAGGGAAACTGGCTATACAATATAGTCAATAAACAATGTTTTAGTCTATTTTTGGCAAAGGAATTGAGTTGTACAGCCATGAAATAGCCTATTGAAGTTTTTAGGCAAAGGAAACATTCCGTTCAGCCACGTCTACTGCATGTTGTAGTGCAAGAAGATGTAGTCAGGATTGGCGATCTCTTGCATGATGGGCGAAGTCGGCGGCAGCAGTTGGAACCCCATAAACATGAAGGTGCGGAGGAGAGTTGCGCGATCCGGGCGAGACTTCGACACGCATATTACGCAACTGGAAAAACCATAAATATATTTAGAATTAAGAATGAGTGATGTACAGAACTACATAGTTATACAAACTACAACTTATTAATTAATAATTTTGGACTATTTAGCGCGAACGGGAGAAGTGACATTGTCAGTTTATTTAGATTTTATATTTTTTATATTTTTGGGAGTTTCAAAGTACAAAAGTGATAGTATATTGTGTTTTAAAGTTCTAAGTAAGTGAAAACAATGGAGTAGGTCTAAATAAACATGTGTAGCTGAAGTTCTCCCGTTTTGTCCATGAAGTTCTATGAAAGTTCGGTAAAATCTACTACCACTTTACTAGAGTTTTACGATAACGATTCTAATACATGACATTGGCAAATGCGCTAATCTGTGCGCCATGCCATGAAGAGAAATCTTACTTGGTACAACGTATGTGTTCTTCAGCGAAGTCCAGCAGTAGCATGAAGCTCTCCTTGCTTCCAGATTGAAGGACGTCTGGCATACGCAGGTAGATGGTATTGCCTTGAACAACCTGTAATATTTCAAAGTTATTCTATCTATCCACAAAATGTTTCTTATAAATAATTATTTGTATTTTATAGTTAAAGGGTTATGAGTTAAGAGTCCGCCTAAGCTGACTTTGACGTGTTTGGTGACCTGGATCTCGATATCTAAGAAGACTGAGAGTTAGATATTTGAACACATACAACTTCGACTCTTTATCTTGAAATTCGTAAACGAAGAATCATGATTGGCTAAAAAAATCTGAGAAAAAAAAAATTCGGAAAAAACCCTGTTTTGATATTGTATAGACTCGGGTGTTATTTTGCGTAAATCCATCTCACGCCATAAATTCCTAAACTCTTCAGCTATTTTCCGCTCAAACTCCAAAAACCACCAATGGACACGTGTTTCGCTTCTCAACAAAGCATCCTCAGGATATACCAGAGATAGAATTCGGTCAGCTGGTTTTTGGAGTTTGAGCGGAAAATAGGTAAAGATTGTAGGAATTTATCGCGAGAGCCCTGTTTTGCACAAAGATTTGGTAGTATCTTCGAAATTCTACAGAATTTAAAAATGATTTTTACTGAAATGGACAGTTAATTATAACATTTTTATAACATCTCAAATCACTGAAACCAGTTTTTTTTTGGTGACTTAGTTTTCTTGTTAAATTACAATTATGTACGAAAACAAATGTTGAGATGTCTCCGCGCTAAAATATAATCAAACCGCTATTCAAATCAACTTTATTGTTGCTTGCATAGGGCGCGGGGGTAATTGGCGAATTCGGTTGTATTGGGCTGCATAGGTGGACTCTTCGATGACGAGTCAAGAACTATAAAGAAGGTCAATATGATATTTTGCAACTTTGCAAGTCAATGGAAATTAATTTGCTCAAACCTTCATTAAGCCTTTAAATTAATATTGGAACCGGAAGAGGTTTAAAGCACCAAAAAAGACGTCAACAGTACATTATACGTAATAAAATTTGAGAAAAATAAAGTATAATCTTCTTAATCTTAATATACATAAATTACTGACACTATTTTAGAGACGTTTGCCCTTTTTAATTAATTATAGGATCTGCGCTTCGTAGTTTAAAAATACATACATACATATCCTCGCGTTATATCTCTAATGGGGTAGTCAGAGAGGACGGAGTGCCAAGCGTCGCGGTCCTTACATACTTCTTTCGCTTCCTCAAATCTCATCATTCTCCTCACACATTTTCACCTAGGTATGCGAGAGCTTTTGACATTTCCATCCGCTAAACACTGGCTATTTGATCTTCATAAGTCAGCCTTGGTCTTCCTTGGCTTGGCAATTAAAAAATAATAACAATATTACTATGACAATGCCTCAGTAGCAGTCTTCTCATTTAAATCACAATATATAATACAGATATTTTTATTTAACGTGATTTCTTAGATTTTTAGAAAAGATTGAAAAAAATATGTTTTTTTATTAAGTATTTTTTGCTGGCAATACAGTAGTATTAAAAAATGAGCAGAAAAGAGTGAAGTTACTTCCGAATGCGATCCTATTCTTCCTTTAAACGCATAGTATTCACCTTTCATAACTATAATAATTATGTTAACATATAATATTATGCTGTGTTCAGTGTTATCAGCTATTATAACACATAACTACTGATAAATTCTAATTATGGATCGAGCAACGACATATAATTATGAAATTAATCTAATGACGATATCATTCCACATCATGTATACATTCTATGTAAACTTCTTACTGTCGGACCGAAAGCGATTTTTTTATTATCAGTACTAAAACTCAAAACTTCTTTGTAAGGTAGTTTCATCGTAATTTTTTCAAGTTTCAGTTCCTTGTAACTAATTGCTAATGTCTTCCTGTTCATAAACAGTTATTTCATAAATTTTTTTTTGCTCTAATAAATACTTTCTACTGTACTGTACTGTACATGGTATACTGGTATGTGTACTGTACTGTACATGGTATACTGCTATGTGTACTGTACTGTACATGGTATAGACACTGTTGCTAACATAGAAATTTCCACCCCTAAGAGTGTCCAAAAAATCCCTAAAATCGAACGGAAACGCCTAATTAAATTACGACATTGACTATCGTTACTGTCTGGAGCATAATTATTTTTACCCCATTAGGGATACAGCGTATGTTTGTATTATTAATTCTTTAAACTATGGATTTCGTCATTATTGATGACTAGTCTCTTGAAAAAAAAATTTATAAGCTTTTTAGACCCCTAAAATAACATTTTTTCCACCTAAAGAAGCTCTGGAGCAATTTTTTTCCTTTAAATTTATTTGTGACCCCTACCCCTTTAGTTACATCTAAGAACACTGGGACGGTCTAAGGTTCTGTATCTGTACTATCGACTATTGCTAAATTGCAATAGGTATAATAGTCTATAAATATATATTATATAATCACGTAATGACCCAGGTCACCCAGTGGTCGATACTCGACCGTAAATATAAAATAGACGCTCGAAACAGTTCACAAATCACACAAATTCACTGCTCTTAACGCATTTGCTTGAAATTATTTTTTGTTGGCAACATTTTAAAATTTTTTGTCGACAATCTCTATTTTGTGCAACTGTTCGACTCTGTTTGACCACAAACTATTGTGTTTGATATTAACAGTATAACTTATAATTGGCAGTAAGAAATTAATGTTTCATTTTATTAAATTTAATCTATGTGTAACATGTATTATATGTAAGTTTTAACTTTCTGCACTCCTCCATATAAACTCTAACTATACCAAATCTCCCACTTCTCCGTGCGTGCAATATGCTTATAAAGGGGTATGAAGTTTTCTCTTCACGTATTAATGTATAGATATGTATTCGGGTAGATTGCTTTTTACTAGTCACTTTCGACTTCTGCCTCAATTAGATATGATGGAAAATACACACATACATACATATCTTCACGCTGTATCCCTAACGGGGTAGATAGAGAGGAGATTTCTTTCGCTCCCTCAAATCTCATCATTACACATTTTCGCCTAAGGAAAATCATCAATATATTTTAAAAATCCATACAACAAACTGTCTCTGTCAAACAATATTTAGCATATGTGTGTTTGTAATGACAACCTTCGTGGCGCAACGGCTAAGCGCGTCGGAAAGTAAACGGGGGTTGCGGGTTCGATTCCAAGTTTGTGTGTTTATGTATAATATGTATTTATTTACAAAAAGAAAAGTATATAAGTAGTATACCAGTTGTCTAGTACCCATAACACAAGCGCTGAGCTGCTTACTTTGGGAATAGATGGCGCTGTGTGAAATGTCTGAGTATATTACATATTGTTTCAATACTTACAGCTTCCCAGCGGGTGGTGGTATTCTCAGTTAGGAATATTTTAAAGTCGATCTTCACGGGTTGCTTATCCTTGCGTTCAAGTATCTTGCGTATTATCTGAAATATATTTTATTTCATTTTATATTTAAACTTGCTGCATTTAACTTGGTTTGTGTGTAAAATTTTCTCCATAGTTTTTCCGGATAAGGTAGTTTTTTTTTAAAGTAGCCTACGTCCGTCTCTGGGCATATACAATCTTTATAACAAATTTCATTATAATCGATTCAGCAGTTTAGCATTTGGCATACAAAGTTTCATCCCCTTTTCACCCCCTTAAGAGTAATTTTTGATAAAAAATGTAACATGTCTTTTTGAAAAAAAAATCTATCTGTACCAAATTTTATCATAATTTGTTCAGCGGTTTAGCATTTTCCATACAAAGTTTCATCCCCCTTTTCTATAGGGGTAGATTTTGGATAAAAAAAAATAGTCTACCTTCCCCTGGAATCAAGCTATCCCCGTACTAAATTTCATCAAAATCGGTCAAGTGATTTAGCCGTGATAACGTAACAGACAGACTTTCGCATTTATAATATTAGCACAGATTAATTAGTTTACTATCGTAAAATATTAGTGTAATTTATACATAGTGATACACAGGCTGTTCTGTTTTGTGTAGGTGTGTATAAAAGTACATAAGTATGATTGGCTGTGGATACTGGCTAGCATATTAACTACCTAGAGGAAGTACGCAATAGCCCAATTTCAAGCCATATATTTATTGTGAAAACAACCAATGATATCAAGTTGTATGTATAACAAATCCATAGGATTCCCATTGTTTTTCTATATACAAAGTAGTCAAATTACATTCCAGGCAAGGGGCTCACAGGTCACAGCTTCCTAGAGTGACAATCACTGTGTTGTACTAAAACAAAGACCTTTGACTTCTCAGTTGCTATCAGGCCGACAGAATAGATTAATGGTATTAACATAAACAAAAAACATACCAGCGCTAACCGCGCCGGCATAGAAAATATATTAATAAATGCCCTGAGGTTCACTAAGATTTCTCATAATATTATTTTCTTCAGTTTTTATAGGGGTTCCCATTTATTGATATGCTAGCTCTATATGTTCATTTACGAGTTAAAAGTATGGATAGAATGGGGAAGATCATAATTGCCTGGACAGTTTAGCTAATTACGAATGAGAAGTCTCATTCAAAACATAAAACAGTTACATTTCACGCCACTAGTGGCGCTGTCTCCGCGTTTTCTGATTGGTTAACGTGCGCGCAAGATGGCCGCGTAAAAACAAATTGAATATTGAAATACAAAATAATAAAGTAATTAGACGAGAAAGTATATATCACGATTTACCCAATTCTGCGATTATACAACGACATGTACAGGGTGGTCTATTTACAACGGTCCAAAAATTTTTAAATTAGAGGTCAGTAACAACTTATTTAAAAGTAAAATTTATTTATTTAAAAATAAAAGTAAGAAAAAATTTAGATCCACAAAAATCAATATAGCTAAGAAGTCATAAACAGTCACTAAAGAACCTATTTTGAAAACTATTGCATTAAATGACAAGAAATTTAGTGTAGAATTAGAGGAGTCATATAACAAGCATGTGATGAGCAATTCTTGTGTTTATTGTTAGCTCCTACTGTTTCAGATTTTATTGTACATTTATTTTGGTTTCCTAAACAATTTCATTGCAAAAAAAAACGCTGCTATCGTAAAAATTGCAACAATTGGAGATAAACTTTTGGTCTTGAAAACTACCTAAGGAAATGACAGTCCAAATAAACCATAGTGATGTAACCATTATTGTCTTCTGCCCAAAAAAATTTTTGGTCAAGCAGAGAATATCGTTTGGACAAATTTTTGGACCACTATAAATAAGCTACCCTGTGTCTTACTCGAATTGAAGTATGTATATATAAATAATATGTATGTATGTATGTGTGTATAAATATGTATGAGTGTGTATATTGTGGTTGTTTTCGGTGACTACTGTACTGTCGCACATTTTTCTCCAACAGTACCAGTAACCTCAGGTGGACTGGTAGAGAACGCCGCTAGGCATTAAGTCCACCTATTGTATACATTACATACAATCTATACATAGTATAAAACAAAGTCGCTTCCCGCCGTCTGTCCCTCTGTATGTACGCTAAAATCTTTTAAACTACGCAACGGATTTTAATGCGGTTTTCACCAATAGATAGTGATTCAAAAGGAAGGTATATACATAGTTTAATATTATTTTGTGTTAATTTGTTGAAATATAACGATAATAGTTCAAGATGTCCGAAAAAATCAAGCCGACAGAACTTTCATCGAAAATGCTGTCTTATTCCAAAACAATGTATGATGGAATTGTGCCTCTTTATTAGGACTACAAAAAGATCAGCGATGGCATATGTCTATAATACCTTTTTTAATGTTTAAAAAAATTGATTTCAATTATGTGGAGTTTGGAAAGCTATTTAGACGAATACGAGAAATTAGTATCTAATTTGCACCCATACAAAGCGGGTCGCTAGTGAAGAATAAATAAATATGTATGTGTATACAGATGAACACAAAGGAAGTAAGTAATATAGGGTGTTCTCACCGTGTCCCTCTGCTCGCGCTGTATCGCCGCGCGGTCTAGCGGCTCGCTGGTGAGGCTCTCAGCACTGCTCGAGAGTGAACTCGCGCTTGCCCATAGTAAAGCGCTCAACAAGTCACCTGCAGTTAATATGTGGTTAATTACTATTTATTATACAATCTATAAAGATTGACGACCTCCGTGGCGCAACGGCTTAGCGCGTCGGAAAGTAAACGGGGGTTGCGGGTTCGACTCCCGTCTCGAGTCTGGGTGTTTATGTATAATATGTATTTATTTACAAAAGAAAAGTATATAAGTAGTATATCAGTTGTCTAGTACCCATAACACAAGCGCTGTGCTGCTTACTTTGGGATTAGATGGCTCTGTGTGAAATGTCTGAGTGTATTATTATTATATTATAATCTATACTAATACTCCAGACAATTACACAGATTGTGTGACCCCAAACTAAGCAATAAGCTTGTACTATGGGTACCACACAACGAATTCTGGGGGAGTTCCCAGTAACACCCAGACTCCAAGCCAATTTAGAAAAGTTCGTTTCCTAAATTGACCTGACCGGGGATCGAACCCGGGACCCTAGCTTGGAAAGTAGATGCTTATGCCACTGCGCCAACGGGTCAGTCAAATTAATTACATAAAATAATATTATAAAGAGAGAAAGCGGGTTTCATAAGCTTGTTTATTGGAGTTCTTTAGAACCACTGCACCTATTGAAATAATTCTATGACCATTTGAAAGGTATATAATTCCAGACGAACACAGGCCATATATTATATATTCAACCCGGGCAAAGACGGGACTGACCGGTAAGTAATACTACAAAGCCGTAACAGAGCACAATGTAACGAATGTGTATATGTGTGTGAATAGTGTATATGCTTACATGCATTGTGTATATTGTATATATATTAGGATAAACTTGTTATAGAATGCTTTTTTATAATAATAATGTTTATATAGGTTTATAGGTATTGAAAAACTTGTTATACACCTCACTGACTTTTTACTAGTGCTGCTCAGCGAAGGATTTCGACCAGTGAAACGATTTGTCCTTTAAAATATGCTGTAAGTAAATATAACTGCGTATGTACATTACAAACAACTTACACATAAGTGTGCATGTGTGTATGTAGATGAGTGTAGACGTATGTATGTGTAAGTGTGTGTACGCGTGTCTGTAGGTATGTAAACATACCTATAGCTGTATGTGCGTGTCAATAGCTGTGTGTATGTCTGTACATGCGTGCGTATCTGTAGCTGTGTGTGCGTCTATAGCTGTATATGCGTATCTTGCTAAATGTGTGCGTGTCTGTAGCTGAATGCGTGCGTGCCTGTAACTGCATGTGTGGCTTTGTGACTCTGTACTAGGTGTACGTATCTGTAGCTCTATGTGTGCCTCTGTGCTGGGTATACTCATCTGTAGCTGAATGCATGCGTGTCTGTAGCTGTATGTGTGCCTCTGTGTTGAGTGTACGTATCAGTAGCTGAATGCGTGTGTATCTGCAGCTGAACGCGAGCGTGTCTATAGCCGAATGCGTGCGTCTCTGTAGCTGAATGCGTGGGTGTCTGTCGCTGAATGCGTGCGTGTCTGTAGCTGAATGCATGCGTGTCTGTCGCTGAATGCGTGCGTGTCTGTAGATGAATGCATGCGTGTCTGTAAGTGTATGTGTGCCTCTGTGTTGGGTGTACGTATCTGTAGTTGAATGCGAGCGTGTCTGCAGCTGCGTGTGCGCGTGACTGTAGTATGTGTAGCTGGGTTGTGCGTGCATACTCACGGTTGTCGTCGTGGGTGGGTGTGGACGGTGTGGCGGGGCTCGCGGCCCCGCCAGTCACCCCTCCGGGCGGTGCCGAGCCATGAACAGGGACATCAGGACCACCTGCGATGATAAACAATAGAATTTAATCTTCTTGGGTCTCTTACATTTTTTATTTTATGCGATATTATTTTGATAGAGCTCTCGCAGAGACCTCGCAAAACCTCTGGGATCCGCGGTGCACACTTTGGATATGGCTGCTACACAGTATGTAATCGTATTCTCGAAAACGGCTCTAAAATTTCGATGTCTACAACATACGGGTTCTAGCCAGCTAGGGTATCAATTTTTTGAGACAATTTGTTGTCTCGGTATTTTCATTCCCTTGAAACTAGCCCGTTAAATATGATTCGTAATTGTGCAACAGAGTTTACTTTCTCAATAGCACAGTGGCTAGAGCGTAGGTCTACAGCAACGAAGTACGCAGATTCGAATCCTGCAAAGTGGTCGAACTTTGTTTTTTTTTTATAAAACGCCGAGTAAAGCTCGATCGCCTAGGTACTAAATATTATCCATGGAATCGTCAGTGCGCGAGTCGACCTTGCAATTGTCTAGTTTTGAATTTCTAATTTTACAAATTTAAATACAATACTGCATTAGAAAAAGACAATACCACGTATATACGTAACGTTACCGAATTCTTAATTCGGGACGTATAGAGTAGGGGCGCAATGGAAAATCATCTAAAAATTTGGGTGGCAAATTAGTTGTGGCTTTCGAAGCCCTGGTCTGAAGTTTACTGTTGATATTACTTACCACAGAGGCCCGGCGCCCAGGCACAGCGAGAAGCACTCGGCGTCCGAAGCAGACAAAGCCGAGCGCTTGGAACCGGCCGCGCTCAGTGACGCGCCGTCACCGCTGCAAAAAGACAAACATTTAAAAAAAAACATTAAAATATTATTATTATTAAACATGGATATGTGGTAGAGCGAGGCTGCATTGCAGCACTAATTGGGCCGGTTCGTCCGGTGAAATACCACCCTCTCACTGAATATCGGCGTGAAATAACAGCATCTATTGCTATTGTTTCGTTCGGTGACTAAGTGTGCCGGTGGCCTATCTCCTCCTCGCGCTCCTTTCCTTAAAGGCCGGCAACGTACCCGTGAATATTCGGACGTTGCGGGTGTCTATGGGCGTTGGTGATCATTTTCCATCGCGTTTGCTCTCTCTTTATAAAAAAAAAATCCGAAGGTTCCAGGTTCGATTTCCGGTCGGGTCAACATAGGAAACGAACTTTTCTAGAATGTCTTGGGTCTGGGTGTATTGGAAGTCGCTTCCAGTAGTCGTCTGGTTCTCATAGCACAGGGAATGCCCTAGTTTGAAGCCAGATGATTGGTTTGTATTGTCTGGCGCATTTATCATTATTATTATAATTCCAGATCGATTTCCACCACAGCCATGAAAATTCCCGCGATTAACAGCGACGTAAAAAATAATCTAGACTGTAGAGCGATTTCCATCAAACAGCTAGAACGTTGTAGAAAATTTAATCCAAGTTAACCCTCCAAATTAAGAGCGTTCTTGAAAAGTTTAAAAACATCCAACGCAAAAATAATCTAAGCCCATTTCCGTATTTCCGTATAAATTCATACGACAATGAAAGTTCTGCAGAATTGTCTGAAAAGTAATCTGTGCAAAGCCTTATATTACACCAATTGCCGTAACTCCATAAACCAATCAGCTTATTTATTGGTTTATATATGTGGTTTATGGATTGGTTTATTTGCATTGTTAGTGACAATTTATTAAATACTGGTTGACACCCGCGATTTCGTCAGCGTGGATTTCGGAGAAAATGTCACTATAGTCGGTTTTATTGTAGGGGTTTTTGGTTGAAAAATAATAAGGTATTCTGGACATCGACAACAGCGCCTCCTACTAGGTTCAATCGTAGCTAAGAACCATACAGGTGACCCCATAATACAAAAAAAAATTTCAGCAAAAACCGTTTAGGATAAAAATTACGAACGGACACCGGAATTTTATACATAGACTAGTGCAATTTCCAAGAAAACAGAGAACCAATTAATTATTTAATACATGCGGCATAATTTTTCGTAATCCCCTAATATAGTTTGTTTAGATTAATACTTAGAGACCAAAGGAAACATTTTTCTGTGCCTAAAAACCCATAACAAAGCCAATACCGTAGTGATAGATTATTATTACTCTCACATAATACTTGACACGTAATAGATGTTATCAGCGTTGTGCCGCGCTCACCTACTAGATGGGTAATTTGTTGACATCGATAAAAAGCGTCACAGTTTTTTGAAAGAAACGGTAAAATATTGATTTCGGCGATATGGCGGTCGCAGTCAAATTAAAGGCTCTAAGCTGACTACTGCTCTACGTCCAACAATTCCTACTGAGCACATTCAATGGCGTACAGCTATATTTATAGTAGGTTAGTTTTATGGAAACGCGTATTAAGATTCTGTAAAATTTCGGCCAGAGTAAAAGTTATAAAAAAAATTAAAAATAAAATGAGGTTTAAAACACCGTTATTTCTTTGTTTTTCATTTTTGAGTTTGGAAGGCCACTCTAGACTTTTTTCTCTAACATAGGAGAAACCTTCCCATCCCCTTGGGGGTGAAAGTGTCATATGATTATATTCACTAAAACCTCAGTGGTCCTTGAGGCGTTGATGATTCTCGAAAAAATTTACGTCTACAATATGTACTTTTCAGATTAGCAGGTGCAATAATTAAGAATAAATGGTTAAGCGTATGTTGCCATGTCGTCTGTGGACCCTAAAAAAAGGGATATCTGTATTATATGAACATGGATCTTTTTATATTCCAACACCGTTTGAGTGATCACCATGAAATCTGACACGTACATTATATGTATTTTTTACATAGAGAAGGTTTTTATGCTATCCATTTTGTTGTAAGTCGCCACCACGCGAAGTCGCGAGCAAAAGGAAGTATAGTATAAACGAGCAACATAATTAGTCATTCAAACTACAACTTATATATTAAATTAATAGTTTGGACTATTTTGTTATTTCTGATTTAAATCGCATGTTCTTTAAAATGTAAAACAAATGTGTTAGCTATTATCAATATTCTCGATTAATCGTTCTAATCATAATGGCAGCACTGTTTTTTTGAAGGTGTTGCTACTCTCATAATAGCATGGTAATTTTGAGTGTCAGAAAATAAGTCAGTGGAGAAATACACGAGCTAGCGAAAGCACGTCTTTTAATTATATCTCGTCATCCTACGTTTCCATCCAAGTCAACATTCTAGAAGAACGTTTAGCTTTCATTTCAGAAGTGGGATAATGAAACTTCGTTCTTCGAGATAACGAGATATAGTTCGCTAGCTCGTGTATTTCTCAACTGACTTATTTTCTGACATTCAAAAATATCATGTTATTATGAAAGTAGCAACACCTTCAAAAAAACAGTGTGGCCATTTGTTAACGATTATGATTAGAACGATTAATCTAGAATATTGATAATAGCTAACAAACGTAAACAAATAAATTACCTTTTGAGTGTTTAATTTCAACTGGGGGTCTGTGAAGCCCCTCCAGTAGTCACAGGTTGAATATTTCAACATTAATTCACTGTGACCTTTCCCTCTTTTAAAACAACGAACAACTTTATAAATTAATGTTCAAAAACGAAAACAAAAAAAAACTTTACAAAAGCCCTCCGAATTTGAATCACGTTAGATTGTTAAAGGTTTCTACGTTTCAGTGAACGTGTATATTCAAAGGTTACCCGAAGGCCACGTGTAAAATTTCGTAAGAGTAAAGAGTATTTAAAATACCTTCATTTATAGTTACATAAAAATCTTTCTCAAACTGCGTATGCGAATGATACGCAGTAAGACAGAGTTTGACGAGAGGGTTATTGTAAAAACGAAGTAGTGACGAAAGATTAACGAAGAAAATCTACAGAGCGAAAGCGAGTGATAAAAGAAGCCAAGGAAGAATAAGGTCGACTTATGAAGTTCAAATAGCCAGAGTGTTAGCCGACTGAAATGTCAAAAGCACTCGCATACATAGGCGAAAATGTGTGAGGAGAATAATGATTTGAGGAAGCGAAAGAAGTATGTAAGGACCGCGACGCTTGCCGCTCTGTCCTCTCTGACTGCGGACCTCGTTACTGATACAGCGTGAAGATATGTATGTTTGACTGTATGTATGTAAAAATCTTTGTATATGAAGCCAAGATAACGTCATTGTAACAGTAAGTTATCTTCGAAGTACAAAGATGGGTTATGATTTGAGTAGCGTATGTATGTTCTTTCTATATTCACGCGAACGGAAACCCAAGGTCATAATAAATTAGTTATTACAAAATTTTAATTATATATAATTATAATTATATAAGTATTACCTACCAAACGTAAAAAGAATTTTCGAAATCGGTTCATAAATGACGGAGTTATGAGGTAACAAACATACAAAAAAAAAACAACATACAGCCGAATTGAGAACCCCTCCTTTTTTTGAAGTCGATTGAAAATCACGTAATGTACTAGTTATTTACTCTGGCACAGGCCATATAAGCCGGCCAAGGCAAAGCCAAAGGAAGTAGCAACTTTCCAAGGAATATCCTGTTGTTTCTGGTTGCAAGTTGAATTGGTGGTGCCTTAAAACATTGTAGCACTCGCAATAATACAGTTGGTCGCAATCGCACTGAGTTAAAACATTGTAGCACTCGCAATAATACAGTTGGTCGCAATCGCACTGAGTAATCAGACTGAGGTGGCCTTCAGCCCTATAGCCAGGGTCTACGATAAGACTACGGTGTTCCTCGTTTGTCGTGAAAGGTGAATAAAAAGCCTTTGTGGTCGCGCTAATCGGAGTGAGTTCCGCGAGGTTATGACCTAAAAATTTGCAGAGCGATAGCCACGCGATCATTGCGCGACCGGCGAATAATTGTATTAATAATTATAATTGAAGTCATGTATGACGATTGCGTGTCTATTACGCCATGACCGTAAAATGCACTTTTCGCGGTAGATATAGCGCCAGTATACAAATTACATTATACAAATTCTCGTTTTGACAGCAGATATCGCGCGATATTTGGCTGTCGTATACTGAGTGTCATGGCACTGTGATGATGCTGAGGGCTGGGGGCAGTGACAAGGCCCCTCGAGAAGGGCTTCGACACAACGTAAGAGGGCTCTGCGTTCCAATAGCATTCCAGAGACCCTCGACACGCCGAGGATCGGGTGTTTTAATGAATAAAAGGGCCACATGAAACATTTTCACCCAAAGGGGTGGGGTACGTGATTACAGATTTCTCCTACATTAGAGAATAAGGTCTAGTATGGCCTTCATAATAGCCACTTACATCTAATCTAAACTTATACTTACCTATACTAATATCACAGATTAATTAGATTATAAAGAGGTAAAGTTTGTATGTAGTGGATGAATTCAAATACTACTCAATATCAAAAATTCTTTCACCTATAGAAAGCTACATTATCAGCGAGTAACTGGGCTGTATTTTATTTTTAAAAATATTTCTACCCCTGCTAAGCGGGGATGGGTCATTAGTATCAAATAAAACAATAGTAGAGCTAAGGGCCTTTTTTTTGATTACGCAGGAGAAATCTGCAAACTGAAAATCCCCAGTTTCCTGGGGGGGGAGACTGGGTCATGGAAGGCTTTACTCCACCAAAACTCATGCGGTGGTCATCTTCGACGCGTTGTCGAGGGGATCCGCGGGGTTATTACCTAAAAATTTGCAGACAGCGACAGCCACGCGATCACTGCGCGACCGGTGACTAATTATAATAAAAAATTAGTATCGTGAATGACAATTGCATATCTATTATTGTATGACCGTAAAATGCACTTTTCGCGGTAGATTTAGCGCCACTGTACAAATTACATTACACAAATTCTCGTTTTGACAGCAGATATCGCGCGATATTGGCTGTCGCTTGCTGTCTGCAAATTACGTAATAAGCGTGCCGGGCTCTCTCGCGGACCGCACCGGTGCCCCTCTTGCGCTGTGCCGAAGCACCTCTCGAACTTATTGGCGGGAAAGGGAGAGATGAATTTCGCATTTTATTGTGTTGATTTTATTTTATTCAAAGCCTTTCTATTTTTGCATTTTTGGGAGTTTTGAGGTACAAAACTGATATTACATTGTGCGTTAAAGTTCTGTACGAGTGTTAAGAATTGGAAAGTTTGAATAAATGTGTACGACTGAAATTTTCGCGTTCTTTTTATATCTTAACGCTGTATCCCTAACAGGGTAGTCAGAGAGGACGGAGCGCCAAGCGTCGCGATCTTTAAATACTCCTTTCGCTTCCTCAAATCTCATCATTCTCCTCACACATTTTCGCATAGCAATGCGAGTGCTTTTGACATTTCCGTCGGTTAATACTCCTTTAATACTTTTTAACTCCAGTACAGCCTACTATTACTTTACTGGAGTGTTAGGGATTACTAAAAGAAGACAGACATTTAAAGTTAGTGATAATACACCTATTTTTTACGTGAGTATGGCAGAAATGTTTGTAATAAATTTGAAACGAGTTGCCAGTATGTAAAAGAGAAGAAAAGGAAGCACCTCTCTGCTGGCCCCTCGCAATATCGTAGAGACAAACTGTAAACAAATAATAAGTATGTACAGACTGTATTATTACAATAATATCTGGGCAACCAAGCTTTGCTCGAGAACATTAAAAATAAAAAAATAAATACCTAATGTAAACACATCACAGGGTTTGATCTCGATCTCACACACCTGGCACGGTAGATTTACACTTTAGCTACTGTGCTATTGAAAAGTTAAACTCTGTTGCGAAATTGGAAGAGTTTAGTAGTTTTATCCTATGAAAATATGGAGAAAATAAATTTTCGCAGAATTGAGATCTAGCTACATCAATTTTTCATCCCCGTAAACTCCTATATTAGCCGTTTTCGAGAAGTAGAGAATGTGATTACAAATATTATACAAATGTTGCTCTTACAATACTATTCTTTATAATACGATTATTCTAAATAGACAGTATCTTAAACTGAAGGAAGTTCATGAAATTTAACATTCAATTCATTGTTAAGGCAAATGAATAATACTTTTCTCTGTGATTTTTAAACAAAGAATTTATAGATAGCTCCAGAGCCAGAAGCAGTGTCCAAGCAACAATGGTGAGTTAGATCAGATAACCTGCCTCATCTGTACATACGACGCACATATATTATCAGATAAGCTGATTGGTCACCTTTCATTAGGAAACAGTACCCACACATCTATATTTCATTTGATTTTATTTACCTCACTTCAAAGTATGGGACACAGGCTGTCTAAAGTTATGAAGTCTATGCTTTTATCATTCTTTTTCATTATAAAAGTGCATTATAGTTTTGTGATCTATCTTTTAAATTAATGTCTGATTTCGACCTGGCCGAGAATTGAACTCACAACTCTCAGCTTGAAAACCAAATTAATCACTGCGCCGCAATTCTCTGTTTTCTAATAATAAGTATGTACAGACAAGGCATTACAATTGGTATATTGTAGGTATTAACAATGTAATAAATTTCATGTCATATCATTGTTAAAACCTTCAATAAAGACAGTAATTAAACTTTATTGTATTTTATTATATGAAAACAAAAATACACATCTGTTAGATTATATAAAGAATGAAAAGGCTATATCTTATCATGTGGATTTTACATATTTAAAAATTATGTAGAAACTACATTTACATA
Source organism: Zeuzera pyrina (assembly GCA_907165235.1). Lineage (NCBI taxonomy): Eukaryota > Metazoa > Arthropoda > Insecta > Lepidoptera > Cossidae > Zeuzera > Zeuzera pyrina. Next base: position 8,420,676 of record OU015645.1, read on the forward strand.
CACCGATAACACATTCATAATATCTCTGTATATTTAAGCAGATAATATATGTAAGTTGTCAGGAACATACTAAAATGGATTCATTTAGATACCTCACCAAACATGTAAACACAGCATTTTACAATTATTATTCATAATTACACGTACATATATATCTTCACACTGTATACCTAAGGAGGTAGTCAAAGAGGACAGAGCGCCAAGTGTCGCGGTCCTTACATATTTCTTTCGCTTCCTCAAATCTCATCATTCTCCTCACACATTTTCGCCTAGCAATGCGAGTGCTTTTGACATTTCCGTCGGTTAATACTCCTTTAATACTTTTTAACTCCAGTACAGCCTACTATTACTTTACTGGAGTGTTAGGGATTACTAAAAGAAGACAGACATTTAAAGTTAGTGATAATACACCTATTTTTACGTGAGTATGGCAGAAATGTTTGTAATAAATTTGAAACGAGTTGCCAGTATGTAAAAGAGAAGAAAAGGAAGCACCTCTCTGCTGGCCCCTCGCAATATCGTAGAGACAAACTGTATTGGAATTTCTATACAAAATATTAAATAATAAAATGGATTGCCCGGATATACTCGTCCAATTTAAATTCAAAGTGCAGTCTAAAATTCCTCATACCGATAAAGCCCTTGGTACCCCCTTTGAGAAGGACTGTTCTTGGTGCGAATTCTGCCATACCATATTTATGTAAATTATACAATGGATGCAGTAAGTCAGTAGACATACATGCTAATTCTAATTATAAACGGAGCAAAGCATTAAGCGTCTTGTAAAGAAAAAAATAAGAATAAAAAATAAAAGGTCTAGCCTTCTAAAATTGAAATTACTATTGTACGTAGTGTAATAATGTCGTCGTATATTCTTCTCATTTTCTTTATTCTTGCATGCGGTGTTTAACGTCTAGTCAGCCTTTCCCAAAGTGGGCGGTAACGCCCCTTGTGGGCGCTGCAGGCCTAAAGGGGGGCGGTAAGAGACCCAGAAAAAAAAGGGGGGCGTTGTGTAGAGGCCTGGGGGTGATTTGTAATTTCATTTAGCTAGGAGGCATCTTAGACAACGACTGCATGACTCAAAGTGGGCAGTAGACAAAATAAGTTTGGGAACCTAGTCTAGGATGTGCATTTAGGTTTTTTTTTTAATATACTCCAGACAATTACACAGATTGTGTGACCCCAAACTAACAGTAAGCTTGTACTATGGGTACCACACAAAGAACTCTGGGGGAGTTTCCAATAACACCCAGACTCCAAGCCAATTTAGAAAAGTTCGTTTCCTAAATTGACCTGACCGGGAATCGAACCCGGGACCCTAGCTTGGAAAGTAGATGCATATGCCACTGCACCAACGGATCAGTATACCAATAAGTGTTAACTTATACTATGCTATGTAATAATGTTATATCCGCTGGTGAACTCAAAATAAATAAATATTATTAAATGTAGTTTACACTAATATATGTCTAGAACGATTAATTTGACTGATGAACTATATTTGGCTGACAGGCCATGTGATACTTTGACGTTCAACTGCAAATACGCACCACCATCATACATGTGTGCGTATATACTGATTGTATAAACACATCTTTATCTTGTTTACTCTTGCTAAAGAAAGTAGGGTTGTCAACTATGGTACGTGTATTATTATATCCATAATTATTTATAGTATTTCTACATCAGGATGAAGAATTCAAAAGTGAAATCTATTTATAGTTACAAAATATTACTGAACATCAAATCAATGATAGGTTCGATAACACCTGTACGGAAAAGAATCAATAAGAAATGTATAAAGGAACTTATACAAGAGGTTTAACATACATTATACAACATAGATGCAAATATTTTAGTGTTGTAAAAGATTAACGATTAACGTCCTCTCCGACTACTCCGTTGGGGATACGGCTTGAAGATATGTATGTAAAAGATTATCGATGCGTCGGTACAACATATAAGCAAAAAGTGTCTAATTTAAAAATAAAGGTTTCTCGTAAGCTCTTGTGGTTATTTACATCCAAAACACAACGCATTTTTAAAATTTTTGTCTGTCTGTCGGTTTGTTCAGGCCGATCTCCGAAAAGGGTAAACCGATTTTAATGGGACTTTCATTGGCATGGTAGAGGACTTTAGATTACTCTTTAGGCTACTTTTCATACCGGAAAAATGCCAAAATTTACGCGGGTGACACAGCGAAGTATAGCTAGTGTAAAAATAAATAATGTCACATTTACTTAATATCTCAAATAAACGCTAGTAGTGCAAACAATAAATAAAAAAAAAATAAAAAAAGAATACTTTTCGAGCTGCATTATAATTTAAAGGAATAAACCGTAATGGTGTCAGACTAGCTAGGGGGTTACTCACATAGTACCTGTGTCATATCAAAATATAGCACAATATAACAATGTAGCATTAAATTCAGACAGTTGACAACCCTAATAGATTGTGATATCACTATCACATCACATGTCAATACTAGGATTAAAACGTAGGATAAACATGGTTTTATGTTTTACTTACTTGTACAGTTTGACGACCATTTCGCACTAAATATAAAAACTTGTATACAGAAACACTAAGTAGAACTCAAACGCGAAGATAACGAAAAATAAATATATCACAAAACATGGAATGTTTCAAACGAAAAATACTTAAAGCGAAAAAAATTACAAAAATTTATTCCGGCTCTTTAAAGGTATTTTTTGGAAGAATATTCGTATGCTGTATGTCAAATACAGCATAGTAAAGTTTTCTCGAAAAAAGTTTTTCTTTTTTTCCTATCAAGCGAGTGTTTATAAGGAAAGTCTAGTTACGACTGATAGGAATCTGAATAAATACATCTGGAGCCAAATCGAGACGAGCCTTGCCAAAATAAAAATAGAATGAGAGTAATATTTTGCAACGTAAAAGACGTAAGAGGATAATGCCGTAGCATTCAACCATTTGATACAATAAACCATAAATATAATAGTAAATTCATTTTTCATAAAAATTACTGAGGATAATTTGGCAGAACAAGTGATACTTAAAGCAGTCATGAAACGATACGGCCATTACGATACGAATAACTTATATCGTAATTCGTATTACCTACGATTCCGAATACGGTACGTACGATACGAATGCTTTGCGATTTTTGCTCTTAAAAAACAATGGGCTTATTAGCAATTTAAAGCGATTTACTAATTAATTTTTGAACATTATAATATTCGTAATTCAATTTTGATTCTAATTCAAAACGAATTACATTTTTTTTTACCCGTCATTCTGTTTCTTTACTCAATGAATCAATGCAGTTGTTGAGAACAGTTTGTTCGACGGAGTATGAATAAGGGCTTGATCGACAAGAAATGTTTGTGTGTAATCTTTTTGAAGCTACTTCTTTTTTCATTATAATCTTCTTTTAGCTACGACCCAATATTAATTACAAAAGTATGTGCATTGAGGTGTATTGTATACCGTAATGAATCGCAATAAATATTACGATATTCGCCGATACATAATTATCGTATTCGTGTGCGTTTCATCACTATTCAAAACGAGCGAGAACTAAGAAAGTTTGCCAAAAGTCTGTTCTGTATTACCAAAGACATTACCGTTTATTTATTTACGACATCAGATATAAGGAAAATAATTGTTTTGGCCTAAATCCATTGTTTTTATGTAAATATTTTCGTGGCAAGCTAGTTTTAAATAAATAAAGTAGCACGTGTAAGTTAATGTATTGAATGAAATAAAGGAGTTCGTTCATGCGTTTTTAGAACGAATTAACGCGGCTTGCGGGAGGTGAGTTGGTAGAAATCGTCACGTAAGGAAAAAGCGTTACGTGGGGTGGGACCCGCGCGTGCTAGGTTTTTTAGCTCTATACATGGATTCAGTGATATCTCTGTCTAATTCTATTATATTACGAGTATATGTGTGCATATTACGAGTATATGTGTGCGTACGAGTATTGGAAATTTTAATTTTTTGTTTTAAATCATACGTGAGTATTATTGGTCTCCTTATTTAGTTTTTTCCTAACTACTTTAGCAATTAAAACGTAAAATATGTTTTTGATTCCTTCTATTCGAAAAAAGATGATTGGTTCTTCGATAAGTGCGACTAAATATAGGTATTTTCTTTTAAAGACTCATGAGGGCAGAACTGTGTAAATAAAGAACGAAGAGGTCAAATGAAAATATTGTATAAAAAATATTACTGGCTAATGATAACCTGCGTGGCGGTAAGCGGTAAACGAACGCCAGAAAAAAAAAAATTTAAAAATATAAAATTTCTTTACATATCAAATAGCATAGCTCTCTTTTATTTTTCTCATAGAGGGAATGAAAAGTACAGTGTATCTCTGGATAGTAGAATTAATTTTTTCCTCTAGCGCCGTACACTGAATCGCTCGCTGCGCTCAGGATTACTCTAGAATCCTTCGCACCGCTCTGGACTCAAAATAGCGCCTCGCTATAAAAATATTATTTTACTCCCTTGCTATACAATCTACTATGTATTTATTGTTTTTAGTATTCCACTCTAAAATTGGAAATATCTGTCTGTAATTTAGTTTTCTCGGAGGTAAACATCTTCATCTATCATCTTCTCTAAAAATTAATGTTTGTTTGTTTGTTCGTATTTTATGGGCTGCCATACCGTTAATCCGATTGCGATGCAACTTGGTATGGAGATAGATTGAATCCTGAGGAAGGACATAAGCTATTTTAAAAATAAAAAACGCGGACGAAGTCGCGGGCATATCACTTGCTGGCTGGCTGGGCAGATTTGGGAATTTTGTTTACTGTTCGTAATACTCCGAAATAGGTTTTAATGAAAAGACATTGAATATGTTGTTCCTATGAGATTCTTGTATGAACTCAAGACCAAACACGAATAATAATATTATTTCTACTGAGCCGCAACGCGTAGCCGAGCATAGTTCATAATGACATTTTGAACAATTATAGTGACAATTTGAATAAACGGGTTCTTACCGCGATAATAAGTTTTCAAGATTTTTGTCGACGAAACGCCGACACCAGAGAATATTTATAAAAGCCAACTTATAGCGGCGGTATTCCCGGACCGTTACGACTTAGGTACCTTCAAGAAACGAGCCTACTCTTTCCTTAAAGGCCGGCAACGCACCCGTGATTCCCCGGACGTTGCGGGTGTCCATGGGTGGCGGTGATGACTTTCCATCAGGTGACGCTTGGTCGTTTGCCCCCTTTGATATATAAAATAAAAAAAGAAGGGCGACTCCGACCTCATACCACAGTACAAGTAAGCAAGCAGTTTTAACTTTTAACAAGACCTAAGAGTTTCGTTGTAATAATGAAATAATACGTAATAATGATAAATGCGCACCACAAGCACGACAATACGCACCAATCATCTGGTCTCATACTAGGGCATTCTCTGCGCAATGAGAACCAGACGACGACTATTAGGACCGTCTCCCAGTACACCCAGCGGGATTATTACCTAAAAATTTGCAGACAGCGACGGCTCGCGATTACTGCGCGACCGGTGATTAATTATAATAAAAAATTAGTATCATGGATGACGATTGCGCGTCTATTATTCTATGACCGTAAATTGCACTTTTCGCTGTAGACTTAGCGCCACTATACAAATTACACAAATTCTCGTTTTGACAACAGATATCGTGCGATATTGGCTGTCGCATGCTGTCTACAAGTTACGTAATAAGCGTGCCGACCTGAGACAGTCTAGAAAAGTTCGTTTGCTAAATTGACTCAACCGGGAATCGAACCCGGAACCTTCCGCGCTTGGGTGCAACGTCTAAACCATTGCGTCATCAACGTTGTTACATAGTAATTTAAATAATTCTATGTACAGAATTTCCGGAGACGAGGGGAAGCGTGGAAAGGTGAAGTTCGAGTTGAGAATACTCCCTTCTTAAATTCAACGAATACTTTAAATATACGTTAAAAAGATGTAATTAATACGTCGAATATTAAATCTGAAATAATGGAAACCTAATAACTCAAAATTCCCAAATATGAGTTAACATATCGTTCTATTATCAGAGCAGTGGAGTGTAAAATACCCTTAACATGGTGTGAAGAATTAATTGATATATTTCTTTATCTGAAATGACGTAAATGGTTTGAGACATTGCCATGTCTCGGAGTGATGTTTTGAATATATATAGCAGTCGTTATTTTATACATATTACATATAGATAGACGCTGATACATACTTATTATGCCTTCGAGTTGTGACCACACATATGCAGACTCAATACCTATCTACCTTTGATTATTTACATCCGTATTTTTCAACCTGGGGGTCGTAACCCCCAGGGGGGTCGCAGACTTCCCGGGGGACTTAAATAAAAGTAAAAAGCAAAGGTTGAAGGTCCTACACTACAAAAAAAGCAACAGTTTTAGTTAGAAAGCCTGTGTCTATTTATTTCCGAATAATTTGTCGCTTCCTGCGCTAAAGAATATCAATATTTCACTGCCTACAAAACGCCCGCGACTAAATTGCACAGTGCAACTGATTTCTTAATCAGTATAGTCTCAATAAAAATTAAATACGTCGTTTTTGAAATCATCAGTTTTATTAAGGTCCTGGGGCGTCGCAAAAACTTTTTTACTTGTAAAGAGGTCGGGATTCACGAAGGTTGAAAAACACTGATTTACATAATCAAAGCTATCTACAGTCCGGCCGCTGAGAGAATGTGTTCCTGACAGATCGTGATCGAATGGATGACGTAACTTTGAAATGACGTTGAATTTACTATAAAAATATTTTTATTGTTTATTTGCCCAATTAACGAATAATTATCATTAAAAACTATATTTATTATGTCAACTGACAATAAATGTTATAATTTTGCGCTAAATTTAATGTTAAATAAATAAGAAAACAGAAAACGATATTATTTTAATAATATAACAGTGTTATTTTTTCCCCATCGCTAGTCATGACCAACTGACAGAAGTCAGGAACGCATTCTCTCAGCGCCCGGACAATAGGTAGAATTTGTAACCTCGTTTAACGTGCTCTATTGACAGAAGAAATTAATTCTTCAATAATTACGAGGGGAGACTAAATAACGAGTTTGAAAGCAATCGTATATACGAGACCTGAAATCAAACTGTCCATAAGATTTTTTAAGGTTCATTGTCTATCTGTCCGTATGTCATCAACGCATCAAAGATAATCTTGATGTTTCCTATGATACAGTTTACTGGCGTAGGAGACAGAGCACACGTATTAGTATTTGAAGATCTATGTCAATTTTTAAGTACTTTACTAAATTGTTTAGTCCTTTTTGGTGTTAAATAAATAAATAAGAGACTTTTGTTTTCTATAAACAGGAACCACTGTACAACAGTGTGACATTACGGAAAAAAAAACTATGCCCCTGGTTGCTGGTTTCACACAGATATATATCTGGACAGATAGATCTCAAAATTCATAATATGAAAAAAGAGGATGTGTGTGGATGTGGAGTAGATTATACTGTATGCAAATTCAGAAAGATATTTCGGCTATGTGAGACTGACAAACCGAGTCTATACTAGGTACTCTTCTAAGGATGCTTTGGTGAAAAGCAAAATTATAGGTATTTAGTTTGAATAAGGAAACCTTTTTGACTACGCGACCTCTACAAATAAAACTTCTAGCGACCCCCCAGGGCCGTAATAAAAGTGGTGATTTCAAAGATGACGTATTTAATTTTAATTCTATTAAGACTATACTGATAGATAAATCAAGTAAGTTCACTGTGAGGAATGAAAGACTGACATATTAATATTATTAGGCTCGGAAAGCGACAAATTTTGTTAGAAAACAAACAGGCACAGCCTTTTCACATAAATGGTGATGTATTTTTATTGTAGTGTGTGACCTTTGCCTTTTACTTAAACTTAGCTTGCAACCGCGACCTCCCGGACAAGACTTTGCGACCCCTTAGGCGACGACCCACGGATTAAAAACAACGGTCTTTGAAGACACCTTTAAAATTATTCTAATGACATGTTACGTCTGCATTCACTGACGACATTAATAAAGTATGATAAGTAAATAGATAATCAACTAAATAATACCTAACGACACTTAATAGGAGTTTATTACAAACACTGTTAAACATATTACACTAATTTACTGACATAAGTAGATAATTATCGAAATAATATTTAATAACACATAATAAGTTTATTAATAACTACGCGAAGAATCCAAACAAACCTCACGTGATGTCATTCAGAAATGGCATGAATTATTGTTTACATTATTTATTTTTAAAAGCGTGACCGTTGATCGGGGGCAACAGAATCTTTATTTTTATGCCGGCAGTTTTGTATTTAGAACGGGACGCAGATAAACGCTTGTTGGAGAAGTGAATGGTGCTACTGACCGTAAGGTCAAATAATTGAATGGATTTTCACGATGAAGTTACTGTTTTCTTTAAATCAACATACAAACAGGGCACAGGTCTTTCACAAGCTATGTTAATCTAAATTATAATGTACGTTTAAAAATCGATCGATCTCGTTATATAAACATGAAGTTAATACCTATAAGCTATTTCTGTTATAATTCGATGTCGTTTATGGTTTGTAAAAATAAAGTAAAGAAAGGTCATATGTCGTAAAGTTCTGCGCTTTCGTGGATCTTGAAAAAGCGTTCGATAGAGTAGTGCGAAAGAAGTTATGGAGTCTTCTGCTTGAATATGGCGTGGAGGGCCACTTACTGCAGGCTGTGAGGTCATTATATCGGGGCCACAGAGCCTGTGTAACGATAGATGATGACTCGTCGCCCTGGTTCAAACCCTATTCAGGCGTCAGAGGGCTGTGTAATGTCTGGCTGGCTAGTCGTGCTGTATTTGGACAGTTGCCTCCAGACACTGAAAGGTAGTATGAGTAATAATGTGATGGTACAGTGTTAAACTGCCATTTGTACGCTGACGATGCTGTGCTGATAGCACCATTAGAAGAGGAGTTGGAGACACTATATTTTTTTGATTGATATTATGAAAGAAAGGAGATTGGATGTGTTGTTTGAGTGAAAACAAGCGAAAAGGCAGTGAACTTTCCGACTTGCCTGGAGGGGGCACAGCTTTGTGGTAAGGGGTACCACAAGAAGAAAGGGGATGCCAAGGCATCTTACTGTACTCTTGTTTGATTAATTGCGCAAATGAGCATGTGTGTAAACCCGACTGCCCTGGGTGAGTATCTTACGTAAAAGTTTTCATATTGTTACGGTTGGACCTTACGCGTAAGGAATAAGGTCGATTTTTAATGAAACTAAAAACGTAACTTTTAGTGCTTATATCTCGAGACCTAGGCTTTGCAGAGTTATGACCTAAAAATGCATTGCTAGGTTTAAGGTCTACTATCGAATGGTATACGTTAAATTAAGAAAGAAGAACCAAGTTGCACCTCGAATATTCCCGAGCGATGACGTGTCATGTACCTATGACTCATGTAAACAGGCGGCGTCGAGAACAATGTCGAATTACTGTTAGCGAGCGTAATTAACTAGAAAGTTCCACCCTCGTTTTGTCCGACTATAAATAGAGCTCCGTGTCCGCCGCCGAGTCAGTGTTTCTCAACTATCGTTCGAGGCGACATCAAGGCGAATTACGAAGACGACTACAACGACTACTGCGACGACCTTGGATAGAATAACTGCGATTCGGGAACGTTGTTATTGAGTGAAGCGCGTACCTTCGGTGACTACTACGCGAGTACCTACTTCGAGGGCGACTATGAAAACTAGGGACCGCCGTAATTAAGTTCACTTGTTCTTGATATCTGCTTGTACGAAGGAAAATAAACTCTTTGCGCCCTTAACCGGCATCTTATTACCCTCAGCTCGTAACAATATGTTAAAAAGGAAATATATTATTGTTTTTTTTTTTACTAAAAGCTACTGAACTAATACTAATCTTAAATTTTACACAAAGTAACAATACATTGACATAGGCAAGATAAATTGTTGCGATGTTACCAATTATATCTTGCGTACAAGTCTTCAAGTTTTTAAGTGTGTGAAAACAGAGAAAACGAATTTTCCCAGAATCGAGACCTAGCCATATCGATTTTTCGCCCCGTAAACATCTATACTGAAAATTTCATAGAAATCGTTAGAGCCGTTTTCGAGAACGCCATTATAAATATACAAATATCGTTCGAATTATAGAATAGAATATACATATATTCATAACGAAAACACTATTTATCACAAATAAATAAACTATATATGAAATACAGAAAACCGCACCTCTATGTGACCTTAAACTACGCAGTAAACTCTTATTATTGGTAGAGATTTGCTTGTTGACTGCATATCGAAAAAAAAAACAGTCTGACTACATTGCAGAATTCGAACTCGCGCACTTCTGCGTGGTACAACTAGCCTATGCTATTGAGAAGGTAAACACTGTTACCAATTTACCAATCATATTTCGCGAGAAACTTTTAATGGGTGAAAAGATGGAAAAAACGAATTTTCCCAAAATTGAGACCAGGCTGGCTAGGTCGATTTTCGCCCCCGTAAACCCCTATATTGTAAATTACTCGTATAAGTAAAAGTAATAGGAATAGTATTAGGGGAATGGAGTGGGGGCAGAGAGTTGATGATGTATTTAGCAGTCTAAAATAAATAAAACATTGCAAGTATACTAGATGATGCCCGCGACTTCGTCCGCGTTTTTTTATTTTCAAAATAGCATATGTCCTTCCTCAAGATTCAAGCTATCTCCACACCAAACATCGTAATTGGATGAACCATATGGCAGCCCATAAAATATGAACAAACAAACATTGATTTTTATTTATATTAGACTAAAAGATCCGACAGAAGCTGTCTTGGCCTAAATAAAAAAAATCCTAGAACGTAATTGCAGTGTCACCCTACCGGGTCCAATTGTTAATCTAAAATTCTAAACCATCCAGGGACCCAATCAACACCGATAGACGCTGTCCTGTCCAAAATAAAAGAAAGTCCTAGAACCCGATTGCAACGCCACCTACGGGGTCCAATTGTAAATAAACTCTCCAGGGACCCACTATAGCACACAAAAAATTTCGTTAAAATCGGTCGAGCTGTTTTTGAGTTTTAGCGAGACTAAGGAACAGCAATTGATTTATATATATATATAGATTGCTATTATCTTGTTATCTTTTTTCCCCTCGCTGAGTTGCGAGAAGCTCGCTATTTGATACGAGGTTGTTCTTTTGTTTTTTTTTATCTACATTATAGTTTTGTGATCTATCTTTTAAATTAATGTCTGATTTCGACCTGGCCGAGAATTGAACTCACAACTCTCAGCTTGAAAACCAAATTAATCACTGCGCCGACATTCTCTGTTTTCTAATAATAAGTATGTACAGACAAGGCATAACAATTGATATATTGTAGTTATTAACAATGTAATAAATTTCACGTCATATCATTGTTAAAACCTTCAATAAAGACAGTAATTAAACTTTATTGTATTTTATTATATGAAAACAAAAATACACATCTGTTAGATTATATAAAGAATGAAAAGACTATATCTTATCATGTGGATTTTACATATTTAAAAATTATGTAGAAACTACATTTACATACACCGATAACACATTCATAATATCTCTGTATATTTAAGCAGATAATATATGTAAGTTGTCAGGAACATACTAAAATGGATCCATTTAGATACCTCACCAAACATGTAAACACAGCATTTTACAATTATATTTCATAATTACACATAAATATATATCTTCACACTGTATACCTAAGGAGGTAGTCAAAGAGGACAGAGCGCCAAGTGTCGCGGTCCTTACATATTTCTTTCGCTTCCTCAAATCTCATCATTCTCTTCACACATTTTCGCCTAGGTATGCGAGTGCTTTTGACATTTCCGTCTGCTAAACTGGGTATTGGATCTTCATAAGTCAGCCTTGGTCTTCCTTGGCTTCTTTTACCACTCGCTACAAATTTGTCATAAAGCTAATATCTAGTCCATCAATATATTCTTCAATTAAATTTTAACAATATTTCGATACTTTTCTCTACTTTGGTGGTAGTCCAAAAAACAAAACACTTGGAATTGTATTAAGTCCCGAATTAATTAAAACACACTTGTAGTAGAAATCGTGTAATGAGCTAGATAGCCATTGCAAAAGAAGAAAAGAATGTCATCAGAACATTAACCTACCTACATTTTCCAACATTATTATAAAACAAAGTGGAAAAGTACCGTACTCAAATTAATGTGACAATCTTTCAATACTAACATATGACAAGTTGTCAAAATAAAAGTTTTGTAACTACACATTTTAATGCTTTTTCGATTTTATAACCATTCCTTTTCATAAAAGTATGTTGCTCAGGATGGATTCCTTTTCCCAAAGAAACACACAATACTAGTAAACAGTGCCGTAGGAGACTAACATACCAAAAGATGGCTAAAGAAAAACGAATATAATGACGTTACAAATGAATTGACCAAAACCTGTTATGTGCGAAATGTATTTCAGTTAAATCTCTCTATAACCTACTTAAGGACTTTGGCTTGACCTATTGAATACAAAAAAAGAAAATTTACCAAATTTTTAACAAAAAATCGTTGATCAACCCATATTTTCTTTCACTCTTAAGACACAATGGAAGCAATTTATAGAATTTGTCTCATATACTTTGTCACTATAACCAAATAACAGTCGCAAGAATAATAAATACACAGTACGCCATGAAAAACAATCTAAACTTACAATGAAGGTCAAATCAACTCCAATTGAATATGTACATGTGTGTCAATCACCACTTTTATAATTGCAAGCATAGTAGATGTAATAGACTCAAGGAATTTTCCTTGTACTGAGAGTAATATTTAATTTTAGACTTCTCTACCACAAATGAAAAAACTTCATAATATGCATGCATCCATAAAATTAACTGATTAAGTATCTCAGAAACTTCGCAAAATAGAAATTCTTAGACATTTGAAAATTATGTACACATTATAACCCATATCAAAATCTAAGAACCAATTAAGAAGCAACTAGTACTTCCATTCAAATTCGATGCGATAATTACCCATCTTTACCTCCAAAAATAATGCAAAACAAACATTCAAAAATTCAGACTATAGTGCCTTACTTAAACTTTAAATTTTATTTGGTAACTCCCCCATTTTTAGGAAACAAGGGGACAACCCTTGTAATACAACATATCTGCAAAATTCCAGTGACCACCTAACTCATATTTGTAATAGTCTACAAAAAAACTAGATAAATCTTGGAAATTCTGTATTATTACAATAATATCTGGGCAACCAAGCTTTGCTCGAGAATATTAAAAATAAAAAAATAAATACCTAATGTAAACACATCACAGGGTTTGATCTCGATCTTACACACCTGGCATGGTAGATTTACACTTTAGCTACTGTGCTATTGAAAAGTTAAACTGTTGCGAAATTGGAAGAGTTTAGTAGTTTCACCCTATGAAAATATGAAGAAAATAAATTTTCGCAGAATTGAGATCTAGCTACATCAATTTTTCACCCCCGTAAACTCCTACATTAGCCGTTTTCGAGAAGTAGAGAATGTGATTACAAATATTATACAAATGTTGCTCTTACAATACTATTCTTTATAATACGATTATTCTAAATAGACAGTATCTTAAACTGAAGGAAGTTCATGAAATTTAACATTCAATTCATTGTTAAGGCAAATGAATAATACTTTTCTCTGTGATTTTTAAACAAAGAATTTATAGATAGCTCCAGAGCCAGAAGCCGTGTCCAAGCAACAATGGTGAGTTAAATCAGATAACCTGCCTCATCTGTACATACGACGCACATATATTATCAGATAAGCTGATTGGTCACCTTTCATTAGGAAACAGTACCCACACATCTATATTTCATTTGATTTTATTTACCTCACTTCAAAATATGGGACACAGGCTGTCTAAAGTTATGAAGTCTATGCTTTTATCATTCTTTTTCATTATAAAAGTGCATAATTAACATATTACTGTTTTTAGTAGGGTACTGTTACAAACAGACATTTTATTTCAAAAATTTAAAAACAATCTGACCACATTGCAGGATTTGAACCCCTCATTTTGGCATAGTTCACCTTTGCTCCAGCCACTGTACTATTGAGACGGTAAACTTTGTTGCGAAATTAAGAGTTCAGAAGTTTAGAGTTTAGAAGTTTTAAGTGTGTGAAAACACGGAGAAAACGAATTTTCTCAGGATTGAGACCTAACTAGATCGATTTTTAAACCCTGTAAACCCCCGTATTGTAAATTTGATTGAAATAATTAGAGCAGTTTTTGAGAATGCAATTATAAATATGTATATATGCATTATAATATACATGCAAAAATATTGCTTCTATAACAAGTGGATATAACAATATATTTAGTAGACTATAATTTAAAACTAATATTTAATTGCGAGTATCTAGTCAGCTACCCTTTATTTTAGGTAAATGAATTAGTATTGAAACATATACCCACATTGTATATAGAGGATACCAGTAGTTTTGAACAAAACAATTAGAAAACATTATTTTAAATTAAGGTATATGATGGTAAAACTAAATGTTTCTATATGAAATTAATATACCTATAATACAAAACATTTTACATTAATTGCTATCTTTTTCAATTTGTTCTCTTCGCTCGTTTTGCATCTATGTTTTGCATGTACTCAAGTCACAAGTTTTTTATCTGAGCTTAGTAAGTATTCCATTCTTTTTTTTTTCTATCAAATAGGATTTATTTTCGTTTTGAACTATACGAACGAGTGATGACGTAGGTACCGAACACTGATGTATGTACCGAAGGACAACCACAAGGTGTATTTGCATTCATTCGAATTTCTACAAATTCGAATATGAATTAATTTAAAACTGAATGCTCTTCGATAAATACTGATTTGTAAGGAGTATGTACAATGGAAATAATAACCAATGATAAAAAGTAGGTACTCACAAGTAAGATTTCGCCTTGGCAGCATTCGGTTCAATTGGGGCTAAATCGTAGTAATTACTACTAGTAAAAGATAACTGTTGTATTAACTTCGTCATTTTGTCGAATCGTAGTTAAGCCTTGTAAAAACGTGAAAAGAAAAAACACGGTGACACCGTATGGATTCACAAAGAAATTGAGTAGATCAGCAACTGAGCACTTCAGTATTTCACAACAATGAAACAACTTGTGGTACGAAGTGACAAGAGAGAAGTGCAAGCGAAAGGTCACAACCGTTCAATGTCGTTAGAATGCTATTTGCATAGTTAATACACGTGGCGAGTAACCATCTGAAATTAGGAGCATTATTTTAAATTTTCCATAATGGCTACCGGAAACGTGACGTTTTTTATTTCATTATTGCATTCCGTTTTATGCACATTTGAAATTGTTATATTTATGTACAATATCAATATGTATCATAGACTTTTGTATGTATTGTGATGTATGTGTTAATTTTTTTTATTAAAATGTATTGTAACTTTTTAAATAAGTTATAATGAAGGTATGTATGTAATGGTTAATTGTGGTTTCATTAGAGATCATTTAGTAATAGATAGTGTTGCCCATAATAGTGTGTTAAGCAAATTCAAAATGATTTCAAATTAATCGCTTCAATCGTTACAAAATACAATATTTTAATTAATGTTGCTCGATTATGTAACACACTTGATTTTGTAAAAAGTAAGAGATTTCATTTTGTAAACATTTTGTAAAAGATGAATCTCGAACCGTAGTGAAGTTAGGAGCGTTATGAACATATCGATTGCGTTATTGTATTCAAAGAATTTTTAATATCAATTTCAATTAATATTATAAAGAAACGTGAACAAATATTGATTAAACTTACCGATTACGAAATATTAAAGACGGCATACTACTCGTTGATGAATCAATACTTTTAAACCTTTGTTCTTGTATCATATAACTTGATGCCGGTAAGGCATGTAACGTCATAACTTCACTTTTAAAAAAACACCCCGATAAAAGAAACAAATTACGGAGTTTTTAGTTTGTTCACTTGATAACACATTAAACTGTTCACTTCAACTAAGCTTCTAGAATGAAGGCTAATCTCGTTAAACGACATTCAGGCTTGACTAGACGTTCTCTACTGGAGTTTTGTCCGCAATTGTATATACCTTCCTTACTATATAAATATAAGAGAACCTCACCCTACCTATTTCGTCGTTATTTTGGGTTACACACTAGTGGATTTTTAACCGACTTTAAAAACGGAAGGAAAAGAAGACTTCAATTCGTTTGCGCATATTTTTTTTAATGAAATTGTATGTGAGAAATTCTTATCAATCGATAGGATTGTGTTAGGAGTGTGTATCGAAAAGGATCTTTTTGTTGCTAATACCTAACTTAAACATAAAAGGATTCATCTGTACACGTGGGAAAGAAACGATGAAAAGAGTATGATTGGCTTATTCCTGGTGGACAGCTGGCTCAAACAGCAAGTCACGGACACGAGAGAACATAGAGAAGCCAATCTGGGAATGTACCACTTTCTAGTGGTAACTAGAATAAGGTGTCTATATGCAGCATGGCGATGTCGCGTAGCATCCACACCTGTAGCAGTCTGTCGTATCAAGAGCTGGAAATTGCAAGATGCAACCACCAGGAATGAATATGAAGGGTAGTATCCGGTAAGCTTGATGATAGATTGAAAGTGACAAGCGAGGATGTTGTAGAATGTTGGCAGAACCTTAGAGCTGATACAATCGAGGCTGCGAAAGAAGTGTGTGGAAAGAATATGATTGGGAATGGTAAAAAGTGTGATGTGTAGAGGGAAGGTGAGGTGAAAGAGTCTGTGTACAAGAAGAAGAAAGCATGGCAAGACTACCTTGCTACCAAAAATAGCTGTAGTATGAAGGATTTGAGGAAAGAGAGATATAAGCTGCAGAAAGCAGAAACGAAGGGACTAGTGAAAGAGAAGCGTGAAAGGTGTAGGGTGTTAGACGAAAACAAAATGTACAACTTCTAGAAAAAATCCAAGTTATTTATGAAAGAAATACGTAAGTACCGAAGTGGTCCGACACCTAGCAGAATGAATAAAGTGCGTTCGAAAGAACATTATCTGTTACAGACAAAAAAGACGTACTGCAGCGATGGAGTGATTATTATAGAGAACTGTATAAGAGTGAAGATTCTGCCTCTAACACTGAGAGCGATCCTAACGAATCGCTACACTTGGGTTCGGAACCAGAATAAGTCATTAGAATGAAAAAGATTAAGAAAGCAACAAGAAGTCTAAAATGTGGAAAGGCTGCGGGAAATCGGAAGGTGACTGCTGAGATGATCAAGTATGGTGGTCCTAGGATCTGGAATGCATTCAAAAAACTGTGCAATATTTGCTGGCAGAAGAGAGAGATTCCGTAGGATTGCCGCACCGTAGTCATAGTGCCTCTCTATAAAGGCAAAGGTTCCCATTAAGACTGCGCGTACTATTGGGCCATCAGCTTGGTCAGCTTAGAAAGTAAAGTCTATATCATGGTATTGACTGAACGTATGAAAGACATTTCTGAAATATATGTGGGATGCACAAGGTGGTTTTAGGAACGGTAGGAGTTGTATAGATCAGATTATTTCGCTCCGCGGTATCGTGGGAAAGTTTCTGGCCATAGGTCGGAATGTTTTCTGCGCTTCCGTGGAACTTGAAAAAGCATTCGACAGAGTAGTGCGAAAGAAATTATGGAGTCTTCTGCCTAAATATGGCGTGGAGGGTCCCATACTGCAAGCTGTGAAGTCATTATGTTGGGGCTACTGAGACTGTGTAAGAATAGGTGGTGACTTGTCGCCCTGGTTTGAAGTCTATTCAGACGTCGGACAAGGCTGCGTGATGACTGCCTGGCTATTTGTGTTGTATTTGGACAGTTGCCTCCAGACATGGGAAGGTAGTATGAGTGGTATGATGTGTGATGGAACAGTGATAAGCTGCCTTTTGTGCGCTGACGAATGTGAACAAAACTAAGGTTCTGGTGTTTGAAAGGATGTCAGATAAAGTATGAAATATGGATAAATGGAAAATGTTTAGAATAATTGAACGAAATTGTTTATCTGGGGAGTGCATTTTCGAGGGATGGAAGATGTGAATTGGATGTGTGGAGGCTGGTACCAGCTGACAATAAAGTGAACGGTGAATATATCTAACACAGCCAAAATGACCATCCACAGCCGGGTGTTGGTGTCAATTTAATCGTACGGTAGCGAGGCCTGGATATGCCTGAAATCAAGTGAAATTATGATAAATACGATGTCTTAAAAATATTGCGGTGTCACCCTTGCGGACAGAATAAGCAATAAGGAGATACGCAGTATGACAGGGTTGCACGACAGTGTTATTGTAAACATGAAGAAAGGAATGCCAAGATGGTTCGGGCACATGGAAAGACTGAGTGATGAAAGACTGACGAAGAAAATGTATAGAGCAAAAGTGAGTGGTAAAAGAAGCCAAGGAAAACCAAGGCTGACTTACGAAGATCAAATAGCCAGTGTTAGCTAACGGGAATGTGAAAAGCACTCGCATACTTAGGCGAAAATGTGTGAGTAATTTTTTTGTACGTCATTCAGTTCCAGAATTAAAAAAGACGTTACTTGTAAACTTACTCTGGATATTTATTTAGGTCAAGGTCACTCAGAAGGGAGAAATAAAATATTTAAAAAAAATAAAACCGACGCCGGGGCCAGCATTGTTCTTTACAGCTTCTTGGGACCTGGCACAACAATTACTGCAGAAGTGTACAGTGAACACTTGGAAATGAGGACAGACAAGCTCACTGCCAAACAACCGAGACTTGTCAATTGCTCTAGCTCTAATCCATTCCTTTGCGACAACGCTCGTCCATACGCCACACAACGGACCGTTTTAAAACTGCAAAAGTTATTACTGGAAACCCTCGGTCATCCACCATTTCACCAGCCCTTGTTGTAATTGCTTTCCGTTTTTTTCGGAATTTGAATAAGGTTATCCGAAGAAAAAACTTCAAACTATGGGCGGGGAAAAACGTCTTCAAAGAAAATTGAAAAACACCTATCCCCAGGATTTATATAGCAGAGGCATCGACGAACTTGGCAAATGGCAAAAGTGCAACGACAATAATGGCCAATATTTCATTAAAAAAGTTATCTAATTTTTTCTGTATAAAACATCAGTTTAGTATGTGAGGACCAAATATATTGTAAGATAATCACAAGATCCGGATCTTTGGAATATTCCCAGGAAGATTGAAAAGGACCGGACAACTAGAATTTAAGAAAAATTTTCGTCATCACCCGAATTTTCAGGTTCATCGTAAAAATCAATGAATCATGCATGGCCAGTTTTCTTAACATCATTTCGCGATACTTTAGAATGCAGTAATTTTTAAGTGGTTTTCGAATAGAATTTAACGAACTCCAAATTGTTAAAATGTATAAATTCCTCTAGTGTGGCTCTACATACGTAACAGCTAACAGCACATGCGCAGTATCCGCCATTTTGGTGACGTCACGGTCTGTTTACCCCTCAAGAATACATTCGATTGTCTTGTTTGCCCTATTTGTTGTGTACCAGATGTTTAAAGCTTATTCTTTGTATTATATTAAAGCTTATTCTCCAATTAAATTATCGATTTTCTTCGGATTTTTTAATCATTACTTGATTTAATAAGAGTAAAGGTTCCGTAGAAGTTATTTAATAATGTACCTAATTTAAATGAGACCGTTATTTACTGTAAAAAAAAATATTGGTTATTTTGCTACGTACATATTATTTTCGCGCTGCGCTGTATAAAGAGAGACACAGAAGACGCATAGATGACGCAGCGAGAAGTATAATTGCGGTCCATAGATACTACTTTCACCTTTAAATTATACGGGTTTGGTAGGATTTTGTTCAAGGTCTTTCCCCAGATAGCATATACCTAAGGTAGTTACATGTTTGGTTTCTTTTTTATTGTAAATTTATTGTAAACTTCGCCCCTGCCCCGGCTTCGCACGGGTGCAATGTAGATACTAATTCCTCGTATTCGTATAAATAGCTTTCCATACCACATAATTTGTATCAATTTTTTTAAACATTAAAATGATTATAGAAGGCTATCCGTATAATATAGACATATGTCCTCACTGATTTTTTTGTAGTCCTAATAAAGAGCAACAATTCCATCATACATTGTTTTGGAACAGCAGTTTCGATGAAGGCTCTCAGTCGGCTTGATTTTGTCCGACATCTTGAACTATTATCGTCATATTTCAACAAATTAACAGAAAACAATATTAAACTATACGTATAAACTTTCCTCTTGAATCGCTCTATCTATTGGTGAAAACTACATTAAAATGCGTTGCGTAGTTTAAAATCTAGATCTAAGCGTACAGAGGGACAGACGGCGGAAAGCGACTTAAAAACTTACTATGTCGAATACGACACCAAAGCTTTTGGCAATTTTGCTGCAATCTTTTTTGAAGGTATGAAGCAATTATTTTTAGTAGGTACCAAGTTTTCTGATGAAGACGACACTTCAAGATGAAGTGTCGTACCTAAATAACTCCTCCAGCACGGAAACACTTCATTTGTTTTGTCAACATTTTCTTTCTCGTCTGATAACTGGGAAGTCATGCAAGCTTGATGCACGCTTGTTTCAAGTTTAAATTGCTATTTAGGTCGGGATTGCTATCACTATCTCACTAATCCTACCGCCAAACGGCAGTGCTTGTACTGTTGTGTTACGGAGTGGAGGGTGGAGAGAAGGCGAATTTCTGACACAAGGACTTCTTGGAAGAGCGTATGAACTTCAGCTACGCATGTATTATTATTAAGACATACTCCATTATTTTCACTTACACAGAACTTTAAAACAATATACTATCACTTTTGTACTTTAAAACTCCCAAAAATGTACAAAATAGAAAATCTAAATAAAATGACAATCTCACTTCTCCCGTTCCCGCCAAAAAGTCGGTACAATATTATTATCACAGATTAATTAGTTCAAAAATCCCGAAAGCATCGTTGGATAAAGTCCAAGTTTTTAGGCTTTGATGATTTGATGTCGCTTGCTTTGTTTGCGAACCTATTGTTTAGATCTGTTAATTTAGATCACAAAAAAATTATTTTCGAAAATAGCGTTATCGCATATTTTTTTACGAAAATATTTTGCAAAATAATTGCAAAAAACTCCAATCTGGCAACGCTGTTTGAAATGTAAAAAGGATAACTTAGGTCTATAACCTACCAAATAAAGAAGTTAGTGGTTTGATTTAATCCTTGATATTGAAGAACATCATCTCTTTTTGTAACGTAATGGCCCTCTGTCGCGAAATAGAATTGTTTTGACATATCTATATATCCCTTTTAGTTTTTAACTTTACCGAATTGAAAAGTCAGCGCGCTTTAGGTATCATCATGTAATTAGAGCATTATCCTAATTTTGTTGTATTATGAGGCCATCTGTCGTTGAGTAGAATACAACACTTGCGTTGATACTCTCTAAACATTTTACATAAATATAAAAGGTATTACTACATGCCACTGATATTGAAATTTAATAAAAGGTTTTTCATTTTTATAATTGAAATTAACACATAAAATGTGCGTAAATCTAAAAGTATTTAGTTCTAAATACCAATACAAACTATATTTTTGGATACATTTGCAATTACAAAAGAATTACTTTATGTTCACATTCTACCGATACTGGTAGTGACATATTTCATTGTTCTAGTGTACCATGAAATCTAATGTATGTCGCTGATACCACATGTTATTATTATTATTTCTTAAGGCATTGGTAACAAGGCCATCAGCCTAATAACGTACCTTTTGAAGAAACAAATTATAGTCCGTGAGACATAATAGGTCGGATTTGACATCTGTCACATGGCTGCGACTAGTTATGGACCAAACAAATATTTCTCGATTATTTTTCAATTCTAACGAATATCGATACCATTGTTTAATAACATAATAACATCATAATATTTCACTTATGATTATTAGTTTGTTAGCTACATAGTACGTTTGTTAAGATATGGTATTTGTTACAGTAAAACATATACTTAAATATATGAATAAACTTAATTCGATATATTTATTTTTTGGGACTAATGTATAAAAAACTTCCCCAAAATAAAGGCAGACTGTAATATTGGTGAAAAATAAATATTTAACCATTTTCTGAGCTTGGATCCATGTCCGTAGAGCTATCTTCGTCGCCCACTATTATGATTAATTCATTTTCAATTAAATTGTCTATTCTGACGTCTCTTTCAAAGTCTTCCTTTATTATTTTTTTTGTTTTCTCCACCACCTTAGCCCAGTCATCCTTTGATATTTGATTACATGCTTTTGTCAGTAAACTCATCAAAAAAACAATACAGAACTAAACTTATTTAAAAAATATAATAATATCTTAATTTGAAATTATTCGATTATTACGACATTTTAATCGATTATCGATTTCGTTTGGTAACGCAACGATTGCAAATGGTAGCAGTACTAGAGCAATACGCCTCGTGATATAACATTGTAACAACGTCCATTTAGAAAATTCTTTTGAAGATATATAACGAAATATCTGTGTTTTTAACTACAAGAAATCAAAGTTAGTAGTTTTGTGTAATGATCAGTAGTGGGAAAAATAAA
Source organism: Zeuzera pyrina (assembly GCA_907165235.1). Classification (NCBI taxonomy): domain Eukaryota; kingdom Metazoa; phylum Arthropoda; class Insecta; order Lepidoptera; family Cossidae; genus Zeuzera; species Zeuzera pyrina. Next base: position 8,443,324 of record OU015645.1, read on the forward strand.
TAACGTTTATTTATTCAGCATTTACGTAATTGAATTTGTATTAGATATCAGGAACGTTGATACAAAGTTATAGCGGCATGAAAATGAAGAAACGTCAAATCCGACCTATTAAATCTCACGGACTATAAGCCATAATACTCCTCCAGTAAAGTGATACTGTACTGTGCTCTGTACTGTGCTTTACTGTAATTAAAAAGGACTTCTTGGAAGAACGCGAAAATTTCAGCTGCACATATTTATATAAATTTCCTCCATTCTTTTCACTTAGACATAACTTTAAAACACAATATACTATCACTGTTGTACTTTAAAACTCCTAAAAATGTAAAAAATAGAAAATCTAAATAAAATGACAACCTCACTTCTCTCGTTCCCGCCAAAAAGGCCAGTTCTCGTTCCCGCCATAAAGGCCAGTCGGCACAATATCTTTTTTTTTCCTTAGTGGCATGGCGCACAATTTAGCGCGTTTGCCAATGTCAGGTATTAATAAGTAGAATCACAAGTAAATTATTTTTTTCTTATCGTAAAACTCCTCCAGTAAAGTGGTAGTAGGCTTTACTGAAGTTGTAAAGGACTTCTTGGAAGAGCACGAAACCTCAACTACACATGTTTATTTAGACCTACTACATTCGTTTCACTTAGACAGAACTTTAAAACACAATATACTATCACTTTTGTACTTTAAAACTCCCAAAAATGTAAAAAATAGGAAATCTAAACGTAACTTAAATAACTTCTGAAAAAACAAATGACAACCTCACTTCTCCAGTTTCCGCCAAATAGTCGGCACAATATCTTAGACCTCAGGGTTGCCAGCGCATTCGCGATCAAAATCTGAAGTGCTATCTCAGCCTTCATATTGTTAATGTCCATCGACCATAGTCCACTTAGCATCAGGCAGAGTCCCAGATTGCAGAGGTTGCTGCATGCTTTTCTTTTGATTGTAAATTACAAAGTAAAAAATTAGACGAGGCAAGTTTTTAAATTTACATACATACATATCTTCACACCGTATCCCTAACGGGGTAGTCAGTGAGAACGGAGCGCCAAGCGTCGCGGTTCTTACATACTTCTTTCGCTTCCTCAAATCTCATCATTCTCCTCACACATTTTCGCCTAGGTATGCGAGTGCTTTTGACATTTCCGTCTGCTAACACTGGCTATTTGCTCTTCATAAGTTAGCCATGGTCTTCCTTGGCGTATTTTACCTCTCACGCCAGATTTTCTTCGCCAGTCTTTGGTCAGTAATTCTTTCCGTATGGCCTTTTGAGCCTGTAGATACATAACACGACATAGATCGGTTTAATTTAGAATTGTAAGATTTCCGTCGGCTAACACTCTGGCCATTTGATCTTCATAAATCAGCCATTTTTTAAATTTAATGATTAGAAACTGATATGTCAAATATGACAACAAAATTTTTGACAATATTGCTCCAATCTTATAATTTATAGTATCGAATTTTTGTTTACTTTTTGACTATTTTGCGAACCACACTATCGTCTTCAGTACCTCTATTATGAGTTTACAAAACTGTACTCGCTAGCGACTATATTAAATTCATTAGTATGAAATTTAATACAGCGCCTCTGGCGGTAACAGCATAAACTAAAAATGGGATTATGAGTTGTCATGGTTTACTTGTGTTTACTGTTCTATTTGTAGTATAGTAAACTACATTACCAGTGTCAAAGTTTTCCATACAATTTGGCATTACGAGTTACGTAGTTGACAGTTTTTGTAGTATGTTTCGTTAACCGATGTAGTTACGGCATTCACGCCATTTTTTACGGTGAAAACTTAATGTAAAGATAGTAAGAATTATTTATTTTTATTAAGAATTGTTTTTAAATCCAATACATAATGGCGGCTAGAGATTATCTATTTTGGAACATGATTGAGGAGGCATTACGTGAATTTAATAACGCACTCGTAAAGAACAGCGAAACCAAATTTCGCAAATTATATAGGCTATCTAAAAGTGCGTTTTATAATTTGTGCGATTTACTGAGACGACATACAAATTTAGAAAATAAAAAATATATACTTTTTCAAACGTTTTTATTGAGTATAAATTACAATAATAACAATAATTGGTACCCCTATTAGGATTCATTTATATTTAATTATTATTGAATGCAATAAATGTAACATTAGATAACAAATATTCATAAAAAAGACATTACTTGTTAAAGACGTTATATGTTAAAAAATTATAACGAGTCGATTCGATTCTTTCACTCGATTTCGGGCATATCTAGAAGAAGGAATAATATGTAAAAAACGGCGGTGGCAAGACAAATAACCATTAACATTTAAAAAAGCGAAAGTTGTATGGAGTTCACCTTACTTTTATATACTTCCCATTTTTGTCTACACTACACTATTGTCCTATCTCTTATCCTTGTCTTTTTCACGTAGTTAGAAAGAAATAAAACAGCAGTCAAGACGACAACATAACGCGTTCAAAGTAATACTTATTCACGTATTAACTTATCCCGTCATAGTTACGTTTTAAATATTCATAATAGAGTTGTTACACTTTACCATAAGGGTACAATGTACCCCTATTATGAGTTGTCGTAGTAAACCTACCTGACGTAACTAATGAAGTAAATGTAAAGACGTCACGCTTATGGTAAAGTGTAACAACTCTATTACTCGTAATGCCAAATTGTATGGAAAACTTTGACACTGGTAATGTAGTTTACTATACTACAAATAGAACAGTAAACACAAGTAAACCATGACAACTCATAATCCCATTTTTAGTTTATGCTGTTACCGCCAGAGGCGCTGTATTAAATTTCATACTAATGAATTTAATATAGTCGCTAGCGAGTACAGTTTTGTAAACTCATAATAGAGGTACTGATATATTATGAAGATGGAGATTCAAACCTGAATACTTCATTACGAAAATTAAACCGACTTCAAAAAAGAACACTGAAAAGTATGAAATAACTATAATTTGCTTATCAAAACTGAAGTAGGTACAAAAATAATTTTATAATTACGATACAAATACCCATATAATTTTTTATTTTTTTATTTTACATCTCCACAAAAGAAAAGTTACAAAATTTGTTCCATAGTGACGATATAGCATAAACTTCAAAAAGCAAATTTTTCTGTATACCGCCAATTCGCTAACACACTCACAGTTACAATTTTAAAAATGAGGTAAGCCATATAATATTATTATGATGTGTTAGTGTGTCGTGCGTGCATATGAATTAAATTTGACAGTTATTGAAGTCGGTGCCAAATCAATGTTCGACAACAGAAAGTCTATTAGTCTATCCTTTCAAACAAAGAAAAACAATTTTCTAAATCGGTTCATAAATGACGAAGTTATGAGGTACCAAACATAAAAAAAACATACAACCCAATTGAGAACCTCCTGCTCTTTTGGAAGTCTGTTGAAAACACTGATTGTTATGTCAAGATTGTATCTTTGTCGTGGTGTCGTGGTAATTAGGAAGTCTAATTCAAACTTACCTCAAGTATATAGTTGCACAGCAACTTTTCCGAACACCTGGTTCCAGTTTAAATTGCTATCTGGGGTGCTTGGTTGACTTTCCAGTAGTATAAGAAAAATCTCATTATTCTCCTGTCACGTTTAAACCGAGGTATACAGCGCTTTTGCACGCATTTCATGACCATCAGACCAGTTTTAGACTCTGGTTGACTTCTGCTACCGGTCAATCTTGCTCTGCATTTGTTGTCTCGGCGTTCATAAGTTTATGCATGTAAGTTACACCGAGATAAAGTATAGATCAATTTAGAGCTTTACTGAGGGTGTAGTAAATCGAAAGACAAGGGTACCTGTACCGTACATAGTTTGTATTAAATTACAACGAGTCATGTTGTTAACCGTATTCTTTAACGGTTCATATTCCCATATGAATCATTCTCTATTAAAGGAGCTACCAGTAATATATGGCAATTCTTACCCCTCCAAGGACCTCCTCCTCCCCAGTCCTGCCCTCACCACACAATTCCCCAATGCATCATTTGGACAGTCCAAATATAGACTCCAAGACATTTCGTTACAAATCTTTTACTCATGGCGATCTTACTCGCGTTATTACACGCTGGATCTACCATGTTCAGTGCAACTGTACCATTGTCTCTGGATATCCCAGATATCATACAACTTATTATTGGATAATGGATTACGATTACACACTACCACTCACCCAGTTTATCATCATCATCGCTTGGCTAATACTTTACCATTATCACCACGTTTTTATGGCTTGCACTCTCACCGTACCGTCCGCTTCACATTTACGCGACAAGCGCTTTTAAAAAAGTCAAGTATCACGTGATCTCGTTAGGACCACAGAGTAACATCTGAAATCACAGACACTCACACAAAAGCATTTGCAAAGCAAGTTACCGTTAAAAGTAACATATAGTCTATAGTAACATATAGTAATATCTATGTAATCTCGCGTAATTAGCGACATTTGTAGTTATTTTACTAATAAGATTATTCAAACGAAGTGCTTATTAAAAAACTAAAAAAAATTATCTGTATGTTTACATACGCATAAGTATTTATTTAAAATGAATTGTTGACAATATCTGTTGACCACGTTGACTGCACGCTATATGAATGTTTTATTCATCGAATACTAATAAAATAGGTCTTAACCTAGGAAGTCGCCGTTTTGGTGTCCGAAAACTGAAGTCAACAACGACGAATTAAAGGTGACAGTGGAAGCTGACGATACTCAATCTACTGCTGAGTTAGCAGCAGCTTTCGATGTTAGCATAAAAACAATATTGGTCCATTTGCGTCAAATTGGCAAGTTAAAAAAGCTTGATAAGTGGGTGCCGCATGAAATAAACGATCGCCAGCGCGACGAACGCGTTGAGGTATGCTTTGCATTGCTCAATAGACACAGAAACGAAGGGATTTTAAACCGCATTGTCACTTGCGATGAAAAATGGATCCTTTTTGACAATTGTTTTGCGTCATCCACCGTACTCACCAGACCTTGCGCCGACAGACTTCTACTTTTTCCAAAATTTGGACAACTTGGCAGGAAAAACGTTCTATACCCGAGAGGCAGTACAAAATGCCTTTGAAGAGTTTGTTACCTCCCGTACACCTGACTTCTTCAAGAAGGGGGAAAACTCTCGTTTCATCTATTTTGTCCTACCAAGCATTTGTTATTAGCATTCTATGATCTTAAAATTCAAGTATTTAAAGTTAAAACAAAATTTTGTTGTGAAAACGATTATTAACTTTAGAGTTTACCATATACTATTTACCATATTTAGTGACTGATAATAGTCAACTTATTGTGAAAACTATCAATTTTAAAGTAACAAGCAATTAGTAGCTTTTAAATACCTACTCAATACAATTTACTAGTATAGGTAAATATACCAATTTAGACTGTTTTAGAGAAATTCTTCAACACAAACAAATCTTCATACTGATAGTAGCCAATATTTTTAATCATGAATACAATTATTTACGATTATTTGACTAATATTAAAACTAATCAATCGTTCATTTCGGTTTCGTGGCTAAACTGATCAATCATTAGCCATCATGACTGAAGTATTCAATCATTAGTCGTCAGTTGTTAGTAAGACTAATTTTTGCCCAACACCGTTCTAAGTAATTCGTAACCGATTTACGCGCAGGGCCACTGGCGTCCATCGGTACATGCGCAATTTATATTTGCACTACGATTTACAATTGCCCACCACAGTTGTATCAAAGAGGCGTCGGTAGGATTCTTTCTACGTTCCTCTTTCGTCCGAATCCCCTAGTGATTAAGGTGTCATCGTATTATACTCCCGACCTCGACGTTCCCATAAGCGCTATCGTAGGCTTAGACATATTTTGGTGTCGCGATCAATCGGAGTAGAGGTTCCTACCGTCCATCCATGCGACGTCGAGCAGGACGTGCATGTGGTCCATGCTATTATGGCATTGTGAGGGTGTAGGGGCGCTCTGTAACTGCATTCTGAAAAGTGCTTCGATAGTGCGTGAGCCCTCTCACGGTGGTGGTTCTGGTGCATTCCATAGGAAAATCTGAACCGCCTAAACAATGCGCCGAGGACGATCAAGAGTTTTTGTGGAGCATATACCCAGGCTCTCCTCTAAATGGCTAGGATTCTGTGTGCACATTTCGACTGTGTAACCAAAAAAATATAAACATAGTACATATATAGCGAGAGGACTCACTACTCAACCCTGCAGGCCGTCGTCGTAATGAACCTCACGCTGATTACGTAACTTGCACACAGCATGCGACAGCCAATATCGCGCGATATCTGCTGTCGAAACGAGAATTAGTGCATTGTAATTTGTATAGTGGCGCTAATCTACTGCGAAAAGTGCATTTTACGGTCATAGAATAATAGATACGCAATCGTCATACATGATACTAATTTTTTATTACAATTAGTCACCGGTCGCATAGTGATCGCGTGGCTGCCGCTGTCTGCAAATTTTTAGGTAATAACCCCGCCGGTCACGTTGGGACGGAGTACCCTAAAGTGGAACGAAACCTCGGCTCATGTTATCGCCAGAAAAGTGTGCACCTGCATGCCAAAGGAGAGTCTATTCGAGTGGGATCCCAAAGTGGTTATGACCGGTCGGAGTTGAGATCAGTTGAAGGTCCGAAATGGAGAGTGCCTATCGTAGTGGCAACTAACAGCACTAAAGACAGTTTCGCAAGTACAAACTTCAAACTTGGCCGTGTATTTTTATCTTTTATTTCTTTTATGTCGTCATGTCACAGCCACAGGTAAGAAAAACGTGCTCAAAAAAGAAAATGTGAATTGCGTCAATAACTGATAATGAATATGTTTTTTTTTAATAATGTTGTGACATAGATACCTATATAAAGCGGAGTCAAACATTTTTCATAAATATAAATTGAAGTTAAGTTCAATAACATATAAAAAATGAATTTCTTTGCTTTCGTTTTCGTAGCCCAAGCAGTTTTACTGCAGGTAAGCGTATTTAACAAATATTATAAAAATATTTACTTTTTAATAATGTTACAAATACCTGGTTAAAAACCATGTGAACACTGCTGCATACACGCACACTATTTCGTAATATTGTTTTATTTTTTAATTTAATAAGTTATTTGTTTTGGCAATACATATTACGACATTTTTTTACTTATTAAAAATAACTTAATACCGTAGACGTTGTTCTGCCCGAAATTTAAAAAAATCCTAGAATCCAATTACAGCACCATTACCACCACCACCACCAGCGTATATGAATCTAAACCATTCAGGGATTTACCCAAACACACGCAAACCGGACAGACATTGCTTTGCCGGAAATAAAAAATATTCCTGTTAGAATCCGATTGCAGCGTCCCCAACCGGGTCCAATTGTGAATCTAAACCATTCAGAAACCCACTCAGGCACACAGAAAATTTCATCAACATTGGTCAAGCCGCTTAGGAGTTCTAGAAATGAATAAAAAAAAAAGTCCTAGAATCCGATTGCAGCGCTACCTACCGGGTCATCTAAACCATCCATGAATCTAAACCATCTAGTCACCCACTCACTTAATTTTTTTTATCAAAATCAGTGACAAAGACATGTACAAAAGAATTACATAATATAAAAGATAGTGAACTGAGGTAAAGTTCAAAGACCTCCGATACATTTTTAATCCTATTTTATTACTTTTACTATTAATTTTACTTTATTTAAGGTTACCTATTCTCAAGTCATAAGAGTACCAAAAGTCGTCGCGCCAGCACCGAGTATCTTGGCACCTGCACCTGCTATCGTATCCCCACCGACAGTTGTGGCCCCTCAAACGATAATTGGTCCGTCACCTACAATTATGGCTCCATCACCGACATTTGTAGCCCAGTCTCCTGCCTTTATGGCCCCAGCTATTATTGATAATGCGCTTGGGGCTAATCTAGCAGACACATTGTCACTTTTGACTGTCAGCAGTTTACTGGCAGATAAACTTCCGTTCAATTCCAATGTGGTCATGCCAGTTGCCAATTTGCCAGTTTATGGTGGATGTGGAAATTACCTTTTATAAAGCCCACATATACGCACTTTCATTCATTGAAAATCTCCTTTGGCGGTAGAGTGTATTTTATTACCTATGCCTTTTAACATGATGTGTTTTACTGATTGTGAGATTCAAATTTAGAATTCAAAATTAGAATTATTGTCACAAAACTGTTACGTGAACATTATTATTATTATTTGCATTGTATTTCATTAAATTTTTATATTTATTGTAAACATTGTATTATAAAATTGCATTGCATTTATCTATTATTGGTTTATATTAACGTTAAAAATTAACGGTGTATTTCTGTACTTGTTTAGTTATTTCTTCTGTAACTATGGTTTAAAGAAATATTTGCATTGTTCGAAATTTATGCTGAATAGCATCATACTATGTAATAAATAAATTTTCTATATTATCTAATCGAGTTTCTATATTTTTATGACCTAAAATATGCTCTCATGCCGGTCTGAGAAAAAAAGAAAAAAGTATATGATATAACAGCTGCTTATTTTACATTTCAAGCATTTATGCACAAACTTTTTTTCCGACTGCATTCAGTTCCTCAAACCTCAACAATAATTCTGTAATTTACGAGAGCAGAGCCGCGGGTACAGCTAGTAAAATTACAAAAAGTGCTATCTAAGGCTTACTGGTCTATGTAACAAGATGAAGGTGTGATATTTATACCCATTAATATTCAGTCTAACCCAAAATGGAAACTGACGCGACGATATATTTGAATGAATGTATTTGTAAATATATTATGTTAGTTTCACATTAATTTTAATCACATAAATTACGAACGTGTGAAATTTTATAACATTTTAGTAACAAGAATGAGGGTAGAATGGATTTTCAGCGTGTAGTGGGGCTGTATAAAGAATGATTTTAGTCTTGTAAGAGTTCAGTTGGCAAGCAGCCGCACAGAAGCAGCCGTCAAATAGTCAAGTACATAACAGTTGTGACGAAGAATTGATAGTGTGTTGATGGTGATCAGCGCTTCTGTTACATTTCATATTTAACAATTACGCAAAAAACTATCCGACTGGAATATTGATAAAGTATTTTTTCCGACAGTTTACGCGTAAGTGTAACTCATCACCACACAAATTGAGTTGTAAGTATATCTAATAACAGAATGTCTAAATGCCCGATTTCACCAACGCTATCTAAGCCGTCACGTAACCATGTACCCCCTAGATTAAAAGGACCCCGAGAAACTAGTTCTTAGATAACATTCGTTTTCACCAATCTAACGGTTCCCTAGTAATGTCAGACACATGTGACGTTTTATTGTTGCCATAATGACTATTCGTTTCCAAAAGTTTATCGATAAAACAGATGTTATTATTTTACTTCTAAGTTTCTACATGATTTATTAAGAGTTTGCATATGCAGCCCAGCGTCACCGATTTCGTTCTTTACCCCCGCACTCTATGGCGATAACAATAAATTTGATTTTCGCACTCGCGGTTTGATCATAATTAGCGCGGAGAATTCCCAACGTTTGTTTTTGCACATAATTATAATTTGCAAGAAAACTATATCTACTACGTAAAAAACTGGTTTCAGAGATTTGAGATATTATAATTACCTATACATTTTAGTTAAAACCATTTTAAATTTATGTAGAATTTTGAAGATCCAACTGAATCTTTGAGTATAACAGGGTTTTTTCGACATTTTTGTCCAGTTTGTATTATCCAATCATGTTTCCACGTTTAAGGATTTCGAGATAATGAGTTGAAGTTGTATGAATCCAAATATCTTACTCTCAGTCTTCTTAGATATCGAGATCAAGGTCATCAATCACACTAAAGTCAAAAACAATACAAAAGTGTCACATAGTTCGGGTTTATGGGTTCGAAATTTGAGTTTCTAAAAAGAGATGTTTTGGTTACTTAAGGGCTCCTAACGTTTCGGGAAACACAAAATCATCGTAAACGGTCCCCTATCCTTTTTAGGAGCTCGCTAAATTTTAGGATACTTTGGCGAAATCGGGCATAAGTTGGTGTAATAAGTTATTGTAGGTACTAGGGTATTTTAAGGATATTGAAAACCATACAAGGCGCAGTCTCTGCTGCACATAATATCGTATGTCCGGTCCTACAGTGACTTTATTTACATTTGGATAAATTTACAATATACATAATTAAAGTTCTATTTTTTGAATTTAATGTTACCGACTACACGGAAAGAAGTCTAGAATGTTCCAGTAAATTTAATACGATTGCTTAGGCATTCTTATGTAAAAAAAATGATTTAGGGAAAAAATCGAATACTACCTCCCAAAAACGTTGACAAAAATGAGTGATGCCAGTTACGTCACTGTTTCTCCAGAATTGTGTATTTTTTATGCAGAGGATACTTTCCTTTCTAACATTCCTTTTTATTTATTTAAAAGTAAACGACTACAAAAGATAAAGGGGATCAAATTCTATCTAAAATGTAGAAAAAGACTGAGTTTATCGACAGATGTGTTATTGTTGCAAAACTTGCAGTTACGACAAATAGTCCCTAGCTACTTCGACACTCAGTGGAGCTACCCGCGCAACTGGCCAACTGTCGCACCAATATAAAGAACAATTTCGCCTGTATGCTACAAAGACTTCGCGCCCTCTAAGGGAATTCGAGGGAATTGAGAATGCGTCTTTGTTGCCCCGTATAAATATGCATTTAATAATATTCTGTCACTGTTAAGTCATTTTCATACTTTTTCGCACCGGAGGTGCGATATGTAGATTGTGAAACAAGTTTTGATACTTACTTGAAATTATCATTTTTAGTATTTCTTTTACGGCGATTATGGAATGTCAATGAAAATTAGAATATAACCACATAGACAAAAAACTGAAGAAAATCATAGACTTATAAAAACTGAATTTTTGACGGAAAAAGCTGCCAGCCCGACGCTCTCTCGGAGCCTCGACCAGTCGCTTACAACTATCAGAAACCAGTCGATGGGCTTCGAGGCCCCAGGGTCCCAAAGTTTCGACTGCTAAGGGCGCAAATATGAAACTCTCATAGAAAGTCAAGAAACAAAACAAGAACATGTAACATTTACTACGAATATGTAATAATTTTAAATTTCAGAAAACGCGTGACATTGGTCTCTGTTCTCGACATCACGATAAACTCTCATCAATGCTAATTGAGTCAGTCAGTAGTGACTGTCCCATGCTGTTTCTCAAGAATGTTTTCAACTCCTATACGAGGATTAAGTAGGTACATTCTAGTGGTGCAAGTATGTTTAAAACGGTGGATTGGCCAAGATATTACGGGGGAGGAGGGGTAGAATTCCAAAGCTGCTCGGCCTATGGTTCGCCGTTAGCTTTACAAAAACCCTCGGGGTTATTACCTAAACATTTGCAAACAGCGACAGCCAAGCGATCATTGCGCGACCGGTGATTAATTGTAATAAAAAATTGATATCTATGAATCTGGGTAGTTACTAGGTAATTTTGAAAATAAAAGAATGGATCATTTGACAGAAGATTAACGGAGACTAAATAGGTCGCAAACTGGTTCTACGAACATTTTGTTCTGACTCTTTCTTGCACGTAGTTTTTGTCACAAGGACCGATTTGCTCTCGCACACTTTTGTGTATACTAGTTATGTATTCGTTATTGTACACGTCATTTGGTATTGAAACAGTGATATCTGTTGTAAAATTATTGCAAGTTGAATAAACTGATAAACATTAAATAAACTTTATTTATATTTCATAATATTACATATTATATTATGTATTATATATATCGGCGCAAGAATATCTTGCGTTGAAGCAAAATAAAATTATAAGATGAAATTCACTGTCAATATTTAATTAATGCATTAATTAATGAACTATCGAAGGTATGTAATTTCTAATTGTAAAATAGACTAGACTCGTGTTGGTTTTGTGACGTCAGAGCAAGAAATAGGTAATTGAGGGTAAATGAACTATAAAGTGTCATTTGCTTGACAACTGCTTTTAATAATAGAAACATGAGGGTGATTGCGTTTTCTTGTACTGACGAGTAAAAAGAAGAGATCTCTTGTGCTCCAGCTCTCGACCAGTGCGGACGTGTGGTGACAACTTAGAGATCTCTCCTGTACATGGTGATATTTAGTTTATAGTTCATAGATTATAGATAGTGATAGTGAGTAACGATTGTAAATACAGTTTTAAATAAATTGTTGTGAGTTATTGTGATTGAGTGATTTTTGTAATGAATTCAAAAGGAAATACTAGTGACGTCAGTAATGCTGACGTCACACATATTTTTAACTCTTCTGGTGTATCTGCTTCGACATATACATTCATATTTCTTCAACGACAATGACTTCTAAACAAGAGATTCCTCATTTATTTTAATTTGCTTCTTATCCGGTAGATGTCGCTGAAAATACTTAAAGTTTCTGTTGAATCTTTTTCAAGAGCAGTCGGCAATCGACAGCTCAGCAGCTGCATTTTTATAATAACACTGTCCTGCAACCCCGTCATACTGCATATCTCTTCATTGCTTATTTCGTCCGCAAGGGTGACACCGCACATATTTCTAAGAGACCGCATTACTACTGCACTTATCTTAGTTTCACTCTATTTCGGGCACATCCAGACTTCACTGCCGTACAATAAAGTTGGAACAAACACCGCATTGCGTATAGCCATTTTGGCTGAGATAGACATATTCACACTGCCTACTAATGCGAACAGAGCACCGGTCACTTTATTGACAGCTGGTACTCGTCTCTCCACATCCAACTCACATCTTTCATCCCTCAAAAATGCTCTCTCAAGATACACAATTTCGTTCACTTGTTTTAAATGTTTAATTAATATAAATAAAATATACAAATAAAAAGTACGACTTGTAAAAATAAAGTAGGTATCACGTTATTGTTTTTTTTTCCACAAGTATGCATTTTTGTTGCTACTTTAAAAAATTATTTACAATTTTAGTGACGTCAAATGGCACTGAAGTTTTAGGTAACGTTTAAAAACAAAATCAGTGCTGATTATTGTCATTTATCGGCGTGATACTTTGTATATTTTCAGTCTAATGTCCTACGGCCTTCTGCTGTGGGGATCAGCAGCGCATATTAACTCCATTTTTATTTTACAAAGAAGAGCAATACGTGCCGTGTCATCTACAGTATGAATGCACGAGAATCGTTTTAAAGACATTGATGTTCTCACCTTTCCGTCTTTATACGAGGAAAAATATACATCGGTTTAAAAAGAAAGGCGATATTAATGGTTTGGAAACCGAGGTCGTGATAAATTGGTTATTCCAAAATTTAAATTACATAAGTCAAATGTTTCATTTTTGGGTAACTGCATTCGTTTTTATTACAAAGTTCCTCAGGAAATTACTCAATTAACAGAGAATAAATTTAGATTGGTTGTTAAACGTACATTGATTAGACAATCACAAACGATTTCATTGAAGATAAAACAAGTCTGGCAAAGATCTGCTTCGCAAAAATATTTACTGGCTTAGTGAAAATATTGTATTTTAATAAACCTTTTGTAAAATGAAGTTGAAAAAATGATACCTGACTGAGTTTCTTGTCGGTTCTTCTCAGTGTCCAGGTTTTCTATTTGAACCGAACTAAAGTAGATTTGACGTTCAAAAATACCTTGTAATTGGGTTTACTTGAATAAATTTATTTTGACTTTGACTTTGATGTGTACCATTACATGCAAAAATCACTAACACTTGTTTCTTTTAGTGAGTAATGAAGTAAAAACTTAAACATTCAAAACAAATAAAATCAAGTACTTTCACGGATTTTAAAAATTATTTTAAAATATAGAGTACGTTAGTCTGAAATGAGATATGTGCCAGATATTACTCTGATACAGCAAATCGTAACCTTGTGCGCGATCTACAAATTAAATGTCCGCATCGCTGCAAGGGAACTTGTCACGTACATCTCCAATATGAATAGCCATAAGAATTAGTTTAAGCCATGAGATGTAAACGACAACTCTATGGCGTTACTATATTATGACGCTGCACAGTACCAATATATCATCTATCACATAGTTCACAGTATTATTTACCAACAACATGAAGCCCAAGAAGAAATATTGTAACAACGTACAATACTTTATTATAAAGTACGCGTGGCAACCCTCCTCTAGGTGGCTCTGCGTCCGAGCCTTTGACAATATAACAATTCAAACTTGAATCAGACGTGCACTAAGTTTGCCTTGCAACTGGTTTAAATTAGACTTCCTACTTACCACGCGACAAAGATACAATGTCGACATAAAAACTGACGGTTTTGTGCTGGAGCTATTCAGTTATGACACTCCATATTTGAACCAGAAGGCAGTCGTGTGGTAAAACACAAATTAGGTACCAAAATATAAACAACTAGCGACTCGCCCCGGCTTCGTGCGGGTAGAAATTATTTTGAAGATAAAATACAGCCCAAGTTACTCGCTGATAATGTAGCTTTCTACAGGTGAGAGAATTTTTGAAATCGGTTGAGTAGTTTTTGAATTTATCCATTACAAACGAAGAATCAAACTTTTTCTAAGTAGCAAAATTGTCAAAAACTTTAGTCTTTTTTTTTTTGTTTATCGGAAGGGAAGAAACTCCGCACGAGCACCCAACCGCCTCCGACGCCTCACTAGAGAACGTCGGGCGCGACCGGGTAGTGCCGGGCTCGAACCGGCTAAAACTACCCTCCACCGCCACTTGACCCTACAGGCCGTCGTAGCGAGCTGGACGCGTAGCGGGGCAGCGCGGAGGGCGCTCCCCCAAGAGAGGTCGACAAAGCCTGAGGGCCCCTCCGTCCGGGGGGAACCCGGGACGGAGGACGGAACCTCTGCTCAGGTTGTCGACGGGAAAGTATGCACCTGCGTGCCATTGATAAACCTATACGGGTGAGGGCCGGTCCCAGAGTGGTTTTAACCGGCCGGCGTACAATCGGCTGAAGGCCCGAAATGGTGTGTGCCTATCTTGTGACTCAGCGCGAGCGGAAGGCCCGCGCTCAAGTAAGGCCCTATCTGTGTGTGTGTGATGTGAACGTCGAGGAGAATAATCTTATTCGACATAGCAGTTTTTAATCATTTTAAAATGTCAAAAACTTGCCTCGTCATATTTGATTTAGCAATTGCCAATGAAAGAAAAATCAAATGTGCCGCAACCTTACATGCTATCAGGGTAAAAGTCAAAGTCAAATCAATTTATTCAAGTAACCCAATTACAAGGTATTTTTGAATGTCAAATCTACTTTAGTTCGGTTCAAATAGAAAACCTGGACACTGAGAAGAACCGACAAGAAACTCAGTCAGGTATCATTTTTTCAACTTCATTTTGCAAAAGGTTTATTAAAATACAATATTTTCACTAAGCCAGTAAATGTTTGTGCGAAGCAGATCTTTGCCAGACTTGTTTTATCTTCAATGAAATCGTTTGTGATTGTCTAATCAATGTACGTTTTACAACCAATCTAAATTTATTCTCTGTTAATTGAGTAATTTCCTGAGGAACTTTGTTATAAAAACGAATGCAGTTACCCAAAAATGAAACATTTGACTTATGTATTGGGTCCTTACATATGAAATTAGCGTTTTGTCGTACTGACCACTTTGATCTGAAATATCTCCTATTTGGTTAAGAATTCCAAATTCAAATTTATAAATTCATTTAGCTGGTACATTTGAGTTTTGAAAACAGTCATTCATTTGTTTTTTCCTCATTATTTTTTTCTTTGGCGTCGCTTATTACCGCACAATGGAAAACATGAAATATCGGTATATTTACGAGTACGAGTTCTACCGTGTCACCAGTGCTGCAGAAACAGCTCGAAGGATTAATGATGTGTACGGCGCTGGTGTCGCAAAAGAAAGCACGGTACGTTTTTGGTTTCAACGTTTTTGTTCTGGAAATTTCGACCTTCAGAACCAACCCCCTGGACGGCCGGAGACCAAAGTGGAAAATGAAGAATTAAAGGCTATTGTGGAAGCGGATCCATCACAAAGCACTTCAGAGATAGCTGCAGGCTTCGGGGTATATGACAAAACTGTATTAATCCACTTGAAGCAAATCGGGAAAGTAAAAAAACTTGAACGATGGGTACCTCATGAATTGAGTGAATCGAACTTGCAAACACGCGTCGACTGCTATGTTACTTTGCTCAACCGACACAATAATGAAGGGATTTTAAATCGAATCATTACTTGTGATGAAAAGTGGATACTGTACGATAATCGGAAGCGCTCGTCGCAATGGCTGAACCCTGGAGACCCAGCCAAATCCTGCCCTAAACGAAAATTGACTCAGAAAAAGTTACCTGTGAGTGTTTGGTGGACTAGCGCCGGTGTCGTTCACTACAGCTTTCTAAAATCTGGCCAAACAATTACGGCAGATATCTATTGTCAGCAACTGCAAACCATGAAGGAAGAACTAGCTGCTAAACAACCGAGATTGGTCAATCGCTCTAGGCCACTGCTGCTTCACGACAACGCAAGACCACACACTGCACAACAAACAACCACTAAGTTAGATGAGCTACAATTGGAATGTCTGCGACATCCATCGTACTCCCCGGACCTTGCTCCAACAGATTACCATTTTTTCCGGAATTTGGACAACTTCTTACAAGGAAAAAAATTCAACTCCGATGCGGCAGTCCAAACCGCCTTCAAAGAGTTTATTGATTCTCGCCCCCATGGTTTTTTTAGTAAAGGGATATATGAACTACCTATGAGATGGCAAAAATGCATATATAACAACGGTGCATACTTTGATTAATGAAATATATTTTACAAAAAAAAATTGACTTTATATTCCTCCCGTACAAAACGCCAATTTCATATGTAAGGACCCAATAACTTAAATTTTGGAATAACAAATTTATCACGACCTCGGACTCGATATGTCTTTATTTGTAATATGTATAAGTTCATACAGTGTCTATCTTCCATGGAAGTCATGGAACTGTCACTCATGGGTTTCTGAAAGAAATTTCTATCAGAAATTAGCTGTACTTTTTGCTAGTTTTCTACGTGTAACTTTCTTTATGTGTGTTGCGTGTGTAATAAATATTTAATAAAATAAAATAAAAAATATTATGTAGTGCACATGCACTGTTTTTTTTTGTTTAACCAAATTATTAAGAACAAATATTTGTTTTTAAATTCAATGATTTGCAATTCTCTTTAAGATACAAAAAACTTTTTTTCGTTGATATTTAGTTTGTTCATTAAATAAACATTTGTTATAAACAATTGTCGAATATGTTTATATATTTGTGAGTGAAAAAAAATAACAAAAACAACGAATGAACGAACAATGAAAATGTGTTTAAAAATACAAAAATTTTATATTTATTTTTACAGCATATTTAATTTTGGTACATATGAAAAATTTATCAACTTGTGAACCTGACTATTTTGTGGGTTTGGAATTTTGGCCAGAGGGTAATTAAAAATGGTATTGTAATTCATCGCAAGGAAGCTCTACGACAATCTCGTTTTACGGTCAGCGTTGAAGGCAACTGCCAATACCTACAGAAAAGTAACTGCTACAATAAATGAAATGCAATATTTTCAACAAAAACTTATTTTTATTTACAACGATAACAATATTTCTATCTTTTACTTTGACACACATTTATTGGCTTCATTGCCACTAAGAACGGCAGTGCCAGTGGACGGTAAATTGCCATCGACTTCTATCATGCCGTAGACAGGGAAACAACCCACTACTTTGATCGTGCCTCCGATTGGCAAATCACCGCCTATAGTTATGTCACCCACTTGCAAATTTGGTGCTACTTCGGTTATGACAGGCGTGAATTGTACATTGGCATTGTTTGGCATGATCATTTCAGCGTTGAAGTGAGTTTTACCAACGTTAGTCATTGAGTTCGCGACTTCAGACACTGGTAATACATTGTTTGACAAAGCTCCGTTGATGACAGGAGTGAATGTTGCTTTAAAGGTTGGACTGGCATTGTTTTGTAGAACTGCGTTGCCATTGCTAATGCCATTAGCTCCGTTAAGAGCGACTGGGTGTCCTAGACATTCCTGTAATGTAAAAACAATATGACTTATTATTATACCTGTCATAGAACTAGAAATTAATTTAAAGGATTAGCCAAGATTGGACTATAGCGCAATGCACCCCTTGTAACTCAAGGCTCAAATGTCTGAAATATCGGTGTTTATTATGACTCTTTATCGGACCATTTTTTGGTAACGCAGGAGAAACCTGAACACCGGTATCCAGCCCCATTGGAGTTAGATCGGGTTTTTCGAGACCTTTACTCACTAAAACTGCTGTGGTCGTTCTCACCGCGTTGTTGAGGGACTCCGGGATATACGGAATGGACCGGAGTTCCTCTTGTGCTGTGCTGATGCACTTTTCGGGGGAACGATGACAGAGTCCCTATGCACTTTCGCAGTGCCAAGACAGCGCTGGACATATGCGCTGTCGTTCTCCTTCGGGTCGCATGGATAGACGACCAGAGCCCCCATTCAGGTCAGCCGCGACCTTGAATCTCTTTAGTCTCCTCGTAGCAGGACTTAAAAAGTGAACATACGTGACGTCATGTAAGTCGTTTTTCCTGTCTTCGAAAAATAATATTATTTCGAAGTACTGCAAATTCTAGTATGGTTTTATAGTCTTGAGATACTGCATTACTGTCGAGAGAACCATACTGGATATTGCATTACTAATAATTTTCTGTTGACAGGACTTTGTATGACGTCAACAGGCTTTGTATGACATCTTATATGTTCGCTTTCTCCTTCATTATCGACATAATCATATGCGTATTCTTGTCTTTAAAAAATAATTGTATTCTACTACAAAATCCAGCTTAGTTCTAATATTCTTGATTGCGTCCAATTGAGTGAAAATAAATGTCAATTTTACGTTTTAGATTCATATTTAAAATTGGAACACTAGAATGAATAGATGATGTCTATTTTCACCCATAAAAGCCCCCAAACGTTCAGGACTCAGTACGCCTGTACCTGTAGCCCCATTGTCGCCAATTTGTCCTCTGGTATTTGTAATCAAACAACACGGATGTCTCGAAATATTGTACTTACATTCATTAATATGATTTGGAGTAGTGATATAACGGCTACGATGTACATTTTACTTCAGCTTACAATTCAGCACTAATTTATTTAAGGTACGTTTACGCTTTTTATACAAAAGATATTTCTTTGCCTTATCGACTTTACGTTATAATTACAGTGGTTTATCTTTTTACATCACAGTTTGCTTATAAGTTAAGTAATTTTTTCATTATCAGCAGGTAACATTCGTTATGCAATACAACGGTAATATTACAACGGTAAAAAAAATATTAATACATTTTTTGCATTGTCATAATATTCACAAGAAAAAAGAAAGGAAGTAAATTAACGAAACGCCTTATTTAAATCACACTATAACCACAGATTAGACAACAGTTAAGGATAACCATCGTATAACGATGTCTTGAAGCTTACGGAAAGATCTTTCTATCTTTTGTCATACAGAAATTTGGAAAAATTTATTTGACAAAAACTGAACTTTATTGTTATACCTTACAAAATAATTGAAATTTAGGGATAAAGCATGAGGAAATTATTTTTACATGCATAACGTAATTTACGTAATTTATGTAAATTACATAAGGATTTTTTACGTCCATTACGTAGTTTAATGCGATATACAAGGTTATTTCGAAAGGATGTGTAAATACGGAAGGGTGTAAAAGTACCCATGACAACGGAAATCTAGCGTTCTACGACTTCGCCAAAAGTCAATAACTCTAGCGTAAAACCTCAAACTTTCAACAAATTTAAAGGTGATCAACGTTTTCCCGTCACTAGCAATCATTTGGAATATTTTTTTTCCATGAAATGAAGGTTTTTTTTGTACGGAAAACAAAATAAACATATCCCGTAATTATTACATTGGAACCCCGGCGGATATATATACCCCTTTTCACAATAACCTTGTATATTTTTTATTCCATTAAATTGAAATTTAATATCTGATGAATTGAACGAAAGCAAGAACAGGTCAAGGTATTACCTGATGTGAATGCGGCGACATAATGTATTACTGACAGAATTAGTTTTTCCTTAAATAAAGCTTCCGAATAGCTAAAGAAAATAACCACGAAATCGGTACTTTTTGGCGGGAACGGGTGAAGTAGGGTTGTCATTTTATTTAGATTTTCTATTTTTTACATTTTTGGGAGTTTTAAAGCACAAAAGTGATAGTATATTGTGTTTTAAAGTTCTGTATATGTGAAAAGAATGGAATAGGTCTAAATAAACATGTGTAGCTGAAGTTCTCGCGCTCTTCCTTTCCTTTACAATCCTTTACAACTTCAGTAAAGCCTACTATCACTTGTATAGATTCAGGTGTTACGTTGCGGAAATCCATCGCATGTGATAAATTCCTAAAATCTCTAGCTATATTCCGGTTTTCGGTGCTGGTTAGGTGACCGAATCCTATCTCTGGTATATCCTGAGGATTTTTCGTCGAGAGGTGAAACACGTGTCGATTGGTGGTTTTTGGAGTTTGAGCGGAAAATAGCTAGAGATTTTAGGAATTTATCACACAGCTATCACTTTCGTTTCGATGAGTTTTACGATACCACTGTTATGTTAAACGAGCAATATTTGTACCTCTATGTATATAAATGTATATATTTGATATCGCTTTCTCGAAAACGGCTTTAGCGATTTCGACGAAATTTACAATGTAGAGGTTGAGAGGGGCGAGAAATCGATCTGGCTAGATCTCGATTCTGGGAAAATCGATTTCTTCGTCTTTCACACACATAACACTTTTAAACTCAAAATATTTAAACTTTTTTAATTTCGCAGTAGAGTTTACCTTCTCAATAGCACAGTGGCTTAGTGTAGATCTACCACGCCTAAGTACGCGGGTTCGAATCCTGCAATGTGGTCAGACCTTTTTTGTTTTTTTTTTTAATATTTTGAAATAATATGTCTAAATTCAGTTTGCAACAAGTACCTATTAAAACACATATTACTTTAATAATGTTCTTATAATAAGGAAATAAAATGAAAAATAATGATAAAAGCATAGATTACATAACTTCAGACAGCCTGTCCCGTACTACGAAGTGAGGCATATAAAATCAAAATGTAGATGTGTGGGTGCTGTTTTCTAAGGAAATAGCGACTGATCAGCGTATCTGATAATAAGTGTGTGTAGTACCAGTGGCGTGCCAAGGGCTTCAGGATAGGACAAGCCCGATATACATGTTCTTCATTGTTTTTGTAAAAGTAAAGTGAAGGTTAAAATATTAAAGATTACTGTTTAACCATGACCTTGGCACAACCAATGGACAAGAAGCGAGAAAAGAGATCGCTCGCGATCGCGATTCGCGAGAAAACAATTTTTATAATATTTTGCTATACTTATATGATAATGATAATACTTTATCAGTTCTTAACATATTAATGTGTCTAAATTCGTTGTTTATCCAAATTACTAAAAGAAGCTAAATGAAGGCTGACTTATGAAGATCATATAGCCAGAATACTAGCTGACGGAAATGTCAAAAGCACTGGCATACCTAGGCGAAAACGTGTGAGGAGAATGATGAGATTTCAGGAAGCGAAAGAAGTATGTAAGGGCCGGGATGCTTGGCGCTCCGTCCTCTCTAACTACCCCGTTGGGGATGCAGCGTGAGGATATGTATTTATGTATTTACTTAAAGAACTGTATTCATGTGTTTTTGTGAATACATGTGTCTTTTATGGCGTCAGTATAGTTTTTTAATCGTCATAACCAGAACGATTCTAAATATTTTCGTAATTTGAATAAAATATACAGCACTAATAATAATAAGCAGTACCGCACCACCTATCTATAACTTGATGGGAGAATCAGGAGAACAAACAAAAATCCAACCAGTTTTTTAAACTGATAAAATTATGAAACTATGAAACACATTCATGAGTTTTTTATATCGATTTATTGTCTTTTATGCAATTTACTAGTCGAATAATACACAAATCAGGCGTAGGTTATAAGTATAACGAAACAATTAGTGTTTTTTCTATGCAAAGTTCAAAGATTTTACATTTTCAATGCCAATTAAAATTTGTATACGCTTTAAGTCCTCACAATGAACATTTTATTGGATTTTTATTACAAATTAACTTACTTATGATAGAAATTAAAAAAAATACTTATCACTCGTCCACCGGCTCAAACAAAAAATATTAGGTAAAAACAATTACGTTGAATCATTGGAATTGAATTGGTATTCATGTCATTTATCTCAATCTGCACAAAGTTCAGTATGAAAGCCGGGCTTTTCGCTTCATACTATTTGCTATAATAAACAGTAAATTAGCTACAGCTATAACGAATTTTTTAAAGAGGTTGCAAGCCCCGTTTGAAGCCAACGCATGAGAGTGAGACGTGTGATTACTCTGATTTTTGCTCTGATTATCCCTTGAGAGGTTGTTAATGTTGATCGACCGACGCACTGATTGGTCGCGACTTGGGGTCAAATACTGTTTTATTTAGAGAAAATTCATTTTCTCTGTTTTCACACACTTTAAACGTCTACACTGTCAAATTTCGCAACAGAATTTACCTTCTTATTTTATTTTATTTATTTTACTTTAGAGCAAATGCTCTAGCCACTGTGCTATTACGCTAAAATGCGCGGGTTCGAATCCTGCAAGTGGTCATACTTTTTTGTTTTTATGAGACACCGAGTAAAGTTAGGTCGCCCAGGTACTTAATAATAATACGTGACATTAGCAAATTCGCTAATCTGTGCGCCATGTCACGAAGAAAGAAAAAAAAACCCGAAACCTAACCTGACAACCTCGATGGCGCAGTGGTTTAAATGTTGCACCAAGTGCGGAAGGTTCCGGGTTCGAATCCCGGTCGGGTCAATTTAGGAAATGAACTTTTCTAGATTTTCTCGGGTCTGGGTGTACTAGGAGACGCCACCAGTAGTTGTCGTCTGGTTCTCATAGCACAGGGAATACCCTAGTTTGAGATCAGATGAATGGTGTTATATCGTCTGGCGCATTATTAAAAAAAAATCTAACAGCCAGAATTTGAGTGGAAAGGATTTTGTAAAGAGATTAAATGCTATTTTATAATGCGATACTCAACTCGGGATTTACCTAAATAACCTTTCACTTAACTGGGATTATACCGGGCCCTTTCTTCATGCAATTTGACCAACCTAAATTAAATTGTAGTTGTATGAGCTGCAGCAATATAAAACATAGGCAGTAAGCAATAAAGCACATTTTTTCTAATCAATTATATTTTAAGCTACATAGGTAGTTGTATTTTGATGAATCTGTACTAATAGGTACTTATATAATTATAAAGAGAGAGAACACATTTTGTAAGTATGTTTATATGTGGAAGATAATCTTTGGAACCACTGCAACTATTTGAATAATTATTTCACCATTTTAAGGGTACATTATTACAGATGGACTTAGGCTATACATTATGTATTGTATATGTAACCCGAGCTAAGCCGGGTGTAAGTATTTTATTTATAACTTAGTTTTCGATCATTATTTACTGTAACTGCAATATGATAAAGCCCATATATAATATTACTGATACCAATGTTAGGTGACTATTTATAATTCTATGCTTAAATAACAAATTCATTTATTTCATTTTTTGTCCCTTTTAATAACAATTATGTCCTACGAAGCCATTATTTAATCCCATTTCGTTACCAGAGAGGCTACTAATAATACCAACGTTATTGCTCCCACATCGGTAACGTGAAGCAGCTTCCCCACCGCTGGGAACAACGCCCTCAACGTCGACCGCCGACACGAAGGGCAGTGTACCGCTGACAGCAACATCTCCAGCTACTTCCACATCGCTGTTAATTTTTAGGCCAGTTGGAGAGTACAGAGATCTGGATACAGTAATCATCGGACCTCCGTAAGTGGGTACAATCTCTTCAAATCCAGTTATTGCCCCTTTACCGGTTCCAATTGTTGCTCCTACATTAGTTCCGTAAGTTGTTCCCCAACTGGTAGCGTAATTTGTGTCAGCTCTGCTACTGAGCCCACTTGTGCTACAATGGCCTAAAACATCCTGAAATTAATTTTATATGGTACATATATAATATGCTCACGCTGTATCACTAACGGGGTTTTCAGAGAAGATGGAGTCCCAAGAATCACGGTGTTTATGCATTTCTTTCGCCTCTTCAAATCTCATCGTTCTCCTCACACACTCGCTTAGACATACAAGAGTTTTTGACATTTCCATCAGCTAACGCTCTGGCTCTGGTATTCGTAAGTCAGCCTTGACTTCTATCATTACTCACTTTCGCTCTGTAGATTTTGTACGTCAATATTTCATCACTCATTCTTTCTATGTCTGAACTCCGAACCATACAAGCATTTACCTCTTCATTTTTACCCTGTCCTACTGCGTATCTCTTCATTGCTTATTTTGTCTACAAGGGTGATACATACATATACATATTCTATACATATTTCTAAGAGATCGCGTTTTTGTTGCATTTGTCATACTTCCACTCGATGTCGGGGATAGGCCTCAGTGCGTACGTGTTTTATGTGTGGTAGAGTCATACTACATTGCAGTCGAATTGGGCCGGCTCGCCGGGTGAAATATCACCCACTCACAGAATATCGGCGTGAAATAATAGCATCTATTGCTGTTATGTTTCGTTCGGTGTGGGAGAGTGTCGATGGTCCCCCTACCCCTTCCCCATCCTTTCTCTCCTTTACCTCTTTGTCTAAAGGTCGGCAACGCACCCGTGATTCCCCGGATGTTGCGGATGTCCATGGACGGCGGTATATAAGAATTCATCACAAATTTTATAATTCTTTAGTTTATTAGTTTATGCTCAATATCCGGTGTTATTATCGCCGGAGACTTTATATTCGCAAACTGTATTAATAAGTAGCGCAAGTTTGTCCGTCTGTCTGTACGTCCGTCTGTCTGTACGTCATATCTGAATTATTATGAAATTTGGGACAAAGACGTAAATATTTGCAATACAAAAGTAGAATTGACTAATGGAAAGTTTACAATCTGTTTCAGACTCTTTCCCGTACAAGGAAAAAGTGATTTTTTATTGTAGCTACCCTATTGAGTAGGCTTAAAGTATAATAAAGTTTCTCAAGAAGTCACTCAATTAACAGAAAATAGATTTAGATTGGTCATAAAACGTACATTGATTAGACAATCATACTATAAAATAAACGATTTCGTTGAAGATAAAACAATAGTCTGGAAATGATCTTCTCTGCACATGCATTTAGTGGCTCTCTGAATATTGTATTTTAATAAATCTTTTGTAAAATGATGTTGAAAAAGTGATACCTGGCTGAGTTTCTTGTCGGTTCTTCTCAGTGTCCAGGTTTTCTTTTCTTTTCTCTTTGAACCGAACTAAAGTAGATTTAACGTTCAAAAATACCTTGTAATTGGGTTTACATGAATAAATTGATTTGACTTTGACTTTGACTTTGAGGGTATCATTGAAGATAATCTTACCAATCCTGCGATCGTACGACGATAGATATATTGATTGTTTGATAGTGATAGATAATGTTAGATAATGACCTGGCGAGGCTAAAATGCTGAAGTGCGCGACTTGCTATTTGCTCGCATGTCACCGCCCCGTCACGGAACTTCATAGTATTTTATAGTTGTTAAGACAGAATAAATTTCGGACGACGCTTTTGCATTAACGGCGTGTCCGTTTTTCTTGGTGTAAGGTTTACCGGTGGCTTGCACCAGCTATTTAAGCGCGATTTAATTTGGTATCTCGATGGCACCAATCATTTAATAGATAGTGCAAGCGAGATGTCAAATCCTTAAATCAAGCTTAAAAAGTTGGTGCAAGCCATACTTAGGTTTGTATTAATGTGCGTGACTAAGCAAGGATCACAGTACAACAATAAACAGCTGACCGCGACAGATTTTCATAATCGAATGGAAATAGTCAAAGCACTTAAGATTTACAAGTATTTTACAAATAATTGCTTCAGTACTGCAATATTTAGACCGTCATGAGCTTACGATAGTTAACTGAAGGCGACGCAGTGGATATTTTTATGGCAGGGATCTCAATTTTTCTAAGTGACTACAAAACGTATAGAAATAATATTTGGTAACCTGATTCTTTATTTCATTGACTTTATTTTGACAGTCGCGATACACGATTGGTTAACATTTGTAACACAAAAAAAATATCAAAAAACCCTCTTTTAAAACAGAGATTAACATTTTTAGGAGTAACGGGACCGATTTACGTTTCTATATTTTCAAACTAAACAGTTTTAATCTAAACATATTCTTCAAAACGACAGTTAGATTTTTTTAAATTAATTATAGTTTTTAAAATAAACGAAGATAACTGCTTTTTAGTATTTTTCGTAAGCTAGCGCGCACACCTTTGCATAGACCAGGTCTATTTTGATTAAATTATTATTTATCAATACGTCGCCTTTTAATTGTAATAACGCTCAGTGACATAGAGAGACACGAACATTCGTTTGGCACAATTTGATAAAAATCAGTTAAGATTCTTGGTCAAAGCTCCGAGGCGTATATAGTTCGTTCTCAATATGTAATTTATTTATTGGATTTATAATAAAGACATACGTGAACACAAATAACCCTAAATTGGTGAATCCGAACATGGACTCTATGGTTTTTGGACTTTAAATCCTTTCGTCTCTTTTTACGGACGTAATACGGTGCACAAGATTTCGCAAAATGCAAGCATTCTCAAAGCGAACCCGCCAACGGGAGCTCATGAATCAGGACCAAGTTAGTAGCTACCCAAAAGGAGAATTGAACTCAATATTCGAGTTAGCTATCTGCAATCTGTAGGATGGTATATCTCAGGCCAGTATCTAGCATGTTTTGCACATGAAGGATGAGCAGACCCCGTGGCGAATTGTGATCATGAACACCGACAGTGATGATAATGATTGATAGTGATTATTATTAGTACGAAAGAACTATTTATTATTACCTGTAAAAGCAGAGAGCAAAGAACCAATGCAACTCTAAAAGCCATGTTGTATTGAACGTGATTCAAAAACTATGCATCAAATACTGCTTGTGTTTCCTATTATATACTTCTTGTTATCAAATTATCAATACATTGTTGAACACCTGCTTTGTTAAATTTAATCATGAGTTTTTGTTCCTTTGTGTGTTATTCTTATGACGTTTGCAATACTGATAATATATTTAGTATTCTCGTATTGAAAAAGACAAAGTTCTCATAGAATCTTGGTGTATCTGTTCGTCTGTTATAGACATTTTTCAGAGATTACTTGAGGTACATTTGAAATAATTTTAGTAAATAGGGACCCAAATGTGGTTACGAAGGGAAGGGTTACAAAGAAGCTTTCTCCCTCGAACGTTGAGGTTGTGGAATGAGCTCCCTGTCGAGATTTTCCCAAGAGACTACAGCATGAGGTTCTATAAAAAGGGTGTGAAAAGGTTTTTACAGGGCCGGTATTGCGCAAGTGATATTCCTGGTGTCGCAAGCGTCTATAGGGTAGGGTAAACGTTTAACATCTGGCGAGGCGTATGCTTGTTTTTCACCTTCGTGTATAAAAAATCTAGTTGTATTTTCAGAGACTTAAACAATGATGTTATAATACATAAGAGGTAGATAGGTTACATGCACTCGAAAAGTGGCACCCCAAAACTTTACTAATTAGCCAACCCGAACTTGGTCAAAGAATATGAAAAGTAATGTTACAGAACCAACAATGTCATGCAATGCCTATTGCGCATTAAAAATTCTAAAATCTTTTAATAATCAAATCGTTTTTTATAATATACACGATTATGTGATGACGCAGCCACCCAGTTTTAATCATCGTTTACATTTATTAAAAGCAATAATATAATTCATTTTCAAATTTAAAATTAAAAAATGTTGGCGATCTTTTTAAATAAATATGTTCTCATGTACATGATTCAAGAAAAACGAAATTCGAAAAAAAAGCAAACATTATTTTTTACTGTCTAATCCCATTAGGTATCAATCATATTTTTTTTAAATGTCTGTTCTGTGGCATTAATTTATTAATATTCTAAGAATTAGTCACGGATTAGCTTAAAATGTAGTAAGAAATTGAAATTGACCAATCACAATGATTTAGAGAGCTATGTGATTTGTTTGTTTGAAATGCAATTGTGTTTTACATTGCATAGCAACGCAGTGCAATGTATATTTGTCTCACTTTGTAACGTTGTAACGGGGACAACATTTTACATGTATTTTAGTACTAAGGT
Source organism: Zeuzera pyrina (assembly GCA_907165235.1). Lineage (NCBI taxonomy): Eukaryota > Metazoa > Arthropoda > Insecta > Lepidoptera > Cossidae > Zeuzera > Zeuzera pyrina. The sequence goes on from OU015645.1 coordinate 8,471,649, forward strand.
AACCTATCTACCTCTTTTGTATTATAATATCATTGGGCTTAAAGGTTAATATTTTTTTGAAAAAGATCATCGCGTGGGAGATATCTGAAAATACAAACGAAAGCTCTTCACATCCCAAAATTAAAAACATAAGTTTTTTTTTTTTAATGTGAAATAAATACATTAAAGAAAAAAAAATGCAATAACGAGCATAATAGAGAAATAACGGGCACATTAAACACACTTAATGTAACTTTTGCCCGCGATTTCGTTAGGTTAGGTTAGGCGACTTATGACAAAAGGGATAGTATAAAAATCTTTTCCATGAAATATTACATATAGGTACATTGGTAGAAAGGGTTAGAGAACATATCGCAGCTGTCAGAGAACAACCGACAACTAAGTCAGCCATTGCCGAGCACTTGCTGGAGTCAGGACTCAATAACTAGATCGAATTGCATCAGCCACAGGTCATCTCCACCGATCGAGACTATTATTCCAGAATAACACGAGAGGCGGTTGAAAACAAAAAATATACCATAATTTTAACCGGGAAGACAGATACTGCTTATCAAAATCATGGAATCCTGTTATCAGCAAGTGTGTCTGGAGCTGGAAAACCGGACGTCGCCAGTATGTAGACGTAAGTGTGATGTGTCGAAATACCGACACTGACAATTATAAAAATTAAAAAACGAGATGAATGAGTGTGAATAGTTGCCAGAAACCGCACACTACAAAGACGACATTCATCCTCATCAGTCTAACCGTGACCACGATCGGTGCAATCCAGTCAAAACGTCGGGATAAAAAAGGTTTTTAACCTTGAAGTATAAACGCGATATAGACCCGTTAATTAGTATCGTAAAATAATGGAAAAGTTTTTTAACGACCATGAATAGCCGATAGGCTAGCAATTTGTGCTTGACATTTGATGTTTTTAACCACTTACGAAAAGGATTATTTTGAGTTTGGCGCTGCAGTCTGCATGTGTGTGCCGTGTGGACATCGTAACTTAAGCAGATGAATTTTCATGCGGATTCTTTAGCTTGAAAGTTGCAATTATCGGCAACGGTCTTAGTTTTTTTAGTGGAAATCTTGTCTATATCATTTTTGGTATCAGCTTTAAATTTTGAAATTTCGATTCGTTGACTTTTATAACGAGATCGATGAGAATTATAGGGGCTAGAAAAACATGTTCTTCAGTTACCTTTTATTTAACGCGACTTGCGTGGTTCAAATGCAATTTTTATTTTGGGGCTGGTAACAACAAATTCAAATAAAACGTTTTTAATATAAAATATAATCTTTCTTATTCTTCTACCCGCACGTCGTTATTTCAAAAGAAGAAAAAACATAACTTAAGTTGGATTCGAGATTTTATACACATGTTAATGTCATGGAAAGTTGGTCTCATGAATATAAATTTTATTTAAAAATTAAATTAAACCCTTTTAACAATAGTTGCGTCAGTGGTGACCATCTCCGAGCCATCCTCGTCGGTAGCCGCAACAGCTAAGTCCAACAACCGCTACTTCGAGGAGCGAACCTCTTCTTTTTAATGTTCGTTATAGCATGTACCTAATGTATTTGCATTTAAAATATTTCTATGTCCTGATTTAGTTAAAAAAACGAAAATGACATAACTTGAAATTATTATTTATTTCTGTAAACTACATACCATAAATACAATTTTTAATAATTCTAGTAATATATTCCACTGCAACCACAACCTCTGTTGCCAGCAGCAATACCAGCCCCGTATCCGAGACCGGCAGCTCCAGCTCCTAAACCATGACTGGTTGCTCCAGCTCCTAAACCGAGACCGGCTGCTCCAGCTCCTACACCAAGACCAGCCGTTCCAACTCCATATCCAAAATCGGCCGCCCCAGCTCCGAGACCAAGTCCACTAGTTCCAACGCCGTAGCCCGCGCCGGTGCCGTAGGTTTCGAGGATGCGCACGTCTCCATTGCCGCAACTATAAGTGGTTTGAGCGGCGCCAGCAGAGGGTAACGAGCCGTCTAAAGTGACAGCGCCTAAGAACGGCAGCTGCCCCGCCACTGATAAAGGACCTTCCAGACTGTGTTCAGACATAACCCGCAGCCCACTTGGCATCAGCGGGGACGAACTGGTCACCAGCAGCGAGCCACCGTACGTGTCCACATACTCTAGTGAATTACCTAAACCGACGCCGTTATATCCGTTGTTTCCGTACGAATAGCCCGCTGCGTAGCCATTTCCGGCCCTAATATTGCCGTTGTTTGCCAGACCGACATTGTTTCCTGTCCACATGGTATTCGCACCGACATTCCCCGCTAAGCCTATCCCTCCGGTATTGCCAATACAATAGCCTGAGATAGCCTGTAACAATAAAAAATATGTTATTCTACCGATATGCCTAGCAATATAAACCTTTTCTACACAAGCATCACGACAGTTAAACATATTCTTAGCACGGATTATATAATATACTATAGTCTGCAAAGGAACAATCTCAGTACACAGTTATAATATAATCATTGTTATATGTTTAGTTATTTTTTAATTTTATCAGCTACGATCTACAGAGCGAAAATGTGCGGTAGCAGAAGTGAATACCAAGGCTGACTTATGAATATCAAGTACGAGAGTGTTAGACGGCAGAAATATCAAAAGCACTCGCATACCTAGCCGAAAATGTGGGAGGAGAATGACGAGATTTGAGGAGGCGATAGAAGTATGTAGTGACCGTGATGCTAGGCGCTCTGTCCTCTCTAACTACCCCGTTAAGGATACGGCATGAAGATATGTAAGAAATTATATAACAAACCGAGAAAAATTTGCTTAATTGCGCAACTTCCATTGACTGGACAATGAGTCGTATTGTAATGATGTAATGTAATTCATATCATGTTAGAAAAATGTACCTGGTTGTTGTAATTCTTTAATTTTTAACCCTCAATTGTTTGTTTATCTGTCTGTCTGTCTGTCTGTGGCGTCTTAGCTCTTGCAATTTAAGTAGTTATTTTATTTAGTCCAAATCGGTCTAGATTTTTTATCGTATTAGAGGTATATTGAATTGTATTATATAATATTGTTTTTCTTGCATTATTATATTACCTGTACCAAAAAGGCGAGCGCGAAAACAATGAAAATTTTGGAAGCCATTTTTATTTTGTTATTGAAGCTGTGAGATCTAATAATTCAATGTTTAAACGAATGACTCATAATGCTTATATACTATTTTATATACTAATTTATTTCATTATATTACGGTTTAGAAATACTTTTACATAACAAAAAGGTTTACGTTTCTTATCGAAGAATTCACTAACGATTTCAAAAGAATTAGACATTAAAGTAACGAAAATCACGTACGCTTTGCCATAGCGACCTATATTGCAAAATACTAGACTATAAAAAGAATTGATTCTATTCCAAAACTATTCTATTCAGCTTTCGTTGGATCATAGAAAAATAAAAATGTCTTCTTTCACTTTCTTGCTTCTTTGCATCCAGGCGTGTCTTATTCAGGTGAGACATCTTAAACATAAGTATAAAAATCAATGTTTGTTTGTTTGTTCGTATTTAATGGGCTGCCATACCGCTTGCGGTGAAATTTGGTATGGAGATAGCTTGAATCCCGAGGAAGGAAAAAGAAAAATTAAAAAACGCGGACGAATTAGCGTGCATCAGCTAATTTATGAATAGAAATGAAATGTTATTCGTTGCTAAGCGCAAAGCTTGGAAACGACTGGACCGGTTTTGAATTTTTTTTTATGTCTGAGAAGGTTTTTTGTGGAAAGAAAAATTGGTAAATTTGCCAGAAAAATCATTGAATTATATGTTAAACTTGGACAGTACATTAAAACAATAATCGTGTCCTTAAGGCGCTTCCCCTATCAAATACTGTTTTTTTGCTAGTTTTAGAGGCTATCTTCTCGTTATTTGAAAATATATAAAAAGTTATAAAAATATTGTAATAATCTTCGACATTTTAACAACACTTTTGCCATCTCATATTTTTCAGTTATATATAAAATACATATAAAATCTGTATTCAAGAGAAAGCCTAAGAATTAGAAATACGTGCATCTACTTCATAAATAGAAGTTATATTTACTTGCGATATACACTAATGTATAGATAATTTTATGATATAGAACTTGACCATTTTAATTTTTTCAAAAGAACCTCTTTTATAAGTAAAATCAATAATTACTAGATGAAAATTCATGAAAATTTTTACGAATTCTAGTATGAGGTGCTCTATAAGTTTACCTGTTTGCCTGTGGGAGCGCCTTAAGCGCTGGCAGAGCGCGGCGCGGGAACAGCCGCTTCGCCGTAAGAGTGAAACAGTGCTATCGTATCGTCGCTCCGAATGACCTGTTCATCACTAAATAAGAATAAAATAAGTTTAATTCATAAAAAACCAATTTAAATGTATATTTTGCAGTCTTATAATAATCATATGCCAATCTAAACAGCACGGTCCTTACTTCTTTCGCTTCCTCAAATCTCATAATTCCTTACACACTTTCGCCGAAATATGCGAGTACTTTTGACATTTATAACTCTCCGTTACGCTGCAAAAAAATCCTAAAATTTAAAAGAAAGCTAATTTCCCGGAAATGCTCCTCTTGACCGGGCATTTTCCTGACGAATTTGCTCTTTCGCTTTTTATTTCTCTTCCAATTATCGCACTGGCACATCAGTAGCATCACACATCAGTTGCTTAGAATGTTATTTATTAATTTACTGGCAGTTGCCCGCGACTTTGTCCGCATGGAATTAAAAAGTGAGCTCTGTCCTACTCCGGGGCTTAATACTTATATTTCAATTCTAAATTTTATCAAAATCTGTCAAGCCGTTTAGGAAGAGAATCTTTAAATGGCTATAACTTTTTTCACTATCATCCCATTTCAATAAAACAAAGCCTTAAGGCGACGCATTGATAGACAATACTTTAATCTAAAATAGACCTTCTGCTCTATGCAAACGTGCGCGCGTTGGAATACGCAAAAAACTGTTATTTTCGTTAATTTTAATAACTATAATTAATTTAAAAAATCTAACTATCATTTTGAACAATATGTTCAGATATGTTCTATACAGAACATTTAGACACAAATCGGTCCCGTTACTCCGAAAATGCAAATTTCTGTTTTAAAAGAGGTTTCTTTGAAATTTTTTTTGTGTTACAAAAGTTAACCAATCGTGTAACGCAACTGACAAAATGAATTCAATGAAATGAAAAATTAGGTTACGAAATATCAGTTTCATATGTTTTGTAGTCACTTAGAAAAATTGAGATCCCTGCGGTCAAAATTTCTAATGCGTCGCCTTAATGTTGCGCCAAGATGAGCTTGATCTACCTGTGGAAACTACAAGAACATCCATTCAGCAGCTTTGGAGATTAGCGTGCACATACAGATAGAAGGAAAGGAAAATTAAAAAAAAAATGCTTTTTTGTGTTCTGTTACTCTTTTTTCATCGCCCACGGTATATTTTTGATAAATTTTCTACGGTTTCTATTACTTTATTACATGTATAGATTCACAAGGAAAACTTGCGGCTTAGTACAATAGAACAGAAGTAAGAGTAACGAAAGAGTGAATAAAAAGTTTTTACAAATAGATAATTTACAATTTTTTGAAGTAGATAAAATCACTAATTAATTTCAGGTTTGAACCTCTAGAGTCTGTACAAACCTAGTCCGAAATTTGAGTATATTGAAACAGTGTGTGAAACTGCTCATTATTATTCGTAGTTGATTTGTGTATTATAAGATCTCTCACCCGGCAGTCCTCTTTCGTGCGATAATTTACTTCAAAAGTACGTACCATGCAATTCGGTACCGGTGATTTCCAAGTCAGCAGGTGCCGCGGACAGCACTGCCAAAAACTTAAGCAGTGTAAGTATGCGACTCTCTTTGAGACTTTCATATTTACACTCTTTGCAGTCGAAACTTTGGGTCCCTGGGGCCCTGAAGCCCATCGACTGGTTTTTGATATTTGTAAGAGACTACTGATCGAGGCTTCGGGAGACCGTTAGGCTGGCAGCTTCTTCCGCCAACGAATCAGTTTGGCACCCTGAGCAATAACAGCTGTCTAAGAAGCAACTTTGAGGAGGTCTGTTATTTAAAATGTTTAGTTTTAAGTTTGTAAATATTTCCTAACGTTAGGATTTATAAAACTTATTTTATAAAATGTTAATATTTAAGCTTGTAACTTCGTAAATAATAAATGTTTACATGAGTGGTATAACTTATAAGGCTTAAAGATTTTTAGAAATTAATTTTTTTATCAATTTGTGTTAATAAGTAACCGTTTGTTCATATAGGTCGTATTTAGCAACTGCGGTAAAAACGTTGGCGTCGGCAACGCTGGTTTCAATGGCGCATTTGGCAATGGTATCGGCTTAGCTGGTGGGCTTGGAATCGGATACGGGTTCGGCGGCGCAGGCTACAATGCTGGTATAGGCAGCGGTATCGCTGGATCGGGTATTGCGTACAACAGTGGCCCGTACGGCGCTATCGGGCAGGGCGAGCTGGCCGTATCCGGTGAACTACCGGTGGGCGGCGCGACCACTGTCGCCGGACAGGTGCCGGTGATTGGCGCCGTGCAGTTTAATGGGCAAGTGCCCGCGTCGGGGCTGATCACACTTGCGGGCAGCTGCGGTTGTGATTGCCACAATGTATACTATTGATTTTATATTTGAGCAAGTCTGAAAATATATAAATTCAGCAGATAATTTTGCGTTTTTTTCTTCTTTATACGTGTGGTATGTTAAACTGCAACCAGTGTAGTACAGCCGATTATCGCGCAATGATAATGGACAAAAATTGGTCAAGTGCATGTTGAAACACACACACTTAAGGGATCCATAGTCGGTATGCACAATATTCATTTAATGTGTAGCAAAAATAAATTTGTATTTTATAGAATTTCTCGAAGATACTGTGAATAACAAAGTTATTTCTGCGGCCCCTTGGCGTGTAATAGTTAGTGTTAAATATCTCAAAAATACATCTTATTCAAACGAATTTCCGGCTTCAACTAATTTTACTGTATGTTTTAAAGAAATTTTTATTCCATAGTCGAAAGGTTAGAGAGGAGACACTCTTTTTAACTCTGGTTTTATTGTTTTTATTACGGAAGTAGTTCTTACAATTCTAAATTAAACAGGTCTATGTCGTGTTAATGTTTCAAGGCTAATACCGATCGTGGACACGGGCAGACTGCCCGGGCAGAGTCTGCCCGTATCCACGATTGGTGTAATCCGATCGGGATAAAAAAAAACCGACTCCAAAAAAGGTGGGTAAGGCCATGAAGTATTAATACGACATACATACATATAATAATAATAATGCGCCAGACGATACACACAAATCATCTGATCTCAAACTTGGGTATTCCCTGTGCTATGAGAACCAGACGACGACTACTGGGGCCGTTTCCCAGTACACCCAGACCCGAGACAATCTAGAAAAGTTCATTTCCTAAATTGACCCGACCGGGAATCGAACCCAGAACCTTCCGCTCTGGTACAACGTCTAAACCACTGCGGCATCGAGGTCGTCAATTACATACATACGTATCTTCATGCTGTATCCCCAACGAGGTAGAAAGAACGGAGCGCCAAGCGTCGCGGTCCTTACATACCTCTTTCGCTTCCTCAAACCTCATTATTATCCTCACACATTTTCGTCTAGGTATGCTAGTGCTTTTGACATTTCCATCCGCTAACACTCTGGCTATTTGATCTTCATAAGTAAGCCTTGGTCTTCCTTGGCTTCTTTTACCTCTCACTTTCGCTCTGTAGATACATAACACGGCATAGATCCGTTTAATTTAGAATTGTAAGATGTGTACATGTTATGAAAGCTTAAAAACTATCGACTTAAATGAGAAAGTCGTTTTGAAACCTCCATATCATTTTTAATCGACTTCAAAAAAAGGAATTCTCAATTCGATTGTATTTTTTTTATAATCGTTACGCCATTTGTAACCCGATATAGACAATTTTTTTTTTTATTTAAAAGGAAATACTTTCAGCTTGGTCGCATTTAAATTTCACTCGTATAATATACTGGAGCTTGGACTTTGAGGATACACAAGTTAATTGTAGACCTACCCTAAATATTTATTCATTCAAAACTGAGGAATAAAAAAATGTAAGAAAAAAGAAATTGGTTTCATAAAAAACACTGAAAAATACGAAATATTGGGTCCTTACATATGAAATTGGCGTTTTGTACGGGAGGAATATAAAGTCAATTTTTTTTTGTAAAATATATTTAATTAATCAAAGTATGCACCGTTGTTATCTATGCACTTTTGCCATCTCATAGGTAGTTCATTGATCCCTTTACTAAAAAAACCATGGGGGCAAGAATCAATAAACTCTTTGAAGACGGTTTGGACTGCCGCATCGGAGTTGAATTTTTTTCCTTGTAAGAAGTTGTCCAAATTCCGGAAAAAATGGTAATCTGTTGGAGCAAGGTCCGGGGAGTAAGGTGGATGTCGCAGACATTCCAATTGTAGCGCATCTAACTCAGTGGTTGTCTGTTGTGCAGTGTGTAGTCTTGCGTTGTCGTGAAGCAGCAGTGGCCTAGAGCGATTGACCAATCTCGGTTGTTTAGCAGCTAGTTCTTCCTTCATGGTTTGCAGTTGCTGACAATAGATATCTGCCGTAATCGTTTGGCCAGATTTTAGAAAGCTGTAGTGAACGACACCGGCGCTAGTCCACCAAACACTCACAAGTAACTTTTTCTGAGTCAATTTTCGTTTAGGGCAGGATTTGGCTGGGTCTCCAGGATTCAGCCATTGCGAAGAGCACTTCCAATTATCGTAAAGTATCCACTTTTCATCACAAGTAATGATTCGATTTAAAATCCCTTCATTATTGTGTCGGTTGAGCAAAGTAACACAGCAGTCGACGCGTGTTTGCAAGTTCGATTCACTCAATTCATGAGGTACCCATCATTCAAGTTTTTTCACTTTCCCGATTTGCTTCAAGTGGATTAATACAGTTTTGTCACTTACCCCGAAGCCTGCAGCTATCTCTGAAGTGCTTTGTGATGGATCCGCTTCCACAATAGCCTTTAATTCTTCATTTTCCACTTTGGTCTCCACCCGTCCACGGGGTTGGTTCTGAAGGTCGAAATTTCCAGAACGAAAACGTTGAAACTAAAAACGTACCGTGCTTTCTTTTGCGACACCAGCGCCGTACACATCATTAATCCTTCGAGCTGTTTCTGCAGCACTGGTGCCACGGTAGAACTCGTACTCATAAATATACCGATATTTCATGTTTTCCATTGTGCGGTAATAAGCGACGCCAAAGAAAAAAATAATGAGGAAAAAAACAAATGAATGACTGTTTTCAAAACTCAAATGTACCAGCTAAATGAATTTATAAATTTGAATTTGGAATTATTAACCAAACAGGAGATATTTCAGATCAAAGTGGTCAGTACGACAAAACGCTAATTTCATATGTAAGGACCCAATACTATCCTTTACTAATCGAAACTCAAGTACAAAAATAACTTTATAAATACGCTACAAATATTTATATAATTAAATTTGACAGTTATTGAAGTCGGTGCCAAATCAATGTGCAACAACAGAATGTCTATTAGTTTGGTAGGTTTGGCATCTACTTCAGTAACTTTCAAATTGACAAACTAATGAGATCGCATTCATGGACGTACTATATCGCACTTGCTAACAGTTTCAGTGACCTGCCATGCAATTCTTTAAAAACTCGAATCACCCAAAGCGAGACTCGCTCGACAATTCACCCCACTTCGCATTCGAACACACTTGACCTTCAAATGGAATTCTCTAAACCAATCATTATAGGAGCGAAGTGAAGTGATCTTAGATGCGAGTTTGTCAGGTATTACTTTAAGAGTAAACATCTCAGTCGATATTTCGTCTTAGAGTATTTTAACTTCTTCTGAGATAATTACGTTAAATAAAACTCGTTTATTTAGATTGGATTGTTATATTTAGCGAAACTTCATAAAATTCATTTACGATAGTACAACTCGCCGCCGCCACTCATCGAGGCGGCGCTAGTATCTCTGTCGGCTTTAGAGAATACCAAATCAGTTGACAATCTCACCGCGGATTCAGAAGTGAATTTGACTAATTTGCGTTAGAGAATCGCACTACTGTTATTTTTAGGATGACATATGACAGAATAAATTGTAGTCAAAGTAAAAGCAACAGTCATTGTTCATAATCTCGGACCAAGAATCGAAATCTATGGTAAGAGCGTGTCCGTTTTTTGTTGACGCAGTTAAGTTGGGATTACACGATATACGGAAATTTGCTGATTTTTGGAACACCGTCCAGGGCTAACGGAGCAAAAGATATACAAACTGTAGCTTATAATAAATAGTTCGTTCTTTCAACTACAATACAACATCTTTTATTTTTAAAATTTCTTAATACGATGTATCGAAAAACTTTTTTTTCTGAGAAGAGTCACGTGAAAACGAGCAATTTTGCCGATTTTTGGGACATCACCCAGGGTAGACGAAGAAAACTAGATACCAAATTTAACTTACAATAATTAGTTCATTATTTTTACTATAACACAACACCTTTGGAATTTTCAAAATACATACAGGAACCAGAATGAAACAATTTTTTTTCCGGTACAAATCCGCTGGCTATGTGGTAATTTTTCTACTAACTTTGGAGGGCAAGCTTTCCATAATAAAATAACACAGAACTTTCGTATTTCCGGAAATAATAAATTCACTCTTCTAAAAAAATAATATTCATTTATTGAAAATATTATTCACATTCAATCAGTAAAGTGAAAAAAAAACAGGATTTGAAAAAGTCTTGCTCACTCAAAAAGCACGTCTACCATTTTCAATAAATACATCGACATATCGAAACGCGCGTTAGTCGGGCTCAGAGGCCCTCGAAGTTAGTAACTATACAATTTTTTTTCACCTGATTACTATTTTTGTGTGTTGCCATTATCATCGCTTTTCGCCATCATAAAGATAACACGTACTAGGAAACTTAACTGTAAAAAATAAGTAATGTATCTACTTTTGTTTTGCCATCTATAATTATATTTATTTTTGCAATAAAACATCATTATTCATTAGTACAGAATCAGAAATAATTACTGCAACAATGTAATGTATGATAAGTTTAAAAACGAAAGATAACTGAAATTAGTTTACTGACAACACTCTAATTATCAGTCAGTCTAGTTGTCACTTGCTTGTCAGTTGTCAAATGTTATAAATTATAATTTAAAAAAAAAATTTGTTGTAAAATAATTAGAATATCCTGTAGTAGAAGTCTTTATTAAAAGTACATACTTCAGTTGTTGTGATCAAAAACTGCTGTAAACATTAAAACAATCGATCTGGTGGTTTTACTTATTACTATGTGATATTGGCAATTTCGCAAATCGCAAAGGCACTACCTGTTTAAATAAAAAAGAAGAATAATAGAAGTGAAAGAATAAGCAACTAACTGAATGATCTTCGCAAGCAAAGTAGTAAGTAATGTTTTTTAATTACACTTCTCATTGTATGTGTACCATGAAGTTGATATACACGGTGGAAGGTATATTATGTTTATAGGATGTAATTCATTGCAATGAACACGTCGTAATTTATCAAAATACGTTTAGGTTATATAGAAAGTAGGTTCTTATTACCTTATATATAAATATAAATAATATTACGTAGATGTTGGTAGCGTAATTTTTATTTAGACACTTATGAACGCATGAAGGTGCATAAAAGGGTGCATAATTATTAATTCTTCATTACTGTAAAACCATAGAGAAAAACATTTGATCTGTACATAAAATGCAAATAATCCTAAACAGATGTAACACCAGGCAATATAACACCACTGATTTATTATAACACTAACAAGCCTAGAGTATTTTTTTCATGAATTGTTACTTTATGGTATAAGGTGCAACAAACTACGATAACTATGTTGTACCTATAGAAAATATTTTTAAAATTCCATGAAACACCTTTTGTAAAGACTGTAATGTCGGAAGCTAAAACAAAAGATTTTAGACAACTTATGATTTGGAAATTTGGAAAGGGATAGTGACAATCTTTTACAAATTATGACTATGTAGAGGTGAAAAATTATTTATACCAAATGTCAATTAATTGTCCTTTAACTTACAATTACAATTAATTATCTTATAAGATATTTTCACAACAAATTTTCTGTTTTATTGGGTATTTATTACTAAGTATTCTGTGTATTTGATTTTAATTTTAGTTCTTTCGTTCTAAAATGTATAACATGATGTACCTGAAAGTTATATTTTGCTTACACCTCTAAACAGTAAATAAACAAAGTCGCATTCCTCATATGTTTGTGTATTTGCATATAACTTCTTAATTTCTAAGTAGATTTCAATGCAATTTTCTCTGTTATTTACGATATTTGATAAGGAAGGTTTACATGTACAACACATTCATATAAATAATTTATATTGATTTTTCATAAACAAGTCTCCATATGTAACTGGTGCAGGTCAAAAGTAGTAAATCATCCAGATATAAGTATAACAAAACAAACTAACCAAGAAGAATAATGTCTCGTCAATAAACAAAAAGCATAATACTTTATCATCTTCGAATAAAAATAAAAAGCAAATTTTCTATAATCTGTAAATTTTAATTTCAGATGCAAAAATTAGAACATATAAGCTAAAATGAAGAAGACCTGAAGATGATGTTGTTAGACTAAATTTAACAGTGAGAAATAAAGGGTGCGAAGAGAATATATATTATAAAGTCTATGTTTGTGAGGCTGTTAACTGATAACAACAATAGAATGAGGAAAAATTGATAACTAGTGTTTATTTCAATTTTAATACATTCTTGGACTGGAATCATTGAGTTATTATTTACATGATATTTATAATATTGGTTTTACTTACAGGGTCTGTTTGTTTACTTCTTGCTTAGATCCAACTTAGTTTCTATGCGTTCATCACAAATAATATTTAAAAATGGAAAATGAGCATAATTTATGAATAAGCTAGTTCATTTTTCTATTCATGCTTCTGTATTTTTGTGTTTTGTAATAGTACACACATACATACCTTCACGCTATATCCCTAACGGGGTAGTCAAAGGGGATGATTTTGTATTAGTCTTGTATGTAAATAAAAAAATATGGGAATGTTAGTAAAACAAGGCTTTTAATAAATAATAATTCATTTGCATGGAATTTACTTAATTAGGGTAATATTTTGTGGAAAAGTCCTGTTTAATATTTTTTTAAATACGCTTTGTGTTCTCCTTGTATTCATGTTTCTATTACGTGTTTGTCTTGTATTAATCTTACAAATAAAAAAAAACAGAAAAAATAATTCTTCATAAAAGATATGCAAATAAATTGTGATTATTGCTTATTCATCATTTACTAATTAATTACAAATATTACTTATTATTGCTATTTGTCAAGTCAATTATGTAACTGTGTAGCAGTCATATTGAGTCTCCATCGACGTGGGGAACAATAACTTATAATATTTATAGAGGCACTTAATTACTTAAAAGATAAATTAACTTTTAACTTCTGTTATCTAGAAAAATAAAGCATTCCTTGTTTTTTTTTTTTTTTTTTTATTGTAAATATAGTGGCAACTACCCGTTTGGGAATATAGTTATATATATATAGTATAAATATAGTTTGGGAACCCCTGGGTCAGATGATTGCACTTGAAACATTGCAGCCGCAAGTGCTCAGTCCGGTTAGAATATTACGTCCATGGACTATAGTGACCACCTCTACGTAATATCTATAGTGATTTTATACCACAGATTGCGACAGTTGACATTTCTCTTTTTGGTTAAGGCACGAAGAGAATCTACAGAGCGAAAGGGAGTACGCAGCATAAGTTATGAAAAACCAAGGCTGATTTTTTAAGATTAAATAGCCAGTGTTAGCTCATGTAAATGTCAAAAGCTATGGGCATATCTAGACGTAAATGTGTGAGGAGAATGATGAGATTTGAGGAGGTGAAAGAAGTATGCAAGGACCGCGAGAACTAGCGTTCCCTCTTCCCTGTCTGCCCCTTTACAGCATGAGAATACAGCATGAAGATGTATGGTATGTATGTGAAAGAGAGAATGTAGCTAGCTCAGTGGGTTTATCCACTAAACAGTGAACTACACGATGGCTTAAATTTTTTCCGCCCTGCACAGTAATAAATTCAAACGTCGACAGACTACCTCCCCGAATTCTATAAAGAAACTGCAAAACTACGAAGAACATCAACTGAGCTACTTCTCAATTGAAGTCAAATAACTTAACTAATTTATTGATAACAACTAATAACGTGGTACACTATCAGTTATATTACAACAGCCATTAATTTTAAATTATAATGAGTTTAAGTAAATAAATATTGAAACATTATCTACTAATAATATCTAAATATTACTGTCATCACGAAGGGTATATAAATATACCTAATATTATACGTCGATTCAAGAATGAACAGTATACTTATAACCATTAGTCAGTTAAGTTGTTTTTTTAATGATTTTGCAATATTCTGTGTATTTTACGTAATTTGTAACTAGTTTTGACTTATGATTATTAAGGTCATACATTAACATAGAAATGTTTACCTATTATTATGCTACTGGACAATTATTTATTTATGATATAGTGAATATCTAGGCGAAACGCATACCTAGGCGAAAATGTGTGAGGAGAATGATGAGATTTGAGGAAGCGAAAGAATGTAAGATGTATGTAAGAAACGCGACGCTTGGCGGGAGCGCCAAGGAGGACGGAGTTCCTCTCTGACTACCCCGTTAGGGATACAGCGTGAGGATATGTATGTATGTATATAGTGGCTTTTGGTTTGTAGAATTTCTCTTGAGAGGAAAGAGGGATCTATGCTCATACAGCTTGTAGGGCCCTAAAGGACTTAGAAATGACAATGGATTGTATTTACTTCTGGTTTATATTTTATAGAAGATTTAATATAAATTACAATAATGTACAAGTAACACCGTACGCGTACATTACGCATGGTACATCTGGCAAGTTTCTTAAAGTGTGTGACCATTAGCTCGGACCCCCACTGGTCCCAACTGTCCCGAGGATTCACGAGTTCGAAACAGCCGATGTCTTTAGTAATAAATAATTGTATTCTTCATATTATTTTATTAAAATGTCGACGTATTACATTTTAATGTTTCTTGGAGTTCTGGCGACAAACATATTGAGGCAGTCTTCCTAGTAGGATATAATGAGGCACACTAAGCCACTAAAAAAAAATCTCTACATCATGCCAATAAATGAGCATTTATTTTAATAATTCCACATATTGCATCACAAAGCAGATACTTGAAAATCGAAACTATGCTAAGTTTGTAGCAGTCATATTGAGTCTCCATGGACGTGGAGAACAATAACTTATAATATTTATAGAGGCACGTAAGTACTTAAAAGATAAATTAACTTTTAACTTCTGTTATTTAGAAAAATAAAGCATTCCTTGGTTGACCTAATTGTTTACAAACAACATTCACTTTGACAGACGGACATGGACAACGTAGACCCGTTGAGCTTTCTTAAATATCGTTTGAAGCATTGACCGTAAGTCTTTCAGCAGGAATAAATTTGTCATAAATATAGTATCTTTGAGTAGTGAGTATTATTAATGTAAAAATAATAACCTACTAATTATCTAGACCTCCTTTAGTAATATTATTGTTAATAATTCGTTTGTAAATAGAACTTTCTGCAACATTCTAGAACACGCACACGGCTTCGATAACAAATGTACCGTTGGTCTAGATTATCTATACTTAGAAGTATGGATGTAAAGATATGTTCGATAAACATATCGATAGACTCTAAATATGTAGCCTTTGTTGTTAGATAGAATAAGCTCTAAATTGATGAAATATTAGGTCTCTAGTTCATAAATTTATTAGTACGAACGAATAATACTAAAACTATAGTTGACATAAACGTCATACACTTAGAAAAAATTAATGAATTTTATCGACTCGCTAGGTAGGTGTAACTTTAGATAGGGTTTGTCGACCACTGTCTCTACACTAGTTGTTCCAGGAGTAGGAGCATAGGTGACCTTCGTCGTGGGGTATAAAAAGCGTCTCGTATCCGATAGCTTCCTTTTTCTTTTCTCTCTGCTGCGGGACAAGCTGCCTCAACAAAGTCTCATGAAGAAACTTAAAGTTAGGCCACATGTCGCCTAGGATAGTCTTAGCTGCATTTGTTTGGGAGTAGCAACCCCAATTAGATTAAATGAGTTACTTAATAATATGTTAAAGTAGTTTAGGTAATCTCATGGTGGATCCCATGGTGAGTACTGTAGCTGTAGATAAGGGCGAGCAATGATGATAGGACTAGGGAATAGGATCCTAATGTCTACATGTGCTTGTTACAGAGTTCAAAGGACACCTATAGAAACCAGGTGGACCTCCTGTCCCTATAAGTAATGAATACTTAGGAATAGTAGTTAAAATCTATTCAACATTCATCTAAACTTCAGTATGAACTAATCATAATAGTTCTTAAAATGGTTTGGTGCACTACTCTGACTATCAAGAAGTCTTAAGTCTTCTTCACTTGGGTGCTATATCGCGTGGCCAGGCCGCAGTTCCTATTAAAGGGGAATCTTTGAGGGCCGGGGCATGTGGGTGCTGTGATGCTAGTAGATGTTCGACAAAGGGGAAGACTGAGGAGTAGGTGCAGTTGGTGGATGACCACCTCCTTCTTAAGATTGATCAGTGATAAAACTGATAACACTGCGTGTAACTAATAAATGATACTCTGTTAGATATTAGCTCCACATAAAGGTATTGTGTATCTAATAAATATTTTTCTCTGCGAAATAAAATACTGGATAATAAGGTATAAAATGTACTTGGGTTTATGTATCTGTAACACTAAGAATTTAAATGCAGTACATAAACAAGGAAAGGGTGTCTAAGTCTGTATAACTAGGTATACTTCCCTTTAATTTAAGATAACATAAATAAATTATGTTGTTGTAACTATAACAAGTAATATCTGAGCTCAATACTTGTAAAACTTTAATACTAATGAATTATTCTGTAAACTAATTAATATCTAAGTGCTGTTAGATAATAGGTGACCTTATTTAATACATATATAATAATAAACAGGATAATGTTGTTTAACCATAGCATTTAATCTTTTTAAATTGTTACTAACTTTTAATAATAAATACATAGTGAACTGATTGTATCCACCATAGAGATTAAGTTAGAAGAAATAAATGTTTTCTTTGTGTGATGTTTTTCTGATGTCTATTTAATTAACTTTCTATAATTATCCCATTAGATGTCGATTGCAGAGGTGTACTAGGCGCCCTTAAACAAATTAGGTACACCACTCTCCAGGTGACAGTAATAATAACATCATCAATTACTCAACCCACACCTCACTCTACCGGCCTGAGCAAGCCACGTTGCAACTGAATGGTGATGTGTAATATTTGGCAATATTTCATGAATATTTTACTTATCAAATTTGAATAACACTCAAAACATCATAATATACCTATCACAAATCATGTTGAATTAAGTAGATACATGCAATTATAACATTTTGAAAAAATACTATAGGAGGTATCTGTCAGTAATTCGAATGATATTATTATTTTTTATGTGCTCTTTATTATGCACGCTTCTCTAAATGCAATAACACCCAAAACACCATATAGATAACATAAATCATTGATCAGCAATTACAAATTTTTGAAAGGAGATTAGTATTGGTATCTGTCAATATTTTGAATTGTAATAATATTCCTATTCTCTAATCAGTAAAAATGCTATTACTAACATAGTACATAATATGCATATTTATGAAAATATAGGTAGGTCGGTATGTATTGAATGTTTAGACAACTCTATATAAAGCAGTGCTTAGGAAGATATCATTGAGTTACAATCCCTACGCTACCTCAACACAAAAAGATTAGAAAAATGTCCTGTACCAATGACATCCAGTAGATTTGCAAAAAGGCATTATAATAATTTAGCGCCACGTTTATATAATACTACCTGTACCTGTGACTTCATCTGCGCAGAAAATATTTTCGTGGCTTTCCCAGATTAAGTTAGATTATATGTACATGTGCATTGCGCATAGTATGTTTAAAGATTGTTTTTGAAAAAAATCTACGTCTATCCTACGTCTGTTTCCGGGCACATACTATCTCTGTACCAAACATCATAATTGGTTCGGCGATTCAACACTTCCCATTCAAAGTTTCATCCCTCTTTTCACCCCATTAGGGGTAGTTTTTTGATAAAAAAGTAGCCTGTGTCCGTTCTCAGGTATCCAACTATATCCATGCTACATCATAATCAGTTCAGCGGTATAGCATTTCCCGTACAAAGTTTCGTCGCTCACCCTCCCGTCCCCCTTTTCACAGGTTTCTGATAAAAAAAGTAGCCTACGGATTTTTGATAAAAAAAGTCTTATCACCGCACCAAATTGTATCATTAACCAAGTTATAGCGTTTCAAAGTTTCATCCCCATTTTCACCCTCTTAGGGCTAGATTTTGTATAAAAAGTAGCCTATGTCCGTTTTCTGATGTGAAGCTATCTTCTTGCCGAATTTTATCATAATCGGTTCGGCGGTTTACCATTTCCCGTACAAAGTTTCATCCCCCTTTTCACCCCTTTAGAGGTAGATTTTCTAAAAAATAAGTAACTTACCATGAGCGTAATCACATATTCTTACTACGTACCGATTTTCATTAGGATCAGTCGAGCCTTTCTTCAGTTATAAAAGGACATACAGACAGACAGACAGACAGCTGTCTGTCTGTCTGTATGTCCTGTCTGTCTGTCTGTATACAGACAGACAGACAGCTGTCTGTCTGTATGTCCTTTTATATTTAAATGCTAATGCTAATTTTTTTCTGTACAAAAATTTTAAAAATTGTAGAATCGAAGTCAATCAGTCATAAAGTGACTATCTATCACAAAATTGGACAGTAAAATTATAATTACAGACAGACGCTAGAGATGTACAGTATAGATAATAAATAAAAGAGTAGAAATAGAACAATATAATAACTACAATATCAGAAGTAAAATAGTGACTTCGTTAAAAGAACTCACTTACAATGACAGAAGATTTAATATTGGACTTAACTTAAACAATAGTTAATACTAAATAATGGCAGATTACATATTTTTTTACTACCCCCTTGATATGGGTATCAAATGAAAGGGCTTGACTAATAGAATAGTAAATATTACATCATGAAAAATTTCAAATCTAAGATGGCCGCCGGTACAAAATAGCGGTTTTCATATTTGTTTCAATCCTCTTAATATAAGTAATGGGTATTAAATGAAAGGGCTTTACAAGTAGAACACAGTGCATGGCAGATCATGGAGTTCAGACAGTCTATACACTAAATAGAATGCGAAATATTAAGTAACGTAATAAAACTTGAAAATAAAAGAATAAGTAACAATATTTACTAATATTTATTTATTTTCTTCAGCCATCTTAGATTTAAAATTTTTCATGATGCACTATTTACTTTTCTATTAGTCAAGCCCTTTCATTTGATACCCATATCGATGAAGTAGTAAAAAAATATGTATTCTGCCATTGTGGCGGCGGTCATCTTGAATTTTTATCTATTTTTATTTAATTTAATTTAAATTTTTATCTATTTTCGTTAATAACTTTGTTATTTTTGGTTCTACGACTAAAAGTTACAGAAACAAAGTTGTAGAGAATTTAATTTACAACAAAAAAATGTTTTCACAAATTTTCTGTGCGACGAAGAGTTTGTCCGATATAGCATAAAAACCATTCGCAGCCCATTTTACAAGATGGCGGCCGCGGGACAAGGGGTGCAACCCCACAAACATGGATCCAACTTTACACTAATCCCCTCTTGACATCCAAAAAA
Source organism: Zeuzera pyrina (assembly GCA_907165235.1). Classification (NCBI taxonomy): domain Eukaryota; kingdom Metazoa; phylum Arthropoda; class Insecta; order Lepidoptera; family Cossidae; genus Zeuzera; species Zeuzera pyrina. Next base: position 8,491,588 of record OU015645.1, read on the forward strand.
TAAAATTGCGTACTCTGACTTTTGCACGCTAAGCCCAAAAAAATGTAACATTTCAATGGATTATAAGTAGAATTGTATAATTTTTTGTCCTATTACAAAACGACAGTGTGATAATTAACATTTACTAGCAAACAATGGGTTTAAAGTAGGAAACACAATTATCGGCTATTGTTTGAAAAAATAATTACGTAGATAAATACTACCGTGAATACATGAACATATATGTTGCTCATACAGGCATATGTGGAGTATAATCTGAATGTGTTTATGTAAGTATATAAACAGTTGAAATAAATACTATGATTGTAAAATATATGGCTTTAATTATATTTGTATTGCCATACATGGGTAGGTACCAGCGTTCCCCGACGGTCCGATTTTGGCGGGACGTTCCGATTTTGAGCCCAAAATTAAACGTCCCGCGCGGGACAGGCTCAGTCCCACTTTTCGGTGGCCGACGTTACATAGTTTCTTTCACTATTAATCTATAATGCCTTTGTTTCTTCGATCACAAATAAAGAACTAGATTCACAATCTCCTATAAAATTTAAACAAATTATTGTCCGAATTAACGTATATATTTTTAATATCGTAAAGTATTATCAACATTATTGTGTTAATCTAAAGTAGACCTTACTGTCAAACCATAAGGTTATAAACGGTCGTAAACGATTCTTGCATGACATTGAAACGAAGTTTGTTAAATAAAATATTTAAAATGCAATCTTACGTCTCGTGCATAAAATGTAATTCAAATAATCTATTTGCGTTGCTATGTATATCATTTTGATTTTTTACGTGAAAGTGACAAGGATAAGACGAATATTGTCAGGCAATATTTAAAAATATAATTAAGAATTTAAGAAAAAAGAGCTATCAAACGTTATTACTATAATGAAATAATGAACACGTAAATAATATTATATATTTATTAACCGAAAATAAGAACTCGCGTCTTTTTTTAGCGTTCTAGATGTGTTATTTTTGCAATTTTTGAAGGAGCACTTTGATATGTTCACTGTTACCGTTTTCGAATTCCATTAAAGCAGAAGTGCACTCAAATACTCATTTGAGCGCACATTTGGTTCGGACATTTTTGGAGCGTTGATACCTTTTTTTTTTTTTTTTGCGTCAGGAAATGCTTTATGCTTTCCGTCCCGCCTGGGGGAGGCGGGGGGATATGTGGGACTCCTCGGCTGATAGTGCAAAGCCGAGTATACCCACTAAAACCTGACGGTGTTCCTTCGGGGCGCCTGATGCCGGGACACTGGGGACGCATTTTGCACTCTACCACGTGTCCCGGTGGAATGTTGATACCTAGTTTTTTATTAGTGATCGAAACTTTGTTTCTATTTATTTCATGATCACGCACGATTACGTAGGGAAACAATACAAATTTAGGTATCTAAATATTGCATGTCTTTATTAGTTTGTTTGAATACATAAGCACTGAGCTCTGAATCTGGAGCTATCCTGTGAAGAGTACTTCAACTATATTGTTACGAGCTGAGGGTAATAAGATGCCGGTTAAGGGTGCAAAGAGTTTATTTTCCTTCGTACAAGCAGATGTCAAGAACACGCGAACTTAATTACGGCGGTCCCTAGTCTTCGTAGTCGCCCTCGAAGTAGATACTCGCGTAGTAGTCATCGAAGGTACACGCTTCACTCAATAACAACGTTCCCGAATCGCAGAGTTCTTCTATCCAAAGTCGTCGCAGTAGTCGTCGTAGTGGTCTATGTAATTCGCCTTGATGTCGCCTCGATGAATCGCTTCGATCGATAGTTGAGAAACACTGACTCGGTGGCGGACACGGAGCTCTATTTATAGTCGGATAAAACGAGGGTGGAACTTTCTAGTTAATTACGCTCGTTAACGGTAATTCGACATTGTTCTCGACGCCGCCTGTTTGCATGAGTCATAGGTACATGACACGTCATCGCCCGGGAATGTTCGAGGTGCAACTTGGTTCTTCCTTCTTAATTTGACTTATACCATTCGATAGTAGACCTTAAACCTAGCAATGCGTTTTTAGGTCATAACTCTGCAAAGCCTAGGTCTCGAGATATAAGCACTAAAAGTTACGTTTTTAGTTCTATTAAAAATCGACCTTATTCCTTACGCATAAAGTCCAACTGTAACAATATTTTAAAAAAGGAAGAAAATACTGAGTATTTACATTTTTTTATTATGCCACGCTTTTGACTTGAATCTCGCTTTTTTTCATTCAAAATATTACAAAATTCTGCTTTGCCCAAAAAAAAAAAAGAACGGGTAGCACTGGTACGTACATAAGGTTGTACATAAAGTCATAAATATGCATCGATTTATCACATAAAACAATACAAATAAAAAATGCGACATTTATTTATAAAAATTTACTGTGTTAATTTAATAAAGGTTATCACAAACAGAGTTGTTAAAAGCTCAGTATGGAAGACCGGCTGCTCCGGAACCTATGCCTATACCAGCTGCTCCTGCACCAACGCCAAGACCACTCGCTTCAGCGCCGACACCGATTCCAGCTGCTCCCGCACCAATGCCAAGACCAGCAACGATGCCGATACCAGTTGCTCCAGCATCTATGCCAAGACCGCCCGCACTAACGCCGAGATTGGTACCAATTGTGCCAGCACCTATGCCAATCCCAGCGCCTCCAGCGCCAACGCCAAAACCAGCTGCACTGGCACCTAAACCAAGAGTGCCTGTTCCAATATCGAGACTAGTTGCTCCAGCACCATATCCGAAATTATTTGCTTCAGCGCCAAAGTTGACTCCAGTATTTATACTAGAAGCCAGTCCGAGTCTACTAGAACCAGCACCGTAAACCACATCAGTGCCATAAGTCTCAAGGATACGTACGTCCCTGCTGCCACAGCCATATGCTGCGTGGGCGGCGCCAGCAGCGGGCATCGCACCCTTTAAAGCGACAGCGCCCAAGAACGGCAGCTTGCCCTCTACAGACAATGCGCCTTCCAGACTGTTCTCAGATACGACACGTAGCCCGCTCGGCGCCAGCGGGGACGAGCTCGTCACCAGCAACGAGCCGCCGTACCTGTCTACGGACTCCAGGCCGTTACCTAAGCCGTATGAGTTGCCGTACGAATTTCCGGCTCCGTATCCAATCTTGTTGGCAACCCAGTTGTTGCCAACCAATCCGCTACCACAGCCGCCCATGTTAGGAATAGGATTCTCGATGTATAGACTTGAAATTGTCTGTAATAAAAACGCAAGTAAGTAGGTATAGATTGTGCAATCTATGCAACAAAACTGAATGATTTTTATGTATATGTATACAGCATATTTAACAATACAATTCAGAATATTGTAAGGTCTTTTTGTTATCTCTTCTCTAATCTCTGTCTCTAAATATTATTAAACGAAGTTGCTATTTTTGTCTGTCTGTTTGTGTGTTTAGTTCTTTTGAACTATGTAATAGATTTTAATACGGGATTTACCATCATTTCAAGAATTACATACCGGCGAAGACGGGGGGTCTTGCTAGTTTTTTATAAGTACTTGTTCCAGTAATTTCTAGTGATTCTTTCAACTAATCGTCATCTTGTTTCAAAGAACCTTTAACAGCGTTCTGACGGTGAAACACGCTCTTTGACTGCTTTCATATTATAACAAATTACTGAACCAGAACTATGTACAAAAGTTATAGAATTAAACGCTTACTTGAACTAACACTGCAGAAATGCAGAAGAAAGCTGCGCTGAAAGCCATTTTAGTTAGACTGAAGAACGATCCCAGAATGATGAGTGATTTTCACAGAAAGTTTTATATACTACTACTACTTAATGTCGACATTGAACTTGCCGAGACGCACCTGACGTGCAATAAACGAAATGTAATCACGTACACTCCGTGGTCGTGACAGTAACCTACATTACAACATTTACTGATAATCGATTTATGGACACAGTAAGTATTTCTGTATAAAAAGAATTTAGTTTTAAATGTGGTTATTACAATTTGAAGTCAGTTTTCATCCAATACAAACATGTCTACCTTCGCCTTTTTGCTCCTCTGTGTTCAGGCTTACCTGATTCAGGTAAAACTTAATAAGTTTTTGTTACTGATATGAAGACTGTTTTTCTAATCTTGAGCGATTAATTGTATTTCATGGTTTCCTGCATTACTCATCTGAAGAATGAAATTAAATTAATTCAAAATTTAGAGATTGTGTTTTAGAAAGTTACGAAAACGAATGTACCAAAAATAATAAAATAAATTTTTTTACAAATACATGCACAATTATTCTTACGATATGTAGCTAATGGTGTAGATACGTAGGTAAATTCTCACGATATGTAGTTAATGGTGTAGATACGTAGGTAAATTCTCACGATATGTAGCTAATGGTGTAGATACGTAGGTAAATTCTCACGATATGTAGTTAATGGGGTGGATACAATGGTAAATTCATACTGTACTTGGATAGAAAATGTTAAGTTTATTATTTTTAGTTAAAATTCTGCATTTTCAAGGTGTGATTTGTTACCACAAAGGGATAAACAAATTCAGAATACTCACTAAATTACTAGACCGTTTCTTAGTTTTCAAGTTAAATATAATCGAAAACATAAATCAATATCATATCATGATATAAATTGATTGATTGATGGATGGCGGTCTACAACTGTGCGTTTTTCACATTTTCTATCACATACGGCAATTTTGTGGAACCAACTTATAGCGGCGGTATTCCCGGACCGTTACGACTTAGGGACCTTCAAGAAACGAGCCTACTCTTTCCTTAAAGGCCGGCAACGCACCCGTGATTCCCTGGACGTTGCAGGTGCACATGGCGGCGGTGATAACTTTTCATCAGGTGACACGCTTGCCCCCTCTGATAAAAAAATAATCAAGACCAAGGCTGACTTACGAAGATCAAATTGCCAGAGAATTAGCTGACGCAAATGTGAAAAGCACTCACATACCTACGCGAAAATGTGTGAGGAGGGTGATGAGATTTGAGGAAGCGAAAGAAGCATGTAAGAGCCGCGAAGCGTGGCGCTCTGTCCTGTCTGACTATCCCGTTAGGGATACAGCGTTAAGATATGTATGTATGTATAAATCAGTATCATAATTAATTTTCTAAATGTATCTCAGACGTTTCGTCATCTTGCGCTCTTAATTACGATATTACTGAAGCGTTATTTACATAAAACTTGATAAATAAGCGAAGCAAACTAATGTCTTTAATATGCTTAAAATTATTTCAGACGGTATTCAGTTCCTGCAACTATGGCGGTAATATTGGTTACGGGGGTCTTGCTAACGGCATAGGTCTGGCTGGAGGCTTAGGCGTTGGTTACGGATTCGGCGCCTACAGTGCTGGTATAGGTAGTGGTATGGCTGGATCGGGCATTGGATACAACAGCGGCCCGTACGGTGCCGTCGGAGAGGGCGAGCTGGCCGTATCCGGTGAACTACCGGTGGGCGGCGCGACCACTGTCGCCGGACAGGTGCCGGTGATCGGCGCCGTGCAGTTCAACGGACACGTGCCCGCGTCGGGGATGGTCTTGCTCGAGGGCAGTTGCGGTTGCGACTGTCGCAAGACCTATTACTAATGAAGATATCGAATTGACTGATATCGATATATAGTACAAAATGCTGCATTGCTTGGGAAAATAAAGATAAATGCGTTATAAAAATGATTGCTTATTTGTTTATAACATTAGTATACATATCTCGTTACAGTCGTGAGTATTAAGTATGAGAAAATATTAAAAATATTGTTAAGGCAACACAACACTCGCAAAACGTATAATCACATTTACATTCGATACTTAGATTCGTCAAGCATATTGACCATGTGGTTACGAAATCTAACAAGGTTTTGTTCTAAAGAACTCTGTACAGTTCAAAAAAAACAAAACAAAAATTCTACTTTACAACACGTTAGTAAGAAACAATTTAAAATACTGTTCGCAAGTTTGGTCTCCACAATATAATGTACATGTCCAACGAATAGAAAGACAAAAACGATTTGTATATCATCTGGCCTACCAGAATTTCAAACTTAATTCCCTGAAATCTTATGAAACTAGATGTCGGTACTATCGCATGGGAAGTCTCGCAATTAGGAGGAAGGTGTTGGATATAGTGTTCCTGTACAAGTAATTAAACAATAAAACAGACTGCAGTGAACTCCTATGTTCAATTAGAATTTCGGCTCCATCTAGATTACCCAGATCTCATACATGCAAATTATTTGCGGAATCATTGCATAGTACCAACTTAGGTCGCAATTCTTACGTGGCACGAACTACAAGATTTTACAATTCAATTTGTAGGGCGGCCAATTTAGACATATTTTGTGATAACTTGGCAAAAATCAAAAAAAATGTTTATTTATATTTTAAAAACTCCGCCTTGTAGATGCAGTAACTACCAGGTTAATTGCCATTTTTGTATAATTTTATTTAGGATAGAACACTACTATTGGTTAATAGATGATGTAATAAGTAATAGGTAGATACCATTCTCACATAAATACTTGTACTTAAGTTAAAAAACATGTGTAAGTTGTGGTTTCCTATAATTGGATGAACATTGTTATTTAAGTTGGCCTAAGTTAAGATGCTTTTGCAATGTTACATTCGTTGGGAACCCTAATAAATAAATAAATACATTTAAGGCGACGCATTGGAAATATTGACGCCAGGGATCTCAATTTTTTTAAGAAACTACAAAATATATGACAGTGATATTTGGTATCCTGATTCTTCATTACAGTGACTTCATTTTGTCAGTTGCAATACACGATTGGTTAACTTTTGTAACAAAAAAAAAAATTAAAGAAACCTCTTTTAAAACAGAGATTTGCATTTTTAGGAGCAACGGGATCGATTTATATTTCTTAATTTAACTAATTAACTTTAAACATATTCCTCAAAATGAAGTTAATTGTATTTTTTCAAATAAACGAAAATAACTGTTTTCTCGTGTTTTTCGTAAGCTAGCGCACGCACATTTGCATGAACAGAAGGTCTATTTTAGATTAAATTATTGTTTATCATTGCGTCGCCTTAAATACTGGACAACGGAACGGCAATCACAGATTAGTTTTGACTATCTTGTAAAGAATGGTAGCCGACGAATAACTAAAAAGATATAGCAGCGCATCAGCTTGTATCATCATGATCGACGTCACTTCCCCACGACATGGCAGCGGTGAGTGTGGTAGGCTGAATATGATCGACCCGGCAACAGTAGCGCCGTCTGGCTCTACTATTTACTTGTACTGTGCTACTAAATACTAAATTATTATACGAGCAATATTTGTATATTTGTTATCGCGTTTTCAAGAACGGCTCTAACGATTTCAATTAAATTTATAGTGTAGGGATTTACGTGAGCGAAAAATCAATCTAGTTAGGTTTCAATTCTTTCTTTCAGTTTATTACATTTGTAAAGAAAATGCGTGAAATGTTTTTTTTTAAATCTCACCAACTTCCGATGGTAAGATTTTTTTGATGCCATACAACGATTTAATCTAGACATGAAAGTGGAATTATTTATGAAATTGAAAATTTTTAAACATTTCCTATTACAGAAAAAAGTTCACTCTTGATAAAAAAAATTTGTACAGTTTGATTTAAAATTGAAAAATAAGGAATGTCTTTAAAAGCGAGAGTGCTCTAAGTCTTCTAGTTCAAAATTTGCCCGTACTGTCCCATTTAAAAGAACGAGCCTGTATAACAACCAGCAGCGAAATACCACTCATAATGACTGACTGATTAATCACGAAATTTCAAAAACTACTAAAGCCAGGATCGTGATGTCTGACGATATTTTTTGTGAGGGTTCGCTAAAAAAGGATTTTTGGAAATTTACATGTAAAAATAAAGTACAAAATGCTGTGCGATTATCATTTATTACTTTTTCTCCAATTAATTACACACAGTCCAGACTTTAATTACTTCAGCACTTAATATTTTCCGCGGTAGCCGCAACCACTGTTGCCAGAAATAATACCAGCGCCGTATCCAAGATCGGCTGCTCCACCTCTAACATCAGCCATTCCAGCTCCATATCCAAAACCGGCCGCCCCAGCGCCGAGACCGAGTCCGCTTGCTCCAGCACCGTAGCCCGCACCAGTGCCATAAGTCTCGAGGATGCGGACGTCCCCATTGCCGCAACCGTAGGCGGCCTGGGCGGTGCCACCAGCGGGCAATGTGCCTTCTAAAGCGACGGCGCCCAAGAACGGCAGCTTTCCCGCGACGGCTAACGCGCCCTCCAAACTGTTCTCAGACATGACACTCAGCCCGCTCGGCGCTAGCGGGGACGAGCTCGTCACCAGCAGCGAGCCCCCGTACCTGTCCACGGACTCCAGTGCGTTACCTAAGCCGATGCCGCTATAACCAGTGTTGCCCCACGCATAGCCGGTTCCATATGCGTTGCCAGCCAAACCTATTCCGCTACCTGCTAATCCTGCTCCATAACCAGTGTTAACATTATCGCTAATACAGCGAGCAGAGATGTCCTGTGAAGAAATATACATTATGTGAGGAATATTGAAAAAGAAACGTAATATTAGCATCAATTTCTTATTATAGGTATCTTTCTTTCAGCCCAAATTGTAAAGTAATTTAAGGGTTAAGAGGTAAATTTTATTGTAGTTGTATAGGCTAGCACACCTGTCAGTAACAGATTCCGTTTTTTCATTATACTAATATTTGTCTATTGCTATTAGTACCGGTAACGGTAGACACGGTGTCCAATTTTGTCGTTCTTTGATTCTCTTTCCAATCTTGTCAACACTGAAAAGTAATTACTCACGAATTTGTCAGGACTGATAGGGACTTAATAACATTATCTTTATCTATTAGTAGCAGAATTTATAATATATCATAAATAAATAGCTTGACAGATCATGATCTATTCCGCATTCATCAGTTTTTAACAGGATTTCCCACTGGTGAAAATAGGCGCCTCAAAGAATAGTCAGTTAATTTTGGAATACTTGATTAGTTTTTCTGGTTGCGAGAACAAATACCTAACACATTTCTTGGATCGACTTCTCTAAATTGTAAGGACTGTTAATAGGTTTCGTGACAGACTATTTTATAAGTATATTCCACTGTCTTGCGCCAGATTTTCAAATGTGAAGTGAGAATGAGACGGGTATTACTTTAACAAAGAAATTCAATATGAAACGATGGAGGCAGGCTGATTTTCAGTCTTTATTAATAGTGTAACGAGAAGGACTGTAGAACATATCCGCTTTGAATAGAAGCTGAGTGGAAGCAGAAGGAGAGGTAACTACTCCCCTGGTAAAGGTTAGCCAATTAGTTTGGACTATTTTTGAATTTTTATGAAGAACTTAATATGTTTTTTCGAGATTAGGAGAGATTACTTGTCAAAGATTTAATCAAATTGGAATTGTGTATAAAGAAATTTGATCATATCTGGCTACAGGATTTGAACTTTGTTTGTCCAAGATTTGACAAACAGTGAAATCGGATCAAATTTCGGACTACCATACCACCACCACGAATACAACCCTCAAATCTCAAAAGGCTGGAATGCTACCGTAAGTTGATAATAAATCGTTATTAAACACTTATTGAGGTGTCGGTGACGGAACTTGTTTCTTGAGAGAAAAAGCTTCGGAATTAAAAAATTCGGAATTCGGAACTAAAACCACGAAGTCTAAGGTTTTGGGTAGACAGGACTTCGTAAGGTGAAATTTCGAATTTGGAATAAGTATTTATAGCGAGTGCCTTCTAATAATACATTAAAAGGAAAAAAAGTTCGAGCACATTGTGGGTTTAGTACTTCAGCGCGATAGACCTAAGCTCTAGGTAAGAGACTGTGCTATTGAGAAAGTTAACTCTGATGCGAAATTGTCAATCAACAATAATTATCAATTTTAACCGTGCGAAAACATGAAAAAAAACGAATGTTTCCTGAATGGAGACCTAGTTTGATAGATTTTTCGTCGCCCTAAACCCTTATATTGTAAATTTTATTGAATCCGTTAGAGCCGTTTTCGAGAACACGATTACAAACATACAAATATTGCTCGTATAGGAGGGTAGTGGATATATCAATACTAAAGAAAACATAACATGACCAGAAAATTATGATGAAAGTTTACCTGTACCAGGAGGACAGAAGCACAAAGAATGACGGTTTTGAAAGCCATTTTGAAGTTTGCTTGTGTTCAAACAACAGTGCCTTCAAGAATTGTAGCCTGGCTATTTATACCATACAACTTGATTGTGTAATTCGTACGGTTGTTCATAATTTGTAATATTTGATAGTAAATTGACGCATTAAAATTTCAAACACGTGCATTGATAACGGTCCATACAAACAAAGAATCCTCTTATCCATTGCAAAATGTTTCTGATAGTAAATTATAGTAAATTTCGATTATAAATACCTAGGAATCACCAGCGGAGTTTATTCTGGAGTTTTATCTAGTGTTATTCAAACATGTCCACATTCGGTCTCTTGGTTGTTTGTATCCAGGCTTGCCTCTTCCAGGTAAAACATTTACTTTTGTTCACTTTTTAGAGTTGTGTAGCCAAAATAATAAATTTCTTATAATCTATACATAGTATAAAACAAAGTCGCTTCCCGCCGTCTGTCCCTCTGTATGTACGCTTAGATCTTTTAAACTACGCAGCGCATTTTAATGCAGTTTTCACCAATAAATATATTGATTCAAGAGGAAGGTTTATGCGTATAGTTTAACATTGTTTTGTGTTAATTTGTTGAAATATGACGATAATAGTTCAAGATGTCGGAAAAACTCAAGCCGACTGAGAGCTTTCATCGAAAATGCTGTCTTATTCCAAAACAATGTATGATGGAATTGTTCCTCTTTATTAGAACTAAAAAAAAGTCAGCGATGGCATATATCTATATTATACGGATAGCCTTCTATAACCATTTTAATGTTTAAAAAAATGGATACAAATTATGTGGAGTTTGGAAAGCTATTTAGACCGATACCAGGAATTAGTATCTATATTGCTCCTGAGCGAAGCCGGAGCGTCGTTAGTAATATATAAAACAAAGTCGGGTTAGTTACACCATTTATAACTCAAGAACGGCTGGACCAATTTTAATGATCTTTGATTTGTTGGATTTATCTCCGCCCCGAATAGCAGAATAACTATTAAAACATCGGAAAAATTCACGAAAAAAAAAATATATGAAGAAAATTAATTTTCCCATACGTTTTGCATGGAATGGCTCTTTTTTCAATTCATTTCAATGAATTTTGTTTTGTTCCTCTCAACCTAGGCAAGGTGATTTCAATGTAATTAAAATACATTTCATTCTGATTTTTGTACATTTATTCAACTTATTTCATTTTGTGTGTTCTTAGTAAAAACTGTATTTAATTCAGCTAATAAGTTAACACAAGAGTTATTGATTCCGAGGTGATACGAAGTTCGCCAGGTCAGCTAGTCTCTTATAAATATAAGAAAAAAAATATTTGCCATTTGATCGATTGCTTATAAGTCGCAGCCAATTCAATCCATAGTCTTTATGTTTACTGAGTTAAAAGGTATTGAGATGTAAATTAGTAAAATGAGAAAATAAAAACCGGCTAAGCGTGAGTCGGACTCCCGTACGAAAGATTCCGTTGCACTATACAAAGTAGATATTTGTGTTATGTATTTAACTATAAAATAAGGCACCTGCGGCCAATAAGGCCTAGTTAAGGGCTATTTGAAATAAAATGAAAAATATCCGTTTTAATCAACAGTTTTTAATAGTTTATTTTAAAGATTCATATAATACAAACATACCGCATACTTGCAGACCTAGGCGAAAATGTGCGAGGAGAATGATGAGATTTGAGGAAGAGAAAGAAGTATGTAAGGACCACAACGCTTGACGCTCCGTCCTCTCTGACTACCCCGTTGGGGATGCAGCGTGAGGATATGCATATATGTATATTGTATAGACTCGGGTGTTATTTTGCGGAAATCCATTTCATGTGATGAATTCCTTCCTTTAAAATCTTTATCTAACCAGCACCTAATAGCAGGATTCGGTGCTGGTTAGCTGACCGAGTTTAACATACATACATACATACATATAATCACGCCTCTTTCCCGTAGGGGTAGGCAGAGACCACTTCTTTCCACTTGCTACGATCCTTACATACTTGTTTCGCTTCGTCCACTTTCATTATTCCCTTCATACATGCTCTTCGGTCTAGGGTACTCTTGACCTGGCCTTTTTTCAAGACGTCCCTGATTTGGTCTCGAAACGTCCGCCGAGGTCTACCCCTTCCAACACTTTCATTCATACTCGCCTTATACACTTTTTTCGTCAATCGTTCTTCATTCATTTAACCGAGTTTAATCTCTGGTATATTCTGAGGATGCTTCATTGATAGGTGAAACACGTGTCGATTGGTGGTTTTTGGAGTTTGAGCGGAAAATAGCTAAAGATTTTAGGAATTCATCATATGCATGTATGTACATAACTCCGCATAACATATAAACTAAAAATAGCAACTTTTACCATAAAAAAGAAAAAAAAACACCTTTCTTAAAAACCATTCTAGTACGCCTTATTTTACTATGGCAGGATAATAAAGCCTACATGATCTTAACTAAACAATCAAATTAGTCGGATTCAAAAAGGCACGTTCTCCCCATACGAGGGCTGCTATTTATGTATCCGGAATAATAAAGTGAAACAAACATATAGCATTTATTATAGTTTTATTGCTTTTCAAAATATTCACCATGGTGATTGATGCACTTTTGCATGCGTTGGAACCAATTTTCGTAGCACTTTTTCCATTCGGATTGAGGTATCTCCAAAACGTGCATTTTGAACGCATCAACAGCCTCTTCACGGCTCGAAAAACGTGACCACGTAATTTATTCTTCAAGGTTGGGAATAAATAGAAGTCGTTGGGGGCCAAGTCGGGGCTGTACGGCGGATGACCCGTTAATTCGATCTTTTGATCTTCCAAATACCGAGTTGTTTCGGCGGATGTGTGGCAGCTAGCATTGTCATGATGAAGAAGGATTCTGCGTTGTCGGTTGTTCTTTCTTATTTCTTCAAAGACTTCTGGCAAACAAATGGTCGTGTACCATTCAGAATTAACCGTTTTACGATCCTCTAGTGGCACTGTAGCTACATGTCCATTTATATCAAAAAAACAAGCGACCATTTGCTTCAAAGTGCGTTTTGAACGAATGACTTTTGTTGGGTTCGGCTCATCTTGGAACACCCAAACCGTTGATTGTTATTTAGTTTCAGGATTATACGCATATATCCAAGATTCCTCACCTGTGTAGATATTATAGACAGCTTTTGACGCACCCTGATTGTACTTTTGTAACATTTTTTCACACCAATCGACACGAGCCAGTTTTTGGTCAATTCTCAAGTTGTGCGGAATCCAACGTGAACAAATTTTTTTTACAGCTAAATGTTCGTGTAATATTTTATATATACTCGTAATACTTATGCCCAGAGACGCCTCTATCTCGCGATATGTAACATGACGATATTGCATTATTAGTTCCCGCACAGCATCAATATTTTGAGGTATAATAATCGATTTAGGGCGACCTTCTTTAACTTCGTCCGTGAGCACAGACCGCCCACGATTACACTCACTAAAGTTCACTAAACCAATCATACACAGTAGTTTTCGATGGTGCTTCGTCCCCAAAAGTCGAAGTGAGTTGATCGATGCACTGTTTTTGAGTTGACCCTCGCCGAAAATCGTAATAAATCATAGCACGAAAATTTTTACGACTTAAATCCATGGTGATAAAGACTCGCAATTTTCAAAATGACGTCACAAAGGATGAACAAATGACAGCTACATGAAACAAAGCCAAAGAGTTCCATTTTTAAATGTTATAATTACTTTTTTAATATTGTTCTGTAACTGGCCAGTTCCGGATACATAAATAGCAGCCCTTGTACCAGGACTCAGAATCGGTTTCGAAATAGCGGTTATTATTATTCTTTAAGCGGTTATAATTCGGTTCACTGATTAACCGGTTAATGAAGTTAACGGTTTCGAATAAATCTAAATAATTTCGGTTACCGGTTATTGAAGAAACGAAACTGAAACCGAGACTAAAACCTAAATTACCGGTTTTAACTCAGACGCACGTTGCCTGCCTAGATCGATCAAAGCCGAGCGCAACGCTCTCCGCGCACTGGCGCGCCACCGTCATATCATGCGACAGGTTCTTTTCTTTTTCTGTACGCGCTGGTTATGGTTTATTCGTCTCATTCTCACGTTACGTTACGTCTCACGTAAGTCATCATCGTGTGGACGAGGTCGCAAGCAAAAGATAGTATATGTTCTAGTATACATGAAGCAACTTAAAGCACCGGTTAATTTCGGTTAACAGAACCGGAATATGTAAAAAACCGGTTTTCCGGTTCAGGGTCAATGACCTAAACTGGTTTGTAAAATTAATCGGTTTCCAAGCCCTTTTTTTTTTTTGCGTCAGGAAATGCTTTATGCATCCCGTCCTGCCCCGTAAGGGGGTGGCAGGAGGGTATGTGGGACTCCTCGACATTAGGGTGCTAGGCCGAGTCTACCCACTAAAACCTGACGGTGTTCCTCGAGAGCCTTGATGCCGGGGCAACGGGAGCGCGTTGGCATTCTGCCGCGACCCCGGCGGCTATGCCCAGCCTGAGCCGAGCCCTCCTCCGTTTGCGGGCAGTTTGACCTGCCCGCTCTCCTGGGAGGCGCGCGGGAACACCGCGCGCACCATCCCGAGGCCATTGGTGAGGCGCATTCCCCCGAAGGACATCCCAGGCCTCCGAAGTGGCGGTTTCCGCACCCCGCCTACACCACGGCAGGGGCGTCAGCACGCCCACCTGATTTTTACGTGTTTACTCACGGGTTTATACAAGTTTTCCTTCTTCCCACCTCTGATTTTAACGTATTGTCTCACGGGTTTCATTTCGAGTTTTCCTTCTCTCCACCTTTGATTTTAACGTGTTTTCTCACGGGTTTCATTTCGAGTTTTCCTTCTCTCCACCTCTGATTTTTACGTGTTTCCTCACGGGTTTTTAAAAGTTTTCCTTCTTTCCACCTCTCGACTCGCGTCCTTCGCGAAGGACGCCGGAACCAAACACTTAACCAACAATACCCCTCTCAAAGGAGAGGGGCAAGTGGAAAGACGACCCACACGACAGACCCCCGCCCTCACGCAGAGGACGCGGAACACAAAGTTATCCGCCCCGGGTCTAGGCCGGGTCCTTTCGGCTCCACCTCCTACTCGGTCCCAGCCCGGTCCCACCCCTGATTTTAACGTGTTTACTCACGGGTTTTAATGAGTTTTCCATCTTACCACCTCGGGGCCGAAGGCCCCACACGCCGGACCCCCACCCTCATTATGAGGACGGGGAACACGACCCCCTCCCCCCCGGTCCGGGCCGGGTCCTTTCGGCTCCACTACCTACTCGGTCCCAACCCGGTACTGAGGGTATCGCCGAAGCGACACCCTCAGGAGTGTTTATCGACTGTCCAGTCTAGATCCGCAGTGTTCAGTGGAAACAGGGTCACCTCGAGAAGGATGTAGACATGAAGTCTACGCACTGCGGTCTTGGGATGGCAAGCTAAGGCTCCACTTAATGGGAGCTATAAGCGCCTGTTGGTCCACCCCCTGTGGCGGGTCACCCACACCATTCGGCCCCAATCGGTTTCCAAGCCCTGCCCCATACACTCCAAATATAAGTTTAATGTAAAAGCAAAAAGTGTTATATAATTTATACAATTTTATTTGCAAGAATTCAAGCGTTGCGATTGTTTCGTTACTTAGCTTTCTTTGAATCTCACTTGAATGCATTTAGCTGCCTTTGAACCCAATAGCAATTTTTATGCCCTATTTAACCTACTTTAACAATATTTGTTATTCAAACAATGTAAGAAGTTGTAACTTAAAATTCCCTGTAATGTATATTCAGTTCATTTCAGAAAAATATAGTACAAACCATTACCCGACCGCTTCGCTAGGCGTAAATTAAAATTTTGTACCTATGGTAGAGTTTTATTCAAAAAACGCTAAAAGCTCTATGGAATTCCAAAAATAAACAAACTAAAACCATCTACAAACAATTCTGCGTCGAATGGTTATAGTTCCATACCGATACGTTCAGTAGCTTTCACGTGATTACGCGAGAAAGAAAACCATTTCGATTATTATACTGATTAGCTTATCTTCGATTCTGTATGCCTCGTATCTTGTTAAGTCAAATAAATCTCATATTCAACATATTTATAATTGTAATACGATTTTCAGGTTGTTTTCTGTAATTGCGGTTATAACAATGCTGGCATTGGCAACATCGGAATTAGGAACATCGGCGCCGGCATGGGTTACGGTAGCTACGGCGTAGATGCCGGCTACGGAAGTGTTCGCAGTGGAATGGCTACGACTGGCTACGGCATGGGAGCTAATAGTGGTTTTGTTTCCAACGGCTTAAGTCACAACAGCGGCCCATACGGTGCCATCGGAGAGGGCGAGCTGGCCGTATCCGGTGAACTACCGGTGGGCGGCGCGACCACTGTCGCTGGACAGGTGCCGGTGATCGGCGCCGTGCAGTTCAACGGACACGTGCCCGCATCAGGGCTGGTCTCGCTCGAGGGCCGCTGCGGCTGTGGCTGCCACAATATGTACTACTGATTGTATATTTGAGCAAGTACGAAATATATGAATATTAAACCATTTTAAACTTTTCTTTTTTTCTAGTTAGTAAGGTGTCATTCCATAAATGGATAGATGGAAACGGGGATGAAGATTGAGTAATGATTTTTGTGACGTCACACGTAAAAATGAGACAAGGTTGACATTATGACACTGAATAACAAAAAATATTAATGACACGGAAGTTTTATAAAAATTAATCTGTATACATAAAATAAATGCTAATCTGTCCATGTGTCGCTTATGTACTTGAATAACACTGTCGATTGAGGTCATATACAAAGATTATTAACGATACATTACTGGAAAAGTTTTGAAAGTAATTTAAGAGACAATTTCTTTGAAGTCCATGCGGGATAAGTCTCGGGAAAACGTAGTAATAAATAATTACCAAAGATATAACGTCACAGGAAAGTGGGAAATGAATATGACAATATAGCGAGAGGGTGTCAAATACCATTTGCGTAAGAAACAAATGAAAGAAGTTTATATCCCATATTTAAATAGAATATACGTATGTACACAGGAAATATGTATATTGTAATGTATACTCACATACAACATATTTTCCACTTTTTACGCTATGCATACGTATGTATGAAAAGGCATTTATTCCGGGTGGATTGAACCTGGGCATTTTGGCTTGGAAGACGTGCAACAATCACTACAACAATAAGCCATCTATTCACTATACTCTTTTCAGAAAACTCAAGTCAAAGTCTGAGACTGGAGTCAAGCCTTAGTCCTTGACTTGTCACTTGACTCCGTTAAGGCTTGAGTCACGCCTCAGCCCTTGACTTGATGCTTGACTCCGTTAAAGCTTGAGTCGAACCTCAGTCTATTTATCTGTCTATCTGTATCTGTGACAGTAAAACTCCTCCAAAATTTGGGTAACCTCTTTTTAACCGACACAATATATTGCGCTGCATCTTGTTAACCAACATAATATCATATATTTCGAGTACATTGCAATACGTCTTGTAATAAACAATATATTGCGCTAGTTAAAATTTTAAAGTATTCATAGAAGAGTTGAAGGAGTCGATCTGTTTTTTGTATTGCTTCTGTCCCTAAGTTCCTGACAAAAATTACTCAGAATATACCGAAAACATCGACATCCCGGTATACATCAAAAGGTTTTAAAAAAAGGTCCGATTTTGCAACACCTGTTCCGTACGATATTTATAATAATGTTTATGTTTTTCTAAAGATTTTTATGGACTTTCACTATAACATATTTTCCTCCTAACTTTCATTTCACTAACGCTTCATTTTCCCTGATATTATGAAAATTCTATTTTTAGACACGTATTCATTTTATACATACATATGATATCTATCATAAAGCCAATATCTATGCCATCAATATATTTAAGCAATATAACAATAGTTCGACATTTTTCCCTGCTTCAAGAGCAACCTCCCAAAAAAAGTTTCTTACGTAGGCTCCGCCCTCACACTCCGCAACCCGAAAGCGACGTTTATCGTTAGACTGGCCCGTTGGCGCAGTGGCATATGCATCTGCTTTCCAAGCTAGGGTCCCGGGTTCGATCCCCGGTCAGGTCAATTTAGGAAACGAACTTTTCTAAATTGGCTTGGAGTCTGGGTGTTACTGGGAACTCCCCCAGAGTTCGTTGTGTGGTACCCATAGTACAAGCTTAGCGCTTAGTTTGGGGTCACACAATCGGTGTAATTGTCTGGAGTATTATTATTATTATTATCGTTATAAGTATGTTAAATGCTGTGGAGATGCGGTCTCTCAGAAATATGTGCGGTGTCACGCTTGCTGACAGGATAAGCAATGATGAGATACGCAGTATGACAGGGTCGCACAACAGTGTTATTGTAAAAATGAAGAAAGGAATGCTTAGATGGTTCGGGCACATGGAAAGAATGAGTGATGAAAGACTGACGAAGAAAATATACAGAGCGAAAGTGAGTGGTAAAAGAAGCCAAGGAAGACCAAGGCTGACTTATGAAGATCAAATAGCCAGAGTGTTAGCAGACGGAAATGTCAAAAGCACTCGCATACCTAGGCGAAAATGTGTGAGGAGAATGATGAGATTTGAGGAAGCGAAAGAGGTGTGTAAGGACCGCGACTTCTGGCGCTCCGTCCTCTCTGACTACCCCGTTGGGGATACAGCGTGAAGTTATGTTATGTTATGTTATTATCGTTATTACTCGATTATTAATTCATATTACAAAATATCCTTTCGCCAGTATTTAGTAAACTGCATTGTCTTCCTCTTAGCCGCAATGTTATGTAACTTACTCAAGTAATTTAGGAGAAATACTTAAAAATCTCTCAAAAAGACATCACATTACAGAAATAAAAGTATCGAACGAAAATACATAAATTGCGTTAAGGTTTAAACAATCGATAGAAAAATGTATAAAGAAATATATATTTAAATTTCACATTCATTAAACGTGTGCCCGCCTCAACGAACTTATTTGAAAACTCTCAAAATGTTTGGAGCCGGGTCTTAATTGTTATCCAAGAGACAGCACTTTCAGCAAATAATTGTCCAAGTAACAACTTTGTTATTTTTTAAGATTTTTTCGATTTCCGTTTATAAAAGTCCTCAGCATGGTTATGAATAAATATATAAATTATTATCTATCCTTATCAGTTATGTGAACAAATAACGAAAGATAATTTACTGAGCTATAAGTGAAAAAGATTTTTGATCAACCCTAAGAAGGGGCACACTTTTATTCCAAATCGACTTGAATTTTCCCCCCTCATTTCCGTAAGTACTAGAAATAGAATTTTCAAAATATCAGGGTAAATGAAGTGTCACATTAAAGCTACAGGGAAAATATAATGAAAGTTCATAAAGATCTTCAGAAATAAAGTTAAGAAAAACATAAAAATTATTACGTGCCGGATTACAATGCTTTCGGTATTTTGAACGTTTTTGGTAATTTGAAAAAAAAATGTGACGGAATAGTTATTCTTATAAGACTTAGTCGTTTAACGATAATAATGACTACCTTCGTTTCGCAACGGCTTAGCGCGTCGGAAAGTAAATGGGGGTTGCGGGTTCGTTTCCCGCCCCGAATGGGTGTTTCTGTATAATATGTATTTATTTACAAAAGAAAAGTATATAAGTAGTATATCAGTTGTCTAGTACCCATAACACAAGCGCTGTGCTGCTTACTTTGGGACTAGATGGCGCTGTGTGAAATGTCAGAGTTCATTAGGTATTATTATTATTATTATTATAATGACTTTTTGGCGGAAACGGGAGAAGTGACGTTAACATTTTGTTAAGATTTAATATTTTTTGCATTTTTGAGAGTTTTAAAGTACAAAAATGATAGTATATTGTGTCTTAAAGTTCTGTATAAGTGAAAAGAATGGAGTAGGTCTAAATAAACATGATGTAGTCGAAGTGCTCGCGCTCTACCAAGAAGTCCTTTATAACTTCAGTTAAGCCTGTTATCACTTTACTGGAAGAGTTTTATGATAAGAAAAAACATAATTTACTTGTGATTTTACTTATTAAAACGTGACATTGACACATGCGCTATTCTGTGCGCCATGCCCTAAAAAAAAAAAGAAAGTAAAATCGTAATACGTAATACCAAGTCAGCAACGCTATAGACTCGGAGGTCAAGAATGCACGTTATAGAACTACAGTGTTTTCGTAGCACCCTTTACGTGAGAATTCATAATAATAATTTCTTGGTTCGAGAATAATCCACTACTACAAAATGTTACCTGTAGAATTAGGTACAATAAATTATTAATGTGCAATTTGATATCTTGGTGTACGTATGCCTAGATGGTGCAAATTGGTGTTTCTTTTTTGTACATTCTGATGTCATCGTGTTTTGTTTGCTGAAGTCATTGGGCTTTGTGTTATTGTAAATAGATACATTAACTGCAGTGGAAAGAGCGTTTTATTGTTCATGTAAAATATTCCTAATACACAGTAGTTGACCTGACACCAGAGGATTGTACATTACCACTACAATAACAATATACTAACTTGAAAAAATATAATGATACTATAAAGTAATTATAAGCTTTAAAATAATTATAACAGAACAAAATAATAACATTTAATTATGTGCTATTAAAATAGACACGACTCCATATTTAATTATTTCCAATATAATTCCAGCTGTCGTCCTAACAATGATTTTTACCCGTGGTTTATATTATTTAAGTTAATAAAAGTTATTGTTAAAACTATGATTATAAAGTTTGAAAAAGTAAATCTATTTATATGTATATATAAAAATCAATTGCTGTTCGTTAGTCTCGCTAAAATTTAAAAACGGTTTGACTGATTTTAATATAGTTTTTTTGTTTCGTTCCCTATAATGTAGGGGTGGTTTAAAAAAGTAGGGAAAACTCTAAAGAACAGCTGAAAGATCGAAAAATACAAAATTGGTAATTTTGTATAGGAATCGCGACATCGGATTATTTTTAATAGATGGCGTTCGTGGCGGACCTCTCGTCTAACAGACGTGCTATATAAAAATGATATTTCTTCCAAACAGTTGTGTAAACAAACTGTGGAGAACTCATTATTATCCCACACACGATTTACAAGATTATACTACTCTGTCAAGAAAGTATCGGGAAAAGATCAATAATACACGAATTATTCATCCAAATTTATTTTATCAGCTTCAAAGTTTACTCCTTCAGAAACGATACACTTACGGCAACGAATAATCCAATCATCAAAACATTTTCTAAACGCTTTTTCCGGAATTGAGTTCAGTGCTCGCCGCGGATTCTCCTTTATGTCTTCTACCGAATGAAAACGGGTGCCACGAAGTGGTAATTTGAGTTTAGGAAAAAGAAAGAAGTCGGCTGGAGCCATATCTGGTGAATAAGGTGGTTGCTCGATGGTATTTGTTGAGTTTTTGGTCAAAAATTCGTTCACAATGATGGCCTTGTGCGAAGGCGCATTATCGTAGTGCAAAATCCAAGAATTTTCTTTCCACAAATCTGGCCTTTTTCGTCTATATATTAATATTCTTATAAATATTCTTAAATAAATAATATAATTCTTAAATAATAAATATTCTTAGTAAATATTCTTTATTTACCGTTTGACCTTCCGGCAAGAATTCCGAGTGCACAACACCGCGATAGTTAAAGAAAACAGTCAACATGACTTTGACTTTTGATCGACTTTGGCGTGGTTTTTTCGGTTTCGGTTCAGTTCGAAGGCGCCACTCTTAAGCTTGTTGACTAGTTTGCATGTCAAACTCGTAAACCCACGTCTCCTCACCAGTAATAATGCGTTTCATGAATGTTGGATCGGAATTGACTCGTTCTAGCATGTCCTCAGCGACTCTTATGCGATTGAGTTTTTGGAGGAAATTCAGGACTTTTGGACTTTTGGACTAGCCGAGCGGCAACATGTTTCATACCCAAGTGATTATTTAAAATGGTAAGGATCGGCTCGTGAGACACAGAAAGTTCGGCGGCTATCTCTATCAAACTTGAATGAGGATTTTCAGTCACTATTTCCTTCACTTTTGCGATGTTAACTTCAGTTGCAGACATTGATGGCCTACCAGAGCGAGGCAAATCATCCATCACATTTCGACCGCTTTTGAACGCTTTGTACCACTCATAAGCACGTGTTTTTGATAAAGTCGATTCACCGTAAGCCTTCTGTAACATTTTCAGTGACTCCGAACACGAAATTCCATAGGCGATGCAAAATTTAAGACAATCTTTTTCTTTGTTCGATGTTTTTGTCTATTATGAAATTCGCAATATACACCAGAATGATATAACTAAAAACAGCACTGTATTTAATCTAAATAACAGATGCAACTCAAACTCCGCGCCAAAATGGAAAACAGTTGTGCCAATCTAACAACAACAATAAAAACAAAAAATTGAATTTCGAACCATAAACAAATCATCCATTCCCGATACTTTCTTGACTGAATGTATACAAACTATTTGGATTATTAATTAAAATATATTGTATACACACAGCGTGGCATACGAAAAGAAAAAGTAGTCGGTTGTCATAAAGATTTTGTCAATAATATAACATCTTTATTTATACATCTTTATTAATATTTTCCGTCTACTTCTTTATTCCATCCCACAGACATAACCATTAACGTGACTCGAAGACATAGATTGAACTTTTCAATATTTTAAATTTCTCACGGTAAAATCGACAGATTTGAGGGACTGCGAAAACAATTACGTGTCGTTTTATAGTGTTCATTACAATGCCGAGGAGAAGACGAGCTGACATAGGTCATCAAAGTCAGTCAAATGTGGGACTACCTCACGTGCAACCGCACTGATGACCAGCGAGAGACAGATAATGATAATAGTCGTATTGGTTTGATTTTTAAACAAAAATGAAAATCTCTAATGGATTTCATTATAAATTAACGTGTGTAAATGTACTCTGTTCAATGGCAAAAGTATGGTCTGCTTCATGCGCATATTTTGGTTTGTTAGTTGACAAAATTAGGCTAGATGAAATCGATTCCATTATTTCAGCTGAAATCCCCGATAAAGCTGTTGATTTGAAATTGCATGCAGTGGTGACTAGAATGTAAGTGGGTGGCAAATTTGTCATTCTTCCAACGTTGTTTTCATCGCCGTCGGCGTTAATAGCATCGCGGAGATTAATGTATAGTAAGAACATGATCCATTGACCTTGCAGAGTTTTTAACAATGTCTCACTCTGTATGTATGACTGACAGTAAGTGTTTCAAACGGTACTCGAGAGTCCTGATTTTTGACGCCATCGCAGGCAAAGGCAGGCAACGAATATCCAATGTATCTTAAGCTTTGAATTGAATATAAATGTATCTTTCATGAAATAAAAAACATTGAATTCATTTCAATTACAAGCAAGTTCTATTCAATAACCTAACGAAACTCAAACCGCACACGATGCAGTCAGTATTATTGGTCCAATGAAGGAGTTCGAAGATTAATTAGGATCGATAATCGCTGATCAAAAGTTGTAATCATATATTATAGTAAATATGTATTTCTCTAATTCTCATCATTTAATCCACTATTATATTAAACGAGCAATATTTGTGTATATATTCCATTTCGCTTTCTCGAAAACGGCTCGAGCGAATTCGATGAATTTTAAAACATAGGCGTTGACATTCATAACTTTTAAACTATAAACTAAACTTTTTTAATTTCGCAGCAGAGTTTATCTTCTCAACAGCACAGTTGCTGAGTGTAGGTCTACCACGCCAAAGTGCGTGGGTTCGTATCCTGCAATGTGGTCAGGCTTTTTTGTTTTTTTTTTAAACATTTTTAAATAATATGTCTAAGTTCAGTTTGCAACAAGTACCTATTAAAAACACATATCACTTTACTAATGTTCTTATAATAAGGAAATAAAATGAAAAATAATGATAAACGCATTGATTTCATAACTTCAGACTGCCTGTCCCGTACTACTAAGTGAGGCAAATAATATCACTTAAAATGTAAATGTGTGGGTGCTGTTTTCTAACGAAATAGCGACCGATCAGCTTAAGATAATAAATATGTCGTATGTAGAGGTGAGTCAGATTATCCTGTAGTGCGATTCTCTAAAGCAAATTAGTCAAATTCACTTCTGAATCCGCGGTGAGATTGTCAACTGTGATTTGGTATTCTCTAAAGTCGACAGAGATACTAGCGCCGCCTCGATGAGTGGCGGCGGCGAGTTGTACTATCGTAAATGAGTTTTATGAAGTTTCGCTAAATATAACGATCCAATCTAAATAAACGAGTTTTATTTAACGTAATTATCTCAGAAGAAGTTAAAATACTCTAAGACGAAATGTCGACTGAGATGTTTACTCTTAAAGCAAACCTCGACAAACTCGCATCTCAGATCACTTCACTTCGCTCCTAGAATGTTTGGTTTATAGAATGAAGGTCAAGTGAGTTCGAATGCGAAGTGGGGTGAATTGTCGAGCGAGTCTCTCTTTGGGTGATTCGAGTTTTTACAGAATTGCATGGCTGATTCCGCTCACTAGCGGTTTCGAAATCTGCAATGTGGTCAGACTTTTTTTTAAATTTTTTTTGTAAGATACCCAGTAAAGCTCGGTCGCCCAGGTACTATATATTATATAACGCATAATAATCTTTACCTAGTCTAATATTGGTTTTAATTGTAAGTTTCCGTTTACTTTGTCATATATTGTTTTACTATTGGCTTACATCTGTTTGTTTTTTGTCATTATAAAATCTGTATTGTTATCCTGTTTATGAATGTACCTTTATAAATTATTCCGTGTAATACCTTTAATATATTGTGTATTAAATTACGTGTTTTGACTTTTAATATTTGACATATACATGCATGATTACTTTTTGTAGTATTATCCTAAAATTGTCCTGACATGAAAGAAGTTTGTATAATAATTTGATATAAGGACTTTTTGGCGGGGACGCGAGAAGTGAGGTTGTCATTTTAATTAGATTTCCTATTTTTTACATTTTTCGTAGTTTCAAAGTACAAAAGTGATAGCATCTCGTGTTTTACATTCTGTATAAGCGAAAAGAATGGAGTAGGTCTAAATAAACATGTGTAGCTGAAGTTATCGCGCTTCTTCCAAGAAGTCCTTTATAGCTTCAGTAAAGCCTACTTTACTTTATCACTTTATTGCAAGAGTTTTACGATCAGAAGAAGAAACAAATTTACTTCGAACATGATTAATACGTGTGACATTGGCAAATGCGTTAATCTGTGCGCCATGCTATGAAGAAAGAAAAAAAAAACGATATAAATTATGTCTAGATAATAGCTCTTGTTACGTAGTAATTTGTTTTCATAAATAATTTCCGTATTTTAGATCTTAAATTATTTCATTAATTTATGTTTACGCGTCTCGGAACGTATGTAAACGCTAAATGTGATTTTGTGTTTTATCTGTGGTGAGGGGGTTGACATTTGTTGTTTATATTCTGCCATCGGTTGTGTATTCGCTACCACTGAGTAAGTAATCACTACGTTTTAAGAGACGGCACTCAGGAAGACTGCTTGAAGCTTTCGTATTAAAAAGGCTCCTATAACCAACCTCACAAAATTAATGACTACGTAATAACCGTAATACCAACATAAGCAAATGAGACATTGATGTACAGAAACAAAGAGCGTGCTATCGATATAATAGTGACGGGAAAAGTCGATAGAATTAAAAAAAGGTATCGATAATTATAAACGTACTAAATTATGTTCATAGTTATTTTGAAATTAAATACTGTTTGTTACATTGTGGTGCGGGGTTTTGCGGTGAATGGAATTTCGACGATGCGTATTTACCACTTTTCGGATAAACGTGCCTTGCTTGCAGCCCGATACGTTGAGCTTGTTTCAGCAGCAGATGCTGACAAGCAGTCAGATGAGAGAATGGTATGGAAAAAAGTGAATTTTTTTACGCTTCCCTTTAAAGATTAAAATAATGAAGATATATACATGATAGAAGAACTCCTCTGTGGAGATATATCAATAAAAGCAAATACAAGGATCATCGTCAGAAGAATTCAAGCCGCCTTCCATTTGGGACTATCCAGACATCATCGCTCATCATCACCGTTTAGTATTAATAATAGTTATATTAATTTTTTTACAAAAATTCAATTTATAAATTATTTGAAAAATACATATTCAATCTGTCTAAATTTTCTTTTAAAATTTAATTATTGTCGCTACACGACAATATCTGCCTTTTAAAGTTAATGTCACTATTTGGTGCACCGATTGAGATACAAACTCTTAGTTTCTATAATTTATCCAAACGCAGCTTTTGTGTCAAATAGTGTATGAAAAGAACATATATGACAGACCGACGGACATTGCCGTGCAACGTGCAATATGTGTTCTTTTTTTCAATTTTGGAACGCAATACTAACAAAGTTTAACATATATATACGTATAGTCTTGTGAAAAAGAAAATTAAACATAGTTTTACTTAAATTTTATTTACCTATTGGAATGTTCTATCCCGTTTTATCATATTAATGTTACATCTTCTAGCAGTCACTGTCGAAGCTACTCACGAGCAAGACCAACCCAGACGCAAGCAAAAGACAAATAAAGTTTAAACGATATCAAATTTTATATTTTCAGACTAGTTCAAATATAAAATTAGTAGTATACATTGTGGCAATCGCATCCACAGCTGCCTGCGAGCGAGACCAGCCCTGATGCGGGCAGTTGTCCGTTGAACTGCACGGCGCCGATCACCGGCACCTGTCCGGCGACAGTGGTCGCGCCGCCCACCGGTAGTTCACCGGATACGGCCAGCTCACCTTGTCCCATAGCGCCGTACGGACCGCAGTTGTTCACAATGCCTGTTCCAACCACACCGTTCATACCGGAGTTGTAGCCAGCGCTGTTGATTCCGTACCCAACTCCAATGCCGCCAGCTAGACCTACGCCATTGCCTATAGCGCCAGGATAGCCATTGTTCATACTGAGTCCCAATCCATTATTGGCGTAAAACTGACTGAAGGCGATCTAAAAATAAAAAAGTTTGTTATCATTACAGCGTTCGAAGTTTTGTGTCTTAACCATTCAAAAGGAATCCGAGGGTTTACTATGGTTTGCTACTATGCGAATGTCTGATGTGAAACCACAATTTAGATCGCTTTTCTTTCGTAAGTTAGTTTTCAGAGTAAAATATTATAGTTCAAAATCTTGCTGGGAATAAAACTTGGGACTGTACACTTGTACAGTGCTAAAAATTCTAAGTTTTATTCCCAGCAAGAAGCCATCACAGTAGCCATCTCAGCCATCACAGTATTTGAAAATTAAAATTTTACAATTTCGTTGAAAAATATCCATTTCTAACCAATGGAAAATAAGTAATTATACAAAAAAATTAATAAATTTCAGTTTCGATAATAAAAAAAAGCGGATTCATTGATTTGTACAGGTCTTTCGAAACAGATAATAAAAACTGCGTAATATAACTTGCTACGTAGTCGTATTAACTAGTCTATTAGTTTTTCGAATTCGCATTGAAAATTCAGTTTTTTTGTTAAACAACCAAACACATAAACATACAAAACACTGAAATTTTCCTTTTGTATACAGAGATTTTTTTTCAAAAATATCAGTAAGCTGTTGTTATTAAGAGAATAGCGTGGATTTCAAACTGTTACCTGAATCAAGCACGCTTGGAAGCAAAGAACAAAATAAGTGAATTTAGACATGTTTAATGTTTAATTAAAAACAAAAGAATGCAATTAAAATATTTCTTTGCCTTTATATACGTAACGCCATTTCTTCGATATTACATTTTGCAATTTATAACAACCATTGTATTTTACGCGTGTCTTGTCACTCTTGGCTTTATCAGTTTCGTTATTAATGCAATTTAAATGATTTTATCATTGAACTCTGGCAACAGTTTAGTATATATAGTTAGGTTTAAGTTTTATGGATATCATTGTGTTCATTGGAATCACAAGACAAAAGAAGAAATGGCTTTCAAATCAGTTTTTGTTTGCTTATCCGCTTTCCTTGTTCAGGTAAATTACATTCACATAAAAAGTATATGAATGTTCAATTTAACACAATAAGTACAGTTTCAAGTAGTATTGCGTTCCAAAATTGAAAAAAGGAACACACATTACACGTTGAACCGCAATGTCCGTCGGTCTGTCATAGATGTTTTATAACGCAAAAGCTGCGTTTGGATAAATTATAGAAACTAAGAGTTTGTATCTAAATCGGTGCGCCAAATAGTGACATTAACTTTAAAAGACAGATATTGCCGTGTAGCGACAATAATTAAATTTTAAAAAGGGAATTTAGACAGATTAAATATGTATTTTTCTAAAAATGTATGAATTGAATTTTTGTAAAAAAATGAATATAATTATTATTAATACTAAAGGACGTTGATGTGCCATGATTCACTCATTTTAGTTCATTCATTTCAAGCGGTCTTTTTTAAATAACTTTAAGTAACTCTAGAAGTGACCAGTTTTAATTTTTTACTCCATTCACTTCAAGCGGCCGATTTAATTTTCTATTCACTTCAGAGAAGTATAACTTTGTACATACCTGTGGTACATACGAACATAAAGTCGTACACGCGCGTTTTTTTTATTGGGTGATTGATAATTAACTTTTTTTATTGCGTATGAAATGTCAAAATTATGTCCATTTCACTACTTAAAAATAAGCCTTTAATGACTTTTTTTTGTATCAGTCGAATAACAATACGATTTTCGTTTCAGACTATCTCAGCTTATTGCGTTGGCAATGCCGGAGGGATAAGCTTGGCAGGGAACACTGGTGCGAATGCCATATGGACAGGAAACAATGCTGGTTTGACAAACATCGCCAATATTGGGGCCGGAAATGGCTACGCAGCGGGCTATTCGTACGGAAACAACGGATATAACGGCGTCGGTTTAGGTAACGCACTAGAGTATGTCGACACGTACGGTGGCTCGCTGCTAGTGACAAGTTCGTCCCCGCTGGCACCGAGTGGGCTGCGGGTTATGTCTGAACACAGTCTGGAAGGTCCTCTATCAGTGGCGGGGCAGCTGCCGTTCTTGGGCGCGGTCGCTTTGGACGGCTCGTTACCCTCCGCTGGCGCAGCTCAAGCCACTTATAGTTGCGGCAATGGAGACGTGCGCATCCTCGAGACTTACGGCACCGGCACGGGCTACGGCGTTGGAGCTAATGGACTTGGTCTCGGAGCTGGGGCGGCCGGTTTTGGATACGGAGCTGGAACGGCTGGTCTTGGTGTAGGAGCTGGAACAGCCGGTTTCGGTTTAGGAGCTGGAGCAACCAGTCTTGGATTAGGAGCTGGAGCAGCCAGTCTCGGATACGGAACTGGTATTGCTGCTAGCAACAGCGGTTGTGGTTGTAGTGGAATATATTATTAGTACTATTAAATTTTGTATCTAGTGTACAGAAATAAATGATAATTACGTTACGTAAATTTTATTTTTTTAATTTAATTAGTAATTATTAAGTAATTAGTCTTCATGCTGTATCCTTAATGGGGTAGTCAGAGGACGGTTACGTAGTATACAGACATATACTACTAATTTTACATACTTCTTTCGCTTTCTCAAATCTCATCGTTCTCCTTACACAATTTCGTAGTATGCGAGTGCTTTTGACATTTCCGTCAACTAACACTGGCTTTTGATCTTCGTAAGTCAAAAAGACTGCTCTTTAATTTCCACTAAAACACATTTACCTACAAATTCTTTCTTGTTCACAAATATTTTTCAAGAGAATAGAAAAACCAGTGACCTTTAAATCGACCCCTCCTACGTGAACTAACGTAAGTAAAAAATAGTGTTTTTTTCATAAATCACTTTATTTCAATGTATATTACCCCCACCAGTAAAAATATTTATAAACTTATGCATATTTACACAAATCAGCACACGTGCAATATGGTATGTAAAAAATCAGCACGAAGTGAACTATCTCATAAGTCTATACGACACTTCACAGCGAGTGGGGAGCTAGGGGCAGGCACCGCTCGCGTCCCGTATGTACTACTTACCACAGACTACGTTGCGGATGCGATTTTGAAAGCCTGTTCGGTTGCGCTTCTGTCTAATGTTTTACTGACAAGTAAAGTATAACATTTTTATCTTTAGGAAGAAAAATAAACAAATACACAAGTTTTAGACCACAAAGTAGAGCCCGAATTCATTATGATTTAGCTAGAAGCGAAAACAAAAAAAACCAGTCCATCAAAAAATCTAGCGAAATAAAATAATTCGATGATGATGACATGAGCCATTTCGTGTCGTTTTCCTTGGTCATAATTATAGAACCATACAAGGTATGTTACGTAATTTCTGATTATAGTTACTTTACATCTATTTTCATTTATAACGATCTAAAAAGTCATATCAATTTCATGCAACAGATTACGTCATTAATATTGTGTCGTATGTAATACATACGATATTTTACGTGGGTAAAGAAGACAACTTGGTATCGTACTATAACTTAACGCCCATTAATTCGATACGAATATCGTATGTATCGCATAATTATACACATGGTCAAAGCAGTAAACACACGATAATTTTTCATTTGGATTTTCTATTTTAGATCTTCTCTAACAATAAATTTCAATAAAAGCGAGATAAATGATTTAAGGCGACCCATTGATAAACAATAATTTAGTCAGAAATAGAACTTCTGTTCTATGCAAACGTTCGCGCGCTAGCATACGAAAAATACGAAATAACAGTTATTTTCGTTTATTTTAAAAACTATAATTAATTTTAAAAAATCCAACTGTAATTGAGGAATATGTTTAAAGTATATATATATATAACTATACAAAACATTTTGAAATATAAATCGGTCAAGTTGCTCCGAAAAATGTAAATCGCTGTTTTAAAAGAGGTTTATTTTATAATTTTTTTTTGTGTTACAAAAGTTAACTTTTTAATTAATTTTCTTCTTCGACTTCACTCGCGTAAGTTATTCATTAATTATCATGACGTTTAAACTTTTTATGCTTTATTACAGACAACTCGAATCCCGAATTCGAAAACCCTGCTAGTACTGTAACATCGCACCTGTCACCGGCTTGTAGTATAAGTCATCTAAATTATTACTATAATAACATTACTGTCTATTACTGTCCTTACCTCATAGAAAAGGATAATCTAAATATGTTAGAGCCTGTGTCGCAACAATCGCCTAATCAATTTTCTGAATCGTCATATCCTCAAACAAACACTCCATTGTCGTGTAGTTCTAATAAATCTCCAACGGTTACAAGAAAAGTTAAGCCTAGAAAGGAAACTTTAGGCAAAGGTATGTTAGGGAACGGTTAGACGTAAGAAGAAAGACTAAGAAATTTAGGAAAAGAATAATTAACATAACATAACATAACTTCACGCTGTATCCCCAACGGGGTAGTCAGAGAGGACGGAGCGCCAGGAGTCGCGGTCCTTACACACCTCTTTCGCTTCCTCAAATCTCATCATTCTCCTCACACATTTTCGCCTAGGTATGCGGGTGCTTTTGACATTTCCGTCTGCTAACACTCTGGCTATTTGATCTTCATAAGTCAGCCTTGGTCTTCCTTGGCTTCTTTTACCACTCACTTTCGCTCTGTATATTTTCTTCGTCAGTCTTTCATCACTCATTCTTACCATGTGCCCGAACCATCTAAGCATTCCTTTCTTCATTTTTACAATAACACTGTTGTGCAACCCTGTCATACTGCGTATCTCATAGAATCAAAAGAATTCAAAAGAATAAATGCGACAAGAAAATGATTAACTAAATTAAGAAAAATTATAGGACCACAAGCTGCAGTTGTAGCTTTTAGAGTTTCGACAAAATAAATGATGGACAAAAAATGCAGATATTTAAAAGTTTTTAATATCTGGGTGACAGGAATAAACAGTGAAATTTATGTACTTTAGTTACTAAAATCAATAAGCGAAGAGTATATACGGATATATCCTCGAGACTTCGCTACACGCTTCAATACAAGTTGCCAATTCTTAAAGACGATACCAGGAATTATGTGATTGTATGCAAAAAGCAGTTCCTAATCCTTCAGTGAACAATGTCTTTGGTGATGTAATTGCTTTCTGTTACATATCGAAAGCCAAAAACAATGATTTAATGAGTCTTTGTGAGATGGGCGTCATTCCTATCATGTATCATGATTTTTTTAAAAGCCCTTCTTCCGTTGTAAATTATAAATCTGAATAATCAAACTAAGAATAGTCTTTTTTTATTACTTTTTCAGAATTTATTTAATATTACAGAAAAAATCATAAAAATAGTTGATTTAATAAGGTTTTTTTTTGTAGAATTATATTTTGACTAGAGTAAAAAAAATGTAATATTTTAATTATCTTTATAAGTTTAATTTTTGGTTAGATGTATAAAAATTTAAACATTGAAATGTAACTAATATTATGCTAACATTTTCTTAAATTGTTGATTGTACTGTTAACTTAACTTTTTATTGTTTAATCAATGTTACGAAGAAGAATTTCATAAGTAATATACTTTAAATAGAAGTAAATAATATTATCATGTTTCACTAAGTTCATGAGTTCACAATTTTGATTGCGTTTGATTTCATTATTCATAGATAAAAAATTGCAAAATCTTTAGGTTGAACTATTTTTTGTTGTATAATTAAATTCCGTAAAGTAAAAATACAATATTTTAAATGAAAAGTAATAAAAAACATTGTTTTTGGTTAGAATATTGCTATTTTATTTGATTAGCTGCTTAATGAGCAACTAATTACTTGTATGAGCACTCATACTATATGCAAAAACGAGCATGTTTACCAAAGTATAATAGTGTATGTGGTACATACGATGAAGAGAAAACGATATTCCGCAACGTAAAATTTTGTATGTAGCACATACGATAGTAAACGCAAATAGGTGTCCCCAGTAACCTATTCTAAAAACAATATCTCAGAAGCTATTAATTTTTTTGAATATTTTTTTACTGGAATTAAAAAAGCATGAAAAATAATGAGTACGTGTTACAATACCTCGAGAATTGCAGGTGCTATACTCATTTTAGTCCTTTCAAAACTTTAAAATGCTTCCCTGTAAAGTTAGGAATGTGCACTTACGACACTTTACGTAGAAGAGGTCGAAGTATATCTACCATGAAGTGCTGAAGAATAGGACTTTTTGGCGGGAACGGAAGAAGTGAGGTTGACATTTTGTTTAGATTTTCTATTTTTTACATTTTTGGGAGTTTTAACTAAAGTGATAGTATATTGTGTTTAAAGTTCTGTATTAGTGATAAGAACGGAGTAGGTCTAAATAAACATGTGTAGCTGAAATTCCCGCGCTCTTCCAAGAAGTCCTTTATAACTTCAGTAAAGCCTACTATCACTTTACTGGAGACGTTTTACGATAAGAAAGAACCAATTTACTTGTGATTCTACTTATTAATACGTGACATTGGCAAATGCGCTAATCTGTGCGCTACGCCATAAAGAAAGAAAAAAAAACCGCTAAATATAAAATATTTATCTTTTCTTTATTGAAATCAATTTATTAAAGAACCTTTGAAACAATAAAAAAATAAATAAGTACAATTCTCTACTTTACAATTATCTACTACATATAGTTATCAATTCTCTTCTTCTAAATCTAGTTAATGTTAATTTCGACACCATTATTACCTACACAAATATCGATACTCCTTACAGCTAAAAGTTTTCCGTTTTTAACTTAATCAATTATTATAATTAATTAACGAGTAATTAACATCTTTGATCGTAAAAAGTAGCCACAAAACAATTTTATTACCCTTTTGATTACATAATATATTGTGTGGGTAATATTATCACGGGGGAAACCAGATAGTTTGCCCACTGTACAGTAACTGCGAACGTTAAGGAAAATCTTCGTTTTTATCTGCTTAATATTGAGAAAATGTAAGGCACGTAAAGTAGACGATTCTATAGGTTGTGTAGTACAAAACCAAATAATAATTTAACTACACATTTCAAAAATAAAAATAATGTTGCTAATATTGTGTTACAAGGTTACGATAAAAGGTAAAAATCTAAACAATTTTCTTAAGGAAGCTGTTATTTGAATGTAACTGTAACACGTTTTTATTAAACTATTAACACAATACTTTTGTTTACTGCATGGAATGAAAGTCGAACTATCTTTTTGACGGTAATTCGGTGGTAATTAATGGTTTACATGATTGCTTTTAGGGGTGTGCAATCACTGAATCAAATGTCACGAATTTATAGTTATTGCCCATTCATATTCAGTAATTGTAATATGACTACAGTTATAGTCCGGTCAATAAGAATAAACTGTATTACTTTTCTTTATAATGTCAAAAGCATTAAAAACGAAATGAGCTAGAACCAGTCTAGAGGATGCGATCAAGGAAGTTTAGAATAATTTGAACGGTCTGTCTGTTCGTCCATATTGCTGAAAAATATGGTGTATAATGGTAAACGTTGTGCCATTACTTTAAAAATCCTGAAAATAAGACTACCTGGGAATTGCGTCAATATTATCTGAAGGAGTAGAAAATGATCTGGAAGAATGGATATTGTTGTCGGCTAACAAAAGATTTCCTGGAAACGAAAACAACATTCTAGTTATCAGAAATTTCTTGGTGACAATCCGTGAACATTTCTCTCATGATAGACCTAACGAAGCCTAAAAAAATATGTCAAGCAAAGGCTAAAAAAATATTAGAGCTACAGAAGATGCACCGAAAACCATTGCCTATTTCCGTGAAAGTTATTAGGGACAGCTTTAAGTAAATAGAAAATTACTATGTGGCTTTCTACACATTTTCGCATATTTATTGAAACGAAATTATCATTCGTTCCAAAATTAATCAAAGCTTATTTACTCAATACGAGTCAAAAGAAGGACATGGAGATTCATTATGGAAAACTTTTTCAATTAACCGAGGCCAGACTATTATTGAGTCCAAGGACAATAAGGACAATGAAACTAGTTAAAAATCTGCGATGTCTTAAGTATAAACGTATTTGCACACTTTTTTTGAGTAATATTAGCAAACATATTGTTAATTGTGATTTAATTTATTTTTGGTACTTATCCGATCAAGTTAAAAATTCTGATTTCACTGATCATTCTGCAATCACTGATGTTAAAGATGGCAATTATTGGGCAATCACTATACTTTTTTGGTTAGCTTTTTTCTTACTTTTCCTTTGATTTCGTTGTATTTCAGATTAAAATAACCCTAGATATCATAATAAGATCGCCTAAAGTATCTAAAAAATTTAATATTGTTATGATATCTATAAATGTAAGAAAATTGTTCATGCTTAAAATGTTGTTAATGCTTAAGCGGACAATCATTACCTAGTTTTCTTTTACCCCTGAATATTACCTAGAGTTCAAACCCGATAAGTAAAAAAATTGAAATTTTGAGCCTAAAATCGAATATATTTTTTATGCACTTCTCATGACATTAACAAATACATAACAC
Organism: Zeuzera pyrina; assembly: GCA_907165235.1. Lineage (NCBI taxonomy): Eukaryota > Metazoa > Arthropoda > Insecta > Lepidoptera > Cossidae > Zeuzera > Zeuzera pyrina. The sequence continues at coordinate 8,527,227 of OU015645.1, forward strand.
TTCGAACTGCTGAGTTAATAATCAAATAAGTGTATATTTTAAAATGTATTTTAATAAATAATGATTAGTACATTAAAAGGTTGTTTTCTTTTATAATTAATGGAAGAAACAACCGGTACCGGTAAATCGTATTTTAGTCAAAACCTAAACCAAGTAAATGTACTTACTGGTTTTCGATTTTATATTATTTCTATGTAATACAGAATTTACATAAGAAAAATCAGTAAAAAAAACTTTTTTGCACGAAAACTTTGTAGAATCTCAACAACAATAAAGAATTTAAAATAACTTTTACTACAATGGACAAATAATTATAATATCTCAAATCTTTTAAACAATTTTTTTAACTAGTATGTAGCTTTCCTGCAAAATACAATGAAGTAAGTACAAAAACAAATTTTGAGATTTCTCCGTGCTAAAATACGATCAAACTGCAGCTGCGAATTGCAACCTTATTGCTGCTAATATGGAGAGGAGATGAATAACTAATAACGCTTGCGCTGGGCTACATATCTAAGTTCTGGAGGTGTGATAACCATGTTAAGGAATTATAAAAACCTTTTATGAGTAAAAATCGGTCTTTTTCTTTTTGTTAAAACCCTATAAGTCGCCACTTGATGCCATAAATTATTTATTTACAGAAAAACTGCATATAAAAATTATATAAAAACATATTTTTGAAAATGCGTTCTTATTTATGCGATTAGTTGTAGGACAAATTTAATTGCTCAAAAAGTTTTATTTTTCCAAAAATTTCCATGATTGAATAACTCAAAAGTCACGATTCTGTAGTTATCGGGTTTGAACACAGAACGGTATACCACATTATTATAAATCATTATATCACGGACGTAGCTGTCAAGTGAGAGGTCAATAATGCAAAAAGCAAAATTAGTGTTTGCCCTTGAATTCACGCCAAATTACAGGAATATATTTATCAACCAATTGTGTAATAATTTTTGACACGGATACAAAAGGACGCGGGCCCCCGTAACACCGCTCTTATATACCTCTGTATCATACTACGACTTCAGAGCAAAACCGCCGAATCCACTTTGTAATTGCTACAGAGCAAGCTATACATTTTTTTTTATTATCTCTTTAGTTACTGCTTATAACGAAAGCGCAAATTGCAAGCGAAGTCGCCTGTTTATTTAAGTTTTCTAGGTGTAAATATCAGAGGGAGGCCGTCCTTGGCGCCTTGCACTATGATACAGGATGCGTCCACAGCAGGCTCTCGCGAGCAGTTCTCAGAGGGTGCCACAGAGAACTTCCTGAGCAGCGCTGTCATGGCGACCAGAGACTGCATGCGGCCAAGGCGTTCACCTGTAATAATAAAGGTTCAAGTATTAAATTGCCATTTTAGCGCACTGGCCACTTTGAATTAAAATGAAAACTGCGTGGTGTCAGATCTTAGAATGAAACTTTTTTCACACGAAAACTGTAAGATTGACTTTTTGGCGGGAACGGAAGAAGTGAGGTTGACATTTTGTTTAGATTTTCTATTTTTTACATTTTTGGGAGTTTTAACTAAAGTGATAGTATATTGTGTTTAAAGTTCTGTATTAGTGATAAGAATGGTCTAAATAAACATGTGTAGCTGAAATTCCCGCGCTCTTCCAAAAAGTCCTTTATAACTTCAGTAAAGCCTACTATCACTTTACTGGAGACGTTTTACGATAAGAAAGAACAAATTTACTTGAGATTCTACATATTAATACGTGACATTGGCAAATGCGCTAATCTGTGCGCTACGCCATAAAGAAAGAAAAAAAACTGCTAAATATAAAATATTTATCTTTTCTTTATTGAAATCAATTTATTAAAGAACCTTGAAACAATAAAAAAATAAATAAGTACAATTCTCTACTTTACAATTATCTACTACATATAATTATCTTCTAAATCTAGTTAATGTTAATTTCAACACCATTATTACCTACACAAATATCGATACTCCTTACAGCTAAAAGTCTTCCGTTTTTAACTTAATCAATTATCATTTTAAATTTTACAAAAGCATGACATCCGATTGTTCGACTTTTGTTTGTTTTACATTCAGCTTTTAACGTGAAGATGGATACAGTGAAAATCAGAGTAATTTTCGAATACGAGTTCCGACGTGGAACTAACGCAGCAGAAACTGCTAGTAAAGTCGATGCTGTGTTCGGAGAGATTACGACTAACGAACGCACCGTGCGTTTTTAGTTTAACCGCTTTAGTAATCAAAACTTCGACTTTAAAAATGAACCAAGAGGAAGACCAACCACTTAAATAAATAACGATGGATTGTAGGTTGTGGTGGAAGCCGATGAATATTATCTACTAAGGAATTAGCGGCATGATTTAACGTTAGTATACCAGCAATATTGACCAATTTGCAGCAAATCGGTAAAATTAAAAAACTCTAAAAATGGGTGCCTCATGATTTGACTGATCTGCAGAGAGCAGCGAGCGTTGAAGCTTGACTAACCTTGTAAGCAGGTACAGAAATGAAGGGATTATGGATCAAATTGTGATGTATAATGGAAAATGGATCTTTGCGTTAATCGCACGCGCAATGGCTGATACCCGGTCTAACGCCACAGCAATGCCATAAAACGAAACTTACCCATAGATAAGAGATGCTAACTATTTGGTGGTCATGATCGAATTTCAGTTTAAGGAATTGCTTTCAATTTGTTATATAAATGCCACTTTTAATTAATCTTATTAACGTTATGTTTGTTAACTAAAATACAGAAGAATGATTACGTAGTAACATACTCAGAAACAAACGTCGGAATACAGAAATAAATGTTATTTAACATTAATTTATTTTATGATTTAAAAACATGACTTTCCACAGCTAAACACCGTCATATTATAAACACATTTAACTTTTGTCTGCGTCATTGTAAAGAAACCTTTTCCCCCGTACTCCCTCTACGTTCAAGTTGTTCCCACAAGGGAAACATTATCTAGACTTTTTGGCGGGAACGGGAAAAGTGAGGTTGTCATTTTATTTAGATTTTCTATTTTTTACATTTTTGGGAGTTTTAAAGTACAAGTGATAGTATATTGTGTTTTAAAGTTCTGTGTAAGTGAAAAGAATGGAGTAGGTCTAAAGAAACAGCTGAAATTCATGCGCTCTTCCAAGAAGTCCTTTATAACTTCAGTAAAGCCTATTATCACTTTACTGGATGAGTTTTATGTTACGAAAAAGCTAATGTACTTGTGATTCTACTTATTAATTTGTGACATTTGCAAATGCGCTAAACTGTGCGCCATGCCATAAAGAAAGAAAAAAAAAATATCTAGCAACACTAATATCAAGCTATAAAGAGACCTACTCTCCACGTGGTAATGAATATTATCTAGCAACACTAATAATAAAGCTATGGAAATCCATACGTAGTATATTTTTTTCTCATGAGACCACGGTCCGACGTACTCTTCTAGTACATACTCCCTCTACATCTACACAATTTAGACAGGAGCAGACACATTACATTTCATTTGGTTTTATTTGCCTCATCTCGTAATATGGGACGGACTGTCTTGGAGTTGTAAAGTCTATGATTTTAATGTACACTTACAAAATAGTTTTGTTTATCCACTTCATTAGTATTATCTTTTGAATATTTTCAAGCGTTAACACCAACTAGTACAAAGTATGTCGTTTAACAAGACATATCTCTAGAGCATATGCAATATCTAGTTATATGCAATTAGACGCATTAGGCAAATGACAGATGTGGATACGGCAAGGTTGGTGTACTTTGCATATTTTCACAGTTTAATGTCCTACAGCCTTCTGCTGTGGGGATCAGCGGCGCATATTAACTCCATTTTCATTTTACAAAGAGCAATACGTGCCATCTACAGGATGAATGCACGAGAATCGCTTAAAGATCGTTTTAAAGACATTAATGTCCTCACCTTGCCCTCCTTATACATCTTTGAAATTATTATGTATAAGAGAAAAAATATAGATCTGTTTAAAAAGAATGGCGATATGAATGGTATGGAAACCCGAGGTCGTGATAAATTGGTTATTCCAAAATTTAAATTACAGAAGTCAAATGTTTCATTTTTAGGTAACTGCATTCGTTTTTATAACAGTTCCTCAAGAAATTACTCAATTAACAGAGAATAAATTTAGATTGGATGTAAAACGTACATTGACTAGACAATCATACTATAAAATAAACGATTTCATTGAAGATAAAACAATAGTCTGGAAATGATGTTCTCTGCACATGCGTTTACTGGCTTGAAAATATTGTATTATAATAAAATTTTTGTAAAATGAAGTTGAAAAAATGATACCTGACTGAGTTTCTTGTCGGTTCTTCTCAGTGTCCAGGTTTTCTATTTGAACCGAACTAAAGTAGATTTGACGTTCAAAAATACCTTGTAATTGGGTTTACTTGAATAAATTGATTTGAGTTTGAGTTTGAGCATATTTCTACTCCTTACGTTGGGTAGTTCATAAAGCATATATTAGAAGCTAAAATTCCTTTGGCATTGAAAAAATAAAGTAATGGATTCTACTGTCCTGCCCACTCTAATAAACGGCTGCCAGACTTGAACAATCACAAAAGAAGTCATTCTAAAAGTACAAAGATTCCAACGAGCTGCAGAGCGAAGTGTGTTACATAGAAGACTTAAAGACAAATACAAAAACGCTGCTATAAGGAATAGAAGAAAAATTCTTGATGCAGTAGTCAGTGCATGCCAACTGAAGTGGCGTTGGGCATAATGTAGCACACATGGCAGTAGACGGCCGTAGGTCAGAACGCATACTCCATTGGTACCCACTAGGCTATCGTAGACTACAAGGTGGAACCTAGGCAACGCTGGAGGGACGACATTGTGGAAATCACTGGCGTCGCCTGGACGAGATTGGCCGCCGACCGAGGCATGTGGCGGAATATGGAGGAGGCCTTTATCCGTAAATGGGTACAATACTACCATACATGGGTAACATGCTAAACTGTTTATCTAACTGTGTAACCTGGAATAAAGTCCTCATTATTATTATTACGTTGCGTAGTTTTTGAAAGTATTCACTGTGACAGACAGGAAATATTTTTTAGGGTTCCATAATTTCCTTTTAAAGTACGAAATCCAATAAAGGACCTCGGTGCATAGCTTGTCGTCTTTGGGCGTTCGCCATATTAGATTTACAATGACATTGCGAGACACATTCTATGTTACTTGTAGGGTTTTGACAATTCTAGTAATATTCCATTAGTCAAATCGGTTAAAAAGCAGTTAATCAGAAGAATGGAAGGAAGAAGGAGAATGATGAGATTTGAGGAGGCAAAAGAAGTATCCAGTGTCCAGGTTTTCTATTTGAACCGAACTAAAGTAGATTTGACGTTCAAAAATACGTTGCAATTGGGTTTACTTGAATAAATTGATTTGACTTTGACTTTGATACTTGGTGCTCTATTCTTAGTCCTTACTGAATACCCATTACGGATACAGCTTAAGCAGTTCCGTTTAAGTTTTTTCCCATATTTAAATATTAAAAAAAATTACAATCTAATATGTAAAAATCAATGTTTGTTTGTTCGTTAGTATTTTATGGGTTGCCATACCGTTCATACAATTGCGAGTGGTATGGAGATAACTCGAATCCTGAAGGAAGGACATAGGCTATTTTATAAATAAAAAACACAGACGAAGTCGCCGGCATGAGCATTAAGTATTATTAATAATTTCATGTAATTTATGATTTAATTTGTGAACGATTTTATACATTGAAGTATTAATTTTGAATATAACTATATATTGTAGTTTGAATTAGTAATTTAATCGCTAATTTGCATATTATATAAGGCCAGCGCTCACCAGCGTGTAAGTGCGTTAAGACACGGCCAAGTATTCATTGGTATGCCGAAGGATGCTCAAAGATCCATCGGCATCCCGAGCGATTCCATAGCATGCCGAAGGATGCCATGAGATAATGTACATGAGATGAGGCTGGCGTTCTTTTCTTTATCTACAAATACAAATTCTTCAAATTCAAAGTTAATAGCAACGGCTTGTCTATAGTTAAAGATAAAGATAACGATAAAATTTATTTCTGAATATAACTTATTCTAATTGAACATACGTTGTACAGGTTAAGATTAAGTAGGTATTAATACATAAAGTAATTAATACGTTGTGCAGACTAGTGTTAGTAGCATGCCTAAACTAGGTAAGTATTTACCTGTATCTTAGGCATGGTGTTTAGCTTATTATATGTTAGTGCTTGTATTAATGTATTACTAAATAACAACAAAACAAAACAGAATAAATTAAAACTAATTAAGTGCTAACTGTCTACTTCTAATATATTTTCTACTTCGTCATAGGTTTTGGCTTTTAAATATTGTTCTACTATTTTCTTGCACTCCCTTCTATTCATAGGATAAATATTTAAAGGATGATTTCATTTATTATAAAGGTATGATCCCAAAAAGCAAAAGAATCTATGAGCGAATTTTGTGTGAAACACTTTAGAAGGACATACTATATCGAGTCGTCTGCGGTTGGCTATGAGAGAAGGATCTAGAGGTGTTAACGAGTGCTTCATCATAATAGTTTGGAGGATAAATAGCTTTCGTACAGAGAGAAAATCACACTCTGTAAGGAGTTGGGTGGTTGGATAATGTTGGATAAATGGAAAGGACGGAAGTTACTGACTTTGAGAACAGCTCTTTGTGCTCTTTGTAAATCCATGATGGTTGTTTTATGCGTGCCGCCCCATGATGTAATACAGTATCCTAGCAGCGATTGGAAAAGAGCTAAATATACTGTTTTAAGTAAAACTGGACTAGCGGCGTGCCTTAATTTTTTGAAAACTTATATTAACTTTCGTACTTTTCCAGAAAGAGCTTCAATATGCAGTTTGAAGCTGAGATGTTGGTCAATAATGACACCTAAGTATTTTACGTTAGTGGTGCTTTTTAATATAGGACAGGTGCAAATATTATTTTGATTATAAGAGTTGAGACAGTGATGGGCTATTAGTAAATGAGCATTATCAGAGGGTTGTTGAAAAGCGTTAATAGAAAAAGTAATATATTTAGTTTTGTCCGTATTTAGGGTAAGTCCGTTTGTTCTGAGCCATTGCATTACTAAGTCCAATCCTACCTGAGCGTGTTTAAATACATTATCCCAGCTATTGTCACTAAAAAGTAAGGCAGTATCATCTGCGTAAGATATGATCATACCATTAGAGAGGGGAAGGGCGCATAATTCGTTGATGTAGATCAGGAAAAGTATCGGTCCTAAGATGCTTCCTTGGGGAACTCCATATTCAATAGGAAGCTCGTCACTAATATGCTGGCCAATTTGAACACGATGTGTTCTATCACAGAGATAGTCTTTTATAAGTTTATGTTGAAGACCTCGTATACCTAAATTTTCCAATTTTTTAAGGAGAATACAAATCGTTACGGTGTCAAAAGCTTTAGCAAGATCCAAAAATACTGTCAAGCATTTTTGTTTAGAGTCTAAGCTATTTGCAATATAATTAGTCAGCTTGTCAACAGCTTCAGCAGTTGATAGTCCCGATCTAAAGCCATATTGGGAGGCCGCTAAAAGTTTATTATTTTCTAAGTATTGTACCAGCCTTTTATATATAATTCTTTCCAGGATTTTAGAAATAGAAGGAAGAATGGCAATGGGGCGATAATTTTTAACGTTGGCCTTATCACCACTTTTGTAAATGGGTTTCACAACTGCTATTTTTAGAACCTTAGGGAAAATCCCAGTTGAGAGACACAATTTAAAAATATGGGTCAGTGGTCGAATCAGGTAGGATTTATGGCGTTTTAAAAAGGAGCAAGGTATTTTGTCAATACCAGTAGCATAGTCAGTCCTCAAAGTCATTAAAGTACTTTCGAGTTCACTCTCATCTGTGTTCAGTAAAACAAACGAATGTAAATACGAGCATTCTCGAAACGTTGGAGTTTCATTGTTACTTATCATAGTGTTATTATAAAGTGATTTTTCCGCAAGAGTTTTACCTATGTTTGCAAAGTAGAAATTTGCCTTGTTAACAATTTGCGTTGAATTTGCTGTGTGCTCAATCAGTGGCATAGCAGATGATTTGGTGTTAGTAATGTTTTTAATGACTTTCCATAGCCTTTTTTTATCGTGACCTGAATTAAGAATTTGATTTTTATCATATTGTCGCTTTAATTTCTTTAATAAGTTGTTACAAAAGTTTCGATATCTATAATAGGTAGTTTTAAGGATAGGATTTTCTGGATGTTGTGTTAATTTATTGTGTAATTTGTCTCGATTTCTAATGCAGCGTAAAAGGCCTGGGGTAATCCATGGTTTAAGGATTATATTGCGACGACTGCAGGTCTTAAGTATTGTGTTGGATTCTAAAATTTTAGTAAGTGAGGAAATAAGATACGACATTGCCATGTTTGCATCATCAGTATTATATATTGGCGTCAGATCTAAGCTATTTAAGTCACGAACTAAGCCCTCATCATCTAGCTTTAAGTGCGTGTTAGTGGGATTTATTCTGCTGTAACTTTTCTTTATACATAGTAGTAGCGTAAAATGATCAGTGAGTGTAGTTTTCATTATGATAGTTTTTAATGAAAGGGATGTTTTAACTAGAATATGATCTAGGCAATTTAATTGTCTCGTAGGATGATGATGGGTAGGTGTATATCCTAAAAAAGCTGTGTGATTTAAGTACTCTGATGAATTACGGTCTTCGTTATTGATTTTAATGTCAATATTTAAATCGCCCAATACAAATATATTTTTGTAATTAGACAGACCCGTTAAAATGTTACCAAGTGAAGTTAAAAAATTTGTAATATTTTTGTAGGATGGAGATCGATAGATTAATACAATAGCAGTATTTTTTCCTATCTTTGCAATCAAACAATTTGCATCAGCAATATTTGGCTCTTCAACTGAGATATTATTAATGTCTTTTTTTATATATATTGCGACACCGTCGTTTTGGAGCAAGTTACCTAAACTTTTATATGAATTATATCCTGGTAATTGAGGAAAAGTGGAAGATATTGGTAACCAACATTCTGTTAAAGCGATGATATCTGTTTGTAAATTATTTAGACTAAGCACAGCTAAAAGACCATCAAAGTTACAATTAATACTTCTAATATTCTGTAATATTATTGTTAAATTAAAATCAGAGCTAGTAATTATTTCTGAACACTTATCTGCGTCACAGATCAGGGATACATATTCACATATGGTATCGATGTCATGTACCAGATCTTTGGTAGCGGTGCCCATGAATGTGCTGTACAAAGTTAAGAGTAAGGCGCTCTAGGCGCCCTCATAATCGGTGGTACTTATGAGTCTGGCTTCTGCGCTCTTTCTGGCTGGACACTGCTCATCTCCAGTTTTTTGTTGGTTGTTGGTTACGTATTATGAATGACGGATAGAGGTTTATCGATAATTATCGATATCGATAATAGCAATTCTTGGTTAAGAGAATGAAAAAAAATACCAACCGATCGAGGTAAGCCCATGCTCGCGTGAAATGTTGACATGCCATAACAAAACCTATCGTGGCATGCCGAAGTCTGCCGCGGTATATCGCAGCTTCCCGCGATATAATCAAGCCTTCTTAGGACGATATTTAAGAAATGTGAGTGCTAAGGATATTGAAATAAAATTCAAAATCATTTTAGCTTCAAACATATTGTCATATTTATATCCCGCACCGTCCCGCTGGTGAGCGCCTACCCTTACCGTACGCATCTTGAATATTTTTAAAACGGTGATAACTTAAGTGTTATGTTATTTACTTCGTTAAAGCGTTAATTATGTCAGAAAAATAAGTGATTGTTTGGGTAATCGGGGTCGACATATTTCAGAACGTACAATGACTGAATTAATCTCGTTTATTTTTATTAGTTTTTCTTAGAACTGTTATCATTATATGTACGCACGTGTTTGTATATAATTGTGTATTGATAATAAAAGCAGTTTCCCATTTTTCAGGTGTATTTACTAAAATCTTTAGCTATTTTCCGCTCAAACTCCAAAAACCACCAATCGACGCGTGTTTTGCCTCTCAACGAAGCATCCTCAGGATATACCAGAGATAGCATTGGGTCAGCTAACCAGCACAGAATCAAATAGTATAGATATTTACTAAATCTTTACTGATACTTGGAAAGAATGAGTGATGAAAGACTGACGAAGAAAATCTACAGAGCGAAAGTGAGTGGTAAAAGAAGCCAAGGAAGACCAAGGCTGACTTATGAAGATCAAATAGCCAGAGTGTTAGCCGACGGAAATGTCGAAAGCATTCGCATATCTAGGTGAAAATGTGTGAAGAGAATGATGAGTTTTGAGGAAGCGAAAGAGGTGTGTAAGGACCGCGACTCCTGGCGCTCCTTCCTCTCTGACTACCCCGTTGCGGATACAGCGTGAAGATATGTTGTTGTTTTTTTATACTGATACTGAAGAAGTAAACTTTATTTGTATGTATGTAATGAATAAACCCAAAAACTGCTCAACTGATTTCAAAAATTCTTCCACCCATACATAACATAACATAACATAACTTCACACTGTATCCCCAACGGGGTAGTTAGAGAGGACGGAGCGCCAGGAGTCGCGGTCCTTACACACCTCTTTCGCTTCCTCAAATCTCATCATTCTCCTCAAACATTTTCGCCTAGGTATGCGGGTGCTTTTGACATTTCCGTCTGATAACACTCTGGCTATTTGATCTTCATAAGTCAGCCTTGGTCTTCCTTGGCTTCTTTTACCACTCACTTTCGCTCTGTATATTTTCTTCGTCAGTCTTTCATCACTCATTCTTTCCATGTGCCCGAACCATCTAAGCATTCCTTTCTTCATTTTTACAATAACACTGTTGTACAACCCTGTCATACTGCGTATCTCATCATTGCTTATCCTGTCAGCAAGCGTGACACCGCACATATTTCTGAGAGACCGCATCTCCACAGCATTTAACATACTTTCACTCGATCCACCTATACAAAGCTACATTATCGGCAAGTAATATGTGCTGTATTTTATTTAAAAAAAAAATTCTACCTGTGCGAAGCCGGGGTGGATCGCTAGTTTTTTTATATATTTTTACACAGACAGACAAGTGTGAATGGTTTTGTAATTTACATATAAAGATACTACATAATTCGATATTAATTTTCATATCTAGGTTGCGGATGTCAAAGTCCATTAGATCATAGACAAGGTGTTATCGAAGATGTTGTTTTGGTCATTCTTATGATTGCTTACATAACAATATCAAATGTATATCTGTATTAACATAGAAGTGGTGGAAAAATATAAATATTTAGGTTGAACCGTAGATAACAAATTTATTTGGACTCATCATCACATATGTGCGAAATTGAGGTCGTCATTAGCGAAGTTCAAAAATATTAGTTATAATGTTTCGAAATCCATTTTATATTACATATTGCACGCTCATAGATTCGTTAATATCTTACGGAGCTAACTGTTATTCACAAACGTATAAAAGTCACTATAATAGGATAAAACAGGTACAATTACGATTCATAGAATTATTAGTAGATATATACATACATACATATCTTCACACCGTATCCCTAACGGGGTAGTCAGAGAGGATGGAGCGCCAAACGACGCGGTCCTTACATACTCGTACTTCTTTCGCTTCCTCAAATCTCATCATTCTCCTCACAGATTTTCGCCTAGGTATGCGAGTGCTTTTGACTTTTCCGTCGGCTGACACTCTAGCTATTTAATCTTCATAAGTCAGCCTTGGTCTTCCTCGGCTTCTTCTACCTCTCACTTTTGCTCTATAGATTTTATTCGTCAATCTTTCATCACTAATTCTGTCCATGTGCCCGAATTATCTTAGCATTCCTTTCTTCATTTTTACAATAACACTGTCGTGCAACCCTGTCATACTGCGTATCTCTTCATTGCTTATTTTATTCGCAAGTAGTAGATAAAAAATTAAATTACGATATAAACAAAATTATGAAAAGTTATTCGAAAAATGTAAAATACAGTTAATAAAAAATGTTTATTGACGTTGGAATGTTAAGAATAAGAAATCGGGACGACAAGAAATACCAAAAAGTTCAAACCAAGTGTAACACAAAGGACTCAAGTTGAACGAAAGTTCTTAGTTCCGAGAGATTAATTTATATGGAGAAGAACAAAAGAATAATATACCAACATTGTTTAATTTAATGCCTAAAGATAGGATTCAAGATATATAATCTAACCCTAAATAAAACAAGTGAAGAATATACTAAAAACATAAACTTAGTATAAACTGGCGTATAGACGTACAATGAGTGCGAGTGGGAATGTAATATTTCATGATAGTGACACGAGAAGGAAAGGGACAGCAAACGAGAAGCTATTGTAACCCTTTTTGAATGACAGATCGTTCCAAGTCGTTACGCTGTGGAGAACGATGTTGGCTTATTTTATTATTTTCGGTTATTCGTGTTTTATTTCAAATAAGTACTGTATTTTTTGATAATAGTTACGTGTTCTGTATGTGATTGTGATATTACATATCGTAATAATCAAGGTAATCATTCATTCCATAGGTGAAATTAACAAATAAAAAATCGTCACATGTCAATGAACTCTATATTCGTCTATACGCCAGTATATATTAAGTTTATGAGTAAAAAGCTATTATATTTAACTACTATATATTTATGTAACGATGTAAATCTTTTAACATAAACAATGTTATTATGCATTATGACTAAACATCAATGAAAATGGTACACCTGCCGGGATAACGCGCACTTTATTCAATGTACGCGTTACATATTAGGTTAATAATAAAAAGAGGTAGTTGTAATTTTTATAACTCACAGCGTTGTGCAAAATGTACTGCTAAATAACGCGAGATTCAGTCTGCTGATATATTGTGTTGCAGTTTGGCAGAACTTAGAGTATAGCATAGCGGTAATGTCACGTTAAAAATAAATAAATTAAAAAAAAAACAAAATTGAATATAATATGGTTTAAGGGACTAACTTTACCTACATGCTTATGAAGACTATAATGTGTTTGGTGACCTGAATAGCGATATCTACAAACACTTGAGTGTTAAATATTTGGATAACTTAAACTTCTTATAACTTCAAATCTTAAAATACTCAAATGTGGAAACTCGTTTAGAGAAAAGAATCTCGATAAAAAAGATACAGTAAAAATGCTGTTTTGCATATAAAAGTTGCATCTCCGAAATTCCACAAAATTTCAAAATTATTTTCACTAGATAGATGATAGATATGTTAGTAATTATAATATCTACAGTATTTATATTGTAACATATACATAGGATAGATGGTAATCATAAAATCTCGCAAACGAGATTTTTAATTGGTAATAACAGTTATGTACTAAAACACTCCCGCCAAAAAAGCGTAACTGCCAAAGTTAACCTTATAGATGCCGTGAAGACGTGAGGGTAAAAGAACAAATTTGCTTGCACTGAGCGGCGTAGGCAGGCCTTAACATGTTCCCTAATCGAAATGGTAAAAAGTAACCCTTGTAATTACATAGTGTTTAAGGAGTTAAAATTTGGTACAATAGCGTCATTCGGTAACCTAAATACATAAACGACAAAAAAAATTTAGAATATTTTGGTTTCATGTTTGCAATATATTTTAATTTTTTTCTATTTGTTTCCAAATCGTTACAGAAGTCACAGTTAAAGTGTACACGACACTCTCTAGAAGTAGAAGTAAGAGAAAAAAACTCGTAGTTCAGTTTAAACAAACAGGTAGAGAGATGAACGAACAGGCAGACGGACAAATAGAAGGACAGTTTGAAAGACAGATCGAAGGACAGACCGAAGGACAGACAGACGGATACGCAGACGGACTTGATGAACGAATGATCGCGTTTTTTATCCCTAAAAGAAACTCAGAAATGGCTCATTTAGAAAAAAATCGTACACGACTCATTGCTTTACGTAATCAGTGCTTAGAACTAAATACTAAACCAGATAGAATATTAATACTGCGTAGTGCGGACAATCAAGTTACAGAGTGCTGACTGTTACATTCGTGCTTGTGCATAAATCAAAAATACATACAGAGTGTTTCTTGTAAGTACGGAACGAATGGAACGGGGATAAAGAGACGCCATTTCTAAAACATTATTATTTCTTTTTACTGCAATGCAAGTGAAACCTTCACAAAGGTTCCCTCAATGTTATTGTATATACCCCGATAATGGCATTGGGTTATGTATGTCCTTTAGCCGCTAAATAGTCATCCTTGTGGAGTTGTCGAGAGGCTTCTGGATCATCAGGAACGTATCGGAGCTTATTTCGTTCTTGACAAAAGTCTTGAGAGGCAAAGGCCACCTCCTAACGCCTTCACAGTGGTACTATAGCGATGACTGTACGCGCTATTATCCTACTCAAGTGACATGGGTGATCGACCGGAGTCCCCGCTTTGATAAGCAGTGATTTCGTAGGACTTCGTGACAGGCGTAAGATACTTTGAGGAGGCGGTCAAAGAGGTTCTACTGTTTGGTAATAATTGCGAAGAAAAACTTGTACTTTTTAGGGTTCCGTACCTCAAAGGAAAAATGAAACCCTTTTAGAATCACTTCATTGTTCGTCGTTCTGTCCAACTGTCTGTCGCTCTGTTAAGTATCAAGTTGAAATTAATATCCAATACTCAAATCTGCAATCCCTCGGAGCTGTGAAAAAGTTAAACTTCGATCAACATAATTAAAAGATACGGCCGTTTATGCCACATATTTTGACTCTCGCGAGGCAATCACAACTTATAGGACGCTTCCCGTTGACATAGAATCATGAAATTTGGTAAGAGGCAATGTCTTATAGCACAAGTAAAGGGAAAATTCCTGAAATCGCAAATTTGTAGTTATATCACAGGAAAAATAATGTTTTTGCCGCACAGAGTTGCACGACAGTGTTATTGTAAAAATAAAGAAAGAAATGCTTAGGTGGTTCAGGGACATAGAAATAATGAGTGATGAAAGACTGACGAAGAAAATCTACACAGTGAAAGTGAGTGGTAAAAGAAGCCAAGGAATACCAAGACTGACTTACGAAGATCAAATAGGCAGTGTGTTAGCTGACGGAAATGTCAAAAGTACTCGCATACCTAAGCGAAAATGTGCGAGGAGAGTGATAAGATTCGAGGAGGCAAAGGAAGTACGTAAGAACCGCGAAGTTTCGCGCTCCAACTTCTCTGACTACCTCGTTGGGAATGTAGCTTGAAGACGTATGTATATATGTACACTAACTGTAATCTAAAAATGGATAAGTTACTATTATTTTTCTTAATTGATGTACGCCAGTGAAAACTCTTTAACCTCTTTTTCATAGAATAATAGCAGAAAAGGCAGCTGAACGTTTTAAGGAAGACAATTCTGAAGGATTGTGTGATAGACACTTTATTTACTTCATCTATACAAACTCTGAAGCCAGCTCCAAAGGGGAAGTACAGACTTCCGTGGTCGTCTTTTCCGTTGCTGGGGTGAAATCTCTCGGGCAGAAACTTATGCGGTTCATGGAAGTATTGCTTGTCGTTGTGAATGGCTTGGACTGGTACTAATATACGGACGCCATTATCTATGGTCAAGTCGGTATCCGGGAATGTGTACTCTCCCGTACATTTTCTCACCAAAAATCCAATTGGAGGCCACAAGCGCATGGATTCACTGTAACAAGAAATTAAAAATTTAGAATAATGACTAGTCATTATTATAGTCATTCTCTAGACAATAGAAGAATAATGGAAAATAACTGAAAACCACATATGAATATGTTTCTCCGTTTAAGAGCTACGATGCTGTAAAAAAACAGAAACCGACCAGTAATGGCGTCGAGCTTTTTGATATCATTTATATATTATATGGTACCAAAAAGTTCGCGACGCAAAAAAGAGGCGTTTGATTTTTAATCGACTTAAAAAAAACCAAGTTCTCACTTCGCTTGTATTTTTTTTAATGTTTGTTCCCTCAGAATTCCGTCATTTATGAACCGATTTGAAAAATTATTTTTTATTTGAAAGGATGTACTTGATTGCTTCTATTTAAATGGATGAGAACTGCTTAAACCTTTATCTATTTATATTGATGATTCTCTTGTATGTCATTGCGCTCCAGAATTTGAAAAGAAGTTAATCGTAGCCCTAGATATTTATTTCGCCCAAGGTCAAGGTCAAAAATAAAAATAAATTAGTAAAAAATTACACCAATTAAAAAAAAATTGACTGGCCCATTGGCGCAGTGGCATATGCATCTGCTTTCCAAGCTAGGGTCCCGGGTTCGACCCCTAGTCATGTCAATGTAGGAAACGAACTTTTCTAAATTAGCTTTTAGTCTGGGTGTTACTGGGAACTCTCCCAGAGCTCGTTGTGCGAAACCCATAGTACAAGCTTGCTGCTTAGTTTGGGGTCACACAATCTGTGTAATTGTCTGGAGTATTATTATTATTAAATTACTAGAAAGTACGAAATAACTATCCTTTACTAATAAAACTTCAAGCACAAAAATAACTTTATAAATGCGATACAAATATTTATATTTCATAATATTATATATATATTTTTTTAATTTCGTAAAAGACAAATCTGTACTTTAAACTTCCCCAAATTTGCCGCCTAGAAAGTTGTCGTTGCTTAGGGTGCCCATTGGCAGCATTACCCCTTTGAATAGCCAAACTTATTCGTTGGCGGAAGAAGCTGCCAGCCCGACGGTCCACCAAAATCTCTATCAGTCTCTTACAAATACTAGAGAACAGTCGATGAGCTTCGGAGCCCCAGGCTCCTACAGTTATTATATTTATGTAACGTCACCACCGTCAATCCGCGGGGTTATTACCTAAAAATTTGCAGACAGCGACAGCACTAGATCACTACGCGACCGGTGATTAATTGTAATAATAAATTAGTATCATGTATGATGATTGCGTAATTATTATTCTATGACCGTAAAATGCACTTTTCACGGTACATTTAGCACCACTGTACAAATTACATTAAGCAAATTCTCGTTTTGACAGCAGATATCGCGCGATATTGGCTGTTGCATGCTGTCTGCAAGTTACGTAATAAGCGCGCCGCTCTCAATCGAAGGGACATTACATTCGGGAGACATCGGCCGTTTCCGATCCTCGTCGACCGCTATCGACTCTCTCACCTCCCGCACCCCAGAGAGAGGGGGAGGGAAAAATAGAATGGCGGGTGCGCTTTCTCGTCGCGCGGCACGTGGCAAAAGTTTTTTTTCATAAGAGATTGTAATGATTTATCCGTTTTGTGATCAGATGTTAGTGATTCTTTTTTTTACAAAGTAAAAGGATATAAGTAAACTGATGTAATTCATTCTTCATTTATTATTATATTATATTTAAATTTATGTTGAAAAATATTCGGAGCGATCGAAGTAGATTGCGCGTTCCGCTATTTTATTAATGAATACCCGATTACAGTGAAAAGAATGAATCGAGCAACTCACAAATGTATGTATTTACAACCATTATATCAATAATTTAGTTGAATTCCGGGGCTTATCTGTTGTTTGGTAAATCCAGTCAAAGTTCACTAGAATATTAATTATTATTACAATATCATCACGATTGTTCAATTTACAAAATAAAAAAGATTGAAGTCGTACGTTCTAACATAATAAAATTACAATTTTTTATGTACAATTTACTAAAGAATTTAATTTAAATTACTTAACAAATTTGTTAATTAAGCGAAACTGTTTTGTAAATATTTCAACATGTTAAGTTTAGTGAAATCGACTATTTCCGTGTGTTAGTCCCGCGAGTTTAGTAAAACTTTTTACATACATATCTTCAAGCTGTATCCCTAACGGGGTAGTTAGAGAGGACGGATCGCCAAGTCGCGGTTCTTACATACCTCTTTCGCTTCCTCAAATTTCATCATTCTCTTTACACATTTTCGCCTAGGTATGCGAGTGCTTTTGACATTTCCGTCTGCTAACTCTGGTTATTTGATCTTCATAAGCCAGCCTTGGTCTTCCTTGGCTTCTTTTACCTCTCACTTTTGCTCTGTAGATTTTTGTAAAACCGACTAAAGTATTTTTTTAGTCATGTGTTGTCTTACTGGATCAAAACCATGTGTTAGCTATTATTAATATTCTCGATTAATCGTTCTAATCATAATCGTTAACAAATGGCAACACTGCTTTTTTGAAGGTGTTGCTACTTTCATAATAACATGGTATTTTTGAATGTCAGAAAATAAGTTAGTGGAGAAATACACGAGCTAACGAAAGCACGTTTTTTAATAATATCTCGTCATCCTACGTTTCCATCCAAGTCAATATTCTATAAGAACGATTAGTTTTCATATGCTTGGACAACTCAGCAAAATTCCATGCGCCAACTCAGCAACTCCGGCGCATCTTACTGCGCTAGCGCTTTAAGGCGCGTAGTGCCACAAACAGGCCTCATTACGGTGATTTTTTAGCAATAACCACACGATCAAAGATGTTAAAAAAATATATATGAATCTACATGATATTTATAATCAAGCAGCCAGGAAAAATAGCATTTAAAGTAAATTTTCTTGATAAAAAAAAAATCCCAAAGTAACCTCTGAACAGAATTTATGGGGAAAAAAGCTGTTTTCGTCGTAACATATTCTAATAAAATTCGGCAAATAAATGTCTTTTATGAATATTAATACATCGATCAGGTAATATTTTCAATAAAATCAATAGTTTAGAAGAAAATATATGGTTTATTGTTTTTTTCTCAAGTCATTTCATTTTGAGCGATGTCGCGTTGTTCCTTCTCTTTCACTTCTATGAGTTCTATGCGACTCAACAGTGATCGCTGAGGCGTGTTGCTAAACAGACTTGTGTCACTTGTTCCTCTTGAATTTTGAAATTATAATTGTCCGAATTATGTAATGTTACGTAGGCGTCATGTATTGTTGCTCACAACGCTTTAAATACTAAAATTTTGGCAACTTATATCCATGTGTGTTTATCTTATTTGTTTACTGTTTTGTGTCATTTTCGAAAATCATTATTATGTTGTGAGTTCAAATCTTGACTCGGTCACCACACTTTTTTTTTAAATTTTAATTTCAAAACAGTTTTTTTATCGGCCGTTGATAATGTTCTAAATCCATACTTTATATTACAAATGCGAAAGTCGGTCTGTATGTTTGTCTGTCTGGTACGTTTTGACTTAGGCGTCGGACCGATTTTTATGAAATTGACATTAAGGAATGGACATAGCCTACTCTTTTTTCAAAAATCTACCCCTAAAGGGGTGAAAAGGGGGATGTAACTTTGTATGGGAAATTCTAAACCGCTGAACTGATTAAGATGAAATTTGGTACAGAGAAACAAACCTTTTCAATTAAAAAACAACTTCTTTATTATCAAAAATCTACCCGTAAAGGGATGAAAAGGGGGACGAAACTTCACAGGAGAATTACTAAACCGCTAAACCGATTGTGATAAAATTTGGTGCAGTTAGTATGTACCCAAAAACAAATGTAGGCTAATTTTTTTTTTTTAAAATAACGTGGTTTTTATGTGTTGTTTAAATCCGAAATGGCGGATGTTTCTCAATAGGAAACAAATTTTTTGTTCATCACCAAAAATATGGGTATCAAATGAAATGGTATACGCAGACAAAGGTTTCTGTATATATGACGTCATCATAAATCCAATATGGCGAAAGGTCCATTATAGGAAATAACTTTTGAAGTGAAACTTCTTTATCGACGTATGAGAAAAATTTTATAGCAATTTAAAAAAAAATCGTCAGGTTTTTCTGCTACGCGCCATCTTTATTTTCTAACACATCCAAGACGCGGGTGTGATTATGGTATTTATTTTTCGGGGTTATTTCAGGTTAACCCCAGATTTTTTTTGGATAAATCGATATGGGTATCAAATTCTAGGTTTTTCGGGGTGCTGATTACGAAAATTATGTTTATTTTCGAACTCAAGATGGCGATTATTATTTTTGCTTAAGCTTTATTTAATTTAGATTTTTTAGCTTTATTTAACCAATTTCTGTAAAGTTGTAAATAGTAGATCATTTTTCGAAAAATGATGTCATAAAGAAGTTTCACTTCTTACGTGTGTACTCTAATACACACAAACAAAAATTTTTTTATTCAACACCAACAATATGGGTATCAAATGAAATGGAATACACAGAAGGTTTCTGTACATATGACGTCACCATAAATCCAAGATGGCGGATGTTCTATTAAAGAAAATAATTTTTTTGTTCAACACCAACAATGTGGATATCAAATGAAAGGGAATACGTAGGGGAAGGTTTCTGTTTATGTGACGTCATCAAAAATCCAATATGGCTGATGTTCCTCCATAATAGAAAATAACTTTTTTCTTCAACACCAACAATATGGGTATCAAATGAAATGGAATACGCAGGGGAAGGTTTCCGTATGTGTGACGTCATCATAAATCGAATATGGCGGAAGGTCCATTACAGAAAATAACATTTTTGTTCAACATCAACAATATGGGTATCAAATGAAATTGAATGCGCAGAGGAAGGTTTTTGTATATATGACGTCATCAAAAATCCTATATGGCGGATGTTCCATAATAGAAAATAACTTTTTTGTTCAACACCAACAATATGGGTATCAAATGAAATGGAATACGCAGGGGAAGGTTTCTGTATATGTGACGTCACTATAAATTCAATATGGCGGATGTTCTGTAATAGAAAATAACTTATTCAAGACCTCCAACAATACAGGTATCAAATGAAATGGAATACACAGAATGGAATACACAGGGTTTCTGTACATTTGACGTCATCATTAATTCGGCATGGCGGATGCTCCGCAACAGAAAATAACTTTTTTCAAGACCTTCAAAAATATAGGTATCTCCGGTATCCTCCGTAACCCGGAGAAGTCACGGGAAAACTTTCCGCGCAGACGCAGTCGCGGGTGCAGCTAGTATATAATGTCTGTGTAATAATATACTACTAGATATGTTGAAATCATTTAATAATAATTGAATTTTTCAAACAATCCGTAACAAACTTCGTTTTTTGGTGGAAGTCCCGTTTGTTGCAAGGACTAGTTGTGGTGGTGTTGTAGTCATTTTGCGTGAATACCGAAAGTTATGGTACACTTAAAAGCACTTTCAAATTGGTAGAAATAGCGATAAAAATGCCATTTGCCGTTGTATACCTAATATAATCCACTATATACGATATATCCAATTCATTATACACATACTAACTTGATAAAATACAATACATAGGCACACACATAAATACGTATCCTCACGCTGTGTCTCTAACGGGGTGGTCAGACAGGCTAGACGTTAGCTAACACAAAAAATATAATGACTCTTTAAAATAATTATAAACTATGAAAAAAAATTGAAACAATATGATAGGGAAATATTAAAATCAGCAACGGAGTTTCGTATTTCAAACTACAATTTAATATACTTATAGTCAATAGTTTAAGCTATAAATTGATTATTTCTTTCTTTAATCATATGCAATGTAACAATAATGGTTACTACAAAACATATTATATTTACAATGGTAAACTATCTAAAAATGAAAGTTTTATAGTTAACGGTTTTAACTTTTTTTTTAACTTATCGTTATAGTTATCGTTATCGTTAAAATTTTACTTAACTTATTTATAACTTATAAACAGCATGAAAAAGCCTCTCACCAAAGCATCCTCAAGATATTCAAGAGATCGGACTCAGTCAGCTAACTAGCACCGAATCAACGCAGCACGAAGTTGATTCGGTGCTAGTTAATTGACTGAGTTCGATGTTTGGTATATCCTGAGGATGCTTCCTTGAGAGGCGAAACAGGTGTCGATTGGTAGTTTCTGGAGTTTGAGCGGAAAATGACTAAAGATTTTATGAATTCATTACATGAAATGGATTTCCGCAAAGTAAAACCTGAGTCTATAAAATAGTAGGAACGATAATATAATTTAGTAAAGCAGTCTACAATAAAATCTATTTTATATTCAAAAGTAATAGTTTTCGCACATTGAGTAGAATGGCAGCTCTGGTTTTGTTTTAATTACGGAGTGTGTGTAAGACAAAGTATAAACATTTTATAAAGTACACAATGATTTATTTTCAATCGATTAGTTATTTTTTTTTAAATAATGAAAAAGATTATGTACATCTGCAATAAATGAAGCAACATAAAAACGCAAAACGAATGCCAAAATACCCATATTGTTGATGTCGAACAAAAAAGTTATATCCTATTATAGAACATCCGCCATATTGGAATTATGGTGACGTCACATTTGTATCTACCTTCCCCTGCGTATTCCATTTCATTTGATATCCATATTGTTGGTGTCGAACGAAAAAGTTTAGGAAATAACTTTCAAATGGAACATGCGCCATATTGGATTTATGATGGCGTCACATGTCCAGAAACCTTCCCCTGCGTATTCCATTTCATTTAATACGCATATTATTGATGTTGAACAAAGAAGTTATTTCCTATTATGGAACATCCGCCATATTGAATTTATGATGACGTCACATATACAAAAACCTTCCCCTGCGTATTCCATTTCATTTGATACCCATATTGTTGGTGTTGAACGAAAAAGTTATTTGCTATTATGGAACATCCGCCATATTGGATTTATGATGACGTCACATATACAGAAACCTTCCCCTGCGTATTCCATTTCATTTGATATCCATATTGTTGGTGTCGAACGAAAAAGTTATTTCCTATAATGGAATATCCGCCATATTGGATTTATGATGACGTCACGTATACAGAAACCTTCCCTGCGTATTCCATTTCATTTGATACCCATATTGTTGGTGTTGAACTAAAAAGTTATTTCCTGCTATGGAACATCCGCCATATTGGATTTATTATGACGTCACGTATACAGAAACCTTCCCCTGCGTATTCCATTCCATTTGATATCCATATTGTTGGTGTTGAACGAAAAAGTTATTTCCTATTATGGAACATCCGTTATATTGGATTTATTATGACGTCACATATACAGAAACCTTTCCCTGCGTATTCCATTTCATTTGATACCCATATTGTTGGAGTTGAACGAAAAAGTTATTTCCTATTATGGAACATCCGCCATATTGGATTTATGATGACGTCACGTATACAGAAACCTTCCCCTGCGTATTCCATTACATTTCATACCCATATTGCTGGTGTTGAACTAAAAAGTTATTTCCTGCTATGGCACATCCGCCATATTGGATTTATGCTGACGTCACGTATACAGAAACCTTCCCCTGCGTATTCCATTTCATTTGATACCCATATTATTAGGGTTTAGCATTATCAAGTTTCCCTATAAAGTTTCATCCCCTTCTTCACCCCTTTAGGGGTAGATTTTTGATAAAAAAGAAAACTATGTTTTTTTCATAGAAAAAGTTTATCTCTGTACCAAATTACATCTTAATCGGTTCAGCGATTAATAATTTTCCATACTAAGTTTCTTCCCCCTTTTCACCCCTTTAGGGTAGGTTTTTAAAAAATAAAGTAAAACTATATCCATGGTAAATTTTATTAACATCTGTCCGGCGATTTAGTCCTGAAAACCAAGCAGACAGACAGACTTTCGCATTTATAATATTATATTAGTATGGAATATGGATATTAGTTTGGATCTAGAACATTATCAACGGCCGATAATAAAACTGTCTTGAAATCAGTTGAAAAAAAAATTTGTGGAGCGACCAAGTCGAGATTTGAACTTACGACCTAAGAATGATTCTCGAAAATAAAATTGAATATCAATTAATCGAGCCAAAGATGTATTGAATATACTCTCCGAAATCTTGTATTTAAAGCGCTGTGAGCAACAATACGCAATGTCTACATAATATCATAATATTAAATACAATTCGGTTGTGTTTTAATTTTATGAGTAAGGTTTCCTGTAATGGTTTGATACGGAGAACTCACAATATGTCGTGGGTTTAAAACTAGAATGGTTCTTACCAAGTCATGAATAGCATTTTTGTTACCAATAATATAATATTTATAATTGCATCCCTTTATAAACATGTTTTATTTAATCGTATTTAACAATCTATTTTTTGTATTTGACAACTAAATTTCACAAATCGTAATTTTATGAGGCTTATAAAAATGACAATAAATGTTAATGCCAAAAATTACGGCTAGGCGGCTATTCATGCACGCGCTGTTTTATTGTGGTGTCGCGTCGCGGAGTTCGTTGCGAATAGTATTTGGCCACGCCCCCTCAGCTCGATTCTGGCGCGATGCAAGGTCTTTGACGACTACACGCGCCTTAAGTTAAGTTAAAATTGCACCAGGCGCAGTAATATGGTACGCACCAAGTAGGTGCCGAGTGAGTCGCAAAGCATACGCCACCCACGTGGTGCGCCCACTGGCTTTTGGCACAGGCAACGAATTATGCGCTGAAGTGACTTATGCGCCAACACATTTGGAACCAGTAATGCGCGCAACACACGATCAAATATGCTTGATCAAGCCCGTCCAATTGGCGTGAAGCAGAGGTTGCATCAAGTTAATTTGATCGTGTGTGGCAATGTAGGGGCGTCATGCTAAACAACGCTTCATGCCAATTGGATGGGCTTGATCAAGCATACTTAATGGTGTGCGGCAGGCTTAAGTCAACACATTCGGAACAGTGAATAGGGTTGGAGCAATTGGGAGGTGTAGCACAGTGTTATTCGTGTCACAGTATCAGAGTCGTCTCTAGCCCTTGTGGCGCCCGTGTGCAACCAGTACCCTGGCGCCCTCTAGTAGAAGTGGGGTCAAAATGGAATACTAACAGTTACAATTTTCAAACGGAAATTCGGGTGCAAATGGTGTCGGAAAGCAAAAACTTTTTTTTTGGATGGAAGGGGTTCATCAAGAATAAAAAATCACAACTTTGTAGTTCTTCCAAACATATTTAATTTAAAAACTGATATAGTTACATTACAGGACGCTCGTACACACAAATATATACACAGTACACACACACAAATGTGTTTACAAAAAAGTTACTTTTCGTGCTTTTGCATTAGCGAAATCTTTAACAATGTCACTAACTTCAATTTTGATTTCATGTTCAATACTTATTAACGATAAATTTGTCAGTCTACTTTGCGACAATGTTGATCTAAGATAGTTTTTAATAATTTTTAGTTTAGAAAATGACCTTTCGCTATGTGCGACCGTGACTGGAAGTGTCAGGTATATCCTCAGTGCTGTGGACAGATTTGGGAACACTGAAATTAATTTATTCGTAAACAAGTAATTTAAAATATCCAACGGCGTAGTGGAATCATCAATAAACATCGGTAATAATTCGATTTCGTTATAGAGCTCGAACTTTTCCACATCTGAAGAACCAGCATGGCTAAGTTTATTTTCTAAATTAGAACAATGTGTTTTTTTTGTATCTGAGTCCAAATCTTTCCAGTGTTTAAATTTTTGAAGAAATGAAAAAATGACATTATTTTCATTCAAAAGTTCGAACCGTCGAACTTAGTAATTGCGGTGTCTAACAAATAGTAGTAAAAATTTACTTTGAAATGTGTTTTCGGTTCTGTTATCGGTTCATCCTCCGCCTCATAATTAAAAAACCTTTTACGAGCGCGAGGGCGTGCAGGTGTGGGAAATTCTGCTATTGCCTCGACTTCTTCCGCTACAGTTTTCGCGCTGTTAAGGAGCTCCTCAAAAGCAGACTCATTGCGGAATTCAGACAAACTTATTTTTGCATTATCAATCATTTTCACCGCTTCTGACAATACAACGTCTGACTTTTGAAGTGCCTTGCTAACTGTATTTATCTTGCTTAAAATTTCAAACCAAATGAGCAGAGAGCAGATGAAGTTAAACGACTTAATTTTTGTCAGTAATGAATTTGCCATATTTCTTGACTCGGCATCTTTGCTCCTATCGGAGTATATGGTAAACAAGGCATCATACACTTTTCCCAGTTCAAAACGTAGAGCTTTTACTGCTTCAACCCTGCTCTCCCATCGAGTATTTGAGAGTGGTTTTAGACTTAAAGTTGGCACTTCTTTAGCAAGTATTTGCCAACGTGCTGTTGACGCAGAAAAAAAAAACATAAATTTCCTGCACAACTGAAAAGAAATTGACAATTTCTAATGAACTTTTAGCAGCGTCATTCACCACCAAATTTAGGCTGTGTGCCGCACAAGGTACGTAAAATGCGCGCGGGTTGAAATCTAAAATTCGTTTTTGTAGACCTATATTTTTCCCTTTCATGTTTGCACCATTATCGTAACCTTGACCACGCATATCTTGTATGTCAATTTCGTTTGAGATTAAACAATCTAACAAAAATTGAGTTAAGCCCAGGCCAGTAGTGTCTGTAATAGGAAAAAAACCCAGAAAGTGTTCTTTTACTTCAGCCTTGTTGTTGCTTGCATTTAAAAGAACGTACCGTACGACAACCGATATTTGTTCTTCGTGTGCAATATCTGGAGTGCAATCTAAAATAATGGAAAAATATTTGGATTGTGTCAATTCCAAAACAATAGCTTTTTTTATTCTTTCTCCTAATAATTGTATTATTTCATTCTGAATGTTATGGCCAAGATAATGAGTTAGACGTGACTCAGATTTTTGAATAAGAGCAATGTGTTCCGCAAGCACATTATCAAAATTAGAGGTATATTCAACCAGCTTTAAAAAATAACCATTATCGGAATCGTAAATTTTTTGAGATCTTCCCCGAAAAGCCAGACATTGCCTCGCTAAAAAATGAATTATGTTGATTATTCGTTCGAGTACTGCAACCCAACGTTTTTTTTTCCGATCAATTTCATTTTGGTGCAAGAAATCTACCGACTTTTCTTTTAAAATAACAGTTTTCAACGTAATTTGTTTCTTAAGACATGATAGGTGCCCTAAGCTCTTTTCATGACGTTCTATAGCAGAAGACAAATGCTGCCAATCTTTGTAACCTATTTCACCATTAAAAGGAGTCGCATCAGCATGAAAAAGTTTACAGTAAAAACAATAAACAGAATCAGTTGACTTAGAGTAAACCAGCCAGTTTCTTAAAACGGTTTCATTATTTAACATCTTTTTAGTATAATAAGCATTTGAAAAAGATCTTTTTGACCTATTCGAAGGATATGAACCCACTTTTACCTGTACTGGCCCACGCTCCATCAAAAATATTCTCTGTTTATCGGATAACACCTGTGGCCATAACGCGAGATCATTCATTACATCTTCTCGAAGTATATTCTCCGGGGACGCTTCGGCACTAGGAGGTTCTTCGTCTTCTTCGACTACCGACGACAAAGACAGCAGCGGCGGCGGCGGCAGCGACGTTGAAGGGACGAGTTCTGCTGTAGAATTATCTTGGTTTTCATATGTCTCTGTCTCCAGGTGTTCGTCCGAGGATGGACCGGGTCGAACAAAAAACTTTTTAATAGAACATGTATTCTTTTTCAGAGACACTACCTTCTCCAGCTTTCTTTTTCGACTTTGTGCACCAGAAAGTTTCTTTTTTCCATCGCCATCAGACATCTAAAATAAATAATAAACTAAGTATAGGCACCTAAAAGTACTATCAATGTAAATTAATATAGGCCCAGAGAAATAGTTGCAACTTGGACTAAATATTATATATTATAATTATGACACATATCAATCAACGTCGCGGTACCTTCATTAGGCAATCAAACAGAATAAATAAATTAAATAAAAAAGTAGTTTATTGTTCAAAGGTGAGGTAAAAGTAAGACCTAAATAAATACCTAAGTAAGTATACTAGTAGGTACAACATATTAAAGCACTTTAACTTACCGTTGTTTGTTCCGCACTGCAGTAGGATAAACAAATGAAAAATCCTAGGTCGTGGGTATTTAACTTCGATACCACTATCTATCACTCGATAGCACCTCGATAGTTGTTTTTTTTTCATGGATTTCGCTGGCTATTTTTGATGACCTCTGACCTCGATGCTTGTCGCAATAATTGTGCAAGCAAATAACCAAATCTTACCTTTTATATAATTTTTATCAAAAGAAAAGCCGATTTACTTCACATTTACATGTTTACTCAAAGATGATAGTTAATCCAATTGCATCAAGGCTTATTTCGCAAAACTACGCTGTAGCGGTAAAACAAAAAATGCGGCACGCGTACACAAGCCTTTGAAAATGACCGCCGCACGTCCCTGGGAATTTTAATTTGAACTTTATAGCATTCCAATACAGCCGACTTAGCAATGATAGTCGGCGTATTGTCAAACAAATCAAAACAAACAGGTGCAACGCCGGCACGCGCCTTTGGTAGCGATGCGACATTACGCCAATATAATCTTTAACTATCTGTTTTAAGGCTGATTTCACGTTGAAACAAAAGTTATTGTGTAGAGTAGGAGAAGGAGTAGCTTGTGGTGGCGCGCCTTGCTTTGCTACCGCGCGCCCGGCGTCGGCCATAAACACAGGCGCAGGGTCTTTGAGAGCGCCGGCGCCGCGAGCGACGCACCTTTGGAGGTGTCGCACTAGAGGGCGTTCGGCGCCCCCTTAGACCCGGCGCCCGTGTGCGCCGCACACCCTGCACCATAGGTAAAGACGCCTCTGCACAGTATAAACGTAACAGTAGGATGTCTTCATAGAATCACACAGAACGTTAGCGTTCGCGGTTTGTATGTGTGCGCGCTAATATACACGTGATGGCACGCAACAACGGCAATATTTTGGGCGAATATGGGTAATGATTGCAGCTAGTGTTAGCCGGTGGAAATGTCAAAAGCACTCTCATACCTAGGCGAAAATGTGGGAGGAGAACGATGAGATTTGAGGAAGCGAAAGAAGTACGTAAGGATCGCGACGCTTGGCGCTCCGTTCTCTCTGTCTCTGTCTTTGTGTAAAATGTCTAAATCGCAAAAACAACCGTATTCCAATGTCCTTAGATGCTAAAATAATTTTAGTTATTCGAATCTAGCTATCGTTTTTCAACAAAACTGCAATAAATTAAATTTAACAAACATTCATGATAAACTTATCTGCATGTATTGGTTTTTATTATCGTATACTAAATGCATAACTAAACGAGATGCTCTTCGCATCTCACACCCAACGCAACGACCCTACATATCCGGCCGAGAATAGGCAATGCGTTACGCGTAAAGCTGGAGTGGGCCTTCTTTTTTAATCAAAAGTACTTAAGCGATCAACTTATGAGATTTCACTGGCTTCATTTATATTATGCGGGTGACAAAGGCAAGAATAAAAAATACAATATGGCGTCTACATAAATTCAAAAGCTCAATAAGGCGTCTATAATATTAAATCACGTCAAAGGATAAAGAAAATTTCATTGGATCTCATACTTATGCTTCTAATTCAAGACATACAACAAAATACAACATATGGGCCAAAAATTTAGTAAATAAATATTTTCATAAAGTAAAAATAAAGTAAACCTCAAATCGGACCACGTAATAAAATCTTGTAAACAAGATAACTATAATTTTTTGAATGCAATGTCGGAGTCAGAGGTCTAGATGTACTTTTTATTCCTTTGCTTATATGGCCTCCTTCACCCGGTAAGGATTGATGTGAAAAAAAAAATACAGCGACATTGCACAGCGGAAAAAATCTTTTTATTGTTCTCCTAGTTGTGCTCGCGGTTTCCCTAGCGTTTAATTTGGTATTTTTTTAGTATAAAATTACTCTCTGACAAGTCCTCTACTTACCAATGAAAATAACTTCAAAATTGGTTCATCCGTTTCAGAGACTGTTCCGTATAAAGAAACAGACGGACAGACAAAAATTTTATAATAGTGCGTTTGGGTTTTGGTTTCGTGCAAACCGCATAAGCTTAAGAAAAAAACTTATTTCGAAACCACAGACACTTAAATTTTAATTATATGTATAGATAAATGTAATTTTTGATTAGAATAATCGTTAACTATTTTAAACAAAATTGTGCCTTAAAATATTTTTGAAATATTTACACATGCTAAAAGAAAATTTAATATTGAATTGTAACGGAAAACCAGCTAACTTACCTATTTCTTTTTTGAGCTTTTCCGTAGCAAATCAGATCAAAATAGTGATGAGTACATCATTAACACCATTTGGGTATTTACTTCCTTAGAAGAAGCCATCTCTCGTGAAAGTTCGAACTCAGGCGCCGTTGATAATAATTGTATTTTGTAGATTTTTAAACGGTTAATATAACCTAACGACGTAGTACAAGGCGACCACCTCAGAGTTCTGACTGAGTCGTTTCTGAGCAGAATATTTTCTTTATTTAGAATTACGGCAACCAAGTTCGAACTGTCGTGAGACGTTCGTTATAAAAGTGATTAAAGTTAAAACTGTTATTGTGAAAATGGTTGATTTTAAACTTTACCATATTTACATAAAAGTATTTTATTTACTGTAGAAAGT
This sequence comes from Zeuzera pyrina, assembly GCA_907165235.1. Taxonomy (NCBI): domain Eukaryota; kingdom Metazoa; phylum Arthropoda; class Insecta; order Lepidoptera; family Cossidae; genus Zeuzera; species Zeuzera pyrina. The sequence goes on from OU015645.1 coordinate 8,557,641, forward strand.
ATTAATTTTAATACACATGAGATTTTAATCAGAAATGGATAATTTACAGTCAAAATAATTAATTTTATATATCCATTTCAAACGTTGTTCAGAGTTAAGTGATGACATACAAATATCTAATTTCATAAATACAGATTTTGCCATGAAAATTAAAAAGGAAGAATTTAGGAATTTAGAATTATAAAAGAATTATTACCAATTAAATTTGAGGAAGCGAAACGAGTATGTAAGAACCGCGAAGCTTGGCGCTCCGTCCTCTCTGACTACCCCGTTAGAAATATAGCGTGAAGATATGTATGTATGTAAATTAAAAGCAGCGATGTTAAAATTTTTACATATTTACCTTAACGCCATATTCAGATATTTCATCTCGTGCACTGCCTCATAGGTGATTTTGTTGTCATGTCTGCTCAGCACTTCGTCCACTTCTTGTTGGCACTTCCTCTGTATTTCGGGATGGAACGCCAGCTGGTGGAGAGCGAAGCTGGTCGCTGAAGACGAGGTTTCAAAGCCGGCAGTGAAGAACATATAAGCTTGTGCAGCCAGAAACACATCATCTATATCTATTTCTATGAGTTCCGGACTGCCATCAAGTTTCTTCTTTGTAAAAGACTCCGCTACAAATTTTCCTTCCTTTTTTAAACGAAGAAGCAGATCTATGAAGTCATTAGCATCAGTCGGTTCATAGTTCCTCCGCTCCATAACGCTTTTAATGAGATATAAAACCTGATTTTCTGTTTTTGCGTCATAAAAATGAAGATTTTTGAAAATATTTGGTGCGGCGATTTTCAAAATTCTCACTACGATATCACGATACGACGTTACAAATAGCCTCTTACTCAACTGGTGAAAAATAGACTTTTGGTTACTGAGAGTGTCCATATCAATGCCGAAGCCACACGTACCTATGAAATCTATCGTATATCTCGCTATTAGGTCTTTCACATCCACTTCGCCTCTCGCAGCGGCCTTTTCAGTCATCTTTTCTAATTTTTTGGCTTGTTCAACCACCATTGGGAATATATCTTTCATTTTTTTGGGATTGAATGCGGGGAGTATTTTTTGTCGAAGTATCTTCCAAAGATCGTTGTCCGCAAACAACAAATGTCTGAACAAGGGCTCTATCGTGTCTTCGACGATGTGAAAGCCTCTGTTGTGAAAATGTTGAAAGTCAGTTACCAATACTCGTTTAATTAATTCCGGATCCCTCAGTATAAGCGCGGCCTCATTGGCCGCGTAAAACCCTACGAATCTTTCTTTTGGGTACGCTCTGTATATTTCAGCTATTTCTCGGCTGAAGTTAACTTTTTGAAAGAATATTTTTATGCCGTTGCCAAAGAACGGTAGAGGTTTCGAGTGTATCACTCCTTTTTTTAACCAATAGCTATGATTCCATGTTCCATATTTGTACAACAAAATTAAAAATATTATTAATGCCAAAATTGGTAACATTTTAATATAGTTCAGTAGTTCCTATCGAACTACAGTACGCGACTGCCAGTTTTACCTACATTTTGATTTATTAATCCGGAGGAGCGAGAACTGGCACAAGATAAAAACATGTTATTACAACAAATAGTTAAGCGTGAGTTGAACTAGTAAAAATAGTGTTCTTTGTCACTTAATGTAATACGAACCGTCGATTGCCGAACAAAATTTATTGTCGAGCTCTCTCTTTAAGTAAAGACACTTTGTTGTTGTTGAGTTCTCTGAAAAACTCAGTAAAATCAGATGAAAGTAAGATAAATGTAGTAGAAATGTGATCTCTTACGAATATGTGCGATATCACCCTTGTGGACAAAATAAGTAATGTTTCTTTCTTTATATGGGTGTGTATATGTACCTACCTATGTATATATGTGTGTGTACATATGTGTGTGTGTGTGAGCCTTTATTATTATTTTATTTTATCTAATTGTTTATTTATTTATTCATTAAACACAAAATACAGAACGCAGTCACTATACATCGTAAAAATAAAATTCAGCCATACAATACTGAACAAACTGAGTTCCACTATAATTGTGCAAATAAGTTCAAAAAACAAACAGTTTGCATGAGACCACGGCCAATGCAACTCGGTCGAAACGTCAAGCCAGAATAAAAAGGTAATCGCGTTAAATTTCCCGTTTTAGATATATTCTATAAGTTAATTCATATTTTTTGGCTGGCTAACCTTGCTGGCTGGCTAATTTTGGAATGAAGGAAACTCTGTAGGATAGAGCCAAGTAACTTTTTTCTCAGACTCTCTTATATTGGAAAAAAAATTATCTCCATAAATTCCATTTCTGTAAATACATTATAATTTACGTATCTAGGTTAGTTCCACAATAATTTTAGTCACAAAGTACCCACGTGTGATATTTTGTAATATTTTAGTAACAAGACCGAGGGTAGAATGGATTTCCTGCGTGTAGTGGGGCTGCACAAAAGCCTGATTTTGGTCTTGTAAGAATTCAGTTGTTGAGAAGCTATTGAATAGTCAAGTACATAATAGTTGTGATGAAGAATTGATAGTATGTTCATAGTGATCAGTGCTTCCGTTACATTTGATATTTAACACTAAGCATATCTAACAGTAGTTCTAATTATAATTCCATAATTTGCTACAATAATTAATAATTTTTAGTTTTTGTTCTCGATTAACTAACCATTTTGTATTTATTTATTTTTCACATATTCCAAATGTAAATCGTATCTACTAATGCAATTTAATAAATTAATATTAATGTAATAAAAAGAACATAATATGTTCTAAAATACTAAAGTACTAAAATAGGCGTACGTTTGACCCCTGTCTTACCTAATGAAAAGTAACGACGAGACCTAACGTTAATCACGCTTGCCAAGAAGATGCCTATTAGCTCTTGTCTTGAATGTGCTCAAATTGTAAGTATGACGAAAAATCCACACCGGGAGGGCGTTCCAGACCTTAACAGTGCGTATTAAATAGGATGACGCAAATCGCTTTGTGCGAACAAACGGAATATTAACAGTATAAGGATGGAGACTCGCTCCGCGCCTGGATGTTTGATAGTAGAACGGAGACGGTGGAATCAGATCATGCAATCTGAATGCACACTCTCCAAAATATATTCTATAAAATACTAGCGGCCCGTCCGACTTCGTACGGGTGGACATTTATTATTTAATATTTTTTTTGGATAACACATGGTGATTATGCCATTAAATTGTAGCTTTTATGAAACGTTTGTATTTTTAACATAGCGCCATCTATTGAATACTTACTCAATCCAGTAAACAGATATCGCCATCTGTTATGTTGAGATACAATGTTTTTCACAAAACCAGAAAAAGAAAAGTTATTAGACAGTAAATGGATTTTTGCAAAGAAAAATATTGGAGAAAAAGAAGTGTGTAAAGCAAGATTAGTTGTACGAGGATTCAACAGAAAGAAAATTTAGAAGATATTTATTCACCCGTTTTGAAACTACAAACTTTAAGAGTGTTGTTATCAATTGCAGCATGTAGAGACTATTATATTTGTCAAATGGATGTCAAAGGAGCATTTTTATGTGGCGAAATAAATGAAAAAGTGTATTTGAAGCCACCAGAGGGAATAAAGATACCAGAAGGACATGTTTTAAAATTAACAAAATCATTATATGGATTAAAGAAATCACCCAAGTACTGGTATGAAAAATTTAATAACACTTTAATTGGTTATGGATTTAAAAGATCAGAAAATGATTATTGTTTATATTGCATGGGGGAAATATATATATCATTGTATGTAGATGACCTTCTCATACTGGGTAGGAATTTAAAAGAAATAAATAAATTAAAAGAATTTTTGTCAACAAAATTTAGAATTAAAGATATGGGCTGTGAAAATTTAACATATTTAGGGATATCAATTAGTAATCAGAAAGGTAAAATTATGGTTAATCAAATAAAATATTTGCAAAATGTTTTGAGTAAATATAATATGGAAAGTTGTAAAGGTAGTGACACACCGATGGATGTACATTTCAAATTAGATGAAAACTCAGTTATTGATATGAAATATGAACTACAATGTAGGGCTTTAATAGGGTCGCTTATGTATGCTGTAGTAGGGACGAGGCCAGATTTAGCTACCGCTGTGTGTTATTTGAGTAGATATCAGTCAAAACTGAGTGAAAATTTGTGGAAAGCCTTAAAAAGAATTCTCAGATATGTAAAACAAACTGTCAATTATACCTTAATATATAGTAAAAATAATTGTAATACAATGTCACCATTAATTGGTTATGCAGATGCTGATTGGGCAAGAGATAATGATCGAAAATCAACTAGTGGATATATATTTAAATTGTATGATAATACTGTAGTATGGAGATCTAAAAAACAAACAACTGTAGCACTTAGTACGACTGAAGCTGAATTAATTTCTTTGTGTGAGGCAACAGTGGAAGCATGTTGGCTTGTAAAATTTTTGTTAGATTTAAATGTTAAAATTCAAAGTGTTACTATTTATGAAAATAATCAAAGTACTATAAAAAGTGTGAGGAACCTTGATCAAAAGAGAATGAAACATATAGATATCAAATATAATTTTATAAAACAAAAGGTAGAAGAGGGTTTGATTAATGTGGAGTATATTAATACTAAATTTCAAGTAGCAGATGTGTTAACAAAACAATTATCAAAAGTTCAATATTTAAATTTTGTAACAGAGTTAGGTTTAAAAAATATAAACATTGAGGGAGAGTGTTGAGATACAATGTTTATTTTTAAGTTTAGATGTGGCAACATAGAAGTAGGTTATTTATGATATAGTCTATATAAATAAATGAAACTCTGGTTTTGGTGACTGTAAAAGTAAGTGGCTGTTGTAAGAGTTTTAGATTGAGAAAATAAAAAGTAATGCATATGGATGTGTATTTTGTTTACAAATCATCAATATGTTAGAATCGTTTGGAGCTAACAGATAATTGTGACTGTGAAATAAGAGACAAATAATTTGCAATAAAATAATATTGCGACTATAAATTGAGATGTAAGCTATCCTATCTTTCAAGTTGGATCAAATTGCACACGGTATGCAAATCAAATTTAAAATCGGTTCAGTAGTTTAGGAGTCCATCGCGGACAAACAACGTGACACGTAATTTTTATATATATAAGGAAAGGATTGAAAGGCAGGCAACTGTAAGTTCGAGACTCTGAAGCTTCCTCTTGACGAGTTTAGTGTCGCCTATAATGTTCCTGATACAATGGTCTATGGAGTTCAGTGCATCTAGCTCATCCGTTCAGGTTGGATATCAAATCCATAACATAATTTACCATAGCTTTCTTTCATGTTTTTAAGCATTGTAAAAATAGATAAAGTAATGTTTTATAATTATTACGTTATACATTTTTGATTACATGATTTAATAACACAAGTTATTTATTTAAATTTTGAATTCACGTCTGTATTTGGCTAAATAAGTTGCTTCTTGCTGCAATTTTCTTAAACAATTCTGTGTTTTAAATAGTTTCTGAATAAAAAGTATAGCAGATATACAAACAGACAAGCAAATTTAGAAATAGGCAAATAGACAAAATACTGACGAACTCGGAAGCATCAGAGACAACATTATTGGTCTCAGAACCTTCTTACAGATTTCTCAAATGCTTGGCTATACCGATTTTGAGAAAATCCTCTATTGACTCTTGCAAGTATTGGAAAAATATTTCAGGGCAGCAGCATTCTAAAGCTCATAATCTAAAGGCATACAATTGCAAGATGGCTTCAAGTGTAATGGCAATAGGATTAAGCAATTTGTATGTCTTGGTAAGAGCACAATATGGGCATTGTCGTTTAAATAAGCACATGTTTAATGGAGCTTTCCGACACAAGAATGTGCCGGTTCTGCCAAGAGACGGAAGAAATGCACGTTTCGTGTGATCGTGGACCTGCCTTCGCCAGTATTTTCTAAGTTTGGAGGAGGTTCGGCGAGTCACTAAACAGTATCCTGCCATTTTTAACTACAGAGGGACTTGGTAGTCCTTGGTAGTGCTTGTAACATAATGTGGTTGTAACATAATGGGGCGATCACGATAGATCGATTTTGGTCACATTAATACAGGTCTGGTATGACCTACGTTACTTGTGGTAACTGGTCTGGTATGACTTACGTTAAGTAATAAAAAATACAGACAGACAGGCAAATAGATAGACAAATATACAGACATGAAGCTGATTACACAAATGTTGTTTTTCTGCGTTTCATACGGTACACCAATTTTATTTACAAAACGTTTATTTAGGTTTGTGACTTTTAACATTAATATCTAACAAAGTGATAACAGTAGAACTAAAAACACATAATATAACATAATATCAACATAATAGTTGAGACGTGTTATTGTGTTATATTTTTTATAATTCATAATTCCGCAATTATCTCCTTATTTTTGTGTTTGTGTTTATGTATGTGTGGCTGTGAAAATGTTATACGTTCAACGATTACGTCACGGGCTTCGACCACAAAGGTCGCGGGTGGCCCCCAGGCAAAAAGACAAATTGCTGCCCCTAAAGAATACAATGTAGGGTAAGTTGGGGTAAGATCGTAAGCTGGGTAACATCGTATAAATCGTATAGTTCCTAATAATGTATAATTTTTACACTGAAAATGTAAGATCTTAGGCGGGGTAACATCATATAAATAGTAATACTTTCTAATAATGTATCATTTTTACATTGAAAATAAAAAATGACACATTATTAGGAAGTATTACGGTTATTACCCTGCTTACGATCTTACCCCAACTTACCTTGTATTTTTTTTTAAAGGCATTTTTTGTATTTTCAATAAAAAATTAATTATCTATTAAAATTTAATTTTTTAAAGCTTATTTATTTACTTTACTAGCAAACTCCACAGCTATACAATTGAAAAAAAAACTTAAATTAATATTCAAATAGCCAGTTATGAAGTTCGACAAATTACAAACCGTTTATACAGTACAAGAGGGTACAGAGTAATTGTTTCTGCTTATAAAAGTGTGTGTGTGTGTGTGGGTAATACATACATATCTTCATGTTGTAAGGCAGGGGTTCCCAAACTTATTTTGTCTACTGCCCACTTTGAGAATAAATTATTTTTTAGCGCCCCCATTTTTTCACCTACTGAAAAACCACTATAACTTCAAATTAAATTAATTAATTATTAGAGATTAAACATTAATTCCAAACGAGACTTTTACTATAACCCGCAAGAGTTAACTTGAAACCTGAGCGCAGTAGGTAATACACAACGGCAGGATTTATAATATCGATAAATCCTGCAGTACGAAACAGTAGAAATTAATTAATTAAGAAATATTTATACCTAGCCATAAATATTCTTAAACATAGACTATAAACAGACGCCATGTTGCCGTTAGCTGGTCGGCCACCGAAACGTTAGAAAACGCACCCAACATTTACATTGTTTTTTATTTACCTCACTTCGTAATACGGAACAGGCTGTCTGGAGGTATTGTATAGACTCTCTTTACTCTGCGGAAATCCATTTCACGTGATAAGTTCCTAAAATCTTTAGCTATTTTCCGCTCAAACTCCAAAAACCACCAATCGACACGCGTGTCCCGCCCCGCAACGAAGCATCCACACCGGTGATTCGGTGCTGGTTAACTGAATGAATCCTATCTCTGGTATGTCCTGGGGTCAAAGTCAAATCAATTTACTCAAGTAAACCCATTCACAAGGTATTTTTGAACATCAAATCTACTTTAGTTTGGTTCGAAAAGAAAACCTGGACACTGAGAAGAACTGACAAGAAAAAACTGAAAGAAACTCAGTCAGGTATCATGTTTCAACATCATTTTGCAATAGGTTTATTAAAATAAAATATTCGGAAAGTCAGTAAATGCATGTGCAGAGAAAATTTCCAGATATTTCCAGACTATTGTTTTCTCTTTAATGAAATCGTTTATTTTATTGGTATGATTGTCTAATCAATGTGCGTTTTATTGCAAATCTAAATGTGTTTTCCGTTACCGTTAACAGTTATAAAGTCGTTAATGCTTTTACATTTTTAAATGTTATTATGACTATGTATTGTAGAACAATCAAAATGCCATTATGTACCCGACTACGGCAAAGCCAAAATTAGGAGGGTTATGATTTCAGCCCATTGAATATAGTATATGTATATAAGATGAACATATTATTATGTTCATCTGCTATCGCATACCTTCTAAATTACTTATCATAATTTGACAAATGAGGTATCGTCAGACACGTTTTGATCGTTTGATGGTTACAGGCTATGTGACGTCACACTAAATTCAATTTGGCGGCGCACTCTAGCATACATAAAGTCGTGAATTGGAAAAAAGTTTTTTTAAGGCACCGTATTGAGTATTCAATGAATTAATTAAGCACATTTATTTCAAATATATACACGAACAATAAACAAGAAAAAACGCATTGTGGTATAATTTTTTTCGATATGTGAATTTTTTTGTGATTATATGTAATACAGTTCGTAGTTGTGTTGCTACTGGAGTGCACGCATTGCATACAATATCAGCGTTTCTCAACCTTCTGAATAATACAGATTTTTTTATTTCTTGTATTATTTTACAATTATAACTTGTAGTAATGTTTTCCTGTGCGCGTTGCCATTCCGAAGTTTCTGATGGACCATGTTGCAATACGTGCAGACGTCGGTTCGATTTTCCATGTGCTGGAATTTCAGAACTTAGTTACAGAAAGCCAGGTGAGCGGAAAAATGTCCGGCGTTGTCACGAGTGCAAAACTGGTTTGTCACCATTAGCGAAGCAGGAGCAGCCGCTCGCGGGGCAAGCTGAAAACATGCAAGCGACTTTGTCCAGAATCATACAACAACTGAAGCCATTGGCGACACTTGTAGAGGATGTCAAATCCATTAAATCTGATGTTTCGAACCTCAAGGATTCCATAGAATTGGCACATGAAAAGATCGTCAACTTCAGTGCAAATGTGAAAGCGATAGATCTCAGAATAAAAAAAATTGAAGAACTCACTAATACCATTCCGATGCTTAAGGCGGAAGTTGAAAGGATCGACGGAGAAATCTGTTCTAAAGAACAGTGGTCACGCGTCAATAATGTAGAAATTAGGGGTGTTCCGTTAAAGAAAAGCGAGAATTTATACGATGTAGTATTAAACATCAGTAAAATAATTAGTAACCCAATTCGGAAAGAGGACATCAACTACATTGCCAGAGTACCAAGTCGAGAATCGACCTCGAAAAAGTCCATAATAATGGCATTGAACAGCAGATACATTAAAGAAAATTTCGTCGCCGCTGCGAGAAAATGTAAATCTCTTATTCTGCAAGGCTTGAGATTCGCCGAAGACGGGCGTGTTTATGTTAATGACCACTTAACCCTTTATAACAAAACACTATTAGCCAAAGCTAAGGCTCTTGCCAAAGAAAAAAACTATCGTTTTATATGGGTGAAGCACTGCCAAATGGAAAATCAGAAACTTCGCAAACGCTTCACATAAAGTCCGAGAAAGATCTTCTAAAAATAAATTAATTAGATTAAATTTTTCCACTTTTAACTTATCACAAATTCTCTTGAAGGTGAAATGTAATGGCAAAACAAATTACGTCTATGGGTTGAGAACAACTGACTTTAGTAAGAGCTTCTTTCAATATAATCTTTGCATTTCGCTTTTTGCTAATATTAATAAACAATTAACTGCTCTGGGTGTCTGTCAAATTCATTTAAAAATAACCTTCACTGCTTTATATCTAAGGTTAATTTTTTTTTCATTTGATCATGCAGTTCTCTGCTTATCCACAAATTACACTGTGCTCAATTAACAATATTATATTAATGATCGTATTCATATGATTAAATGTTAAAGTGTATCACTATGCTTTCTATAACAATCGCTTTTGTATTGTGTGCCGCGTAGTGTCGTGTATAGTATGTGATCGCAGTTACTATTTACTATTTTGTGTTACTATTAGCGATTATAATTATTCGGCATTTAAATTTCTTTATTACTTTTATCCTATATCTGTTGGTTGCAGTAATGAGCTCAGTGGTAACCAAGTAAATACTTCGCTAAGGAAACATAAACCTTTCGATAGAAAAGATATATATATCACTATTCATAAGAATTGTTAATAACTTACCTGTGATTGCCATTCGTTATTTAAATGTAAATGTGGTTATAATTATGTTGTATGCGTTTTCATTGACGCAACATTAGACAAAAATGGAGAATAATGAAAATATCAATGTAATAATAGAAGCCATTTTGAAAACGCATTAGTCTTTATTTTTTTAAACAACCGCGATACTTTGTACCTACTATATTTTGATTTCAGTAGACGTTACGATTCCCACAACGAATAATAGACCTCGCGGCATTCGCAACTGCTTCTTTAAGGTGTAACATGATTGATGATTGTTTCAGATTAATACGTTTCATATTTTCAGACATGTTCAAATATACAATCAGTAGTACACATTATTGTGGCAGCCACAGCCGCAGCGGCCCTCGAGCGAGACCAGCCCTGACGCGGGCACTTGTCCGTTGAACTGCACGGCGCCGATCACCGGCACCTGTCCGGCGACAGTGGTCGCGCCGCCCACCGGTAGTTCACCGGATACGGCCAGCTCGCCCTCTCCGATGGCGCCGTAAGGGCCGCTGTTGTACGCAATACGTGATCCAGCGAAACCACTGCCTATCCCAGCACTGTAGTCAGCGCCGCCGAATCCATAACCGGCACCTAAGCCGCCGGCCAGACCTATGCCGCTAGCAAGACCACTGCCGTAGCCAATATTGCCGCCACGGTTACAAGAGCTGAGGACAGTCTGAAACAATTTTAAGCTTTTTTATAATTTCGATGACATTGATCTCTTATTAATTAATAATTTGTAAGATAGGATCAAATTCGTTTCAGATTAAAAACTAAGAATAAAATTAGCCATTTTGTAGATTTTAAAAATTATTCCATCCATTTGTGGTATCAAATGAGATGAGATATGAATAGAATGAATTATGTGATATGAATAGAATATTATTACGAATATAAATTAAAGACGTTAGATATCTAAGATTTATTTCTAAGTAAAAGTAATCACTATAGATTAGTAAAACTCTTTCATACTTTGAACGTCTCAATGTAAAGTACTTATTAAATTTTACCTGGATCATGAAAGCCTGAATACAGAAGAGGAAGAAGGTAAAAGTTGACATGTTTGCTTTGGTCGAAACCAGACTTCAAATTATAGTAACTCCATACAGAACGAAATTCCTTTTATACTAAAACACTGTGTCTATAAATTTGTTATCAATAAATGTTGTAATGTAGGTAACTGTTACAAACACAATGCACGTGATCATGTACATTGTGTTTGTAACATTATTTGCACATCAGCTGCGTATCGCCAAGTTCAATGTCGCAATTATGTATTATAAAAAGCTTTTGTGAAAATCGCTCACCATTCTGAAATTGTTCTTCATTCAAATTAAAATGGCCTTCATCCCAGCTATCTTCTGCATTTCTGTTGTATTAGTACAGGTAAGCACTTTATTCGACAAAATTTCTTAACACTACAGCGAAAGTAAGATAAATGCAGTAGAAATGCGATATCTTAGAAATATGTGCAGTGTCACCCTTGCGGACAGGATAAGCAATGAAGAGATACGCAGTATGACAGGGTTGCACTACAGTGTTATTGTAAAAATGAAGAAGGAATGCTTAAATGGTTCGGACACATAGAAAGAATGTGTGATGAAGAACTGGCGAAGAAAATCTATAGAGCGAAAGCGAGTGGTAAAAGAGGCCATGGAAGATCAAGGGTGACTTACGAAGATCAAATAACCAGTACGTTAGCTGACAGAAAATCAAAAAGCACTGTATATCTAGGCGAAATTGTGTGAGGAGGGTAATGAGATTTTAGGAAGCTAAAGAAGTATGTGAGAACCGCGAAGCTTGGCGCTCCGTCTTTTCTGACTACCCTGTTAGGGATACAGCGTGAGGACATGTTTGTATGTACCACAGTGATTCCTCGCCTTAAAGGGACGGTTATTTGAAAGATTTTGAGGAACTGGTGAACAAATTATTTATTTAAGTATGCGTCGAATAATGAAAACAAAATTCTTAAAATACTGCATGGTGTTACCTTATTTTTACCTTAACCTTTTACTTTATTTACCTTTTTATTCATCTTTCTGTTACAGACCATATCATGTCGATGCATCGAAAGCCCTATTCCAGTTATAGGCGGCTGTGATGACGGTATGGCGAGAAATGTATGGGCTGATAACAGCATTGGATTGGTCAGCAATGGCTACGTAGCCGGCCGTTTCAGCAGCAACAACGGGTATAGCGGCGTCGATTTAAGAAACGCACTGGGGTCCGTGGACACGTACGGCGGCTCGTTGCTGGTGACAAGCTCGTCCCCGCTGGCGCCTAGAGGGCTAAGTGTCGTGTCCGAGAACAGTCTGGAGGGACCGTTATCTGTCGCGGGCAAGCTACCGTTCTTGGGCGCCGTCGCTTTAGAAGGCGCATTGCCCGCTGGTGGCACTGCCCAGGCCGCCTACGGCTGTGGCAGTGGGGACGTGCGCATCCTCGAAACTTACGGCACCGAAGCAGGCTATGGCTCTGGCAATACTGGTTTTGGCTTAGGCGCTAGGGCGGCCAGTTTTGGATACGGGGCTGGAGCGGCCGGTCTTGGAATGGGAACTGAAGTAACCAGTCTCGGCTTAGGAGCTGGAGCAGCCGATCTTGGCTTAGGAGCTGGTTTCGGATACGGGGCCGGTATTATTGCTGGTAACAGGGGTTGCGGCTGTGGTGGAATCTATTACTGATATAATCGAAGTATATATTGTTTATAGTTATTTCGAGAATAATAAATAAAATTTTTAATGGCAATGTATTTTGCAATTTGTTTATTTATAGTGTAGAAATGGTAAGCAAATCCTTCATAAAATTCTAAATGTGTGGGATATCAAACGAAAGCTTTTTAAATTTTAAATTAATAGATGTCCATTGGTATACAGCACGTTTATTTGTTACTTATTTAACATTTCTTTTAAAAACTAAATATCATTGTACTCTCATCCTATCTGCAAAACTTTCGTAAAGAAAAATTTGAGAAATATCAAGAACAATGAGAATTAAATTTACATTGAAAGATAATTACCAGAATTATTTAGTAATTTTTTTTTATAAAAACAAAACCCTACTACAAACTTTGTTTATAGATTGGCAGTTGGTAACAAGAGGTAACTTGACTATTCCTAACAACTAAATTAAATAGCATATTTGGTAATACTGAACATAATTGCGAAAAAATATTCGAAATATAACGAAAAATAGAGTTATTCGCTTTTTAACTCGGCTAGTGGGAACAGAGTGAGAATAAGTTTTGTCTATGACACTTCTAGCGCTAGGCAATGACACTGTGAGTACATGACGCCATGGTTATGTAACACCATCTCCTTCTAGTTTACCCAAACTTAGTGATAGCTTTTATCAATATTCTAGATTAATCATTCTAATCATAATCGTTAACAAATGGCAGCACTGTTTTTTTTTGAAGGTGTTGCTACCTTCATAATAACATGGTATTTTTGAATGTCAGAAAATAAGTCAGTGGACAAATACACGAGCTAGCGAAAGCACGTCTTTTAACTATATCTCGTCATCCTACGTTTCCATCCAAGTCAATATCCTAGAAGAACGTTTAGCTTTTATATCACGTCACGTCACGTCACGTCACGTCACTACTACCAAAGTTTATTATCCACTAATTTCTATTTACAAAGAATCCTAATTATTATTTTTTAACACAATGTATATAATGTACCGGTTTTAAAGGCATTCGACAATCCCAAATTATAATCGCGCAGGTACTTAATATAATTTGGATTGCATTTGCCTCGTTTATTGACTTCTGTAACCAAACGGCAGAAAATGGAACCTTTACAATTTCGTCCTGTCCATCTGTATGTACGTCACAGCCATTTTTCTCGGAGACTATTGGCACTAGATACGAGTAGATGAAAGGTGCATTCAGTGAACCGGTATAATATGGTGTAGTGAAATTTAAAAAAAAAACATTAGTGACACTAGCCATACACATAACTGAGAGATGAAAGAAATCCGATGCACATAAGGTTTCTGATAAAGAGCTTTCAAAATAATTTTTTGAAGCTACACTTCTTTTGACGCTTAGGGTAAAAAGAGAAAAGAGAGTGTATTTTTAACCGACTTAAAAAAATAAATTAAACCGCCTTCAAAAAAAAACACTGAAAAGTACAAAATAACTATCCTTTACTAATCGAAACTCAAGTACAATTAAAATAACTTTATAAATACGATAAGCCTACCAAACTTTCTGTTGTTGCACATTGATTTGGCACGGACTTCAATAACTGTCAAATTTAATTATATAGGTATGTGTATCGTATTTATAAAGTTATTTTAGTTGTACTTGATTAGTAAAGGATAGTTATTTTGTACTTTTCAGTGTTTTTTTTTTTGAAGGCGGCTTAATTTTTTTTTCTTGATTTTCAATATGTTACGGAATTTGCGCGCGCCGATGTCGACACCGTGAAGTTATTTTGCAACTAGCAAAACATTATTCTAAGATTTGCAATGACAAGTTTATTATTTCATTCATTATAAGCGGCCAGTTTTAATTTATTTTTTAAGTGATCAATTTTATAATTTTTATTGGGATATATATAATGGACCTATGGAATTAGTAATTTTACTATTTCGATATTTAAAATTGATAGTTTTTGTCTATAAATTTGCTACTTTTGATATAAATCACATCTCTAAAAATAATGATCTTTACTATAAAAAATTGTGAATTTCAAAATTAACAGTTTTCACAATAAAATTTTGGTTATAACTTCAATCGCAACTAAACTTTAATGTTGGTGGCTTGGCAAGCCTATCAATATTAAAGTTTAAGGTGTTATAGTGATAATTAATGCTTGGGAGGAAATCGCGAGGACAAATGCAGGTTAAGGTTTAAATTGTTTCATTTGTGTAAAATTTTGCAAATCTTTTGTAACTTTATGCAAATACTACCGATACATTTATAACATTTTTTTTGGTTAGGTTAGGTTAGGTATTTTTACCATAATGCGCGAGCCGAGCGAGCGAAGCGAGCGTGCCGCCGCAGCGGCCAGCGAAGCGCCGTATTGGAAACCACTTTATACATGGAGCAGTATTAAAACAGGAGTCCGCACTAAAGAGATAGTTGAAGCCGAGAAATTTAATCTCGAAACATCTCTAAAATCCTCCTCCGTCTATTTTCATCCTTCGCTGTTGGTATTCATACACACATTCAATTCAAGCGGCCAGTATCCATTTTTTTTATTGTGGCCAGATTTGTTTTTTATTTTTATTCACGTCTAAGAATAATAACTTCGTACGTGCGTACATAAGTACACACATGCTTTTTATGAATTGAAGTCATTAGTTGCTGACAGTGACGTGCACAGGGTTTTTTAACAGGGTAGGCAGTCAAAATAACAAATATATGAAAAAAAATAACAATTTTAGTACATAATTATACTTACAAAAACAGCAATACTGACGAGCGAGAACGTTATTGTTATTTTAATTTTTCGTAGTGGTTGTTATTTGTTATATGTAGTTAATACAAGGAAAACAAAATAAACTATTAGTATGTGCACAACCCGTCAGCCATTTAAATTTTTCATAATATTTTGAATTAAAATTTCTAGTCACATTACTTGACTGAAAATTTCGAAAACGCGGCTCGTTTTAGTTTTTGTAAACACACACTGCCGACACAATTATGACAGCTAAAACATTCTATTCTTTAAAATAGAACTGAAATTATCTATTATAAACTGATACTTTACTTCAAATACGAATTGTAAGAAGAATAGAATTTTTTTAAATAATTCTTAGAACAACAAATCACTTGTACGAAGAAAACAAATATGGCGTTTTATTTTGATTCAAAACAATCCGAGTATAAATCAGTGAATCATAAACAAAGCGAAGTGTTGAATTTATTAAATGCATTTAACTCTATAATGTCGTTGGTGTAGACAGTGTCTCTAAAACACGCACACAAACTTAATTTTCGTGTATAAAATAGCACACATGTGAAAGATTATTTCGTGTACTAATAGATGAATCGTAAGCATGTTGTGTGCGTGAATTGTAGGCACTCGATCGGTGTGCCTCCGCGGATACGTTATATGGCATGAATACTTTTTACCATAGATGGCGCGATTGCTAAAATAAAATACAACACAAAATATAAAACAAAATACAAGACGAAATAGATTGCAAAAGTATGGTAGATGGCGCTATTTTTAAAGAATTGTTGCTTAACTTTAAATATAACTTTCATTTAATTTGTCAGGGTAGGCAGTGTCTCTGTGTCTATATGGGATGCACGCCACTGGTTGCTGAGATATGCATATTTTAAGTAGTAAAAAGTTGTACCCCATGACTTTGTGGTGGAAAATTCTAAAAAAAATTATTAAAGATGGTAATACTTTAAAAGCATTTTCGACAATAGCTGGTATGAATACCTAAGATATGTTTTATGGTTTTAGTGATGTGGAATATTTTCGGTTGCATGCCCTGATTGCTCAACTACCGGGGAAATAACTTTGGTTTTCATTGCGAAGTTGTAATTGTAAATTTGAGGCCTGTTCTGGCAGGATCTCGCTATATTATCCCACTCCGACACAAAGGCTGGATTCGGATTGGATACTGTACAGAAATAAATGTGAGATATTGTTAAGTATGATCAATCCAAATGATTTTTAAGTATAGCAAATTTGTTGCAACATTTTCGTATGTGAATGGGAAGAACATCTCAAAGCCATACCGTCGCGCCGTGACCACAAAGGAGTCAGATATTAAACTTGAAACCGGAACCACTCGGAACTATGTAACCAGAACCGGAACTATGTGAGCCAAAATTATGTAAGTCAATAGTTTATTGTAATTATGTATTTATATTTTATTTATTTTATCTTCTAATTTCATTTGAGGATTTCAATAGCGCAGTAGTTTAGACGTTGTGTAAATGTGAATGGCTCTGTGTTTGATTCCCGGCTGGGTCCTTTAGGAAACGAACTTTTCTAAATTGTCCGGGTCTGGGTGTACTGGGAGATACTCCCCGTTATCGTCTAGTTCTCATAACACAGGGAATACCCTAGTTTGAGACCAGAAAGATAATCATTTTCTGTAATCTGTAAAATAAGTGTATCTACTTATTTTTAGAGCGAGCAACATGTCTTGCTTTTGTATTATACGCATATTATAGAGCTGCGGCGCTTGCGTCAGGATAATATGCTGAGTCGTCCAATTTTGGCACCATATCATTCATGGATTACACAAATTGTGTAGAGTTTCAATCATGTTTTTCTCCGTTAATGTTATTTTTATAACAATTATTTTGATGCGTAAGTGATACATGCATACATATGTATCTTAACGCTGTATCCCTGACGGAGTAGTCAGACAGGACGAAGCGCCAAAGTCGTCTCAATCCTCTACCATTACCCCTCCTCACACATTTTCGCCTAGGTATGCGAGTGCTTTTCCATTTCCGTCTGCTAACATTGGCGTAAGTGATGATGCCAAATAAATGTCTATGTCTGCTATGTCTAATACTTTTGTCGCTTTGAAAATATCACGTGCTGTACGGTGAGATGTACGGGATGAGGTGAGTTTCTACTGTCATCGCCGCAAAAGGCAGCGCAAAAACCCACGAATTAAATTCCATTTTCAAGAGGTTTGCTAGAGAAATGAATTTGTAAGCCAAAACTTGCCAAAATCGAAATTAAAATCGATCAGTCTCACAATAGGTACTTTTGATATATTTAACTCTGATATAACCACCTGTAACCATGTAGCTATCCGTTGTGTACATCAAGCAAATAAAAGGAATCTTTTTCATAGCTCATTATGCTTTATTTTTCCAAATAACCGCAATAATTTGTGCAACATTTTAATATCGCAGCCGCCTCTTATAACAAGCAACTTAATTTATGGATGATAATAACTACTACTAACTAATACTATAAATAAAAGAAATAAAGTTTGGAAGTGATTCAGATGAATATCATATATTTTCAGACATGTTCAAATATACAATCAGTAGTACATATTATTGTGGCAGCCACAGCCGCAGCGGCCCTCGAGCGAGACCAGCCCTGACGCGGGCACGTGTCCGTTGAACTGCACGGCGCCGATCACCGGAACCTGTCCGGCGACAGTGGTCGCGCCGCCCACCGGTAGTTCACCGGATACGGCCAGCTCGCCCTCTCCGATGGCGCCGTATGGGCCATTGTTGCCCCCAATACTCGACCCAGTGAAACCACTGCCTATACCAGCACTGTAGCCAGCGCCGCCGAATCCATAACCGGCACTTATGCCGCCGCCTAGACCTATGCCGCTAGCGAGCCCACCGCCGTAGCCGATATTACCGCCACGGTTACAGGAGCTGAAGACGGTCTGAAACAAATTTAAGATTCCGTGTAGATTTGAACTCTGTCCGTTATTAATCAATAATTAACTACGTTTAAACATTTTGTTTTACAGGTCTTGAAAGAGTGTTCATAGGCGTACTCAGCTTTAAGGTAAGGAAGGGGAAAACAAGAACGTGCGACTATTGGATTAGGTACATGTAACTGTTTCAAAAGCAAATATCTCTGAACTTTCGAAATTCTCTTCTTTGTTTACCAAAAAATTCGCCACAGCTCGGCTTTTGATGCAATCGTCTCTAACATAAAATTCGGAGACTTCTTCGATACGAATTTTTAAATCTGGGATTTTTGCTAACTGAGCAGGATATATGTAACATCAACAGAGTAAACACCGGCGATTGATGTTAACTAAACCTCGCTTTCATGAAGATAATAACGAATCGAAATAGGGCATGTATACCGTTTAGCGAACGGCGAAAATACTTACTTAATGAAGCAACTGGATGTTCTCAAGGTTTTGTTATTTAAATGCCTATGCCTACTTAAGCACCAGAATATTAACCAGCTAAAAGGATGGAAGGGATAGGGGTCCAGAAGTGGCAGTTCAGATCCAGAGCAAGGCAGCTGCCCCTCCCCCTTTCGCGCCCCTTGGGTACGCCCATGAATTACTTGCAGCTTAAACACTAAGAAATAAATTAGTCATTTTATGGTAATTAAGATTTTTTTATGGTACTGGGAAGACAAACGAGCATGATGTTAAGTGGACCAAGCAGCCGAGCTCATAGACATTGACAAAATCAAGGCATAACAAAGCACTTCAGATTGAAAATGTGTTGGTGACCCTGAGAATTAAGATGATGTGCTTCTCGTGGTAGAAATTTCCACAACTGTCTTATCCTGTACACTGGAACCCAATAATGCAAGTCCTGCTGTTAAGCGGATTGATTAGTGAGTAAGGTGATGGTACCAATCCGGATGGACACCGCACAAGTTCCTACCGTCCACAAAGTGTAGTAGTCTGTGCAAGTTACATCTTTTATAGGCATGGGTTACTCAGCAAAATTATTTGCGTCAACTCAGTAACTCAACGCATATACTGCGCCAGCGCTCTGAGTTAACTCAGAATGGCGCCATGCCGCGGCAAAACGTTACGCGCCAAATGATTCGCTAGCTTTTAGCGCAGACAGCGTATTATTCGCTGAAGTGTGTTATTCGCCAATACATTTGTTAAATGAGCCGATACATGGAATAAAGCTAACGGAGTTGGCGCAATTGCGCAGTATAGCGCAATGTTACCCATGTCATATTGTTTGGTTTTTTGAGTAATGATGTTTTTCCGTCCCGGTGCTGGATTTAGCGTTCAAAGTTATTTTGGAATGTGATCATAGACTTTGAATGTGATTTGATTTCTGCAGGCGTTAAAAATACCAATACCCAACACCCGCAATATTGTCCACCCCTTTGTGGCAAATAAGAGATGATATGAAGTCATAGAAACATATAAGTTCTAGCGACTCGCCCCAGCTTTCCACGGATAGAATTTTTTTTGAAAATAGAATACAGCCCATGTTACTCGCTGATAATGTAGCTTACTAGAGATGAAAGCATTTTTGAAATCGGTTGATAGTTTTGATAGTTTTTGAGTTTATCCATTACATACAAACAAAGATTACCTCTTAATAATATTAGTATAGATTAATGTCGATAAAGATGTGAAATGTTTAAGACTTCTTTGCAAGAAAAACTAATCTCAGTACATTAGTTAGTAAAACTGTTTGACACCTCGCTGTCAAGAACTTGTCAAATTATACCTGTATCAGGCAAGCCTGGACGCAGAGGAGCAAGAAGGTGTAGGTAGACATGTTTGTATGAGATGAAAACTGACTTCGAATTGTCATAACTCTATACAGAACAAAATTCCTTTTATACTGAAACGCCGTGTCTGCAAATCCGTTATCTATAAATGTTGTAATGTAGGTAAATGTTACGAACACGAGTGTACGTGATTACATGTAGTTTATTGCACATCAGGTGCGTCTCGGCAAGTTCAATGTCGACATTACGTAGTATATAAGGCTTTTTGTGAAAATAACTCAACATTCTGTAGTCGTTCTTCAGTCAAATTAAAATGGCCTTCATTGCAACTGTCTTCTGCATTTCTGCTGTATTAGTTCAGGTAAACGCAAAATTTGACAACATTTTTTGGAGTGTCTGTTAGGACATTGTAGTAATTCCTCGACATGAGACGACTGGTTTGGTCGAAATGTTATCTATAAATTCAATGATGCTAATAATTTGGGAAGTAACAAAGAAGAACCATCAATGTGCGTATCGAGCCACGAGCAGTGATGGTTTTGATAGTTATTCGTAACTATGAACATACTTGGATGGGGGCTTTTTGATACTATAATGCCCGAATTTACTACAGTTCCCTAATACTTAGCGAATCCCTAAAACCGGATAAGGGTCCGCTAACGATGAAATTTTTATGAATTCTGGTTTGAATTTTTCATCGTTAGCGGACCCCTTTTCGGTTTTAAGGGTTCGCTTAGTATTAGGAAACTGGTGATATCAGGGTTAAGCATATTATGAACGTTTTACTTACCTATCCAAGTAAATTTTATAAGTAGGTCGAATATTACTCGTTAACTTGTTAACTCTACTTAGCTGTGACATTTTTTCTTTTAATTTAGTTACATATACTGATACAACCGTGAATTTTCTCACATATCCTAACAATGGTTCAGTTGTTCAGGGTGGGACAAAAATGAAGTATTTAAAGCTTAATATCTCATATATATTTCGATTCAGTAATCCTATTGCGGATCTCTAACTCTAAAAATGTTCTCACGTACTCCTAATGCTTTGTGAGCTTGATAATTATGTATATATAAGCCAAATTACAGCTTTTTAGTACCAAGTCTCTGAGGTAAATCGCGGGCAGACAGACATGGCGAAACCATTAAGGTTTCTTGTTGACTAAGGAATTATGGCGTAATCTTTAATTTTTATCTCTTCATTACAGACCATATCCTGTCGATGCATCGACAATCCTATTCCTAACATAGGTGGCTGTGGCGGCATGGCAGGAACTGTATGGGGTGGTAACAACATTGGTTTGGCTGGCAACGGCTACGGAGCTGGCTATTCGTATGGCAACAACGGATATGGTGGTGTCGGCTTCGGTAATGGTCTGGAGTCCGTGGACACGTACGGAGGCTCGCTGCTAGTGACGAGTTCGTCTCCGCTGGCTCCGAGTGGGCTGCGGGTCATATCCGAGAACAATTTGGAGGGCGCACTATCTGTCGCAGGTAAATTGCCGTTTTTGGGCGCCGTCGCTTTAGAAGGGACATTGCCAGCTGATGGCGCTGCCCAGGCCGCCTATGGCTGTGGCAGCGGGGACGTGCGAATCCTAGAGACTTATGGCACCGGCGCGGGCTATGGCGCTGGCACTAGTGATCTCGGCTTTGGTGCTGGAGCGGCCGGTTTTGGATATGGAGCTGGAGTTGGCATGGGAGTTGGAGCAGTTGATATCAACGTAGGAGCTGGAGGATACGGCCATGGATACGGCGCCGGTTTCGTTGCTGGTAACAGCGGTTGCGGCTGTGGTGGCATCTATCACTGAAATGGTTGAGGTCTATATTGTGTATTATCATTTCGATAACAATAAATAAATTGTAATGGCAATGTATTTTACAATAATTTACTTATTTACATACATACATATCTCACGCTGTATCCCAAACGGGGTAGTCAGATAGGACGGAGCGCCAAGCGTCGCGGTCCTTATATACTTCTTTCGCTACCTCAAACCTCATCATTCTCCTCACACATTGTCGCCTAGGTATGCGAGAACATTTGACATTTCCGTCGGCTAACATTCGATCTTCATAAGTCAGCCTTGGTCTTCCTTGGCTTCCTTTATCACTGGCTTTCGCTCTGTAGATTTTCTTCGTCAGTCTTTCATCACTCATTCTTTCCATGTACCCGAACCATCTAAGCATTCCTTTGTTCATTTTTACAATAACACTGTCGTGCATTACTTATGTATAATGTAGAAAACGGAAAGTAAATTTTTAACAAAATCCTGATACTTACCTGTAGAGGGCTTGTGTATACAAAGGTACGTACGTTAACGTATGGGATACCAAAAGAAATGTTTTCAAATTTGACATTTAAAAATGTTTACAGCACGTTCATTTGTGTAACCTTTTAAACTTGTTTTAAAAACTCTTAAATGTTACTGTTGCGTAAGGAATATATATACATATATGTAGGTGCAAATAATAAAAGGCACTCATTTGATTACACCAAAACCACAGCATAAACATAACAGTAGTATGTTTTCATAAAAATCCAGCGTGCGCGGTTTGTATATGTGCGTGCTTATACGCACGGTGGCACGCACACAACGGCAAAATTAGGCCGAATCGATATCGCTACAGCCCGCGCTAGTTGCGGACACATCGTTTGGTACTTTAGTAGGCAGGGAACCAGTGAGCGTCACTAGTTTATATAAGACCTAGGTGTTAGGTACACATCTGTGCACAATAAGACAGGCACAGTACGACCAGGGCTACAAAGTAGGCACTCTCTCCCCCCTGCCTATCCCCGGCAGTGAGATCTTCTTATTCAACGTGGGGGCTCCACCAGCGCCATGGACACGCTGACGGACACCGAATTCCGCGCATTCGTGATGGCTCAACTCGAGTCATCACACTCTCATATATGCAACCTCTGGGACCACCGGGTCTCACCCTCGCCCCGCGGCTCCACCCCCGCGTCTTACTCGGCCGTAGTTTCCGCCGCCGCTATAGTCGCGAAGCCCCCGCCGCGCGAACCAACCAAGCCGGCCCTCGTTAGCGATTCGCCCGCTTCCCCTGACCCGACGGAGGCTTCGGACTCCGAAGAGAAAATGGACATAGCGATTCCCTCCTCTTCGGAGGACGAGGCCACTGAGAGCGCCGATTGGCGCTTAGTGGTGAAGAGGAAGCGGGCGAATTCCCCGAGGGAAGGCGACACGCCCAGCCCACCCCCCAAAACGACGAAGGCGGCCCCTAGGCCTCCGGAGCTCCCGCAGCCCCTCTGGCCAAACAAAAAGCGCCTGCCTTACAGGCCACCCAGGCCCCTCAGGCCGACAAAACCAAAACACCGCCGCCGATGTTTATTCAAGAAAAAGCGTCGTGGGATAGGGTCTCTCGGGCCATAGACGCGCGCCGCATCCAATTCAACTCCGCCCGCAACACTGCACAGGGCATTAAGGTGCAGGTCCCCACCCCGGCTGACCATCGGGAGCTCACAGCGCTCCTACGCTCGGAGCGTATAGGGTTCCACACTTATGCGCTCCCGGAGGAGCGCCAGCTTCGCGTGGTCATCCGCGGCCTCCCCAAGGAGCTCCCGGAAGAGCTCATTCTCGGCGACCTTAAGTCGCAAAACCTCCCTGCGCGTGAAGTCCACCGCCTTTACAAGCCCCGCTCCAAGGAGGCTTTCGACCTCGTGTTGGTCGTATTCGACCTTTCCACCGAGGGATAGGCCGTTTTCCAAATAAAATCAATATGTAGGATTTCCGGCCTCTCTGTAGAGGCCCCGCACAAGCGCTGCACGGTCGGTCAATGCCACCACTGCCAACTGTACGGGCATTCGGCCCGCAACTGTTTCGCACGGCCTAGGTGCGTCAAGTGCCACGGAGACCACGGCACCCCCGAGTGCTCCCGCACGCCGGAGACTTCTGACCCTCCCGGTTGCATACTGTGCGGAGAGCTCGGACATCCCGCAAACTATCGCGGATGCCTGAGAGCTCTGCGCCGTCGCTGCCGCGGGGGTAAGTCGCGCCGAGCCGGCGGAGCACATCAGGGCCAACGCCGCGGCCCCCCTGCGCACCCAGCCCAACCTAAGGCCGCCCCTACCGCGACCTCCGCACCCACACGGCCCGCGCCCTCTGCGCCAGCCAAACCCGCGCCCTCTGCGCCGCCACAACTCGCGCCCTCTGCACTGCCACAACCCACCCCGCTCCTGTCATTGAGTTGCAGTTAACGGACTGACGACACGCGGTTCAGTTCGGGTGTGCATAGTGGCCTCGAGGCTATCGGGGATCGTATCCCAGCGGGGTCACGCACAATTGATGTACTCACCTTGCCGTCCTTATACATCTTTGAAATTATTATGTATACGAGGAAAAATATAGATCTATTTATAAAGAAAGGCGATATTAGTGGTATGGAAACCCGAGGTCGTGATAAATTGGTGATTCCAAAATTTGAATTACATAAGTCAAATGTTTCATTTTTGAGTAACTGCATTCGTTTTTATAATAAAGTTCCTCAAAAAGTCACTCAATTAACAGAGAATATATTTAGATTAGTTATAAAACGTGCATTGATTAGACAATCATACTATAAAATAAACGATTTCGTTAAAGATAAAACAATAGTCTGGAAATGATTTTCTCTGCACATGTATTTACTGGCTCTCCGAATACCGTATTTTAATAAACTCATTGTATATAGTGAACTCGCTGAATCCACCATTGTGATTAACCTTAGGCTTAAGAAATAAATGTTGTGTCTTCGTGTGATGTTTTCTTGTGTCTAATTCAATAACTTTAAATACCTATCCCATTAGTTGTCGATTGCAGAGATGTACTAGGCGCCCTTAAACAAATTAGGTACACCACTCTCCAGGTGATAGTAATGATTAACAGCTTCAATTACTCAACCCACATCTAACTCTGCCGCCCTGAGCAAGCCACGTTGCACTTGTAATTGGGTTTACTTAAATAAATTGATTTGACTTTAACTTTGATAGCTTCCGTTTGTCTTTAATTCGTTTTTCACATCGTCACATATACAAAAATGCTTAAATCGCTTAAAGCCAGCCATTCCCAAAGTGGGCGATAACGCCCCTTGTGGGCGCTGCAGGCCTAAAGGGGGGCGGTAAGAGACCCAGAAAAAAAATGGGGGCGTTGTGTAGAGGCCTGGGGGGTGATTTGTAATTTCATTTAGCTAGGAGGCATCTTTGACAACGACTGCATGAGTTCTCGACTCAGTAGACAAAATAAGTTTGGGAACCAGTGGCTTAAACGAACATATTATAATGTCCTTAGACACCTAAATAATTTTAATTATTCGAAACCAGAATTATTATTCTTCAACATAACTACAACAAATTAAATCTAGCATACATGAAAAACTTATCTGTAAGCATTATTTTTCATTATTATGTACTAAATGTATAACTTAACAAGATGCTCTCCGCATTTCACACCCAACGCAACAATCCTACGTATCCGGGCGAGAGCAGACAATTCCGTTACGTATGAGGCGGGAGACTGCCTTCTTTTCTACATATTCGATACGCGGATACGCGCTAACGGAACGTCGAAGCCGACGCTGACAATGCGTGAAACTACGGCGTTCGGTGCACTGACATTTCTCTGACGGATCGTTTGCCATTATAAAATTTCCTGTTACTTACCTATTTATTGTTACTATAATACTAAGAGTGTTTTGCGTTTGCACATTAACTTTGTCACAACGTGTTATTTTGTTCAGTTGTTCGCCTCTTGTAGATTAGGTACCTATTTCTCGAAGCTGAGTCGCAAGAGCACGAATTGCCCTGTGTTTTTTCCGATATATACTATATCGGATATAATATAAATATATGTCGGAAAAGACACAGGTGGATTCGTGCTCTTGCGACTTAGCTATGAGAATTAGGTACCTAATCTTACAAGAGGCGAACAATTCCATAAAATACCACGTTAAGACAAAGTTAATGTGCAAACGACAGAAAACTCTTCGTAGCAATTATTACGTAGGTAATTGGAAATTTAATCGATCCCTCGGAGAAATGCTATCGCACCGGCCGCCGTACTCCAACAGACTGTCAGCGCCGCCCCAGACGTTCCGTTAGCGCGCATCCCTTCCAAACCAGAAGTTGCGCCTAGCCTTAGTATAGTCAAATAAGTGCCTTTTATTATTTCCACCGACATATAAATGCGCCAGACGATACACACCGATCATCTTGTCTCAAACTAGGATATTCCCTATGCTATGAGAAACAGATGACGACTACTAGGCGTCTTCCAGTGCACCCGGACCCGAGACAATCTAGAAAAGTTAGTCTCCTAAATTTACTCGGCTGGGAATCAAATCTGGAACCTTCCGAGCTTAGACAACGCCTTGTGGGGGCACAGAGTTATCGACTGCAGCGTCAGCAAATTATGGTAATATGTAGCGAGCGCTATTCGCGAGGCGGCAGTCGTCTCCGCGCCGTGATGTAACACAACACATAGTGTAAAGTGCAATATACAAATAATTATACAGAAAAATAACTTTTATTCAATTTCTAATTCTTTCGTGTGCCCAATACGGTAGACGGTTCAACATTGGTGACCCCGACGTGATTTTTTACAAGTAGTTTCGCATCCCAAGTATCTACGCTGTTGTGCTGTTACGTGAAATTATTAAAATGAGTGCTTAGTAGCGTAACGATAAAATTTTCTTAACAGCTTGGCGTACCTCAACGGATCGTATTAGAAAGACAACCTCAATATATTGTCGTCAGAAATTCCAAGACAAATCTAAAATGTATTACCTACGTCGATATTTTGATGTATTAATATGAAGAAATTATTGTGTGTGTGTCAAGCACTTTACTTGCTTGACGGGAGAGACCAGATTGACTTATAAAAGCATTACCGAATTGAAGCTGCAATGTCACATCTGCGGCTAACGAGAAGACGAACTCCCATGTTTATGATTTTGAAATATTATAATGGTTGCGTTTTTTTAAGGACGGGTGTGTCATAAAAGTCATAATCACATGATTAAAAAAGGAAGGATTTCATAGGAAATAACGAAAATGAGCGAAAGCGTCATTTATTCATTGCAATTAACTCGATTTAGTACATTCTGCTGCAGCCGCAGGCGCGGTTGTCAGGAGTAAAGCCAGCGCTGTAACCGAGACCAGCTGCTCCAGTGCCATATCCGCGACCAGCTGCTCCAGTGCCGTATCCAACACCAATGGCTCCAGCACCGTATTCCACACCGGCACCGAGGTCGATTCCAGCGCTTGCCCCAGAAGCCACTCCAAGTCCACTAGAGCCAGCCCCGTAGCCCACGCCGGTGCCGTAAGTTTCCAGGATGCGCACGTCTCCGCTGCCGCAGCCGTAGGCAGCTTGGGCAGTGCCGCCAGCGGGCAGTGTGCCTTCTAAAGCGACGGCACCCAAGAACGGCAGCTTGCCCGCGACGGACAGCGCTCCTTCTAAATTATTCTCCGACACGACACTCAGCCCACTCGGCGCTAGAGGGGACGAGCTCGTGACCAGCAACGAGCCACCGTAGGTGTCCACGGACTCCAGTGCGTTTCCAAAGCCCAAGCCGCTATATCCGGTGTTGCCATATGAATAGCCAGCTCCGTAACCGTTTCCGGCCAAGCCTATGTTATTACCAACCCATGCGTTGCCCGCCATGCTGCCGCCACAACCGCCCATATTAGGAATAGGGTTTTCGATGCATCGCCCTGATATGGTCTGTAATAACGAAAAAGTAATTAAAAGTTACTCTTTACAATTGATTTTAAATGTTTTGTTTTTGCATTATAGCAATAACTTTCAAAATAACTCATTCACCTAACCGTGTCATCATGAGAAACCCGTTACAATACTCCGATCATGAGACCATCAAATTAAATAACTAATGACACTTCAACTAAAACTACAAGAAACTTACCTGCAATAGGGCAGAAATGCAGAATAGAGCTGCGGTGAATGCCATTTTAACTTGATCGTAGCACAACCTCAGAATGATGAATGATGTACCTACACGAAACACCTTATATACTAAATAATGTCGACATTGAACTTGCCGAGACGCACCTGCCGTGTAATAAACGATATATGATCACGTACACTCTGTTTGTAACAGTTACCTACATTACAACATTTATTGATAACAAATACTCGTATGTAGACAGTGTTTCAGTATAAAAGGAATTTTGTTCTGTATCCAGTTATGACAATTTGAAGTCAGTTTTCGTCCAATACGAACATGTCTACCTTCACCTTCTTGCTTCTCTGCGTTCAAGCTTGCCTGATACAGGTAATTGGGTTGATAAGTTCTTGACATTTAGATATCGCAGTTTTAATAAGTTACGATGATTAGTTTTATTTACAAAAAAGTCTTACACATTTCGAGTTTTTATATAAATAGTTATGACTTCATATCTTCTGTCGTTTGATACCACAAAAATATAGATAAGTTCTAAATGCCTACATGATTAGTAATGACTAAATTATTTCTTAATTTTCTTTCAAGCTAAAATTAATTCGACCCTATGTCAAGACCTCTTATCGTTTTGTACTACATGATAAGCTTGATAAAGCATTAGACATTTACGTAGCTGTATTACATAATAGAACGAATTCAACAGAGCTATAAGAAAACTTTAAATTGTTTCAGACTGTCCTCAGCTCTTGTAACCGTGGCGGTAATATTGGCTACGGCGGTGGTCTTGCTAGCGGCATAGGTCTGGCCGGCGGCTTAGGTGCCGGTTATGGATTCGGCAGCGCTGGCTACAGTGCTGGTATAGGTGGTCTCACCGGATCAGGTATTGCGTACAACAGCGGCCCGTACGGTGCCATCGGAGAAGGCGAAATAGCCGTATCCGGTGAACTACCGGTGGGCGGCGCGACCACTGTCGCCGGACAGGTGCCGGTGATCGGCGCCGTGCAGTTCAACGGACAAGTGCCCGCATCAGGGCTGGTCTCGCTCGAGGGCCGCTGCGGCTGTGGCTGCCACAATATATACTACTGATTGTATTATTTGAACATGATGTCTGAAAATATATGAAATTCATCTGAAACGGTTTCAAACTTTATTTCTTCTTTTCTTTCTTCTCCACCACTACTTTTGCAATCAACTGACAGAACAGAAACTAAACAACTCTAAAACAAAATTAACCTGAAAAAGTATCTTTCGATCGTAAAATCTAATTCTGGTCGGTCAAGAAGAAAAAGAAAGAACTGACAATTGACCAATATATTTACGCAAAGCCCAAACCTGAAACGCATTATATAAGAATCATGCACTAATAGGTATGAAAATTCATACCCAAAGAGTTTAAATTGGGCGTCAATTTGGACAAGAGTTTGAGAAGACTTTACAACATCTAATATTGTTTTATTTTTACACCATATGTATACCGGAGGTCCCAGATATCTTGAAGATAACTAAGAAAAAAACCGGCCAAGTACGAGTCGGACCACGCAGTGATGGGTTCAATAGTTGTCATGCACAATATTAATTTATTAATCAGCAGAAATAAGTTTGTATGTCATAGTTATTCTCAACGACACTGAAAAACAAAATTATTTCATATTATGTACGATTACAAAAAAGATAAACCGCAGTGTTTTTTTCTACGACTTTCTACGACTTCACTATTTCTTAATTATCTAATTAAAAACAGGTTTAGTTATCATGAACGAAACTCCAAAAGAATATTTGAAATACAGTGAAAAACGTAAGAGTTATTCGTATTTAAACTATGGTAGTGGGAAGAGAAAGGGGATAAGTTCCGTCTCTGTTACTCCTAACACTGGACAATGATACTCGGATTTCGCCGAAGCTCTGTAACGCCATCTCTCTTCTCTCCTTCTCATCTATGTCCTCTCTATTAATAATACCTACTGAAATTTATAATCCAGTTAGTCGCATTTCCTTATAGAATTTCATATTCATTAAAAAAATCCTATTAAACATTTTAAATAATACTAATGCAATATGTAGGATGTATCAGTTTTAAAAGCAGTCTACTAGTCCATAATATAGTAATCGCGTAAATACAATTTGCACTTGCCTTGTTATTCGGGTTGCGTATTAAATTGGCGAAAAGCAGAAGTCGTATAATTTCGTGCTGCCCATCTTCTGTATGTTACAGTTTACGGCAATTTTATTCGGAGTCTATTGGCACTATGTATATTGGCTCATTGTAAATGGAAAGAGAAAGACGTACCGTTGCACAGTGAGGCCGACACGCTTATTACGTAACTTGCAGTTAGCATGCGCCAGCCAATATCGCGCGATATCTGCTGTCGAAGCGAAAATTCGTGTAACGTAAGTTGTATAGTGGCGCTAAATGTACCGCGAAAATTGCATTTTACAGTGATAGAATAATAGGTACGCCATCATTACACATGATATCAACTGTTTATTGCAATTAGTCACCGATCGCGCAATGATCGCGTGGCTGTCGCTGACTGCAAATTTTAGGTAATAACCCCGCCGGGTTTTTGTCGTAGGCCAATGTTACCATATTGATTCCTAGTACCCCAATTATTATAGAAAAAACGTTATCATTGATAACGTTATTCTACTGATAACGTTATTTTAAAGTAACGTTTTTACATGTATCGTTTATTGTACAGATACGCAACGCTTGGCGCTCCGTCCTCCTTGACTACCCCGTTAGGGATACAGCGTGAAGATATGTATGTATGTACAGATACGCCATAGTACAGTTTATAATAGTAATAGAGTTAGCCCGCAAGTTGTACATTGTTGCACTTTGGAACGATTTTACCATCATATTTTTAAACAAACGAGAATACAAGAACGCACTTCAAAAGAAGTTTGCATTCACTTTTCTTTGTTTAAAAATATGTCATTAAAACAAAGAAATCGTAAAACTAATCTCTTGTTTTTTCATATAGAAATCAAGTCAATGCTCTTTGGCGCGTATTATTGTTTCTACAATCAAGATATTTTAGTCGGCATGTAACTGAAACATCATTTTTTTTTTTAATTTCAAAACGCCAAGACACTGAGTGAAGAAAGTTACTCTACCAAATCATCCTTTTCCTTTTTATCATTGTTTCGTAGGATTCTTTGTCTTTATTTTATTTAAAAACACAAAATAATATGAACTTATTTTGTAGATTTTTTTTTATAAGAAAAGGGGCAAACGAGCAAGCGAGCCACCTGATGGAAAGTGATCACCGCCGCCCATGGACACCCGCAACATTCGGGGAATCACGGGTGCGTTGCCGGCGTTTAGGGAAGTAGGGAAAAAAGGGTGAGGAAGGGGAGGGGATATTGGCCACCGGTTCTTTTACTCACCGAACGAAACACAACATCAATAGCTTCTGTTATTTCACGCCGATATTCTGTGAGAGGGTGGTATTTCACCGAGCGAGCCGGCCCAGTATGTTCTGCAATGCAGTATGACTCTACCACTCTTAAATGCTCAAATGTAGCTCAATAGTAGCTCGAATGGTAAGTATTTATACAAGATAGCATTATTAAAAAGCTTTATATATATATATATTATCATAACTATAAATATCGTAAGTTTTCCGAGTGTACGCAAACTATTCTTGATGTGTGTACATAACGTTACAACCTACTAATGGCAAACAACAAATAGAGGTTTTGTGTTCCAAGAGTTTTTGATTTTATTTGTTGAAGATATGTCTCTAAGTTCATTTACGTGTGAAACGTGATTCCATCCTGCTTTTCATTTTTCGAAGACTTTTTGCTCGGCGATTTCCCGGTGAAATAATGTACTTTATAATTACGTCATGCTCTTGTAATTAAACAAATAATGCGAGGCACACTTACGTTGCTTGAGAGTGCGTGTATGTTTGTATGTACATGACGAGGCCTCACTGTGTTGTTCGCGGTGGAGTGGTTTTTCTTTCTTTGATCGTCTGAGTATATGGGTAGATGAAATTTGGAAGATATATTCTATGAAACGCTACAAAACGGTGTAGAGGAATTTTGAAAAAATAAACCTGTGGGCGGCGCTTTATTCATATAATATGTAACTGAGAATTGAAAAAAAATCCAATGCACATAAGCAACCGAGATCGATAGTTGCTGAGATATGCCTAAATTCGTAGGAAGTGTCCCCCCTCACAATAGTAAAACTTAAACAGCACTTCAACGAAAGCTGGTTTGAATAAAATACGTTTTGATAGTTTTAGAGATATGAAATTACGTACTAGTATTACGTACTAGTATTACGTACTAGTATTACGTACTAGAGGATTGCAGAAATAATTTTGTTTTTCAGTGCCATTGAGAATAACTATGACACAAAAACTTATTTCTGCTGCCTAATAAATTAATCTTGTGCATCCCGTCTACTGAACCCTTCACTGAACCCGCGTGCGTCCGACTCGAACTTGATCGGTTTTTTCTTAGATATCTTCAACGTCTAGATCTGGGACCTCTATAATACATATGGTGTAAAAGTAAAATAATATTAGATGTTGTATAGTCCTCTCAAACTCATGTCCAAATTGACGCCCAATTCAAACTCATTGGGTACGAGCTTTCATACCTATTCTTATATAATGCGTTTCAGGTTTGGGTATATTGGTCAACTGTCAGTTCTTTCTTTTTCTTCTTGACCGACCAGAATTAGATTTTACGATCGAAAGATACTTTTTCAGGTTAATTTTGTTTTAGAGTTGTTTAGTTTCTGTTCTGTCAGTTGATTGCAAATGTAGTGGTGTTCATAAAGGCAGTTATTTAATATTTGTGTATGTATTTATTCGTTGTGTATATCAATGAAACGAAAAAAAAATACTTTCAATACTCATTAATATTTATTTTTTCAAACAACCGCAATAATTTGTACTATACATTGATATCGATAGGGAAGAAATAAAGTTTGAAACTGTTTCAGATAATTTTCATATATTTTCAGACATCATGTTCAAATAATACAATCAGTAGTATATATTGTGGCAGCCACAGCCGCAGCGGCCCTCGAGCGAGACCAGCCCTGATGCGGGCACTTGTCCGTTGAACTGCACGGCGCCGATCACCGGCACCTGTCCGGCGACAGTGGTCGCGCCGCCCACCGGTAGTTCACCGGATACGGCCAGCTCGCCCTCTCCGATGGCACCGTACGGGCCGCTGTTGTACGCAATACCTGATCCGGCGAGACCACCGCCTATGCCAGCACTGTAGCCAGCGCCGCCGAATCCATAACCGGCACCTAAGCCGCCGGCCAGACCTATGCCGCTAGCAAGACCACTGCCGTAGCCAATATTACCGCCACGGTTACAAGAGCTGAGGACAGTCTGAAACAATTTAAAGTTTTCTTATAGCTCTGTTGAATTCGTTCTAATATGTAATAATAGCTACGTAAATGTCTAATGCTTTATCAAGGTTATCATGTAGTACGAAACGATAAGAGGTCTTGACATAGGGTCGAATTAGTTTTAGCTTGAAAGAAAATTAAGAAATAATTTAGTCATTACTAATCATGTAGGCATTCAGAACTTATCTATATTTTTGTGGTATCAAACGACAGAAGATATGAAGTCATAACTATTTATATAAAAACTCGAAATGTGTAAGACTTTTTTGTAAATAAAACTAATCATCGTAACTTATTAAAACTGCGATATCTAAATGTCAAGAATTTATCAACCCAATTACCTGTATCAGGCAAGCTTGAACGCAGAGAAGCAAGAAGGTGAAGGTAGACATGTTCGTATTGGACGAAAACTGACTTCAAATTGTCATAACTGGATACAGAACAAAATTCCTTTTATACTGAAACACTGTCTACATACGAGTATTTGTTATCAATAAATGTTGTAATGTAGGTAACTGTTACAAACAGAGTGTACGTGATCATATATCGTTTATTACACGGCAGGTGCGTCTCGGCAAGTTCAATGTCGACATTATTTAGTATATAAGGTGTTTCGTGTAGGTACATCATTCATCATTCTGAGGTTGTCCTACGATCAAGTTAAAATGGCATTCACCGCAGCTCTATTCTGCATTTCTGCCCTATTGCAGGTAAGTTTCTTGTAGTTTTAGTGGAAGTCTCATTACTTATTTAATTTGATGGTCTCATGATCGGAGTATTGTAACGGGTTTCTCAGGATGACACGGTTAGGTGAATGAGTTATTTTGAAAGTTATTGCTATAATGCAAAAACAAAACATTTAAAATCAATTGTAAAGAGTAACTTTTATTTACTTTTTCGTTATTACAGACCATATCAGGGCGATGCATCGAAAACCCTATTCCTAATATGGGCGGTTGTGGCGGCAGCATGGCGGGCAACGCATGGGTTGGTAATAACATAGGCTTGGCCGGAAACGGTTACGGAGCTGGCTATTCATATGGCAACACCGGATATAGCGGCTTGGGCTTTGGAAACGCACTGGAGTCCGTGGACACCTACGGTGGCTCGTTGCTGGTCACGAGCTCGTCCCCTCTAGCGCCGAGTGGGCTGAGTGTCGTGTCGGAGAATAATTTAGAAGGAGCGCTGTCCGTCGCGGGCAAGCTGCCGTTCTTGGGTGCCGTCGCTTTAGAAGGCACACTGCCCGCTGGCGGCACTGCCCAAGCTGCCTACGGCTGCGGCAGCGGAGACGTGCGCATCCTGGAAACTTACGGCACCGGCATGGGCTACGGGGCTGGCTCTAGTGGATTTGGACTGGCTTCTGGGGCAAGCGCTGGAATCGACCTCGGTGCCGGTGTGGAATACGGTGGTGGAGCCATTGGTGTTGGATACGGCACTGGAGCAGCTGGTCGCGGATATGGTGCTGGAGCAGCTGGTCTCGGTTACAGCGCTGGCTTTGCTCCTGACAACCGCGCCTGTGGCTGCAGCAGAATGTACTAAATCGAGTAAATTGCAATGAATAAATGATGCTTTCGCTCATTTTCGTTTTTTCCTATG
The DNA here is from genome assembly GCA_907165235.1 of Zeuzera pyrina. NCBI lineage: Eukaryota > Metazoa > Arthropoda > Insecta > Lepidoptera > Cossidae > Zeuzera > Zeuzera pyrina. Next base: position 8,592,796 of record OU015645.1, read on the forward strand.
AAATCCTTCTTTTTTTAATCATGTGATTATAACTTTTATGACACACCCGTCCTTAAAAAACGCAACCATTATAATGTCTCAAAATCATAAATATGGGAATTCATCTTCTCGTTAGCGCAGATGTGACATTGCAGCTTCAATCGGGTAATGCTTTTATAAGTCAATCTGGTCTCTGCCGACAAGCAAGTAAAGTGCTTGACACACACACAATAATTTCTTCATATTAATACATCAAATTGTCGACGTAATACATTTTAGATTTGTCTTGGAATTTCTGGCGATAATATATTGAGGTTGTCTTTCTAATACGATCCGTTGAAGTACACCAAGCTGTTAAGAAAATTTCAACGTTACGTTACCAAACACTCATTTTAATAATTTCACGTAACAGCACAACAGCGTAGATATTTGGGATGCCAAACTACACCACTTTTACAACACAATATCCACTAAAAACCATTTGCAAATAATTAAAGTAAACGCCCAACCACCCTCCACCGAATCCCGCCAAAAACTCGTGTTATGTTAATGTGCATATCAAAAGAAGTACTGGTTAAGTGGCAGTAGACAGAAATTACTTTATTGCACGATATCTGTAGAACTTGACATCCAGCGTGGTCTACGCCCAAAGATTAATTATTATTGAAAAGTGTACGCCTAACATCCGTAAAACACTCACCTCGCAGTCAGACGACGCGAAAATTTTATGAAAAAGAGTTCTTGCGAATTGTCTCTGTAAGTATACGCTCCAGGTCGCCAGGGGGCTGAGATTTACATTCACCTATAACCAGAAATAACTTTATAACACATTATAACACATTGAATCCACTGCTGGACAAAGGCCTGCTCTAAAATGACGAAATCCTCGTGTTCACTGCGCTTGGAAGAAATGTGGTAGTAGTTCATAGGCAAGTAGCCTCTACAACAAGGAAAATCTACCAGAAGGAAAGCTACGTGGCGCTAGCAATAATTACAAATTAGCTACAATTGCAAATATTAATGTGTTACTATGTAGGTACTGTAATAGATTTAAACAAATACCAACCGGGACAAATTCTGTAAACTTCTTTCTTTGTACTTCTCAAAGTAGGCATAAAAAATGCAATTAATTCTGTCGATAGATATACATTATTGACGCAGATAAAACAGCATGTTCCGGACATATATCCCTTCCTCTGGCAATCTTGCAGCAGTCCTTCAAAATTTATATAAAAAGACATTTCTTTTTACTTACATATTATTTATTTATTAATAACAAAAAAGTACATACATACCCTAACGTTAATATCTGCAAACACAAAACTAAACATGTCTTAAATAATAGACTTCCTCAAAGTTGCCGCATAGAAAGCTGCCATTGATTAGGGTGCCTAGCAGACTGGCGGCATTACCTCTTTTAATAGCCAAACTGATTCGTTGGCGGAGAAAGCTGCCAGCCCGGCGGTCTCCAGAAGCCTCGACCAGTCTCTTTCAAATATCAAAACCCAGTGGATGGGCTTCTGAGCCCCAGGGACCCAAAGTTTCGACAGCAAAGGGCGTAAATATAAAACTCTCAGAGAAAGTCGCATACTTACGCCGTTTCCAGTTCTCAGCAGTGCCGGCCGCGGCACCTGCTGACTTGGAAGTCACCGGTACATAGGAAACAGCAAGTGTATCGACACAAGTGGCGTCCCGCATCAGCGATCTTTCAAGTTTCCAAGGAATGAGCGTCAAACCATCCGGTCTCTTGTCGCGGCTGCGCGCAATACCTACAGGCTCTAAGACTGCGGAACGCCAGCGGCGACAAGAGCTCGCCGAATGACGTCAAGGGCCGGCCCTTACTACGTAAACAGGATAAACCGTGGTGACCTAATACATCCACGAGATCACCACATCAGCAACGGTGAGAAAGGTTAGTCCTGGTCCCAAGATGAAGGGATACATACACACACACAAATTATCACGCTGTAATCCCCAACGAGTTAGTCAGAGAGGATGGAGCACCAAGCGTCGCGGTCCTTACACACTTCTTTCACTTCCTCAAATTTCATCATTCTCCTCACACATTTTCGCCTAGGTATGCAAGTGCTTTTGATATTTTCGTCAGCTAACACTCTGGCTATTTGAACTTCATAAGTCAGCCTTGGTCTTCCTTGGCTTCTTTTACCACTCACTTTCGCTCTGTAGATTTTCTTTGTCAGTCTTTCATCACTTATTCTTTCTATTTGCCCAAACTATTTAAGCATTCTTTTCTTTCTTTCTTAAGGGATACTACCTTTCTCTCCTTACCGTCGTTCCTGCTTTAACCTGTTTCCCTCTCTCACACGATCCAGGCGTCCCTGTATTACTTCGATACTTGTTGTGCCTAGAAGTAATACAAAGTTCTTATATGACTTCTTTTCTCTAAATGCTGCCCGACTTTGAAATGAACTTCCAAAGGCAATTCAGGAAAGTCCCTCACTTGGTTCTTTTAAAAAAGCTTAAAGTGCATTTTTTATCACCACTCACTTTATCGTAGCCGAAATATGTGTTATTAGTCTGTCTATTGTTTCTTTATACATTACATTTTTTTTTTATTTTTTACATATGGCATGGCATCGAACTTCCAAACTGGCTCCGGGCTCTGTCCCGACTCGACTGACCGACTGAGGAAATGAATTTTTCTGGATTGGCTTGTGGTACGGATGTGACTGCGAGCTCCCCCAGGTCGTTGACTGGTTCCATAGTACAAACTTATAGTGCTTATGTTGCGGTAACACGATTTGTGTAACTGTTTGGAGTATTATTATTATATAATCTTTATACGAATTATTAGGTTATTAAACGCATAATTTCCATACTAATTTAGGCACAATCTTTTAACTTCCTAGGGGTTAAATTTCCAATGATTCCTTCTTCTTCAACTATTTTTGCATCTCATCTGGCGGTTGGAGTTCTGCAATTATACAGCGAGCGGTCTAACAGTCCGTTTGTTTGTTAGAAGAATAATATGTAATCAAGATACATATAACCTTCAATAACAGATAAAAATCGTGTAATTTATTGTCGTGTAAATCAGTGAAATAAAAGAAATTATTTTCGCAACGCGGTAATCTTTTTTTTTAATCAACTGGAACACCTTATACTATGTTTAAATTTCGGTAGACGTTAGAATTTCCAAAAACAGAATAAATAAAGTTTGCAAATGCTTCAGATGAATTTCATATATTTTCAGATATGTTCAAATATACATTCAGTAGTACATAGTATTGTGGCAGCCACAGCCGCAGTGGCCCTCGAGGGAGACCAGTCCTGACGCGGGTACGTGTCCGTTGAACTGCACGGCGCCGATCACCGGCACCTGTCCGGCGACAGTGGTCGCGCCGCCCACCGGTAGTTCACCCGATACGGCCAGCTCGCCCTCTCCGATGGCGCCGTACAGACCGTTATTGTATACAATGCCCGATCCAGTGAGACCACTGCCTATATCAGCACTGTAGCCAGCACCACCGAATCCATAACCAGCACCTAAGCCGCCAGATAGACCCATGCCGCTAGCGAGACCACCGCCGCGGCCGTAACCAATATTACCGCCACAGTTACAAGAGCTGAGGACGATCTGAAACAATTTTAAGTTTTTTATTGTTTTTGTTGACTCGTTCTATTTTTAATTAATACTTAACTATGTAAATAACATTTTAGCTTTATAACTTTATCATTAACGCTTTATTAGATTTAACTGAATAAAGGAAACGACAAGAGGTCCTAATATATGGTGAACTTACTTTTAGCTTGAAAGAAAACTAAGAACTAAATTCTTCATTTTGTGGGCATTTAGAATTTATCTACACTTTTATGGCATCAAATAAGAGAAGATATGTAGTCACAAAAATACGACATACAGGCGCATACATATAAAAGTTTTAAGTAAAACTTGCTACTGTGAATGAAGAACTGTACACTGTCTCCATATCAAGAACTAATCAAGTCTTACCTGTATCAGGCAAGCATGGACGCAGAGAAGCAAGAAGGTAAAGGTAGACATGTTTGTATTAGATGAAAAATGACTTCAAATTGTCATAACTCCATACAGAACAAAATTCCTTTTATACTGAAACATTGTGTCTACAAATCAGTTATCAACAAATGTTGTAATGTAGGTAACTGTCACGAAGTCTACTGTACGTGATAACATGTCATTTATTACACGGCAGGTGCATCTCGGCAAGTTCAATGTCGACATTATTTGGTATATAAGGTGTTTCGAGTACATCATACATCATTCTGAGGTTGTCCTTCAGTCAAGTTAAAATGGCATTCACTGCATTTCTCTTCTGCATTTCTGCCGTATTAATGCAGGTAAGTTTCTTTAACTTTCAGTTGAAGTATCACTGCTTCGTTAATTTGATGATCTCTCGAGCAATGCAACGAGTTTCTCAAGACTCGTTTAGTAGAAGGATTAACCTAGAAAAACAATGCAACAATCACTTTAAGAAAAAATAAAACACATACAATCAGACGTAAAACATAGAATTTATTTACTTTTTCCTTATTACAGACCGCATTAGGGCGATTCATCGAAAATCCTATTCCTAATATGAGCGGTTGCGGCGACGTCATGGCGGGCAACGCATGGGCTGGTAGCAGTTTAGGTTTGCAATGAATAAATAACGCTTTCACTCATTTCCGTTGTTTCAAGTAATTTTTTTTGACCCTCCATGTACCTTCCGAGTTACGACAGACTCAGCGCTTCAAAATCGCAACTATATCAAACTTATCATAAAAGCGCGCGCAGGATTATTTCTTCTCAGTAAACACAGATGCGACGTTCTGGCTTCAATTAGGTAAACAAATAAAAGCTAACATGGTGGCTGCCGCCAATCAAGTTACATGCTTGTCAAGTATGTTTGGATATTACACACCCTACCTTGTATGGTACATAGGTAAAAAGTTATGCTTTGTAATTACTTATAATTGTTTTGTTATAATGAGAAAATAATCTCGTAAGAAAACGTTATATTATAAATTCACCTAAAAATTTTATGAGATCATGAGTGAAAAGGTCTAATACGATGCAAATATGCACAAGGTCATCCTATAAAATAAGATAAAAGTAATCACATGTGTAAAAAATGTTACACGTCGCCATAGAACATGCCGAATTTTTATGTTAATGCTCCAATAACTTTGACATTGATAATCTAAACTGAAATTTTTCAATTGTTACTTATGAAATTGATTCATCGATGAACTTTAAGTTCCGAAATGTACATAAGCGAATTTTTTATTTAAAAATTTTTTTAATAAGAGAATGATAATGTTAAATTACTTCAGAGTTCTTCTAAAATCTATTATATTGTATATACAGACATACATACATACATAAATACATACATTTCTTCATACCAAAGGACCCCTAACGGGGTAGTCAGAGAGGACGGAACGCCAAGCGTCGCGGTCTTTCTATACTTCTTTCGCTTCCTTAAATCTCATCATTCTACTCACACACTTTCGCCTAGTTAAGCGAGTGCTTTTGACATTTCCGTCGGCTAACACTAGCTATTTGATTTTCGTAACTTAGCCTTGTTCTTACTTGGCTTCTTTTACCACTCACTTTTGCTCTATAGACTTTCTTCGTCAGTCTTTCATCACTCATTCCTTCCACGTGCCCGAACCATTCATTGTTACAATAACACTGTCGCGCAACCCTGTCATACTGTTTCTTCATTGCTAACTTTGTTTGCAAGGGTGACACCGCACATATTTCTAAGAGATCACGCTTCTACTGCATTTATCATACTTTCACTCGATTTCGGGCATATTCAGGCCTCACTACCGTACAATAAAATTGGCACCAACACCACATCGTGTGTGGCCATTTTGGCTGAGTTAGATAATATATTCACGCTGCCTACTAATGCGGACAGAGCACCGTTCACTTTGTTGCCGGCTGCTACCCGTCTCTCCACATCCAACTCACATTTTCCATCTCTCGAAAACGCACTGCCCAGATATACAATTTCGTTCACTAGTTCTAGATATTTTCCATTAACCCATGTATCACATTTTGTTTGTACATCTTCTCTTTCAAACACCAGAACCTTAGTTTTATTCACATTCATATTCAATCCTTTCACTTCACAGTCTTCTTTCATGGACGTAATTGGTGTCTGCAACTCCGCTTCTGATGGCGCTATAAGCACAGCATCGTCAGCGTACAATAGACAGTTTACCACTGTACCATCACATTTCTTACCACTAATTCTACCTTTCGGTGTCTGGAGGCAACTGTCCAAATACAGCACGAATAGCGAAGCAGATATCACGCAGTCCTGTCTGACGCCTGAACAGACATAGAACCAGGGCGACATGTCACCGTCTATCCGTACATGGGTCTATGGTCTCGATATAATGACCCCAGTCTGCGGTAAGGAGCCCTCCACGCCATATTCAGGCAGAAGCCTCCACAGTATTTTTCGCACTACTTTATCGAATGCTTTTTCAAGATACACGAAAGCGCAGAAAACTCTCTAACCCATGGCCAGAAACTTCCCCACGATAACGCTAATATATCTGATAATAGATCTGACACTGCTATTGTTATTGTTTGGTACAAAAAAGTTAAGGTTACATTTCTATCTTTTTTTTTTCATGTCTTATGCTATATGTTGCTTTGATGGAGAAGCTGTATCATTAATCATTTATCTGATAAATTTTTTACACAAAATATTGGGTTTCAAGCGCATATTTTCTATACTTAATTTGGAACGCTTTTTAATTCCTTAGGGGTTGAATTTTCAAAAAATCCACCGTATTGCAATTTTGTTACCCAGAGGTAATAGGTTCTGCGATCTTATGTCGATCTCAAATGTACTTACGACTTTATGGTCGCTTCGACGGTAAGTCTGTTTCTTTGTTAGAAGAATATTGTACATACATACATACATACTGCATCAGTAACGAGGTACTCACAGACGTCGGAGCGCCAACATTCGTGGTATATTGTTTATACTAAATGGCGCAAAAGTCATCACCCTATCGGAAGATGTTATAATTTTTGCAAATGGCGGAAAATGTCAGTTCTGCTTTGACAGTTGTGAAGTAAACAGATACAAAATTCACGTCAATAAGGCATGAGTCGCTGTACTTCTCAAGAACACGGAATCATTGCCTTATTCTTTCGAAAACGCCGCAGGCCACACGACTACGGTGAAATCTATAGAGCCATGCTCAACGACTTTATCCTTTTTCAATTGGAAGAATTGAGACTAAGTAACACGTAGTTTCAACAGGATGGAGTAACAACGCATAGTGCACTACCCAAAACCGAAATTCTGAGGACTGCATTTCCAGATCATCTAACCTCTCGTTTTGGTGATTTGAACTGGCCGGCAAGATCGCCGGATTTAACCGTTCCAGACGTCTATTTCTGTGGTTTCTTGAAGTCACGAGTCTATGCTAACAAGCTTTAGTTTTATGAAGCCCTCAAAGTAAATATCCGTCAAGAATGCGAGAAGCTATCGTTAGAAATTCTGACAAGAGTGATGGAAAATGCTATAAATCGGGCCGGCATAGCCATCATTTTTGGCGGCCGTCACTTGGCCGATATCATTATCTCGACTTAATAGAATAAAAATGATGACATCAAATAAACACAATCCAAAAGCAGAACCAAAGTGTTTCATTCATAAAAAAACAGCAGCCAAATAACATCGGGTGACAAGTTTTGCGCCACTTTGTAGTAGAAAATTAACAGATTAAAACCGTGTAACCAAAAAAAATCATTTAGGTAGCGGATTAATCTTATTTCCCAAATAACTGCAAAACTGTGTATTATAGTTTGAATTCAGTAGAAATTACGATTCCCACAAATAGAGAAGAAATAAAATTCGAAACTGTTCCAGATGAATTTCATATATTTTTAGATATTATGTTCAGATATACAATCAGTAGTATATGTTATCGTGGCAGCCACAGCCGCAACGGCCCTCGAGCGAGACCAGCCCTGATGCGGGTATGTGTCCGTTGAACTGCACGGCGCCGATCACCGGCACCTGTCCGGCGACAGTGGTCGCGCCGCCCACCGGTAGTTCACCGGATACGGCCAGCTCGCCCTCTCCGATGGCGCCGTACGGACGGTTGTTGTACGCAATGCCTGGTCCAACGAGACCACTGCCTACTCCAGCACTGTAGCCAGCGCCGCCGAATCCATAACCAGCACCTAAGCCGCTGGCCAGATCTATGCCGCTTGCGAAACTACCGCCGTAACCAAAATTACCGCCACGGTTACAGGAGCTGAAGACGGTCTGTAACAATTTAATATGTTTTATAACTTTGTTGAATTTGTATTTATTAAAATTTATCTACGTAAATACCGCTTTAACAAAGTTATCACACTGTAATTGAAAGACCAAAACAACGAAAATCCTGACGTAGTGTCAAATTAGTCGAAGAAATAAATTAGTCGTTTTGTGAATTATTCTACACATTTGTGGCATCAAAGAGAGAGAGAGAGAAGTAAGAAGTCAAAATTAAGTAGGTATAAATAAATATATTGAAAAGATATGAATAATAAACATAATAAAATAAAAATATTTCCGATGTTAATGTGTTAATTTCGATAAATATTAATTTAATTCAATGATTGAAACCAACAGAAGAAAAATTTGTCTACGCCTTGTAATAACAAATGAGAGAAGGTATGAAATTACAAAAAATCCATATAATTTATGTGCAATACTTTTCTGTAAGTAGAACTAATTACTGTAGGTTAAAACACTGTATAATGTCTCAAAATCAAGAACTAATCGAGTTTTACCTGTATCAGGCAAGCCTGGACGCAGAGGAGCAAGAACGTGAAGGTAGACATGTTTCTATTGGACGAAAACCGGCTTCGAATTGTCATAACTTCATACCAAACAAAATTCCTTTTATACTGAAACGCCGTGTCAACAAATCAGTTATCTATAAGTGTCGTAATGTAGGTAACTGTTACGAACACGAGTGTACGTGATTACATGTAGTTTATTGCACGTCAGGTGCGTCTCGACAAGTTCAATGTCGACATTACATGGTATATATAAGGATTTTCGTGAAAATCACTCCTCATTCTGAGGTTGTCTTCAGTCAAATTAAAATGGCATTCACCGCAGCTGTCCTTTGCATTTCTGCTGTATTAGTACAGGTACATTTATATAACTTTTAGTCGTAGCGCCAGCGGTCTTTGATGACCTCACCATCAGTGTAGCGAATTCCTCAAGATGATACGATTAGGCCAAGTCAGAGCCCAGCAAAAATGAATTTTTGTTATTAGTGTGTCAAAAACTGTTCAATTTGCTTATTGCCTGTTATTTCGAAAGAATAACCCAACGTCGTATATATAGATTGTATAGAGGTCAATTTTGTGACGTTTTGATTTTTTTGTTCAACACATAGAGCCATTATTGGCGGTCAATGTAAAAAATATTAAATAAAAAAATTACATTTTCTTCGTATTGGAATCGAAACCATTGCAATAACCTGAAATAGGTGGTTAAAATTAAAATATAAGAGTTACCCATTGGAATAGTTTAGTTAAATTAATCAGATAGTAATTGGCATCAGTAGGCAAATTCACTGATGTACATTTAGAAAAACGCTTGCAAAAGGGTACAAATTGTTAATATATTAATCTTTAAAACGTTTTAATGTGTAGCTTTTAATGAAGTTTTCATTATTACAGACCGTATTAGGGCGATGTTTTGAAAATCCTATTCCTAATGTGAGCGGTTGTGGCGACGTCATGGCGGGCAACACATGGGCTGGTAATAGCTTAGGTTTGGTCGGCAACGGCTACGGAGCTGGCTATTCGTATGGTAACACCGGATATAGCGGAATCGGCTTAGGAAACGCACTGAAGTCCGTGGACAGGTACGGGGGCTCACTGCTTGTGACGAGCTCGTCCCCGCTGGCGCCGAGCGGACTGAGTGTCGTGTCTGAGCACAATTTGGAGGGCGCGCTATCCGTCGCGGGCAAGCTGCCGTTCTTGGGCGCCGTCGCTTTAGAAGGCACATTACCCGCTGGGGGCGCTGCCCAGGCCGCCTACGGTTGCGGCAATGGTGACGTCCGCATCCTCGAGACTTACGGCACCGGTGCGGGCTACGGAACTGGCTCTAGTGGACTTGGACTGGCTTCTGGGGCAAGCGCTGGAATCGGTCTCGGTGCTGGAATGGGATACGGCGCTGGAGCAGCCGGTCTCGGATACGGGGCTGGAGCAACTGGTTTCGGAAATAGCGCTGGCATTGCTATTGGCAACAACGGCTGTGGCTCTAGCGCAATTTACTAAATTGAGTTAATCGCAATGAATAAATGACGATTTCACTGATTTCCGTTGTTTCATATGAAATCTTTGTTTTGACCCTCCATATATCTTGTGGGTTACGATAGACCCAGACCTTTAAAAATCGCAACTGATTCAAAATTACTATAAATAGTCCAGTAGAATTAGCTCAAAATAAGGCATGATTTTGCATTAATTGTGGTACTAATGATTTTTGGCTAATCGATACAGTTATGTCTGTGTATGATTACGTTAAATTCGCAACCGATTTGGAAGTGCGGAAAATGGTGAAAATTGAGAAAATCTTGAATTTTTGAATAATTCCAAAACAAAAATTGTGGTACTAGTTGCGAGAATACCACGTGTTTGGGGTACGAATACCTACCTACTCAAGCAATTTGGACCGGTTGCGACATACGGAACATACCTAAATTTAAAAAAAGTGATTTTTCGTCTTTATTTCCTAGGCAAAATTTTTGGTACTAGTTGCGAACTCATCGGACACTTGTTTTAGCTTAATATACTTAGTTTTAAATTTGCAACCGGTTGCGACCTACGGAACCCTAAAAAAATACTTTTTTCAAAATTCTACTTCCAGCAAAATTAGTGTAGTCAATATTATTGCTTATATCACATTTATAGGTCGTATTCCAACTGCTTTGTGATCGCAACCTCTGAAAACACTACGGAACCTAGTCTATTTTGTAAATAAAAAGTACGTATAATTACGAGTCTTGCGAGGGGAATGCGGGCGGCGCGCGGCGGGCGGTACAGGTACGGGACTAGCGTTGAAATTAGCGTTGCGTATAACTGTTTTTAATATTTGAAATCCCGTCTTAACTAAATTTTATTGAAAATATATTCCAATAAAAATTTAGTTACCGCTTAAACAAAAGAGTTTTTATGTCTTCTTTTTTTTTTCGAAAAATAATTTAGATTTTTTTGGTTTTAACAAAAATTCAGCGTATCTGTATTTCACTGACTATACAGGATAGTGATTTAAAAAAAAAGCGATTTATTGTCCTAACTATAGTCTAACGTTTTTACAGAGCTTAAAGAAGCATCATTTAAAATAACAATTAACTCTTTTTATACGCGTATTTGAGGAAGTATGTATCGATCGCGAAGCATGGCGCTCCGTCCGCTCTGACTACCCCGTTAGGGATACAGCGTGAAGATATGTGTGTATGTATATATACGTGTATATTCATTTTAGTTTACGTTTATTTTTATTATCTTTTCATACATCTTTCAATATGCAAAATTTAGTAATAATTAATTTACGTCCAACAAGTCAGCTTGAAATAAAATTAATTGAAACCAAGTCCACTTGCATCAAATTTTTTTGAATAATTTATACACGTAATAAAATCGTAGACTGTCTTCATTTGTAATCACATCACGCATATACCACTTATTGAATTAAAAATCTAATTTCTGAAAAAATGAACCTTCTATCTGAGTAACATATAGTGTCTATTTTATCGAAATCGAGCCACTCAATCAAAAGATAAAAGAAATCGAAACCTCACAGACCACCGTGTAACACGTCACCGGGTGAAAGTGCTTTTTCGTATATGTATTACAATGAAAATGTGGTACGTACAATGAAAATATATTTGGAAATAAAACTGAGACGGCGTTATGTTTTGTCTGAATCGAAATAAATAAAAAATTATCTACATCCATACTATTATTATAAATACGAAAGTTGAACCCTGTTAAACCACCGAACCGATAGATAGTTTGACATCAGAGGACGGACATAGGCTATATTTTTTTTTTTAAATCTATCCCTAAGGGGGATGAAACTTTGTATGGGAAATGCTAAAAACGCTGAACCGATTATGATGATATTTGGCACAGAGATAGTAATTGCCCGAAAGCAAATGTAGGCTATTTTTTCAAAAAATTTTGTGATTGAAAAGATGATATGTTTTTGTATATGTGACGTCATCATATACAATATGATATGCCAATATGGTGGATGATCCACAATAGGAAATAACTTTTTTTCAAGACCTCCATCAATATGGGTATCAAATGATAAGAAATACACAGAAGAAGGTTTTTGTATATGTGACGTCATCATAAATCCAATATGACTAACTTTTTTGTTCAACAGCAACAATATAGGTATCAAATGAAATGGAAGACGCAAAGGAAGGTTACTGAACATGTAACGTCATCATAAATTCAATATAGTGGATGCTACGCGAAAGGAAGTGACTTTTTATTTAAGATCTTCTATAGTATCGGTATCCAATGTAATGGACAACACAGGAGAAGGTTTCTGTATATTATGTGATCTGCGCACGTGCGGCATTGGGACACATGCTGGGTACTCGGCCGAAATAATTTTTGGTATAAAGTAATAATGGGTGAAATTTCTAGGTTCTTCGGGGAACTAATTATGACAAAGACGTCTATTTTCAAATCGACGTCTTTGTCATAATTAAAAAAAATTAATAATGCCTGTTAATTTTTTTAAATGATATGACATGGGTATCATTTTCGAGGTTTGTCGGAGTACTGCTTACAAAAGTCTATTTTCAAATCTGAAATGGCAGACATTACTATACCTAGGTATTCAATAAATTGATATAGGCGTCATTTTTAAAGATTTCCGGGGTGTAGATTACAAAAATGACGTTGATCTTAAAATCCAAGATGGAGGACATTATTCTTTTAGTAAAATAATATGGGTGTCATTTTTGAAGTTGCTCCCGGTGCAGATTACGAAAATAATATTTTTTCTTAAACATAAAATGTACATTAAAATGCACATGGTATGCTATACGATCCATACTATCTCATAATAATAAGTATTATTCTTGTAAAAGTATGTCTGTCTGTCTGTTACGTTTTCACAGCTAAACCGCCAGTTCGATTTGAATCGAAATCGAATCGAACTTCAAACTTCGTTTATCAAAAATCTTTTCATAACGGGATGGAAACGGGGATAATACTTTGTGTGGGAAATGCTAAACCGGTGAATCGATTATGATGTTTAAGACAGATATACTTTTTTAAAGGAAAACACAAAGGCTATTTTTTATGAAAAATATAAAAATATAAAAAATATAAATAAAGGGGTGAAAAAGAAACACTAACTCGTAAAAGTCACGGAACATTTTTCATAAATACAAAAACAAAGAAGAAGTGGAACCCAAAGTCATTAACCTTAATCGACTTTTTTAATAGATCTTTACCTATAAAATCAATTTTTAATACCTATGATTTCAGTGTGAATATCGATGTCTTTCATTGTACTTAGAATTCCAAATTTAAATTAAATTTTGAATGAGTAAAATTTTATGAGTTCGCGTCACGACATGATATTTATTCTTTCTTTTTATATTTGACCTCTGCTATACGTAATGCAATGAGATCAATAATATTTTCCTCGTGGATATCAAAATTAAAAAATCTATTAAATTTTATAACAATTTTAAATTTATATATTAAATTTTCAGAAATATGGTTACTAATGCAGTTATTGTTTATTACCTTATATTATACAAATTTTAGACTGAAAAATTTGCAAAAAAGCCTTAGATGTTCAATTAAAACCTAGTTATGCAAACTGACTTTCATTTCAAATTTAGGGTTTATTAGCAAATACTAGTCGTAGTCGCTCGAGCCATACCCTGTCTCCCGCGCCGCTCGCATTCCCGTCGAAATATGCGTAATAAGCGTATATTTAATTTACAAAATAGACTATGTTCCGTAGTGGTTTCAGAGGTTGCGATCATAATGCAGTTGGAATACGACCTATAAATGTGATATAAGCAATAATATTGGCTACACTAATTTTGCTGGAAGTAGAATTTTGAAAAAAGTATTTTCTTAGGGTTCCGTAGGTCGCAACCGGTTGCAAACTTAAAACTAAGTATATTAAGCTAAAACAAGTGTCCGATGAGTTCGCAACTAGTACCACAAATTTTGCCTAGGAGATAAAGACGAAAAATCACTTTTTTAAATTTAGGTATGTTCCGTATGTCGCAACCGGTCCAAATTGCTTGAGTAGGTAGGTATTCGTACTCCAAACACGTGGTATTCTCACAACTAGTACCACAATTTTTGTTTTGGAATTATTCAAAAATCCAAGATTTTCTCAATTTTCACCATTTTCCGCACTTCCAAATCGGTTGCGAATTTAAGGTTATACAGACATAACTCTATCGATTAGCCAAAAATCATTAGTACCACAATTAATGTAAATTGATAATCTAATTCTACTGCACTAAAAAGCGCAGGAGTTCGTCTTTTCAGTAACTACAGATTGCAACATTCTGCATTCAATTAAACAATTAAAAGCTAACTTGGTGGCTGTCGGCAATCAATTTATATGCTTGCCGAGTATGTTTGGATATTACACACCCTACATTGTATGGTACCTACCTAGGTAAAATGTTATGCTTTATAATTCAAAGTCAAAGTCAAATCAATTTATTCAAGTAAACCCAATTACAAGGTATTTTTGAACGTCAAATCTACTTTAGTTCGGTTCAATTAGAAAACCCGCACTGAGAAGAACCGACAAGAAACTCAGTCAGGTATCATTTTTTCAACTTTATTTTACAAAAGGTTTATTAAAATACAATATTTTCATTAAGCCAGTAAAAGCATGTGCAGAGCTCTAGAACATCATTTCCAGACTATTGTTTTATCTTCAATGAAATCGTTTATTTTATAGTATGATTGTCTAGTCAATGTACGTTTTATAACCATTTATTGCTTGTTTGAATGTTTTGTTTTGAATGAAATGAAATGTTGAATTACTTCAGAGTTTAACCACAGTACAAGTAAGCATACAGTATGCTATCTTCATACAAACGCTCGACATATCTCGACATACGACAGTCGCGAGCGCGCCGCGGTTGTCGTCGGACGGTATGAGACGCTCCTGCGCATTTATTGACTAAATATTATGTCAATCAAGTTTACGAGCACAATGTTCAGTGTATGGATGTTTGAATACATATATATCGAAACCAGAAATATTTCTCTGTTGCTAATTTGTAGGAAATATATTATCATAATGATCTAGTTAATTTATTGCTGATTTTTAATTATACTGCACATAAAAAAGCATTTTTTTTGTCCATTTCCGCCATACTAACTCACAAACTTTTGAAACTAGATATAAAATACTAGTAAAATTGTATAAATAAAAACGTATTAAATTTGCAATAATATGAAATGAAAAGATAATATGACAATTTAATATAGTACCTATTATCAAATAAGTAACCCAAGAAAAACATTCAGTCCAAGTCGGTAGCCCTATTGCGCGTTTACGTACCAAACGACCGTAGGTAATTATCTCTAGGACACTGCCACTGCCGTGGTTTAACTAAAATCTAATATATTAGACAGATTACATATATGCCAAGTATATAATTCACAAATAATTAAGATAATATAAACTTTTAAAAGATCTTTATTTTGGTGGTATGTTACTCACGCCCCGTCTAGTATGGCACGGAACTTTGTGATACATGAATCAAATACTTATTTATGGACATTTATTGTGTCTCATAAAGTCTCGGAATTAAGAAAACTGTTTTATACGCATATGTATCTATCAACATATTATCTTCTATAAACATTTTCATATCTTTACGCTGTATCCCCAACGGCGCACGGTGTGTCGTACTTGGGCTTTGTATACATGCTCGAGATGCTTCTCTCTGTATCGGGACTCTAACGCTTCGAGCATATCGGCTAATGTCCTTCCTTTGCTGCAAATATTTTCCAATATCTGCACTGCATCACCTTGCAGAGCAAGTGTTAAGGCTGTTAGCGCTTGTGTATCGCTCCGCCCGTTGCCCTCTGCTATCATCTCAAACTGTAACCGGAAAGCTGCCCATGACATAGTGCCGTCGAAATGAGGTACCTCGAACTTGGATAGAGCACTGGGAACAGTTAAGACTCCTCTCGCCCCGACTTTTTATACCTTATTATGCTCGGACAGTATACGGTCATGCGAGCTTATACGGGCTTCCCGCTTTTCCATATCACACTTAAGGTCCTTAACTTCCGTATTCAGTTGACTTATGACCTATGGCATCACCTAACGCCGTAATCTTGCAATCCATAGAGCCCAATATCTCTTTTGTTTGTTAACCTTCGTTGCTTCCATTGTTTTAGATTACGTGGCTTTCATGGCTTCCCTCATGCTGGCCTTCATCTCGGCCAAGCTAGCTAGCAACACTGCCAAAATTATCAGGTCCACATGTACCAACGTTAGCGGGCATCCCAATGCAAATGGGTGCTTCTACGGTCACGGGTGTTCTCGGGGTAGCGGGTGTTTCGTCGTTAGGTGTGTCAAGTAGTGCTTCCTCTTGACGCACCAAATCTATCGTTTCGCGACGTCTCGTACGAACTCCCTGTTCTTTCCTTGGTGTGACTGGCAACCCACTTTTGACACCAATTGTTACGAGCTGTGGGTAATCAAATGCCGATTAAGGGTGCAAAAAGTTTATTTTCGTTCGTACAGACAGACAGATGTCAAGTACACGCGAACTTAATTACGGCGGTTCCTAGTCTTCGTAGTTGCCCTCGAAGTAGGTACTCGCGTAATAGTCACCGAAGGGACACACTTCACACACAAACATCGTTTACGAATCGCAGAAGTCTTCTATGCAAAGTCGTCGCAGTAGTCGTCGTAGTAGTCTTCGTAATTCGCCATGATGTCGCCTCGATATATCGCTTCGATCGATAGTCGAAAAACTGACTCAGGGGCGGACAAGGAGCTCTATTTATAGTCCGATAAAATTAGGGCGGAAACTTCTAGAGGAAACTCGAAAGTTAGTGGTAATAACTCATAAAAATAAGCAGAGTGGAACTTATCTAATTAATTACGCTCGCTAACAATATTTCGACATTGTTCTCAATGCCGCCTGTTATCATGAGTCATAGGTATATGACACGTTATCCCTACGGAATTTTCGAAGTACAACTTTGTTCTTTATTTTTCCATTTTTAAAGAAGTATACCATTCGATACTACACCTTAAACCTTGTAATGCGTTTTTAGGTCATAACTCTGCAACGCCTAGGTCTCGAGATATAAGCACTAAAAGTTACGTGTCTAGCTCCATTTAAAAATCGACCTAATTCTTTAGACATAAGCTCTAACCGTAACAATATTAACAGATTAAAACCGCGTATCTCAACGAAATGAAAGAAATCATTTACAAAACGCGTTGATGTTATTTTCCAAATAACTGCATTATTTCGTGTTTGTTTCTTTCTTTGTGGTGTGCCGCACAGTTTAGCGCATTTGCCAATGTCACGTATTAATAAGTAGAATCCAGTAAAATCAGTAAATTAGTTTTTTTAGTAAAGTGATAATAGGCTTTACTGAAGTTATAAAGGACTTCTTGGAAGAGCGCGAGAACTTCAGCTACACATGTTTATTTAGACCTACTCCATTCTTTTCACTTATACAGAACTTTAAAACACAATATGCTATCACTTTTGTACTTTAAAGCTCCCAAAATTTAAAAATATAGAAAATCTAAACAAAATATCAACCTCACTTCTCCCGTTCCCGCCAAAAAGTCAATATTTCGTGTTATAATTTGAATTCAGTAGAAGTTACAATTCCCATAAACAGAAAAAATAAAATTCGAAACTTTTCCATATGAATTTCATATATTTTCAGATATTATGTTCAGATATACAATCAATAGTATATATTTTCGTGGCAGCCACAGCCACAGCGGCCCTCGAGCGAGACCAGCCCTGACGCGGGCACGTGTCCGTTGAACTGCACGGCGCCGATCACCGGCACCTGTCCGGCGACAGTGGTCGCGCCGCCCACCGGTAGTTCACCGGATACGGCCAGCTCGCCCTCTCCGATGGCACCGTACGGGCCGCTGTTGTACGCCATACCCGATCCAGCCATACTGCTGCCTATACCAGCACTGTAGCCAGCGCCGCCGAATCCATAACCAGCACCAAAGCCGCCAGCCAGACCTATGCCGTTAGCGAGACCACCGCCGTAGCCAATATTACCGCCACGGTTACAGGAGCTGAAGACGGTCTGTAACAATTTTAAGTTATCACATTATTATTTGTTGACTTCTTCCTCTTATTAATTAATATTAGTTACGCAAACAATAACACTTTAGCAAAGTTATGAGACTACTGTTATAAGACTTTACAATCGAAAGACCTAAACGACAAATCCTGACATAGCGTCAAATTAGTTAATGTTTGAAAATTAGGAAATAATTAGTTGTTTTGTGGGGATTTAGATATTTCTAAACCTTTGTGGCATCAAATGGGATAGATAAGAAGTCAAATATGATGACATGTAAATAAATATAAAACAAAAAATGTGAATAATAAATACGAGCATAATATTATAAAAGTAGGTCCGATGTTAATGTTACTGTGTTAATTCCTATAAATATAAATTCAATTAATTAAAACCATATAGAAAAGAGAGCATTGTAATTGTTATTATCGCTCACATGATTTTATGTTTTATTTGTTATTTCAAATTGCTTTGATTTGTATTTATTTATGTGTATTTACACACCACATTTCCCACATAAGAAGCCAAGAAAGACCAAGGCTGACTTATGAAGATCAAATAGCCAGAGTACAAGCAGATGGAAATGTCAAAAGCTCTCGCATACCTAGGCGAAGTGTGAGGAGAATGATGAGATTTGAGAAAGCGAAAGAAGTATGTAAGAACCGCGACGCTTGGCGCTCCGTCCTCTCTGACTACCCCGTTAAAGATACAGCGTGAGGTTATAATTTAAAATAAACGCAAGTTGGGGTCCCAATAGGATAGGGCCCAGTGAGAGGACCATAGTCCGTCATTATGTAGAATTAATATAAGTGAATAAATTGAATTTAATTGAATAATATACACATAAATACATACAAAAAAGTGAAACGTGTAAGACTTTTTTATAAGTAAAACTAATCACTTTAGATTAAAACACTGTACAATGTCTCGATATCAAGAATTAATCAAGTTTTACCTGTATCAGGCAAGCCTGAACGCAGAAGAGCAAGAAAGTTAAGGTAGACATGTTCGTATCGGATGAAAACTGACTTCAAATTGTCATAACTCCATACAGAACAAAATTCCTTTTATACTGAAATGCCGTGTCTACAAATC
Organism: Zeuzera pyrina; assembly: GCA_907165235.1. Lineage (NCBI taxonomy): Eukaryota > Metazoa > Arthropoda > Insecta > Lepidoptera > Cossidae > Zeuzera > Zeuzera pyrina. The sequence goes on from OU015645.1 coordinate 8,612,219, forward strand.
AGTTATCTATAAATGTTGTAATGTAGGTAACTGTTACGACCACGAGTGCACGTGATTACATGTAGTTTATTGCACGTCAGGTGCGTCTCGACAAGTTCAATGTCGACATTACATGGTATATATAAGGCTTTTTGTGAAAATCACTCATCATTCTGGGGTTGTCTCAAAATGGCATTCACCGCAGCTGTCCTTTGCATTTCTGCTGTATTAGTACAGGTACATTTATATAACTTTTAGTCGTAGCGCCAGCGGTCTTTGATGACCTCACCATCAGTGTAGCGAATTCCTCAAGATGATACGATTAGGCCAAGTCAGAGCCCAGCAAAAATGAATTTTTGTTATTAGTATGTCAAAAACTGTTCAATTTGCTTATAGCCCGTTATTTTGAAAGAATAACCCAACGTCGTAAATATAGAGTATATACATGTAACTTATTCAGTTTTTGAGACGTTTTGATTTTTCTATTCAACACATAGAGCCATTATTCTCGGTCAATGTAAAAAAATAGTAAATTTCTTCGTATTGTAATCGAAACTTTTACCTAATAAAGTTGGTTGGCGTTAAACTATAAGAGTTACCCATTGGAATAGTTTAATTAAATTAATAAGATTCTTGGATTATTTGGAATCAGTGGGCAAATTCACTGAGTATTGTATATTTAGAGACGCTTGCAAAAGGGTATAAAATAATGCTATATTTATCTTTAAAACGTTTACTGTGTAACTTTTAATTAAATTTTCATTGTTTCAGACCGTATTAGGGCGATGTTTTGAAAATCCTATTCCTAATATGAGCGGTTGTGGTGACGTCATGGCGGGCAACACATGGGCTGGTAGTAGCTTAGGTTTGGCCGGCAACGGCTACGGAGCTGGCTATTCGTATGGTAACACCGGATATAGCGGAATCGGCTTAGGGAACGCACTGGAGTCCGTGGACAGGTACGGGGGTTCACTGCTGGTGACGAGCTCGTCCCCGCTGGCGCCGAGCGGGCTGAGTGTCGTGTCTGAGAACAGTTTGGAGGGCGCGCTAGCCGTCGCGGGTAAGCTGCCGTTCTTGGGCGCCGTCGCTTTAGAAGGCACATTACCCGCTGGGGGCGCTGCCCACGCAACCTACGGTTGCGGCAATGGTGACGTCCGCATCCTCGAGACTTACGGCACCGGTGCGGGCTACGTATCTGGCTCTAGTGGACTTGGACTGGCTTCTGGGGCAAGCGCTGGAATCGGCCTCGGTGCTGGAATGGGATTCGGTGCTGGAATGGGATACGGCGCTGGAATGGGATACGGTGCTGGAGCAGCCGGTCTCGGATATAGCGCTGGAGCAACAGGTTTCGGAAATGGCGCTGGCATTGCTATTGGTAACAGCGGCTGCGGCTGTAGCGGAATTTACTAAATTGAGTTAATTGCGATGAATAAATAACGCTTTCACTCATTGCCGTTGTTTCGTATAAAATCTTTTTTTGACCCTCCATATACCTCATGGGTATACCCAGCCCTTCAAAAATCGCAAAAATTTTAAAATTATAAAAGCGCGGGAGTTCGTCTTCTCAGTAACCGCAGACGTGGCATCGTGGCTTCAATTCGGAAATGCTTTCAAAAGTCAATCTGGTGGGTATGCCAAGCAAGTTACATGCTTGTCAAGTGTGTTTGGGTGTTACACACCCCACCTCGTATGGTGCGCAGGTGAGAAGGTACGCTTTACAAAAGCTTATTGTTGTTTTGTTTAAAAAAATAATTTTGGGATCACATATTTAGTAATATCTTCTCATTTAGTGATGTTCTGTTTAGTAACATTACATTTCTACTTCTAAGTTTATTTAGAGGTATATAAATTAATTTAAACTATATTTTAACGATTCGCTGTTTATTACTATTGTAATACTAATTTATATTAGTTATTAACGCATACCTAGGCGAAAATGTGTGATAAGAATCATGAAATTTGAGGAAGCGAAAGTAGTATGTAAGGACCGCGACGCTAGCCCCTCCGTCCTCTCCGACTACCCCACTGGGGATACAGTGGGAAGATATGTGTATATGAATGTGTTAAATCTAAAGTTTATTTCCTTAAGTTTAAAGTTCTGTACGTATTGCGTATTGTTTAACCTACGATGCGACGGAACTATATGCAGTCGATAGGCTACTCTGTTTGCGAACGACCGTCGACTGGGAGCCATGCTACTGTTACAAAATTGCCCAGTCAATAAAATGTGTCGCTAAACTTTGTTTGTGTGTTTTATGTACCAAAAAAATTATTTCTTAACAGATATTAATTTCTACGGAACATGTCTCAATTGAGGGAATCCAATATAAAGTGCTTTTGTTGTGTTGATTATCGTGTAACTTCAGTACGGCTCTAAATTTCTATATATGTAAAAAAAAAAAATGTACTGGTTGGCTTATTGGCTGAGATCAAGCACGAGTGAAATCTTTGGATCTACAAAACCTGAATTCCTTATATAATTTTAGCAATTACTAAGAGAAGTTTTAAGAAATTCGTCCTCTAAAGGGCTCAAGAAGATGTCAGAATTCGTATGGATAAAACATAAATAATTTACTATTTTACTAAGTGAAATCATTATGACAGGGAATCGATTAATTGTCAAAATACTTATTTGGCTCATTTCAAATCATTGGATAATTTCGTAGAACACGATGACGCATAAATTAAAGACATGGTCCATTCGGCATGCAATTAATCAAATTCTAATCTATTAGCTATTTTACGTAAATCCCAGCAGTTAGACTTAGACAAAGTAATAAAACCGGACACGTTTCAGTTTATTTTATTACATTGTAGTGTATACAAAGCTAATATAATACATATGAAGTTATATTGCGAGCAAAGATTGCTTACAATATTTGTATGAACAAATTAATTATGTGTCTTATAATATTTAATTACTGGTCTATGTCGCGTTTATATTCTTATGGCTAACCACCTATTTTCTTCGTCGAAACGTCGGGATAAAAAAGGTAATTAGCCTTAAAACATAAACGCGACTTTGGCCCGTAATTAAATATTATAAGAAGTGTACAAGTCGTGGAAATTTAAAAACATTATACAAAGTCAATTATCAAATGAACTATACTACTCAATCAAAATAATATCTAGCCATTACGCGTATTCGCTATTTAAATAGTCTGTAACATACATGTATATTATAATAGCACCTAGTCGATAGAGCTTTACTCGGTGTTTTATGAAAAAAAAAAACTTCTGACCGCTTCCAAGATTTTCATAAAAAGTAAGATAAACAACTGTTTTGACATCCGATCTTGATCCGAACGCACAACGCTGCGGTAGGCGGTTCAAAGTCAGCGTCATGACGCTGCGTTGCTAGAAACGGTTAGTTGATTTTGTCGCAGTTACCAAAGAAGACGTGTCAACATGAACAACATTTTTAAAATTTGTTTTGTTTGAGAAGGAAGAAGAAGAGGAATTGATTGTGCTTCAGAAAAGAATTAGAAGGAGCCCCAAAAACATGCTTTTACAACGAAAAACTGCCCGTCTCCGAATAAACAAAATATCTCACCTATTTCCCCTCCAGCAATTATCTTTTATTATAAAACTTTTATGCTTCTTGTTTCCATTTCTGTATAAAGAAGGGTAATTATATACGAATTAATTCTATTAAATTATCTTCTCTTAAATCCATCGCAACCCGTGACGCACACCGCAGTGAATGAACGAGAACGACGCCGCGTTGTGCGGAATACCCGCTCCCCACTCACCGCGCTTGCCCCCTCGCCGCAGACGCATACTACAACGGAACAAAAGACCATTCCGCGATTTTTCATACAAACAACGCGCAACGCTTATCGCAGCGTTGTGGGTTCCGATCAAAAGACCAAAGCTTTAGCCTTTGTTTACAATTAAAAACTCATTGATTATTCGTAGCGTTGTTTTGTTCAACAGCGGAAGTAGTTGCCGTAGCTAACCACGTAATTCCTCAATAATTCAAATATTTCTTTCGACATTATTTTCAATATGCCTATCCATAAACACATCCAGAAAACACAAACAAACATTACATTGCAATTAATGTATACGAAAGTTCTCCTGAAAGAGTTATAGCAGATGTTGCTCTGATGGAGGAACTTTATCATCAAAATACACATACATACATATTCTCATGCTGTAACCCTAACGGGGTAGTCAGAAAGAGTGGAGCGCCAAGCGTAGCGGTCCTCACATACTTTTTTCGCTTCCTCAAATGTTATCATTCTCCTCACACATTTTCACCTAGTTATGCGGTTGTTTTTACATTTCCGTCAGCTAACACTCTGGATATTTGATCTTCGTAAGTCAGCCTGGGTCTTCCTTGCCTTCTTTTACCACTCACTTTCGCTTTGTAAATATTCTTGCTCAGTCATCAATCACTCATTCCTTCTATGTAGATATAGTGAATTACAAGTACTTTTCGTTAATCATTTATTTGGTAAATTCTTTACACAAGGTATTGGGTTATTTAACGCATATTTTCTGTATTAAATTTGGCTTGGAACGCTATTTTAAGAGTCGACCCATGCACCCCAGTTCAACCGAATTCGTTCATTACCTCCGCGACCTGTCATATAAAATACAGTTGATTTGCACAGTTGCGATTTGATTATTATATTTTAGTGCGGAGAAATCACATTATTTATTTTTGTACATAATTACAATTTAACTAGAAAACTAAGTCGCCAATTAAAATACTAGTCTTAGAAATAAGAGATATTTCAGTAAACGTTACGATAATCCATAAAGAAAAAGGAAATAGAGCTTGAAACTGTTTCAGACGAATTTCATATATTTTCAGACATGTTCAAGTATACAATCAATAGTACACATTGTTGTGGCAGCCACAGCCGCAGCGGCCCTCGAGCGAGACCAGCCCTGACGCGGGCACGTGTCCGTTGAACTGCACGGCGCCGGTCACCGGCACCTGTCCGGCGACAGTGGTCGCGCCGCCCACCGGTAGTTCACCGGATACGGCCAGCTCGCCCTCTCCGATGGCGCCGTATGGGCCACTATTGCGCGCAATACCCGATCCAACCATACCACTGCCTATACCAGCACTGTAGCCCGCGCCGCCGAATCCATAACCGGCACCTAAGCCGCCGGCCAGACTCATGCCGCTAGCGAGACCACCGCCGTAGCCAATGTTACCGCCACGGTTACAGGAACTGAAGACGGTCTGTAACAATTTGAAGGTTTTTATAACTTTGTTGAATTTGTTCTGTACATATCTTCAAGCTGTATCTATAACGGGGTAATAAAAAAAGGACGGGGAAAAGAGAGGACGGAGCGCCAAGCATCGCGGTCCATAAATACTTCTTTCGTTTCCTCAAATTTCATCATTCTCCTCACACATTTTCGCCTAGGTATTCTGTTCTCATTTATTACTAGAATTTGTTCTCTCATTTATTAATAATTATTTACGTAAGTAATAACGCCTTATCAAAGCTATGTGACACTGTAATTGAAAAACCAAAACTACAAGGGTCCTGACGTAGCATCAATGTAGTTTCTGTGTGAAAACTAATGAATAAATTAGTAGTTAGTGGATATTGGGAATTTTTCTAAACATTTGTGGCATCAAATGATCCTTTCATTTGATGCTACGGGTAAGAAGTTAAAACTATGTAGGTATAAATAAATATAATAGATAAATAAGAATAATAAACATAATACAATAAAAATATTTCCCATGATAATTTTTTAATTTGGATAAATGTAATTATAACGATTGAAACCAATAGAAAAGAAATTTGTCTACGCCTTTGTGGTGTCAAATGAGAGAAGGTATGAATTTACAAAAATTCCATATAATTTATATAGCAAACTTTTTTTTTAAGTATAAAACACTGTATAATGTCTCGATATCGAGAACTAATAGAGTTTTACCTGTATCAGGCAAGCCTGGACGCAGAGGAGCAAGAACGTGAAGGTAGACATGTTCGTATTGGACGAAAACTGGCTTCGAATTGTCATAACTTCATACCAAACAAAATAGCTTTTATACTGAAACGCTGTGTCAACAAATCAGTTATCTATGAATGTCGTAATGTAGGTAACTGTTACAAACACGAGTGTACGTGATTACATGTAGTTTATTGCACGTCAGGTGCGTCTGGCAAGTTCAATGTCGACATTACATGGTATATAAAAGGCTTTTTGTGAAAATCACTCATCATTCTAAGGTTGTCTTCAGTCAAACTAAAATGGCATTCACCGCAGCTGTCCTTTGCATTTCTGCTGTATTAGTACAGGTACATTGATATAACTTTTAGTTGTAGCGCCAGCGGTCTTTGATGACCTCACCATCAGTGTAGCGAATTCCTCAAGACGATACGATTAGTCGAAGTCAGAGTCCAGCAAAAATGAATTTTTGTTATGAGTATGTCAAAAACTGTTCAATTTGCTTATTGCCCCTTATTTCGAAAGAACAACCCAACGTCGTATATAGAGAGTATATAGAGGTAACCCACTAAGTTTTTGAGACGTTTTGATCTTTCTATTCAACACATAAAGCCATTATTCTCGGTCAATGTAAAAAAAATAGTAAATTTCTTCGTATTGTAATCGAAACTTTTACCTAATAAAGTTGGTTGGCGTTAAACTATAAGAGTTACCCATTGGAATAGTTTACATAAATTAATAAGATTCTTGGATTATTTGGAATCAGTGGGCAAATTCACTGAGTATTGTATATTTAGAGACGCTTGCAAAAGGGTATAAAATAATGCTATATTTATCTTTAAAACGTTTACTGTGTAACTTTTAATTAAATTTTCATTGTTTCAGACCGTATTAGGGCGATGTTTTGAAAATCCTATTCCTAATATGAGCGGTTGTGGCGCCGTCATGGCGGGCAACACATGGGCTGGTAGTAGCTTAGGTTTGGCCGGCAACGGCTACGGAGCTGGCTATTCGTATGGTAACACCGGATATAGCGGAATCGGCTTAGGGAACGCACTGGAGTCCGTGGACAGGTACGGGGGCTCACTGCTGGTGACGAGCTCGTCCCCGCTGGCGCCGAGCGGGCTGAGTGTCGTGTCCGAGAACAATTTGGAGGGCGCGCTAGCCGTCGCGGGCAAGCTGCCATTCTTGGGCGCCGTCGCTTTGGAAGGCACATTACCCGCTGGTGGCACTGCCCAGGCCACCTACGGTTGCGGCAATGGTGACGTCCGCATCCTCGAGACTTACGGCACCGGTGCGGGCTACGGAACTGGCTCTAGTGGACTTGGACTGGCTTCTGGGTCAAGCGCTGGAATCGGCCTCGGTGCTGGAATGGGATTCGGTGCTGGAATGGGATACGGCGCTGGAGCAGCCGGTCTCGGATATAGTGCTGGAGCAACAGGTTTCGGAAATGGCGCTGGCATTGCTATTGGTAACAGCGGCTGCGGCTGTAGCGGAATTTACTAAATTGAGTTAATTGCGATGAATAAATAACGCTTTCACTCATTTCCGTTGTTTCGTATAAAATCTTTTTTTGACCCTCCATATACCTTATGGGTTACGACAGACCCAGCCCTTCAAAAATCGCAAAAATTTTAAAATTATAAAAGCGCGGGAGTTCGTCTTCTCAGTAACCGCAGACGTGGCATCGTGGCTTCAATTCGGAAATGCTTTCAAAAGTCAATCTGGTGGGTATGCCAAGCAAGTTACATGCTTGTCAAGTGTGTTTGGGTGTTACACACCCCACCTCGTATGGTGCGCAGGTGAAAAGGTACGCTTTATAAAAGCTTATTATTGTTTTGTTTAAAAAAATAATTTTGGGATCACATATTTGGTAATATCTTCTCATTTAGTGATGTTCTGTTTAGTAACATGACATTCCTACTTTTATGTTTATTTAGAGGTATATAAATTAATTTAAACTATATTTTAACGATTCGCTGTTTATTACTATTGTAATACTAATTTATAACATAACATAACATAACATAACTTCACGCTGTATCCCCAACGGGGTAGTCAGAGAGGACGGAGCGCCAGGTGTCGCGGTCCTTACACACCTCTTTCGCTTCCTCAAATCTCATCATTCTCCTCACACATTTTCGCCTAGGTATGCGAGTGCTTTTGACATTTCCGTCTGCTAACACTCTGGCTATTTGATCTTCATAAGTCAGCCTTGGTCTTCCTTGGCTTCTTTTACCACTCACTTTTGCTCTGTATATTTTCTTCGTCAGTCTTTCATCACTCATTCTTTCCATGTGCCCGAACTATCTAAGCATTCCTTTCTTCATTTTTACAATAACACTGTTGTGCAACCCTGTCATACTGCTAATTTATATTAGTTATTAACGCATACCTAGGCGAAAATGTGTGAGGAGAATGATGAGATTTGAGGAAGCGAAAGAAGTATGTAAGGAACGCGACGCTTGGCGCTCCGTCTTCACTGAATATCTCGTTAAGGATACAGCGTGAAGATATGTATGTATTAAATCTAAAGTTTATTTCCTTAAGTTTAAAGTTCTGTACGTATTGCGTATTTCTTAACCTGCGGAGCGACGCAACTATAGGCGGTCGATAAGCTATTGTTTGCGCACGACCGTCGACTGGGAGACATGCTACTCTTACATACTCTTACAAAATTGCCCAGTCAATCAAATGTGTCGCTAAACTTTGTTTGTGTTTTTTATGTACCAATAAAATCATTTCTTAACAGATATTAATTTCTACGGAACATGTCTCAATTGAGGGAATCCAATATAAAGTGCTTTTGTTGTGTTGATTATCGTGTAACTTCAGTACGGCTCTAAATTTCTATATATGTAAAAAAAAATGTACTGGTTGGCTTATTGGCTGAGATCAAGCACGAGTGAAATCTTTGGATCTACAAAACCTGAATTCCTTTTATAATTTTAGCAATTACTAAGAGAAGTTTTAGGAAATTCGTCCTCTAAAGGGCTCAATAAGATGTCAGAATTCGTATGGATAAAACATAAATAATTTACTATTTTACTAAGTGAAATCATTATGACAGGGAATCGATTAATTGTCAAAATACTTATTTGGCTCATTTCAAATCATTGGATAATTTCGTAGAACACGATGACGCATAAATTAAAGACATGGTCCATTCGGCATGCAATTAATCAAATTCTAATCTATTAGCTATTTTACGTAATTCCCAGCAGTTAGACTTAGACAAAGTAATAAAACCGGACACGTTTCAGTTTATTTTATTACATTGTAGTGTATACAAAGCTAATATCATACATATGAAGTTATATTGCAAGCAAAGATTGTTTACAATATGTGTATGAACAAATTAATTATGTGTCTTATAATATTTAATTACTGGTCTATGTCGCGTTTATATTCTTATGGCTAACCACCTATTTTCTTCGTCGAAACGTCGGGATAAAAAAGGTAATTAGCCTTAAAACATAAACGCGACTTTGGCCCGTAATTAAATATTATAAGAAGTGTACAAGTCGTGGAAGTTTAAAAACATTAGATAAAGTCAATTATCAAATGAACTATACTACTCAATCAAAATAATGTCTAGCCATTACGCGTATTCGCTAATTAAATAGTCTGCAACATACATGTATATTATAATAGCACCTAGTCGATAGAGCTTTACTCGGTGTTTTATAAAAAAAAAACTTCTGACCGCTTCCAAGATTTTCATAAAAAGTTTTCAATATGCCTATCCATAAACACATCCAGAAAACACAAACAAACATTACATTGCAATTAATGTATACGAAAGTTCTCCTGAAAGAGTTATACCAGATGTTGCTCTGATGGAGGAACTTTATCATCAAAATACACATACATACATATTCTCATGCTGTAATCCTAACGGGGTAGTCAAAAAGAGTGGAGCGCCAAGCGTAGCGGTCCTCACATACTTTTTTCGCTTCCTCAAATGTCATCATTCTCCTCACACATTTTCACCTAGTTATGCGGTTGTTTTTACATTTCCGTCAGCTAACACTCTGGATATTTGATCTTCGTAAGTCAGCCTGGGTCTTCCTTGCCTTCTTTTACCACTCACTTTCGCTTTGTAAATATTCTTGCTCAGTCATCAATCACTCATTCCTTCTATGTAGATATAGTGAATTACAAGTATTTTTCGTTAATCATTTATTTGGTAAATTCTTTACACAAGGTATTGGGTTATTTAACGCATATTTTCTGTATTAAATTTGGCTTGGAACGCTATTTTAAGAGTCGACCCATGCACCCCAGTTCAACCGAATTCGTTCATTACCTCCGCGACCAATCATATAAAATACAGTTGATTTGCACAGTTGCGATTTGATTATTATATTTTAGAGCTGAGAAATCACATTATTTATTTTTGTACATAATTACAATTTAACTAGAAAACTAAGTCGCCAATTAAAATACTAGTCTTAGAAATAAGAGATATTTCAGTAAACGTTACGATAATCCATAAAGAAAAAGGAAATAGAGCTTGAAACTGTTTCAGACGAATTTCATATATTTTCAGACATGTTCAAGTATACAATCAATAGTACACATTGTTGTGGCAGCCACAGCCGCAGCGGCCCTCGAGCGAGACCAGCCCTGACGCGGGCACGTGTCCGTTGAACTGCACGGCGCCGATCACCGGCACCTGTCCGGCGACAGTGGTCGCGCCGTCCACCGGTAGTTCACCGGATACGGCCAACTCGCCCTCTCCGATGGCGCCGTATGGGCCATTATTGCGCGCAATACCCGATCCAACCATACCACTGCCTATACCAGCACTGTAGCCCGTGCCGCCGAATCCATAACCGGCACCTAAGCCGCCGGCCAGACTCATGCCGCTAGCGAGACCACCGCCGTAGCCAATGTTACCGCCACGGTTACAGGAACTGAAGACGGTCTGTAACAATTTGAAGGTTTTTATAACTTTGTTGAATTTGTTCTGTACATATCTTCAAGCTGTATCTATAACGGGGTAATAAAAAGAGGACGGGGAAAAGAGAGGACGGAGCGCCAAGCGTCGCGGCCCATAAATACTTCTTTCGTTTCCTCAAATCTCATCATTCTCCTCACACATTTTCGCCTAGGTCTTCTGTTCTCATTTATTACTAGAATTTGTTCTCTCATTTATTGATAATTATTTACGTAAGTAATAACGCCTTACCAAAGCTATATGACACTGTAATTGAAAACCCAAAACGACAAGGGTCCTGACGTAGCATCAATGTAGTTTCTGTGTGAAAACTAATGAATAAATTAGTAGTTAGTGGATATTGGGAATTTTTCTAAACATTTGTGGCATCAAATGATTCATTTGATGCTACGGGAAAGAAGTTAAAAATATGTAGGTATAAATAAATATAATAGATAAATAAGAATAATAAACATAATACAATAAAAATATTTCCCATGTTAATTTTTTAATTTGGATAAATGTAATTATAACGATTGAAACCAATAGAAAAGAAATTTGTCTACGCCTTTGTGGTGTCAAATGAGAGAAGGTATGAATTTACAAAAATTCCATATAATTTATATAGCAAACTTTTTTTGTAAGTATAAAACACTGTATAATGTCTCGATATCGAGAACTAATAGAGTTTTACCTGTATCAGGCAAGCCTGGACGCAGAGGAGCAAGAACGTGAAGGTAGACATGTTCGTATTGGACGAAAACTGGCTTCGAATTGTCATAACTTCATACCAAACAAAATAGCTTTTATACTGAAACGCTGTGTCAACAAATCAGTTATCTATGAATGTCGTAATGTAGGTAACTGTTACAAACACGAGTGTACGTGATTACATGTAGTTTATTGCACGTCAGGTGCGTCTGGCAAGTTCAATGTCGACATTACATGGTATATATAAGGCTTTTTGTGAAAATCACTCATCATTCTGAGGTTGTCTTCAGTCAAATTAAAATGGCATTCACCGCAGCTGTCCTTTGCATTTCTGCTGTGTTAGTACAGGTACATTGATATAACTTTTAGTTGTAGCGCCAACGGTCTTCGATGACCTCACTATCAGTGTAGCGAATTCCTCAAGATGATACGATTAGGCCAAGTCAGAGTCCAGCAAAAATGAATTTTTGTTATGAGTATGTCATAAACTGTTCAATTTGCTTATAGCCCGTTATTTTGAAAGAATAACCCAACGTCGTAAATATAGAGTATATACAGGTAACTTATTCAGTTTTTGAGACGTTTTGATTTTTCTATTCAACACATAGAGCCATTATTCTCGGTCAATGTAAAAAAATAGTAAATTTCTTCGTATTGTAATCGAAACTTTTACCTAATAAAGTTGGTTGTCATTAAAATATATCACCATGTGTAAGAGTCACCCATTGGAATAGTTTAATTAAATTAATAAGATAGTAATTGAATCAGTGGGCAAGTTCACTGAGTATTGTATATTTAGAGACGCTTGCAAAAGGGTATGAAATAATGCTATATTTATCTTTAAAACGTTTTATTGTGTAACTTTTAATTAAATTTTCATTGTTTCAGACCGTATTAGGGCGATGTTTTGAAAATCTAATTCCTAATATGAGCGGTTGTGGCGACGTCATGGCGGGCAACACATGGGCTGGTAGTAGCTTAGGTTTGGCTGGCAACGGCTACGGAGCTGGCTATTCGTATGGTAACACCGTATATAGCGGAATCGGCTTAGGGAACTCACTGGAGTCCGTGGACAGGTACGGGGGCTCACTGCTGGTGACGAGCTCGTCCCCGCTGGCGCCGAGCGGGCTGAGTGTCGTGTCTGAGAACAATTTGGAGGGCGCGCTAGCCGTCGAGGGCAAGCTGCCGTTCTTGGGCGCCGTCGCTTTAGAAGGCACATTACCCGCTGGTGGCGCTGCCCACGCCACCTACGGTTGCGGCAATGGTGACGTCCGCATCCTCGAGACTTACGGCACCGGTGCGGGCTACGCATCTGGCTCTAGTGGACTTGGACTGGCTTCTGGGTCAAGCGCTGGAATCGGCCTCGGTGCTGGAATGGGATTCGGTGCTGGAATGGGATACGGCGCTGGAATGGGATACGGCGCTGGAGCAGCCGGTCTCGGATATAGCGCTGGAGCAACAGGTTTTGGAAATGGCGCTGGCATTGCTATTGGTAACAGCGGCTGCGGCTGTAGCGGAGTTTACTAAATTGAGTTAATTGCGATGAATAAATAACGCTTTCACTCATTTCCGTTGTTTCGTATAAAATCTTTTTTTGACCCTCCATATACCTTATGGGTTACGACACACCCAGCCCTTCAAAAATCGCAAAAATTTTAAAATTATAAAAGCGCGGGAGTTCGTCTTCTCAGTAACCGCAGACGTGGCATCGTGGCTTCAATTCGGAAATGCTTTCAAAAGTCAATCTGGTGGGTATGCCAAGCCAGTTACATGCTTGTCAAGTGTGTTTGGGTGTTACACACCCCACCTCGTATGGTACGCAGGTGAGAAGGTACGCTTTACAAAAGCTTATTGTTGTTTTGTTTAAAAAAATAATTTTGGGATCACATATTTAGTAATATCTTCTCATTTAGTGATGTTCTGTTTAGTAACATTACATTTCTACTTCTAAGTTTATTTAGAGGTATATAAATTAATTTAAACTATATTTTAACGATTCGCTGTTTATTACTATTGTAATACTAATTTATATTAGTTATTAACGCATACCTAAGCCTAAACCTAAGGAGAATGATGAGATTTGAGGAAGCGAAAGTAGTATGTAAGGACCGCGACGCTAGCCCCTCCGTCCTCTCCGACTACCCCACTGGGGATACAGTGGGAAGATATGTGTATATGAATGTGTTAAATCTAAAGTTTATTTCCTTAAGTTTAAAGTTCTGTACGTATTGCGTATTGTTTAACCTACGATGCGACGGAACTATATGCAGTCGATAGGCTACTCTGTTTGCGAACGACCGTCGACTGGGAGCCATGCTACTGTTACAAAATTGCCCAGTCAATAAAATGTGTCGCTAAACTTTGTTTGTGTGTTTTATGTACCAAAAAAATTATTTCTTAACAGATATTAATTTCTACGGAACATGTCTCAATTGAGGGAATCCAATATAAAGTGCTTTTGTTGTGTTGATTATCGTGTAACTTCAGTACGGCTCTAAATTTCTATATATGTAAAAAAAAAAAATGTACTGGTTGGCTTATTGGCTGAGATCAAGCACGAGTGAAATCTTTGGATCTACAAAACCTGAATTCCTTATATAATTTTAGCAATTACTAAGAGAAGTTTTAAGAAATTCGTCCTCTAAAGGGCTCAAGAAGATGTCAGAATTCGTATGGATAAAACATAAATAATTTACTATTTTACTAAGTGAAATCATTATGACAGGGAATCGATTAATTGTCAAAATACTTATTTGGCTCATTTCAAATCATTGGATAATTTCGTAGAACATGATGACGCATAAATTAAAGACATGGTCCATTCGGCATGCAATTAATCAAATTCTAATCTATTAGCTATTTTACGTAAATCCCAGCAGTTAGACTTAGACAAAGTAATAAAACCGGACACGTTTCAGTTTATTTTATTACATTGTAGTGTATACAAAGCTAATATAATACATATGAAGTTATATTGCGAGCAAAGATTGCTTACAATATTTGTATGAACAAATTAATTATGTGTCTTATAATATTAAATTACTGGTCTATGTCGCGTTTATATTTTTATGGCTAATTACCTATTTTCTTCGTCGAAACGTCGGGATAAAATACGTAATTAGCCTTAAAACATAAACGCGACTTTGGCCCGTAATTAAATATTATAAGAAGTGTACAAGTCGTGGAAATTTAAAAACATTATACAAAGTCAATTATCAAATGAACTATACTACTCAATCAAAATAATATCTAGCCATTACGCGTATTCGCTATTTAAATAGTCTGTAACATACATGTATATTATAATAGCACCTAGTCGATAGAGCTTTACTCGGTGTTTTATGAAAAAAAAAAACTTCTGACCGCTTCCAAGATTTTCATAAAAAGTAAGATAAACAACTGTTTTGACATCCGATCTTGATCCGAACGCACAACGCTGCGGTAGGCGGTTCAAAGTCAGCGTCATGACGCTGCGTTGCTAGAAACGGTCAGTTGATTTTGTCGCAGTTACCAAAGTAGACGTGTCAACATGAACAACATTTTTAAAATTTGTTTTGTTTGAGAAGGAAGAAGAAGAGGAATTGATTGTGCTTCAGAAAAGAATTAGAAGGAGCCCCAAAAACATGCTTTTACAACGAAAAACTGCCCGTCTCCGAATAAACAAAATATCTCACCTATTTCCCTTCCAGCAATTATCTTTTATTATTAAACTTTTATGCTTCTTGTTTCCATTTCTGTATAAAGAAGGGTAATTATATACGAATTAATTCTATTAAATTATCTTCTCTTAAATCCATCGCAACCCGTGACGCACACCGCAGTGAATGAACGAGCACGACGCCGCGTTGTGCGGAATACCCGCTCCCCACTCACCGCGCTTGCCCCCTCGCCGCAGACGCATACTACAACGGAACAAAAGACCATTCCGCGATTTTTCATACAAACAACGCGCAACGCTTATCGCAGCGTTGTGGGTTCCGATCAAAAGACCAAAGCTTTAGCCTTTGTTTACAATTAAAAACTCATTGATTATTCGTAGCGTTGTTTTGTTCAACAGCGGAAGTAGCTGCCGTAGCTAACCACGTAATTCCTCAATAATTCAAATATTTCTTTCGACATTATTTTCAATATGCCTATCCATAAACACATCCAGAAAACACAAACAAACATTACATTGCAATTAATGTATACGAAAGTTCTCCTGAAAGAGTTATACCAGATGTTGCTCTGATGGAGGAACTTTATCATCAAAATACACATACATACATATTCTCATGCTGTAACCCTAACGGGGTAGTCAGTTGAGTGGAGCGCCAAGCGTAGCGGTCCTCACATACTTTTTTCGCTTCCTCAAATGTCATCATTCTCCTCACACATTTTCACCTAGTTATGCGGTTGTTTTTACATTTCCGTCAGCTAACACTCTGGATATTTGATCTTCGTAAGTCAGCCTGGGTCTTCCTTGCCTTCTTTTACCACTCACTTTCGCTTTGTAAATATTCTTGCTCAGTCATCAATCACTCATTCCTTCTCTGTAGATATTGTGAATTACAAGTATTTTTCGTTAATCATTTATTTGGTAAATTCTTTACACAAGGTATTGGGTTATTTAACGCATATTTTCTGTATTAAATTTGGCTTGGAACGCTATTTTAAGAGTCGACCCATGCACCCCAGTTCAACCGAATTCGTTCATTACCTCCGCGACCTGTCATATAAAATACAGTTGATTTGCACAGTTGCAATTTGATTATTATATTTTAGTGCGGAGAAATCACATTATTTATTTTTGTACATAATTACAATTTAACTAGAAAACTAAGTCGCCAATTAAAATACTAGTCTTAGAAATAAGAGATATTTCAGTAAACGTTACGATAATCCCTAAAGAAAAAGGAAATAGAGCTTGAAACTGTTTCAGACGAATTTCATATATTTTCAGACATGTTCAAGTATACAATCAATAGTACACATTGTTGTGGCAGCCACAGCCGCAGTGGCCCTCGAGCGAGACCAGCCCTGACGCAGGCACGTGTCCGTTGAACTGCACGGCGCCGATCACCGGCACCTGTCCGGCGACAGTGGTCGCGCCGCCCACCGGTAGTTCACCGGATACGGCCAGCTCGCCCTCTCCGATGGCGCCGTATGGGCCACTATTGCGCGCAATACCCGATCCAACCATACCACTGCCTATACCAGCACTGTAGCCCGCGCCGCCGAATCCATAACCGGCACCTAAGCCGCCGGCCAGACTCATGCCGCTAGCGAGACCACCGCCGTAGCCAATGTTACCGCCACGGTTACAGGAGCTGAAGACGGTCTGTAACAATTTTAAGGTTTTTATAACTTTGTTGAATTTGTTCTGTACATATCTTCAAGCTGTATCTATAACGGGGTAATAAAAAGAGGACGGGGAAAAGAGAGGACGGAGCGCCAAGCGTCGCGGTCCATAAATACTTCTTTCGTTTCCTCAAATCTCATCATTCTCCTCACACATTTTCGCCTAGGTATTCTGTTCTCATTTATTACTAGAATTTGTTCTCTCATTTATTAATAATTATTTACGTAAGTAATAACGCCTTACCAAAGCTATGTGACACTGTAATTAAAAGACCAAAACGACAACGGTCCTCACGTAGCGTCAATTTAGTTTCTGTGTGAAAACTAATGAATAAATTAGTAGTTAGTGGATATTGGGAATTTTTCTAAACATTTGTGGCATCAAATGATCCTTTCATTTGATGCCACGGGTAAGAAGTTAAAAATATGTAGGTATAAATAAATATTATAGATAAATGCTAGATATCCCGCAAACATACACAAACACATACACTACTAACTCACTCACACATTCACATGAACATACACATACAAAACCTACTCATGCAGGGACTCGGTTGTACTGTATTTTGATAATTTTCTTGTTATTGTTTTTCAACCTACATCAGCTGATTTATTTATATTGTACAATCTTGGGAACCTCTTAAATTGGCTTTTTAAATGTATAACATCATAATATGTAACTTTTCAATGATTGTAACAAGCTGTGAGTTTCTGTCGAATAATAAATAACAAAATTAAAAAAATATGAATAATAAACATAATACAATTAAAATATTTCCCTTGTTAATTTTGATAAATGTAATTTAAACCAATAGCAAAGAAATTTGTCTACGCCTTTGTGGTGTCAAATGAGAGAAGGTATGAATTTACAAAAATTCCATATAATTTATATGCAAACTTTTTTTGTAAGTATAAAACACTATACAATGTCTCGATATCAAGAACTAATCGAGTTTTACCTGTATCAGGCAAGCCTGGACGCAGAGGAGCAAGAACGTGAAGGTAGACATGTTCGTATTGGACGAAAACTGGCTTCGAATTGTCATAACTTCATACCAAACAAAATAGCTTTTATACTGAAACGCCGTGTCAACAAATCAGTTATCTATGAATGTCGTAATGTAGGTAACTGTTACAAACACGAGTGTACGTGATTACATGTAGTTTATTGCACGTCAGGTGCGTCTGGCAAGTTCAATGTCGACATTACATGGTATATAAAAGGCTTTTTGTGAAAATCACTCATCATTCTGGGGTTGTCTTCAGTCAAATTAAAATGGCATTCACCGCAGCTGTCCTTTGCATTTCTGCTGTATTAGTACAGGTACATTGATATAACTTTTAGTTGTAGCGCCAGCGGTCTTTGATGACCTCACCATCAGTGTAGCGAATTCCTCAAGACGATACGATTAGTCGAAGTCCAGCAAAAATGAATTTTTGTTATGAGTATGTCAAAAACTGTTCAATTTGCTTATTGCCCCTTATTTCGAAAGAACAACCCAACGTCGTATATAGAGAGTATATAGAGGTAACCCACTAAGTTTTTGAGACGTTTTGATCTTTCTATTCAACACATAAAGCCATTATTCTCGGTCAATGTAAAAAAAATAGTAAATTTCTTCGTATTGTAATCGAAACTTTTACCTAATAAAGTTGGTTGGCGTTAAACTATAAGAGTCACCCATTTTAATAGTTTACTTAAATTAATAAGATTCTTGGATTATTTGGAATCAGTGGGCAAATTCACTGAGTATTGTATATTTAGAGACACTTGCAAAAGGGTATAAAATAATGCTATATTTATCTTTAAAACGTTTACTGTGTAACTTTTAATTAAATTTTCATTGTTTCAGACCGTATTAGGGCGATGTTTTGAAAATCCTATTCCTAATATGAGCGGTTGTGGCGACGTCATGGCGGGCAACACATGGGCTGGTAGTAGCTTAGGTTTGGCCGGCAACGGCTACGGAGCTGGCTATTCGTATGGTAACACCGGATATAGCGGAATCGGCTTAGGGAACGCACTGGAGTCCGTGGACAGGTACGGGGGCTCACTGCTGGTGACGAGCTCGTCCCCGCTGGCGCCGAGCGGGCTGAGTGTCGTGTCCGAGAACAATTTGGAGGGCGCGCTAGCCGTCGCGGGCAAGCTGCCATTCTTGGGCGCCGTCGCTTTGGAAGGCACATTACCCGCTGGTGGCACTGCCCAGGCCACCTACGGTTGCGGCAATGGTGACGTCCGCATCCTCGAGACTTACGGCACCGGTGCGGGCTACGGAACTGGCTCTAGTGGACTTGGACTGGCTTCTGGGTCAAGCGCTGGAATCGACCTCGGTGCTGGAATGGGATTCGGTGCTGGAATGGGATACGGCGCTGGAGCAGCCGGTCTCGGATATAGCGCTGGAGCAACAGGTTTCGGAAATGGCGCTGGCATTGCTATTGGTAACAGCGGCTGCGGCTGTAGCGGAATTTACTAAATTGAGTTAATTGCGATGAATAAATAACGCTTTCACTCATTTCCGTTGTTTCGTATAAAATCTTTTTTTGACCCTCCATATACCTCATGGGTATACCCAGCCCTTCAAAAATCGCAAAAATTTTAAAATTATAAAAGCGCGGGAGTTCGTCTTCTCAGTAACCGCAGACGTGGCATCGTGGCTTCAATTCGGAAATGCTTTCAAAAGTCAATCTGGTGGGTATGCCAAGCAAGTTACATGCTTGTCAAGTGTGTTTGGGTGTTACACACCCCACCTCGTATGGTGCGCAGGTGAAAAGGTACGCTTTATAAAAGCTTATTATTGTTTTGTTTAAAAAAATAATTTTGGGATCACATATTTGGTAATATCTTCTCATTTAGTGATGTTCTGTTTAGTAACATGACATTCCTACTTTTATGTTTATTTAGAGGTATATAAATTAATTTAAACTATATTTTAACGATTCGCTGTTTATTACTATTGTAATACTAATTTATAACATAACATAACATAACATAACATAACTTCACGCTGTATCCCCAACGGGGTAGTCAGAGAGGACGGAGCGCCAGGAGTCGCGGTCCTTACACACCTCTTTCGCATCCTCAAATCTCATCATTCTCCTCACACATTTTCGCCTAGGTATGCGAGTGCTTTTGACATTTCCGTCTGCTTACACTCTGGCTATTTGATCTTCATAAGTCAGCCTTGGTCTTCCTTGGCTTCTTTTACCACTCACTTTTGCTCTGTATATTTTCTTCGTCAGTCTTTCATCACTCATTCTTTCTATGTGCCCGAACTATCTAAGCATTCCTTTCTTCATTTTTACAATAACACTGTTGTGCAACCCTGTCATACTGCTAATTTATATTAGTTATTAACGCATACCTAGGCGAAAATGTGTGAGGAGAATGATGAGATTTGAGGAAGCGAAAGAAGTATGTAAGGACCGCGACGCTTGGCGCTCCGTCTTCACTGAATATCTCGTTAAGGATACAGCGTGAAGATATGTATGTATTAAATCTAAAGTTTATATCCTTAAGTTTAAAGTTCTGTACGTATTGCGTATTTCTTAACCTGCGGTGCGACGCAACTATAGGCGGTCGATAAGCTATTGTTTGCGCCCGACCGTCGACTGGGAGACATGCTACTCTTACATACTCTTACAAAATTGCCCAGTCAATCAAATGTGTCGCTAAACTTTGTTTGTGTTTTTTATGTACCAATAAAATCATTTCTTAACAGATATTAATTTCTACGGAACATGTCTCAATTGAGGGAATCCAATATAAAGTGCTTTTGTTGTGTTGATTATCGTGTAACTTCAGTACGGCTCTAAATTTCTATATATGTAAAAAAAAAATGTACTGGTTGGCTTATTGGCTGAGATCAAGCACGAGTGAAATCTTTGGATCTACAAAACCTGAATTCCTTATATAATGTTAGCAATTACTAAGAGAAGTTTTAGGAAATTCGTCCTCTAAAGGGCTCAATAAGATGTCAGAATTCGTATGGATAAAACATAAATAATTTACTATTTTACTAAGTGAAATCATTATGACAGGGAATCGATTAATTGTCAAAATACTTATTTGGCTCATTTCAAATCATTGGATAATTTCGTAGAACACGATGACGCATAAATTAAAGACATGGTCCATTCGGCATGCAATTAATCAAATTCTAATCTATTAGCTATTTTACGTAATTCCCAGCAGTTAGACTTAGACAAAGTAATAAAACCGGACACGTTTCAGTTTATTTTATTACATTGTAGTGTATACAAAGCTAATATAATACATATGAAGTTATATTGCAAGCAAAGGTTGCTTACAATATGTGTATGAACAAATTAATTATGTGTCTTATAATATTTAATTACTGGTCTATGTCGCGTTTATATTCTTATGGCTAACCACCTATTTTCTTCGTCGAAACGTCGGGATAAAAAAGGTAATTAGCCTTAAAACATAAACGCGACTTTGGCCCGTAATTAAATATTATAAGAAGTGTACAAGTCGTGGAAGTTTAAAAACATTAGATAAAGTCAATTATCAAATGAACTATACTACTCAATCAAAATAACATCTAGCTATTACGCGTATTCGCTATTTAAATAGTCTGCTACATACATGTATATTATAATAGCACCTAGTCGATAGAGCTTTACTCGGTGTTTTATAAAAAAAAAACTTCTGACCGCTTCCAAGATTTTCATAAAAAGTTTTCAATATGCCTATCCATAAACACATCCAGAAAACACAAACAAACATTACATTGCAATTAATGTATACGAAAGTTCTCCTGAAAGAGTTATACCAGATGTTGCTCTGATGGAGGAACTTTATCATCAAAATACACATACATACATATTCTCATGCTGTAACCCTAACGGGGTAGTCAGAAAGAGTGGAGCGCCAAGCGTAGCGGTCCTCACATACTTTTTTCGCTTCCTCAAATGTCATCATTCTCCTCACACATTTTCACCTAGTTATGCGGTTGTTTTTACATTTCCGTCAGCTAACACTCTGGATATTTGATCTTCGTAAGTCAGCCTGGGTCTTCCTTGCCTTCTTTTACCACTCACTTTCGCTTTGTAAATATTCTTGCTCAGTCATCAATCACTCATTCCTTCTCTGTAGATATTGTGAATTACAAGTATTTTTCGTTAATCATTTATTTGGTAAATTCTTTACACAAGGTATTGGGTTATTTAACGCATATTTTCTGTATTAAATTTGGCTTGGAACGCTATTTTAAGAGTCGACCCATGCACCCCAGTTCAACCGAATTCGTTCATTACCTCCGCGACCTGTCATATAAAATACAGTTGATTTGCACAGTTGCGATTTGATTATTATATTTTAGTGCGGAGAAATCACATTATTTATTTTTGTACATAATTACAATTTAACTAGAAAACTAAGTCGCCAATTAAAATACTAGTCTTAGAAATAAGAGATATTTCAGTAAACGTTACGATAATCCCTAAAGAAAAAGGAAATAGAGCTTGAAACTGTTTCAGACGAATTTCATATATTTTCAGACATGTTCAAGTATACAATCAATAGTACACATTGTTGTGGCAGCCACAGCCGCAGTGGCCCTCGAGCGAGACCAGCCCTGACGCAGGCACGTGTCCGTTGAACTGCACGGCGCCGATCACCGGCACCTGTCCGGCGACAGTGGTCGCGCCGCCCACCGGTAGTTCACCGGATACGGCCAGCTCGCCCTCTCCGATGGCGCCGTATGGGCCACTATTGCGCGCAATACCCGATCCAACCATACCACTGCCTATACCAGCACTGTAGCCCGCGCCGCCGAATCCATAACCGGCACCTAAGCCGCCGGCCAGACTCATGCCGCTAGCGAGACCACCGCCGTAGCCAATGTTACCGCCACGGTTACAGGAGCTGAAGACGGTCTGTAACAATTTTAAGGTTTTTATAACTTTTTTGAATTTGTTCTGTACATATCTTCAAGCTGTATCTATAACGGGGTAATAAAAAGAGGACGGGGAAAAGAGAGGACGGAGCGCCAAGCGTCGCGGTCCATAAATACTTCTTTCGTTTCCTCAAATCTCATCATTCTTCTCACACATTTTCGCTTAGGTATTCTGTTCTCATTTATTACTAGAATTTGTTCTCTCATTTATTGATAATTATTTACGTAAGTAATAACGCCTTACCAAAGCTATATGACACTGTAATTGAAAAACCAAAACGACAAGGGTCTTGACGTAGCGTCAATTTAGTTTCTGTGTGAAAACTAATGAATAAATTAGTAGTTAGTGGATATTGGGAATTTTTCTAAACATTTGTGGCATCAAATGATCCTTTCATTTGATGCTACGGGAAAGAAGTTAAAAATATGTAGGTATAAATAAATATAATAGATAAATAAGAATAATAAACATAATACAATAAAAATATTTCCCATGTTAATTTTTTAATTTGGATAAATGTAATTATAACGATTGAAACCAATAGAAAAGAAATTTGTCTACGCCTTTGTGGTGTCAAATGAGAGAAGGTATGAATTTACAAAAATTCCATATAATTTATATAGCAAACTTTTTTTGTAAAGTATAAAACACTGTATAATGTCTCGATATCGAGAACTAATAGAGTTTTACCTGTATCAGGCAAGCCTGGACGCAGAGGAGCAAGAACGTGAAGGTAGACATGTTCGTATTGGACGAAAACTGGCTTCGAATTGTCATAACTTCATACCAAACAAAATAGCTTTTATACTGAAACGCTGTGTCAACAAATCAGTTATCTATGAATGTCGTAATGTAGGTAACTGTTACAAACACGAGTGTACGTGATTACATGTAGTTTATTGCACGTCAGGTGCGTCTGGCAAGTTCAATGTCGACATAACATGGTATATAAAAGGCTTTTTGTGAAAATCACTCATCATTCTGGGGTTGTCTTCAGTCAAACTAAAATGGCATTCACCGCAGCTGTCCTTTGCATTTCTGCTGTATTAGTACAGGTACATTGATATAACTTTTAGTTGTAGCGCCAGCGGTCTTTGATGACCTCACCATCAGTGTAGCGAATTCCTCAAGACGATACGATTAGTCGAAGTCAGAGTCCAGCAAAAATGAATTTTTGTTATGAGTATGTCAAAAACTGTTCAATTTGCTTATTGCCCCTTATTTCGAAAGAACAACCCAACGTCGTATATAGAGAGTATATAGAGGTAACCCACTAAGTTTTTGAGACGTTTTGATCTTTCTATTCAACACATAAAGCCATTATTCTCGGTCAATGTAAAAAAATAGTAAATTTCTTCGTATTGTAATCGAAACTTTTACGTAATAAAGTTGGTTGGCGTTAAACTATAAGAGTTACCCATTGGAATAGTTTACTTAAATTAATAAGATTCTTGGATTATTTGGAATCAGTGGGCAAATTCACTGAGTATTGTATATTTAGAGACGCTTGCAAAAGGGTATAAAATAATGCTATATTTATCTTTAAAACGTTTACTGTGTAACTTTTAATTAAATTTTCATTGTTTCAGACCGTATTAGGGCGATGTTTCGAAAATCCTATTCCTAATATGAGCGGTTGTGGCGACGTCATGGCGGGCAACACATGGGCTGGTAGTAGCTTAGGTTTGGCCGGCAACGGCTACGGAGCTGGCTATTCGTATGGTAACACCGGATATAGCGGAATCGGCTTAGGGAACGCACTGGAGTCCGTGGACAGGTACGGGGGCTCACTGCTGGTGACGAGCTCGTCCCCGCTGGCGCCGAGCGGGCTGAGTGTCGTGTCCGAGAACAATTTGGAGGGCGCGCTAGCCGTCGCGGGCAAGCTGCCGTTATTGGGCGCCGTCGCTTTAGAAGGCACATTACCCGCTGATGGCGCTGCCCACGCCACCTACGGTTGCGGCAATGGTGACGTCCGCATCCTCGAGACTTACGGCACCGGTGCGGGCTACGCATCTGGCTCTAGTGGACTTGGACTGGCTTCTGGGGCAAGCGCTGGAATCGGCCTCGGTGCTGGAATGGGATTCGGTGCTGGAATGGGATACGGCGCTGGAATGGGATACGGCGCTGGAGCAGCCGGTCTCGGATATAGCGCTGGAGCAACAGGTTTCGGAAATGGCGCTGGCATTGCTATTGGTAACAGCGGCTGCGGCTGTAGCGGAGTTTACTAAATTGAGTTAATTGCGATGAATAAATAACGCTTTCACTCATTTCCGTTGTTTCGTATAAAATCTTTTTTTGACCCTCCATATACCTTATGGGTTACGACAGACCCAGCCCTTCAAAAATCGCAAAAATTTTAAAATTATAAAAGCGCGGGAGTTCGTCTTCTCAGTAACCGCAGACGTGGCATCGTGGCTTCAATTCGGAAATGCTTTCAAAAGTCGATCTGGTGGGTATGCCAAGCCAGTTACATGCTTGTCAAGTGTGTTTGGGTGTTACACACCCCACCTCGTATGGTACGCAGGTGAGAAGGTACGCTTTACAAAAGCTTATTATTGTTTTGTTTAAAAAAAATATTTTGGGATCACATATTTGGTAATATCTTCTCATTTAGTGATGTTCTGTTTAGTAACATGACATTTCTACTTCTAAGTTTATTTAAAGGTATATAAATTAATTTAAACTATATTTTAACGATTCGCTGTTTATTACTATTGTAATACTAATTTATATTAGTTATTAACGCATACCTAGGCGAAAATGTGTGAGGAGAATGAGGAGATTTGAGGAAGCGAAAGAAGTATGTAAGGACCGCGACGCTTGGCGCTCCGTCCTCACTGAATATCTCGTTAAGGATACAGCGTGAAGATATGTATGTATTAAATCTAAAGTTTATTTCCTTAAGTTTAAATTTCTGTACGTATTGCGTATTTCTTAACCTGCGGTGCGACGCAACTATAGGCGGTCGATAAGCTATTGTTTGCGCACGACCGTCGACTGGGAGACATGCTACTCTTACATCCTCTTACAAAATTGCCCAGTCAATAAAATGTGTCGCTAAACTCTCTTTGTGTGTTTTATGTACTGTTAAGTAAGAAATGTAATAGAAGCACTGACCACTATGAACCCGCTATCAATTCTTCATCACAACTATTATGTATTTGACTATTCGACGGCTTCTCAACAACTGAACTCTTACAAGACCAAAATCAATTTTTTATGCAGCTCCACTACACGCGGAAAATCCATTCTACCCTCGTTCCTGTTACTGAAATGTTATATAATATCACAAGTGGGTAATTTATGAGATTAAAATTAATGTGGAACTAACAGTGCCAATAAAATCATTTTTTGACAGATATTAATTTCTACAGAACATGTCTCAATTGAGGGACTCCAATATAAACTCTTTTTGTTGTGTTCGTTATTATATAACTTCATTACGGTTCTTTTTTTTATGTGTAAAAGAAAAATTGACTGACTGACTTATTGACTGAGATCGAGCACACGCCAAATCTCTGAATCTACAAAACCTGAAATTTTGCAAATAATTCTTTATATATTGTTAGCATTTATGAAGAGAAGTTTTAGGAAATTCTTTCTCTAAAGGGCTCAAGAAGATGTCAGAGTTAGTATGGATAAAACATAAATAATTTACTATTTTACTAAGTGAAATCATTATGACAGGGAATCGATTAATTGTCAAAATACTTATTTGGCTCATTTCAAATCATTGGATAATTTTGTAGAACACGATGAAGAATAAATTAAAGATATTGTCCATCCGGCATGCAATTAATCAAATTTTAATCCATTAGCTATTTCACGTAATACCCAGAAGTCAGACTTAGACAAAGTAATAAAACTGGACACGTTTCAGTTTATTTTATTACGTTGTAGTATTACGTTATACAAATTTAATATAATAGATATGAAGTTATATTGCAAGCAAAAATTGCTTACAATATTTGTATC
This sequence comes from Zeuzera pyrina, assembly GCA_907165235.1. Lineage (NCBI taxonomy): Eukaryota > Metazoa > Arthropoda > Insecta > Lepidoptera > Cossidae > Zeuzera > Zeuzera pyrina. Next base: position 8,639,013 of record OU015645.1, read on the forward strand.
TATGAACAAATGAATGATGGGTCTTACAATATTTAATTACGGGTCTATGTCGCGTTTATATTTTAAGACTAATTATCTATTTTCGTCGTCGAAACGTCGGGATAAAAAAGGTAATTAGCCTTAAAATATAAACGGGACATAGACCCGTAATTGAATATTATAAGATGTGTACAAGTCGTGAATGATGGGTTATTGAAAATTTTTAAGAATTTTTCATATTTGCAATTATTTTTCCGATATTTTTCCATAATTTTTAACAAATTTTTCTTGAAATTTTTTAATGTTATAAAAAGACAGTCACTGTAGTGACTAGTCGTGTCAGGAAATTTACAAAGATGAATCAGCTGCCACGCTTTTGGGTGATGATGTGGGAGCAGATCTTCAAACTTACAATTTTACAAACTACATGAGCAAACAGCACCTGAAGAGATTTGAAAGCATTCGCAATCAACCAGAGCGAAACACATCAAGAAGATGTGCCAAATACAGTGCAGCTAATACTCCAGTTCGTACTGTTTGGAAATGCAGAACTTATTTCCCACAATGTGTACGTAAATGAAAATCATGCTTCCAAGATTTTAATAAAAAGTAAGATAAACAACTGCTTTAACATATTTCTAAGCCTTTGTTAACAATTAAAAACTTATTGATTATTAGTAGTGTTGTTTAATTCAACAGCGGCAGTAGTTATTGTAGCTAACCGTGTAATTCCTCAATAATTCCAATATTTTGTTAAACATTATTTTCACTTTTGTTCTATCGCAAACATATCCAGAGAACACAAAAAAACATTATGTTGTAATTAATGTATATGTAAGTACCCTGAGAGAGTTATACCAGATGTTGCTCTGATGGACGAACTTTATCATTAAAATACATGTACATACATATTCTCATGCTGTAACCCTAACGGGGTAGTCAGAAAGAGTGGAGCGCCAAGCGTAGCGGTCCTTACATACCTTTTTCGCTTCCTCAAATGTCATCATTCTCCTCACACATTTTCACCTAGTTAGGCGGTTGTTTTTACATTTCCGTCAGCTAACACTCTCGCTATTTGATCTTCGTAAGTCAGCCTGGGTCTTCCTTGTCTTCTTTTACCACTCACTTTCGCTTTGTAAATATTCTTGCTCAGTCATCAATCACTCATTCCTTCTCTGCACATATCGTGAATTACAAGTATTTTTCATCAATCATTTGTTTGGAAAATCTTTACACAAGGTATTGGGTTTATTAACGCATATTTTCTGTATTAAATTTGGCTTGGAACGCTATTTTAAGAGTCGACCCATGCACCCCAGTACAACCGAATTCGTTCATTACCTCCGCGACCTGTCATATAAAATACAGTTGATTTGCACAGTTGCGATTTGATTATTATATTTTAGCGCGGAGAAATCTCATTATTTATTTTTGTACATAATTACAATTTAACTAGAAAACTAAGTCGCCAATTAAAAAATTAGTCTTAGAAATTAGAGATAATATAATTTCAATCCATTCAATCCATTTTAGTAAAAATTGTTTTTAAATTCTGTAGAATTTCCAAGATACAACTAAATCTTTGTGCAAAACAATGTTTTATCCGGATTTTTTTTCTATCAAGATCTTTTTATCCGATCATGTTTTTACGTTTAAGGATTTTAAGATAAAGAGTTGAAGTTGTATGTATCCAAATATCTAATTCTCAGTATTCTTAGATATCGAGATGCAGGTCACCAAATACGCCAGTTTGCATGGGCGGACTCTCAAATCCTTAGAGGGTGAATTTAAAAAAATTATTCGTAGTGCTTGCTTCTCCCCCAGCGGTTTCGGTACTGCGATAATATGTCTGTTCAATGAAACAATCAGTCTGTTTCTTTGTAAGAAGAATATTATAAATACATACATACACTCATGCATACATATCTTTGCGCTGTATCTCTAACGAGGTAGTCAGAGAAGACGGAGTGCCAATCTTTGTGGTATATTGTTAACATAAGAATATGAACATTAAAACCGTGTATCTCAATGAAATTAAAGAAATTATTTTGCAACGCAATAATCTTTTTTTTTTAAATAACTGGATTACATTATATTTTGATTTCAGTAAACGTTACGATAATTCATATTCAAAAAAGAAATAGAGCTTGAAACTGTTTCAGACGAATTTCATATATTTTCAGGCATGTTCAAGTATACAATCAATAGTAAACATTGTTGTGGCAGCCACAGCCGCAGCGGCCCTCGAGCGAGACCAGCCCTGACGCGGGCACGTGTCCGTTGAACTGCACGGCGCCGATCACCGGCACCTGTCCGGCGACAGTGGTCGCGCCGCCCACCGGTAGTTCACCGGATACGGCCAGCTCGCCCTCTCCGATGGCACCGTATGGGCCACTGTTGTACGCAATACCCGATCCAGCGTGACCACCGCCTATACCAGCACTGTAGCCGGCGCCGCTGAATCCATAACCGGCGCCTAAGCCGCCGGCTAGACCTATGCCGCTAGCGAACCCACTGCCGGCAAGATCGCTGAATTAAACCGTTCCAGACAACTTTTTGTGGGGTTTCTTGAAATCCCGAGTCTATGCTAACGAGCCTCGGACTTTTGAAGCCCTCAAAGAAAATATCCATCAAGAATGCGAGAAGCTATCGCCTGAAGTTCTGACAAGAGTGATGGTAAATGCCATAAATCGAGACTGCATGGACATCAATTTTGGCGGCCGTCACTTGGCCGATATCATTATCTCTACTTAATGGAATAAAAATTATGACATCAAATAAACACAATCCAAAAACAGAACCAAAGTGTTTCATTCATAAAAAAATTACAGCCAAATAACATCGCGTGACAAGTTTTGCTCCACCTTGTACAAGAATATTAACAGATTAAAACCGTGTAACCAAAAAAAATCATTTATGTAACGGATTAATCTTATTTCCCAAATAACTGCAAAACTTTGTATTATACTTTGAATTCAGTAGAAATTACGATTCCCACAAACAAGAGAAAAAATAAAATTCGAAACTGTTCCAGATGAATTTCATATATATTCGGATATTATGTTCAGATATACAATCAGTAGTATATGTTATCGTGGCATCCACAGCCGCAACGGCCCTCGAGCGAGACCAGCCCTGATGCGGGTATGTGTCCGTTGAACTGCACGGCGCCGATCACCGGCACCTGTCCGGCGACAGTGGTCGCGCCGCCCACCGGTAGTTCACCGGATACGGCCAGCTCGCCCTCTCCGATGGCGCCGTATGGACGGTTGTTGTAGGCAATGCCCGATCCAACGAGACCACTGCCTACTCCAGCACTGTAACCAGCGCCGCCGAATCCATAACCAGCACCTGAGCCGCTGGCCAGATCTATGCCGCTTGCGAAACCACCGCCGTAGCCAATATTACCGCCACGGTTACAGGAGCTGAAGACAGTCTGTAACAATTTAATGTTTTTTTTAACTTTGTTGAATTTGTTCTCTTATTTATTAATATTTATCTATGTAAATACCGCTTTAACAAAGCTATCACACAATAATTGAAAGACCAAAACAACGAAAATCCTGACGTAGTGTCAAATAAATTTTTGTTTGATAACTAAAAAATAAATTAGTCGTTTTGTGGACATTGAGAATTATTCTACACGTTTGTGGCATCAGAGAGAGACAGAGGTAAGAAGTGAAAAATAAGTAAGTATAAATAAATATATTGAAAAGATAACCGATGTTAATGTGTTAATAATAAACCAATAGTTAAAGTGTTAAACCAATAGAAGAAAAATTAGTCTACGCCTTTGTGATAACGAATGAGGGAAGGTATGAATTTACAAAAAATCCATATAATTTATGTGCGATACTTTTTTGTAAGTAGAACTAATTACTGTAGGTTAAAACACTGTATAATGTCTCGATATCAAGAACTAATCGAGTTTTACCTGTATCAGGCAAGCCTGGACGCAGAGGAGCAAGAACGTGAAGGTAGACATGTTCGTATCGGATGAAAACTGACTTCAAATTGTCATAACTCCATACAGAACAAAATTCCTTTTATACTGAAACGCCGTGTCAACAAATCAGTTATCTATGAATGTCGTAATGTAGGTAACTGTTACAAACACGAGTGTACGTGATTACATGTAGTTTATTGCACGTCAGGTGCGTCTCGGCAAGTTCAATGTCGACATTACATGGTATATATAAGGCTTTTTGTGAAAATCACTCATCATTCTGAGGTTGTCTTCAGTCAAATTAAAATGGCATTCACCGCAGCTGTCCTTTGCATTTCTGCTGTGTTAGTACAGGTACATTGATATAACTTTTAGTTGTAGCGCCAACGGTCTTCGATGACCTCACCATCAGTGTAGCGAATTCCTCAAGATGATACGATTAGGCCACGTCAGAGTCCAGCAAAAATGAATTTTTGTTATGAGTATGTCAAAAACTGTTCAATTTGCTTATAGCCCGTTATTTTTAAAGAATAACCCAAGTCGTAAATATAGAGTATATACACGTAACTTACTAAGTCTTTGAGACGTTTTGATCTTTCTATTCAACACATACGAGCCATTATTCTCGGTCAATGTAAAAAAATAGTAAATAATAAATTACATTTTCTTCGTATTGTAATCGAAACTTTTACCTAATAAAGTTGGTTGGCGTTAAACTATAAGAGTTACCCATTCGAATAGTTTAATTAAATTATTAAGATAGTAATTGAATCAGAGGGCAAGTTCACTGAGTATTGTATATTTAGAGACGCCTGCAAAAGGGTATAAAATAATGCTATATTTATCTTTAAAGCGTTTTATTGTGTAACTTTTAATTAAATTTTCATTGTTTCAGACCGTATTAGGGCGATGTTTTGAAAATCCTATTCCTAATATGAGCGGTTGTGGCGACGTCATGGCGGGCAACACATGGGCTGGTAGTAGCTTAGGTTTGGCCGGCAACGGCTACGGAGCTGGCTATTCGTATGGTAACACCGGATATAGCGGAATCGGCTTAGGGAACGCACTGGAGTCCGTGGACAGGTACGGGGGCTCACTGCTGGTGACGAGCTCGTCCCCGCTGGCGCCGAGCGGGCTGAGTGTCGTTTCCGAGACCAATTTGGAGGGCGCACTAGCCGTCGCGGGCAAGCTGCCATTCTTGGGCGCCGTCGCTTTGGAAGGCACATTACCCGCTGGTGGCACTGCCCAGGCCACCTACGGTTGCGGCAATGGTGACGTCCGCATCCTCGAGACTTACGGCACCGGTGCGGGCTACGGAACTGGCTCTAGTGGACTTGGACTGGCTTCTGGGTCAAGCGCTGGAATCGGCCTCGGTGCTGGAATGGGATTCGGTGCTGGAATGGGATATGGCGCTGGAGCAGCCGGTCTCGGATATAGCGCTGGAGCAACAGGTTTCGGAAATGGCGCTGGCATTGCTATTGGTAACAGCGGCTGCGGTTCTAGCGCAATTTACTAAATTGAATTAATTGCAATGAATAAATGATGCTTTCACTCATTTCCGTTGTTTCGTATAAAATCTTTTTTTTTTGACCCTCCGTATACCTTATGGGTTACGACATACCCAGCATTTCAAAAATCGCCTCAATTTTAAAATTATAAAAGCGCGGGAGTTCGTCTTCTCAGTAACTACAGATGCAGCGTTCTGCCTTCAAAAAAGAAATCATATGTTAACTTGGTGGCTTTCGGCAATCAATTTACATTCGGTTGGATGTTACACACCCTACATTCTATGCTACCTACGTAGGTAAAATGTTATGCTTTATAATTGCTTGTAATTGTTTTGTTTGAATGAGAAATCAATCTCGTAAGAAATCATTATATTGTAAATTCATTTAAAAAAATTATGAGATATAGCGTGAAAAGGTCTAATACGATGCAAATATGCACAAGGTAATCCTATTAAACAAGAGAAAAGTAATTACACGCGTAAAAATTGTTACACGTCGCCATAGAACAAGCCGTATTTTATTGTTAAGGCGACGCATTGAAAATTTTGACGGCAGGGAATTCAATTTTTCTATTTGACTACAAAACGTATGAAAATGATATCGGGTAACCTGATTTTTTATTTCATTGACTTCATTTAGCCAGTTGCGTTACACAATTGGTTTACTTTTGCAATAGAAAAAAATTATCAAAAAACCCCTTTTAGAACAAATATTTACATTTGTCGGAGTAACGGGACCTATTTATGTTTCTAAACTTTCTGCATACTTAATCTAAACATATTCAGTTGAAAATGCCATTGAAATTTTTAAAAATTAATTGTAGTTCTTAATACAATCGAAAATAACTGTTTTTTTCTTTTTTTCGTAAGCTAGCGCGCGCTCGTTTGCATAGAGCAGTAGGTCTATTTTAGATTTAATTATTGTTTATCAATGCGTCGTCTTAAGACGGCGATACCTTTGACACTGCTAATCGAAACTGAAATTTTTCTTTTCTTTTCTATTTCTTGTTTAATTCTAATTTGATATACTGTATTTCTTAAATTAAACTAAGTATTATGATAATTTCTTATACCATTTAATATTGTTGCTTATGAAATTGATTGATTGTTAAACTTTAAGTTTCGAAAAGTACATAAGCGGTTTTTTTATTTCTAAAATTTTTAAAAAGACAATGAAAATGTTAAATTACTTCAGATTTTTACTAAAATCGTACAAATTACATATATGCCAAGTGAGTGAGAATGCCAAGTTCACAAATAATGAAGATAATATAAACTTTTAAAAGATCTTTATTTTGGTGGTATGTTACTCACACCCCGTCTAGTATGGCACGGAACTTTGTCACCTGATATATGAATCAAATACTTATTTATGTACATTTATTGTGTCTCATAAAGTCTCGGAATTAAGAAAACTGTTTTGTACACATTTGTATCTATCAACATATTATCTTCTATAATCATTTACATATCTCCACGCTGTATCCCCAACAGCACACGGTCTCGTAGTTAGACTTTGTAAACATGCTCGAGGTGCTTCTCTCCGTATCGGGACACTAATGCTTCGAACATATCCGCTAATGTCCTTCTTGCTGCAAATATTTTCCAATACCTACACTGCATCACCTCGCAGAGCAAGTGTAAGGGCTGTTAGCGCTTGTGTATCGCTCCGCCCGTTGCCCTCTGCTATCGTCTGAAACTGTAACCGGAAAGCTGCCCATGACAGTGCCGTCGAAATGAGGTACCTCGAACTTGGGTAGAGCACTGGGAACAGTTAAGACACCTCTCGCCCTGACTTTGTGTTCCTTATCATGCTCGGACAGCATATGGTCATGCTTAAATAGCAAGAGTCGCTATTTATTTAAATGATTTTTCGGAGTGAATCTTCTGTATCTTTACCATTATGTATTCTGTGGCATGAGTCATAGGTATGCGACACGTCCTGACTACGGAATTTTCGAAGTATAACTTTGTTGTTCTTTCTTAATTTTGCTTATACCATTCTATACTAGACCTTAAACCTAGCAATGCGTTTTAGGTCATATCTCTGCAAAGCCTAGCTCTCGAGATATAAGCCTAGAAGTTACGTGTCTAGCTCCATTTAAAAAGCGACCTTATACCTTAGACATAAGCTCCAACCCTAACAATATTAACAGATTAAAACCGCGTATCTCAACAAAATGAAAGAAATCAAATGATTGTGTAAATACACAACGTATTAATCTTATTTTCCAATTAACTGCAATACTTTGTATTCAACTTTGTATTATACTATGAATTCGTTAGAAGTTACGATTCCCATAAACTGAGAAAAAAAAATTCGGAACTTTTCCATATGAATTTCATATATTTTCAGATAGGTATTATGTTCAGATATACAATCAGTAGTATATGTTATCGTGGCAACCACAGCCGCAACGGCCCTCGAGCAAGATCAGCCCTGACGCGGGCACTTGTCCATTGAACTGCACGGCGCCGATCACCGGCACCTGTCCGGCGACAGTGGTCGCGCCGCCCACCGGTAGTTCACCGGATACGGCCAGCTCGCCCTCTCCGATGGCACCGTACGGGCCGCTGTTGTACGCCATACCCGATCCAGTGAAACTGCTGCCTATACCAGCACTGTAGCCAGCGCCGCCGAATCCATAACCGGCACCTAAACCGCCGGCCAGACCTATGCCGCTAGCGAGACCACCGCCGTAGCCAATATGACCGCCATGGTTACAGGAGCTGAAGACGGTCTGTAACAATTTTAAGTTATCTTATTATTTTTGTTGACTTCGTTCCCTTATTACTTAATAATTAGCTACGCAAACAATAACACTTTAACGAAGTTGTGGCTTTATAATCGAAAGATCTAAACGACAAGAGCCAAGAGCGAAAATAATAAAGTATGTATGAAATTTGAATACAAGTAAACTTAGCGGTCCCCCGACGTGGCGACGCTGGGATATATTACTACTACTACTTGTATTTGAACTTATCACAAATTTAAAGAGCTAAGAGGTACATATTATTTTTTTACTTTTTGAAGGTTTATTTTGAGTCGGGGATTTTTTAAATTTTAAATACACGAAATTGCGACAAGAGATCGTACGAGATTCTGACAATAGATGTCTGATCACTCATCAGACACAGATCACCATATATCTATCTATCTATAACCTATTCATAGAGACCATTTCAATGAGCCTAAACATGATACCTCTACTGTAAATGGCGAGAAGTTGGATATCCTACTGACTTTAGATGATGCCGCTGCATTTGGTCAAGGTTACTATGCTATTGTGACATTATTGAAGTCATGGTATACTAAATTTCGCATCGGTTAGTCTAATAGAAGATGCTCGCGTCCCTTTAAAACTAAAAAAAGAGCTGATATTTTTCAAACGGCTGAACCAATTTTGATAAAACATGTCTAAAAACCACCACTAGAAAACCTGCTTTCAAACAAAAAGAACCGCATCATAATCGGTTTATTCGTTTAGGAGCTACGATGCCACAGACAGACACAGACACGTCAAGCTTATATAATACCCATTCTTTTGCGTCGGGGGTTAAAAAAGGTCCGATGTTAATGTTAATGTGTTAATTCCTGTAAATATAAATTCAATTAATTAAAACCAAATAGAAAAGAGAGCATTGTAATTGTTATTATCGCTCAAATGATTTTATTTTGTATTTATTGTTTCAAATTGCTTTGATTTGTATTTCATGCAATTGTAAAACCTTTATGAATATATAATATGTCTACTTATATACTACATTACATAATTTAAGCTAAACGTAAGTAATAATAATAATAATGAACTCTGACATTTCACACAGCGCCATCTAGTCCCAAAGTAAGCAGCACAGCGCTTGTGTTATGGGTACTAGACAACTGATATTGACTTATATACTTTTCTTTTGTAAATAAATACATATTATACATAAACACCTAGAGTCGAGACGGGAATCGAACCCGCAACCCACGTTTACTTTCTGATGCGCTAAGCCATTGCGCCACGGAGGTCGTCAGCAAGTTGTAAGTTGAGGTCCCTATAGGATACATCTAGTGAGGTGACCATAGCCCATCATTATGTAGAATTAATATAAGTGAATAAATTGAATTGAATTGAATAATACACACACAACTACAAAAAATTGAAACGTGTAAGACTTTTTTATAAGTAAAACTAATCACTTTAGGTTAAAACATTAAACAATGTCTCGATATCAAGAATTAATCAAGTTTTACCTGTATCAGGCAAGCCTGAACGCAGAAGAGCAAGAAGGTGAAGGTAGACATGTTTGTATTGGACGAAAACTGGCTTCGAATTGTCATAACTCCACACAAAACAAAATTCCTTTTATACTGAAATGCCGTGTCTACAAATCAGTTATCTATAAATGTTGTAATGTAGGTAATTGTTACAACCACGAGTGCACGTGATTACATGTAGTTCATTGCACGTCAGGTGCGTCTCGGCAAGTTCAATGTCGACATTACATGGTATATAAGGTTTATAGTGAAAACCACTCATCATTCTGAGGTTGTCTTCAGTCAAATCAAAATGGCATTCACCGCAGCTGTCCTTTGCATTTCTGCTGTATTAGTACAGGTACATTAATATAACTTTTAGTTGTAGCGCCAGCGGTCTTTGATGACCGCGTCAGCAAAAACGAATTTGACAAAAACAATTCAATTAGCTTATTGCCCGTTATTTCGAAAGAATATCGTAACGTCGTACGTATAGAGTATATTGAGGTAACCGGATACGGTTGGATACGGTTATTTCAAAAGATTAACCAGCATAGTATGTATAGAGGTAACCCGTTCAAATCTGAGACGTTTCAATTTTTCTGTTTAACAATAAGAGACATTATTGTTGGTCAATGTAAAAAAAAATAGTAGATAAAAATCGCATTTTCTTCGTATTAGAAATAAACTATTACGGTATCTTGAAAACCATTTTTTCAAAATGGTGGAAAATTTTACTGTATTTGAATCTTATATAAAATTTCTGAAGGAATTTAAATAACATGCAATACAGCATAATTTTCTTTTAGAAGACAATTTCATCAAGTACAAGAAATTGTTGATTAACCCGTATACTATTCATAAATAAATTTTTGAAGCAAATTTTTAGCGCCCTCTGGTACCACGAGCAGTCAGCTAACCCTTTCCCGTTTAACAGGTGGTTGGCATTAGGGTTACCCATTCGAAAGGTTTAGTTAAAGTAATAGGTATGATTATAATTGGATAGTAATTAGAATCAGTAGGCAAGTTCACTGAATATATTCAGATATACGCTTGTGATAGACTTTAAAATAATGTTATATCTATTTTTAAAACGTTATAGCGTAACTTTTAATGGAGTTTTCATTGTTACAGACCGTATGTGGGCGATGTATCGAAAATCCTATTCCTAATATGAGCGGTTGTGGCGACGTCATGGCAGGCAACACATGGGCTGGTAGTAGCTTGGGTTTGGCCGGCAACGGCTACGGAATTGGCTATTCGTATGGTAACACCGGATACAATGGTATCGGCTTAGGAAACGCACTGGAGTCCGTGGACAGGTACGGGGGCTCACTACTGGTAACAAGCTCGTCCCCGCTGGCGCCGAGCGGACTGAGTGTCGTGTCCGAGAACAATTTGGAGGGCGCGCTAGCCGTCGCGGGCAAGCTGCCATTTTTAGGCGCCGTCGCTTTAGAAGGCACATTACCCACTGGTGGCGCTGCCCAGGCTACCTACGGCTGCGGCAATGGTGACGTCCGCATCCTTGAAACTTACGGCACCGGCGCGGGCTACGGCACTGGCCGTGGACTGGTTTCTGGGGAAAGCGCTGGAATCGGCCTCGGTGCTGGAATGGGGTTCGGTGCTGGAATGGGATTCGGCGCTAGAACAGCCGGTCTTGGATACGGCGCTGGAACAGCCGGTCTTGGATACGGCGCTGGATCAACAGGTTTCGGAAATGGCGCTGGCATTGCCATTGGCAATAGCGGCTGCGGCTGTAGCGGAATTTACTGAATTGAATTGATTTCAATTAATAAATGACGTCTTCTTTATTTTTCTAGTGTTTTTATAAAATCCTACTTTTTTCTAAAATTGCAATTGAGAACGAAATATTTTATGAACTTTAATTAATTCTCGGAGTTAATCTAGTTATTAATCTCGGAATTAAGAACTAGATTCACAATCTCCAGTAAAATCTAAACAAATTTTTGTCCGAATTGACGTATATATTTATATATACTCTACGATATATTATTAATATCGTAGAGTATTATCGGTAATATTGCATTAATCTAAAGTAGACCTTACTGTCTAACCATAAGGTTATAAAAGCTCGTAAACGATTCTTGCATGACATTGAAACGAAGTTTGTTAAAAGAAATATTTAAAATGCAATGTTACGTCTCGTGCGTAAAGTATAATATATTTTCATTGCTGTTTACGTCATTTTGATTTGTTACGTGACAGTGACAAGGATAAGACATATATATCGTCAGGCAATATTTAAAAATATGATTACGAATTTAATAAAAAAGAGCTATGTCACGTTATCACTATAATGAAATAATGAACACGGTATACCATTTTATTTAATATTCTAGCTTTTGCCCGCGACTTCGTTCGCGTATAAATTAAAGCCTATGTGTTATTCTGATGTACAAGCTACATTCTTGTATAGTTTCATCCGTTTAGTATCTTTTGCGTGAAAGAGTAACAAACATCCAGTCATCCATCCTCACAAACTTTCACATTTATAATATTAGTAGGAATTTATTCAAAAATGTAATATTCTCCATTTTGGATTTCAAAATGAACGTCATTTTTGTAATCAGCACCCCGTGAAACCTAGAATACGTTATCCAAGTCGATTTATCCAAAAAATTAATATTCGCCATGTTGGATTTGAAAATAAACATCATTTTCGTAATTAGTACCCCGAGATACCTAGAATTTGACATTTGAATTTTGAACCATTTATCGAAAAAAGTAATATTTGCCATCTTGGATTTGAAAATTTTCGTGTAAATTATAGCCTATATATTATTCTGAAGTATAAGCTATATTATTGTAAATTTTCATTAAAATCTGTTTAGTAGTTTTTGCATGAAAGAGTAACAAACATCCTTACGTCCATACATCTATACATACACACATCCATCCTCACAAACTTTCACATTTCAAATTTGAATAGGATAGGATTAGTAGAATTAACCGAAAATAAGAATCTCCGTCTTTTTTAGCGTTCTAGATGTGTCGTTTTCACAATTTTTGAGGGAGCACTTTGACATGTTCGTCGTTAGCGTTTTCGAAAACTATTAAAACAGACGTGCACTCAAATACTCATTTGAGTGCACATTTGGTTCGAACATTTTTGGAGCTATGATTGTGTATTTAGTTTTTTATTTGTGATCGAAGTGTATATTATATAAAACTTCGATGTTCATATGTCCGTATTTCTTCTCCTAAACGGCTTCATCAATTTTGATAAATTTTTTTTCTTATAGAGTCTTCTAGATGGTTCTAAGCTATTGTTGGACCCGGTAGGTGGCGCCATTGTCGAGATCCGGATTTTGTTTTAAATTTCCGACTAAAAGCTTCTACAATAAGACTAACTATAGTGACGTTTTCTCCGGAATTCAGTCCGGCGAAGCCGCGGGCAACTGTTACTCTCCTTCATATATTCTTATATTTAAAGTTGTTCGCGCGTTTGTTAATTATAGTGTAACGACTGAGAGACTTCAACGATTAAGGTCATATTCCCATTGATATTTTCGTTACATATTTGTTTTGTTGAAATGACGGTTCATAGCTATTCTTGGATTTGATAGGTGTCACTGTAGTAGACATGGCGTAAGAAACCCGGTAAAGAAACTGAATTAATAAATGTTATATCTATTAACTTTAACATCTAGAAACTTAAAATTGTACGCAAATTTACTTATCCTCTAACGGAAGTAAGTACTATGAGAGATTTTACGAAATTCAAAGTTGAAATCAAAGTTAGGGTGGGAAAAAATATGAATATCTTTTAAATCAAATTCTTATGTAAAAAATTGAATAAATTATTTAAAAAGTAAAGTCAATTCTAACGCATGTCAACTATGATAAAAATAAATGAATATGTGAACAGCAGCTAATATAGGAAAGGTAATTGGACTTGTAGATAAAGATGAAGCATCGCAAGGAACCTATGGTAGGTATATTTCAGTCCAATTTACCAAAGAGGTAAACAACCTTTTTGAATCTTTATCGGACTACAGTAAAGTCAAAAGATTATTTCATTTAATAAATATTTTAAATAATTTTAGCTGTCTGTGTATGTATTTTGTGTTAGTATGGTCATCAGTTGCCGTGTAGCTTCTAACCCTAAGCTACTACTCGTATCTTGTAGGACTGGTGAATTTCGATATTTCCTTGGAAAGGAATTAACCCTTAACTGCCTACCTGGAGTCTCTGGGACTCTGGCAAAAATATTTTTGTTTATAACTAGTCGCATGCGCGTCTTTAGTCTTTACACGTCCCTGTACCTTCTCTCCTCTACCTGCAGTACCGCCATCTGTGCTCATCGAGTTTACACTTGCACGCGCTCGCTCTTTGGTAAGTATAAAAGTTTTCTATCTGAGAGACTCAAAGTAGGTATTTACGTGACCATTTCTATTAAACGATTTTTAATGTTTAATGAAAAATGTCATCTAATGATAAAATTATTGAGCGTTGGACGGAGGAAGAGTTTTCTAATGAAGAGGAACTACTAAATGCAGAAAGCAGTGATGTGGATGTAGATGTAGGTGACGATTTTGTGTGAGCTGAAGAATCCGGATCTGATTCAGAAATGAACAGTGAAGAGACAAATTTAGTTGTAAAAAATACTGATATCCGACCTCAAAATACGTCTTCAGTTTTTTCTTCATTAGATGAAGATGCAATTCCCTTGCAACAATTGCAAACCAGCCCAAGAAAAAAACTTATTTTGGCATAAATCGTTTCCGTTGGTCATCATTGCGGGCTTCTTCGAGCACAAGAACATTGCAGCATAACATTGTTCAACTAAGAGAGGGCATACAACCAGCGTATAAAAACTTACTCAATTCTTCACCTTCTTTCTTATTCGAAAAAAAAACGGAAAACCCAGTACTTGTGTTTTCATTGTAAAAAGCCTATTTGCCTAGGGTGCTCACAAGTGGTGTGCAATTTTTGCCGCGAAAAGTCTAAGCTCTGCAATTTTATACAAATTGGTCCATTTTGATTAAAATTTATGTATGGATTTATTGGTTGATAATACAATTTTTATAAATGAATGAAGAGAAGTTCCTAGTTTATTTTTATTTTTTTATAATGGATCCTCATTATCGTAATTCGTTAATTTTTAATTTTTCTGAAATGTAGAACATATTTAAGTTTATTTAATAAATGATGTTGATTTTTCAGATGTTTTAATTATTTTTATAAATGAAGAATAATATAACATCCTATTTAATTTTTATTTATCTCCCTAAATCTAAGATTTCTTTTTCCGAGAGCTGAGAAGGGAGGAGTCTGAGATACTCTAGGTAGGTAGACGTGACTGAATATGAGGTAGGTTGTTAAGGTTTAATACTGGACACTTACTGTTCACTGATTTATTTAATTGTGTACAGTTCAAATCGTGACTGGCGTTGATGTCTTAGTAAAGAGAAAGAAATGTAATAAATAAAGCTAGATAACACGCCTTCAGAATTGTCATTTTTTTTTTTATAAATCATGCAATCAGTCTTTAAGACTATGAGCAGATGTGTTGTTATTTCATGTCATGTCATCATGTCAGATTGTCATATAAAAAACAATTTTTAAATAGAGTTTGTTGGCGATTCTGTCAACTATTTATATTGTGACAAAAGAGATGTCGTTAGGTATGTTACTTCTTGTTCTTTTAATATTATTAGCTTCTCGTTTATACGAATTCTACCAGTGTCAAGTTATTCATGAGAGAATCACACAAAAGTAATCACAAAATCAAAATCATCGCGAACATGCGAAACTATATACTCTATGTCTTCCAGAAGTCTGGAAAAAGGAGACACGAAACAAACATTTACCATCACCTTATGAAATAAATGTTAAAATTATGGACTACGCGGTATGTTACTAAGTTCAGGAAATATTTTGTATGCCATATTAAATCCGATAAGGCGCACATGACTTGCATAATACGTTAAGCAACAAAAAAATCATAAATTTGTCGATTTGGTCTTGGTTTGGCATTAAATAAAAGCTTTTAATTTAGGGACCATTCTATAAATGTGTAATTTATATGTATAAAAAAAAACAAAAAATGTATCATTGTGTAATCTGTGAGAGATAATATGCATTTTAAAAATACAAATAACCTCTTAGTGCAAAATTCCTGTCATCATACCTAACAACTTGTGTTCTACGATTATTATTACAAAAACCCTTAACCCTAGAACCGTACCCCTATTAACAAGGACATAAACCCTGTACAAGTGTACCCCTTTGTATTGAACGCATTATTTAAAGAAATTTAAAATTTTATTAAAAATAAGAAAAATAGTTGTTTAATATGATTACCAGTCTTCAAATTACAACAATACAGTGTTAAGAAAATGAACTTTAAATACAATTATGGCAAACTTTTTTTTGATGCTCATTATATACAAACGATTTGCATATTGCACATTGATTTCGAGATTTTCGGCCTTTCAACTTCGGTCAAAATATCACCTCATTTTTTAATTTTGAAGGGCTGGCATATCAGATACCCTTTTTTACCAATAATACCTTCAATACTTATTAGAAGATTAGTTGTTAAATTTCGTTGCAAAAAAAGATGAGGTTCAATGAAATAGATTGCAAGAGCCTTTAGATATGATACGTCTATTTCTGGATATGGATTTTCATCGTCTCCACTCTACTAAAAATGTACGTTTCGAATGTGAATCAAAAGTTTCCTAGTGGTAGAGCCATGCTGCATTGCAGCACGGGCCGGCTCGCCCGGTGAAGTACCACCCTCTCACAGAATGTCGGTGTGAAATAACAATACTCAGTTATTCTGAGCTTAGGAAAAAAAATAAGAGTATAGAGTTGAATAGAGAATCTTTTCATTGGAATTGATAAATTAACCGAAATAACTTACATACTTACATGCATATCTTCACGCTGTATCCCCAACGGGGTAGCCAGAGAGGAATGAATTAACTTAAATGGTATAAACCAATATAAGTAAGTGTGTACCCAACTAACACATTGGTGGAAATAGCAGCTAGTTTTGTAACTTTAGGTTGTATAATAGCCGTGTAAGAGTTCAAAAACTGCTTGAAGTTGTATAACTGCTTCCGCAGTTGTCTCTAACTGCAAAAATTACTGTAAATGCCATAACCCGAAACAAATACCACCATAACCTTCATATCGGTTCATTCTAGAACCCGCCGCCACTTATACCTTTAAACGAGAGTTACAAAACGTATATTGGAACTTTGAGCTGTATACGGGCTTCTATTGCCGCTATTACAAGCTGCACACCTACGTAAAAGAGTTAATTACAGAGCGTTTAATGCAGCTGTATAAGAGTTAGAATAGTTACTATTTATGCTCTAAAAGTTTCTTATCAGAAGTAATTATATATTCTTATGCCGACTTTAGTTGTAAAATCAAACACAATGTTGCAAAAGACCACATTAACCTTTAAAAAAAAATTAGAAGTTACCTTAAGTAGTACAATAGAATTAATGCAGATGCAGAAGTGATGCAGATATTTAATAAAACAATATTATTTAAATACAATAATTTTTAGTTTCATTAAACACAATAAATCAATCAGATTTTTACAAATATAAATAAAACCTAAAAAAAAAGTAATCTTTATTGGGTAAACACTCTAGACACATTGTTGTTATTTAAATCTTGTACTTTTTCTGGACGTTTTTGTTAGTTCGCTATAAGTTTATTAGTTCACTGATCCCTAAAATAACACAGTCAAAAGCATAAACCTGCAAACCACATCACATTAGTTCTTATACTTGAAAAAAATATGTAATAGCAACTCTTTTGAGCATCTAAACTGCATTAGGGAAATAAAATTCACTTAAAGCTTTCGAAGAGTAAAAATTAACGCTTCCACCTGCATAGGAGAAGTATTTGAGCTGAAACTGCGAGTTAAAGCTGTTTCCCCAGACGCCATGATTATTTTAGCAAAGTATTTATTTACTTACAAAATTTAAAGGTTATTCGATGATTTTTAAGCAAAATTAGACGACTTTTACTAATATTTCTTTTAATTAACGAACACACAAATGGCGTTTTGTAGATAGTAAAGCTTATAGTACGTAAAAAAATAAAAGAGAATATTTAATTTGAATATCACATAAAATTGTTACATATTTTTTTAATATTTTGACTAATCTAAAAGTGGACTTATAACATCTATAATCTGATTACCATGTCTTCATAAGAGACTATCAGACATAAAAAAGTAGAGAAGTGATTCGGCAATATTTATTTAGATAAATTTTTTTAATATAATATAATAAAAATAATTATCACGAAATAAGTAATATTACAAATTCATTCTCATTTATTTTATCAGTAAAAAGTAGCTGTAAATTAATTAACATCTATAATATGATTGTTAAATATCTCTTCATAAGGGACTATAGACATAGAAAAGAAAGCAGTGATTAGTCAATATATTTTTAACCCTCGACGCAAAAAAGAGAGGTGTTATAATTTTGACCGCTATGTGTGTGTGTGTGTGTGTGTGTGTCTGTCTGTGTGTCTGTGTTTGTGTGTATGTCTGTGGCACCGTAGCTCTTAAACGGGTGAACCGATTTAAATGCGGTTTTTTTTATTTGAAAGCAGGTTTTCTAGCGGTGGTTCTTAGATATGTTATCAAAATCGGGTCAGCTGTTTTAAGGTCATCGGCTCTTTTGTTAGCTGCGGTAGGGATCTTAGACGCATAATGGGTATTTACTTTACTTTCAAAGATATGTGTGACCTAAAATACACATTCCTGTATGCTATGCTACATAACTATGCAAGATTATGGAATTCTTAGTCTGATGCTGCAACCAGGATATCTGGCACACTATATATATAGTATACTCTTGAAAAAATAGTAGCAGATATGTCGTGTTTGGATTCGTTATTGTTGATTAGTATTTCTTTGATTATACATACAATGCAATGGTGGCAACGCGATGAGCTGATGCTGCCACCACACAAGTACACTCTTGTATAAAAACGAAATTAAAAATTTAAATAAAAAACTAATTTCTATATTGTTAAATTGCGTTAACTTTTTGACATACATACCTGAAAATTATGACTAACTGTAAAATTAAATATTATTGAGATAAAGTTTCATTTTGGTTTCTTATTCTTTGCAATTCTTCCAATGCTGATATTGAATAGTTTTCTTTGATCCAATCCACAAATTGCAACGCCTTGTAAACTTTTCACACGACTCAAAGCCACATTAGTCTGGCCTTCTGCAAAAGTTTTTATGCCTATTTAGGCACACAGTGGAAAAGGTTGTTGTGTATTTATACAACAGCCCTGTAACTTGTGAACAGTAACAGCCCACCTTAAAATGATAGAGTACAGGGTAGACGACCTCCGTGGCGCAACGGCTAAGCGCTTCGGAAAGTAAACAGGGGTCGCGGGTTCGATTCCCGCCCCGAGTCTGGGTGTTTATGTATAATATGTATATGTATTTATTTACAAAAGAAAAGTATGTAAGTATTATATCAGTTGTCTAGTACCCATAACGCAAGCGCTGTGCTGCTTACTTTGGGACTAGATGACGCTGTGTGAAATGTCTGAGTATATTGACTGGCCCGTTGGTGCAGTGGCATATGCTTCTCCTTTCTAAGCTTAGGGTTCCGGGTTCGATCCCCGGTCAGGTCAATTTAGGAAACGAACTTTTTTAAATTGGATTGGAGTCTGGGTGTTACTGGGAACTCCCCCAGAGTTCGTTGTGTGGTACCCCATAGTACAAGCTTACTGCTTAGTTTGGGGTCACACAATCTGTGTAATTGTCTGGAGTATTATTAATATTGTTATATTATTATTATTATTCTTTCAAAATTGCCATACTCCTTGTGGCCCTGAAAAGTTAAACTCTGTGGCTGTATTGGAACCCATCCATTTTCATCTGTAAACCTTCTACCAATCGACTCATCATTAAACTCGATAAATATAAGTTTCGGGAGTTCTCCCTCCTCCAACGACGACGCTTGAGTCACAAAATATTACGAATTAATTATTTAAATATTAAAGTTAAAGGACCAGGCGCAGAAAAAATTATGTTTACTTTTTAAAGGTTTTTTGTGTCAGGGGTTTTATAAATTTTAAATAAAAATTTTAATGTTAAAATACACACATCAAAAAAGTCTAAGCAACATGTACGATTTTGAACCTTTGAACGATTTTCATTATTGTAATATATTTATATTTCTTTTATACATAATAACTAAGCATTTTTTGACCCATTAGTGACTAAAGCAACAAAATCCTTCATTCAATTGTTCATTTAATCACAGTAATTACCAATGTAACATACGTAGTATAAAATAAAGTTAAAACGAAATTAAACTTTTCATGTTTTACAAAATTCAATAACGACAAAATTTAATTATTTGGTAATTCAATACAAAGTGTGACCGCCTCTGTTGTTTAAAACTTGTCGGTAGCGATTTTTCGTTGAATTTATAAGATTGTTTATCCTGATCCTGCGGCAATCGGTCCCAATGGAATTTCAACAAGTCTTTCAGTTGTTGAGTTGTCGACCCTCCGTCCAAGTTCTCTAGAACGCGTCTCTGGAGCATGTCCCATGCGTGCTCGATGGGATTGAGGTCTGGCGATTGTGCAGGCCACGGCAATACCCGGATGTTTTCCATCGCCAAGTACTCACTGGTCCACCGTGCTGTGTGCGAACGCACGTTGTCATGCATTAGCGTGAAATTTGAGCCAAGACTTTGTGCAAATGGGTGAACATAAGGCTTGAGGACATCTTCAACGTAACTTTCAGCGTTCACATTGCCATTTACAAAAACGAGCTCAGTTCGTCTGTTCTTCATAATACCCGCCCATACCATCACTGTGGAGCCACTGTTAAGGTGCACTTCCTGGACGAATCTCAGCCGTTCAGCATTTCCGAGACGATGATACACTCTTACCCTTTTCGTATCAGGCCTACATCCAAACCGGGACTCATCACAAAATAAAATTTTATCCCATTACTCCTGGGTCCATGTCAAGTGTTCCCTACACCATTCGTTTCGACGGGCGCGATTCCCATGGCGTATAGGTGGGCACCTAATCGGGCGTCGTGCTCGTAGGCCGTATTCATGCAGCCTATTTCTCACGGTTTGGTGACTAACAACAACACCGCTTGAGAATTGCAGCTTTAAACCTATCTCCCGGGCGGTTAACATCGGTTGACGTTTTGCAGTCAGTTGTATGTATCGGTCCTGTCGAGCAGTTGTACTCCTTCCACGTCCTAGGTGCTACTCAGCAGGATCCCCTGTATTAACGTAACTCTACCAAAGACGACAAACCACGCACCAATTGACACCAAAATGCCGAGACACCTGGGACTGATTTCTTCCCGCTTGTAGCATTCCTACAGCTCTCTGCATTTCATCAGCAGTCAAATCGCGTCGCTCCATAACATAAAAAATGACTCACCACTCAATTTTTTCAAAAACTGTATATCTTAAAATGATAAAAGTGCGATAAATACCAAATTTATCAAGCAACGAAAACACATGAAATCGGGAAAAAATAATTAGCTTTAATTTTAATGAAAACGAAACAGCCGAAAAGGTTATATTTTTAAAATCAGCCAGTATATGTTTCCGAGAACAAAAAAGATTATATACCAATCTACTTTTCTAAGAAAAAAATAAAGTATCAATTAACAAAACATGCAGTTTCTGTAAATGATGCGTGTTGCTTAGACTTTTTTGATGTGTGTAATTGTGTATATATTATCACAAAATCGTTATAAATTCATTCTCATTTATTTTATTAGTAATAAAGTAGGTTTAAATAAATTTTGCGATTTCTTTATTTCATATTAGGGTAACAAGATTTTTAAACATACCTAAGTTCACTATATGTTTAGTTAAAAACACGGAGCACTCAACCTATAGAGCAGCAATGTCATTTATTGCATATGAAAACAAATTATGTGTATGGTAAACACTGTTGCAATTACTGGCGTTCTGTTTCATAGTTTGATTTTTTGTCGTTTTTGCCATAACACCGAATAGAGCAATAAGCCATTACATAAAAAATATTTAAATATATGTCCAGTTTTGGTTATGGACTGCTTAATGCGAGCGAGAGTTGATACTTGTTAGTGTAAATAAACTGAGCAGTGATTCACCACTGCTCAGTTTATGGTCAAATGGTCTGATATTTCATCTCTATATGTTGAGTGCTCTATGGGTAAAAACAACGATATTTATGTAAGTACTAGATTGAGTGTTAGAAGCACTCGCTATGATTCACTCAACTGAGGCTCCGGGGACCACACCTAGCTCACTTTTAATTTTATGCTTGTGCAGTGAACTTCATTTCATATTTAATGCACTTATGTAATGCTTTTACAATAAATAATTTAAAAATGGATGCTCAGAATATTATGAGACTGGAAAATACAAATTTAAAATGGATGTTTAACGAATTAAACTTTTTTATTATACATGTAGGAAAACAAACGGGGCAATTCATGCTTTTGCAACTTAGCCATGAGAAATAGGTACCTAATCTTACAAGCGGCGAACTACTCCATAAAATACAACGTTAAGACAAAGTTAATGTGCAGACGACAGAAAACTCTTTGTAACAATTATTACGTAGGTAATTGGAAATTTAATAATGGCAAACGATCCGTCGGAGAAATGCTATCGCACTGACCGCCGTAGTCACAGAACACATATACTCCAAGGAGAAGAATTACAACTCCATACAAAAAAGTGTGGACTATGCGCCATCTGGTAATGCCTCCATAAACTAAAATGGCAGAGATTTAAATTGCACTCTGAGCGTATTTTCTTAGATGACTGAACAAAAAAAAATTAGCGAAAATTTTACTTGATAAAGTTAACGTTTCACTATAAAGTTTTCGCTTATTTTTATTGAGATTAGCGGATAACAAAGTAAAGGAACTTGGAAAGTTATTAAAACAAATAGAATTTGTGATATTTTTTAAAATTTAAATCACGAGTTCTTATTACAATTAAATGTGGATATAATAACAACAATCCTTTCAAAAGTCACTGTCTTGATCCATAATTCTCAACCACGCCGATGCGAGTTTCCTCAAGTGTTCAGGGGCAGAATAGCTCGTGCGAAACACAGAAAAGCTAAAAACAAATAGAAAAAATAATCGACGGTTATGAAGAAAATTTTTCGATTTGTAGTCTCTGACATTTCATCAAAGAGGGTTGCTATATTATTGAATTCAATTAGTAGTATATTCGATTATTAATATCGATAACAAAATGTGTTATTTTTGTTCAAATTATTCATAAATATCTTTGTTTAATGAAGTAAAATATTTGATTATTGTCATTTTTATATATAGTACTCAAATAATTATAATAAATTAACGAAATAAATGAAATTTCAGTATCAATAATCGATATCAGTATATTGATAAATAATATCAATAAATTATATTTTGTAATGATATCCCTGGTATTTTCTATATTTTTTCTTTCTACATCTCTTGTCACTTTCATTTTGTTTCCACATAAACTTTGCAATAGCTCCATACAAAGTTGACACCCCCTGGTCGTAGTTTAACTGACTCGGCGCCGGCCCCGAAGTTCCGTTAGCGCATTATCCCTTCCAAACTGGAAGTCGCGTTTTGCCATAGTATAGTCAAATGAGTGCCTTTTATTATTTCTATCGACATACATATTATTAAAATATCGTGAGCAGGTTCAAGTTATACGTGGTTGTAGGTTTTGAAAAATATAACAAAGTAATTACAGTTGAATGGGTGTCTAAGTGCATTTCTTCAATTCTATACTATGTATAATGGTCGTTCGTGGAGCTTACGCGACATTCTGTGCCCCTCAGATGTTTCTATTCTTGAAAACCCTCGCCTTAAGGCGACGCATTGATAAACAATAATTTAATCCAAAAAATAGACCTCCAGGGGCTGCAGTCCTGACATAGCGATTATTTTCGTAAACAACCGATCGATAAAAATAACGAAAAAAATCACTTGCCATAACGATAAGCGCGAACATTTTGCGAGCTGTTTTTGGACGTAAAAACATTACCAGCAATCGTAAAGTTGACAGTTAGATTCGATATGATTCCAATCACAATCGATAGTTTTAATGTAGAGACTTTCAAAAATCTTTAAAAATTATTCGTTATGACTTATCAACCGAAATCGGTCGTAAAGCGATCGCTATCTATGTCGAGACTGCAGGGACTGGTCTATGCAAAAGTGCGCGCGCTAACTTACGCAAAATACGAAAAAGTAGTTACTTTCGTTTATTTTAATAACTATAATTAATTTAAGAAAATCCAACTGGCGTTTTCAAGAATATGTTTAGATTAAAACTATACAGAAAATTTAGCAACATAAATCGGTCCCGTTACTCCCAAAAATGTAAATCTCTGTTTTAAAATAGGTTTGTTTGATATTATTGTTGTTTTACAAAAGTAATCGTGTATCGAAACTGAGAAAATAAAGTCAATAAAATGAAGAATCAGGTTACTAAATATCACTTTCATACATTTTGTAGTCACTTAGAAAAATTGAGATCATTGCCGTCAAAATTTTCAATGCGTCGCCTTAACAAAATCAACTGTCCAATATTTGGGCAGTCTTTATTCGTTAAAAACTGTGCCAATATTTCGTCATTTGTTTGGTCAATTTTTAAAATAATATCATAGAGAGTTTGTCTTTGGAGTGATCTGTTTCTGAACTCTTGTATTGCTATAGTCGGATTAATCAGCGCAAAACCATCATGGCGCAAGCAGCAGTAGAACGTCGCAAGTATTATTTACGTCGAGCCGAAATAAAAGGTAATCGCATTAAATTTCCCGTTTTAAACTTTTATTTTAGAATACTTTGTTTTTTCAAAATATGTTTGGAAATTCCAGGAACCGCGAAATCCGCTAGCATTCCAAGGGAATCCCGAAGCCTGGTGTGCACCGATTATCTGGCAACCCTAAATGGAACGCGTGTGAATAAAAGCATGAAACGGGTCTCGTGTTCCGGAAGCTATACTCTATATTTGGTCCCATATAGGTTCACGGACAAGAGACCCGAATGTCGGCCCCTGAAGGTGGATGTACACACAGTGTCAGGCAAATAGTTACACTATTTCCTAAAATAGTGTAACCATTTGCCTGACACTGTAATTTAATGGATACTTAAATGACAACTGACATTAAATGACTTAAGCTTATGTTCCTTGACTTCAGCAGCAGCAGTAGTAGTAGTAGTTGGTAGTAGTACGGTTCTCCCTTAGGAGGGATGGTAAAGGGATCTGAGCCCATACAACCAATGTCTTCAGTGATAAATAGATAAACTCTTCATATTATTTTATTAAAGTGTCGACGTAATACATTTTAATGTTTCTTAGAGTTTCAAACATATTACGGCTTTCTAGTACGATCCGATGAGGCGGACTAAGCCACTAAAAAAATCTCAACATCCCATTACTAAATAAGCACTTATTTCAACTATTTCACATAATGCATAATAGCGTAGATACTTGGGACGTAAAATTAGGCCAATTTTAGATTACGGTATCTACTAGAAACAATTTGGAAATAATTTAAATGAACGCCCAACCGCTCCCCATAAAATCCCGCCAAAAACTCCAAGCGCGTGACGCGCGCAGCAGCTATCACAGAATATCGACATTCTTTTCTTTAGTTAGATTCGATCCGTCTTTGAAAGTTCAAATTCCAATGTGTAACCATTTACTTGATGCTGTGTACATTTGGACCCAACTACTTTAAAGCATTGCTTCTGCCGTGTACCATCGTAATAGGTACTAACAGTCATGAGTTTAACCATTATTACTACATATTTCTTTCACTTCACTTATCACTTATCAGTAAATTGTAATACTTAATCGTAATCATTTTGCAATAGTTAAAAAAATATGAAACGTTTCTGTAGAAAATCGTGATATTATTTGATACATGTCTTATCAACGAACATGTATTACATATTTTTATAAGCGCTTATGTAACTTAGTGCATATAAAATATGAAATGTGTGTTCTCTTGTCATTATTAATTAATTGTAGGAAAACCATAATGTCATCTAATATTTGTGTAATCTTTGCTTTCTGCTGTCTTCTTCAGGTAATTGATATTTATTTAATAATAAGCTAGTTCCCGCGACTTCATCTGTTCGAACGTCGGTTTTATTACACATCCCTGATGTGTCCTTGAACGTGTAACAAGCGAGCGGCGAATTTAAAATGATTTTTAAATGCCGATAACTTTTTTCAGTGTCATCCGATTTCAATGAAATAAAGCTTAAATGTTGCTACAAGCTGAGCTTATTCTGCCTGTGAAATCTCCAAGAAAATTCGTTCATTACTTTCCGAGATTACTGGGTATATACAGACTGTTAGACAAAAATTTTAAAAATGATTTTTTGTGTTCTGTTACTCTTTTTCTAACACTCGTTATTTTTAAAATTTATTCAATGTACAAACACACAGTTTCTACTTCTTTATTATATGTATAGATTAAGTGTTTCCTTACACGCTGATCTAGAGAAAGAAAACCAACTGGTTCAATTTTTACTCGATTATAGCAAAGCAAAAAGGAGGTTTATGGTTTTAGCGGCGTATATGTGTATCTGTTCTCTTGTAGAGCTATGTTCGAAGTGTCGTTAGATTCGTCTCACCTATGCGAAGGTTACATATGGTTATTTTATATAAAAGTCAATATCAACAAGTATACGTCGTATATGCAAGGATTATAAAAAATATCATTGGAACCCGTCATAATGGGTATAGTCTAATTCAAGAGTAATATCAAAGAATATGTAGAAAAGAAGGCCGACTCTCGCCTCGTGCGTAACGCCTACTCTCGGCCAAATACGTTGTTTTATTGGGTGTGAGATGAGGAAAGCATCTCGTTTAGTTATACATTTAGTTTAGTACATAATAAATAATGCACACGGATAGGTTTTTGGTGTTTGCTAAATTTAAATTCTTGTAGTTATGTTGAAGAATTATAACTCTACATTTGAATGACTAAAAATATTAAGGCATCTAAGGAGGCATAATACGTTCGTTTATGCGATAGACATTTTAGTAATTGAAATTACAGTTATCGCATCTATTTTGAAAGTTTTTGAAATACGTAGTCGGGTTTAATTTTATGATTTTTATTTTAATAAAAATCATAAAATTAAACCCGTATTATAAACCCAAAATTGCTTTAAAGGAACAATCTATAAAAAATATCTTGATTTAATTTCAGCATGCAATCGTACAAGGCTTCGTCATTGGCAATGGGTTGGCAGGCAATGGAGTCGCGTGTGGAAATGGTTTAGCAAATGTCGGCGCTACTAATGGCATGGTTGGCATTAACAACTTGCCAGGCAACATCAACAGTAATTTAGCAAATGGAATCGGAATTGGCAGCGGAATTATTGGTACTGCTCTTGGCAATGGAGTTAGCATTATCGGCAACAACGGAGGCCCTGGCATCGAGCTTAATGGCCTTTCGATGGCGGGCATACCAATTTCGGGCGCGTCCCCGATTGGTAATGGCGATGTAGCTGTAGTAGGCGAGTTGCCAGTGGGAGGACAGACTGCTATCAATGGTAATGTGCCAGTGATTGGCTTTGTGACATTTGAAGGCCACGTACCAGCCGGTGGTATTGTGTCCGTCGTCAGTAATTGCGGCTGTAATAAGTAATTATATTATTTTTAATAATAAATTGTTTTGTTGGTTTTATAAAATAATTGTTTGGTTTTATCGCAAAAGAATAATATAAACAATAATCCTTACACTTGTTTTTATTGACACTCTTACTAATGGATTTTAAGTATTTGACTTACACTAAACATGACGTCAATATTTTTAAAAGATCACTTATCTATATAAATAAAAATGAATGGTGGAAATGTATGTACGTGCACAACTTCCAAACGACTACACCAAATTAGATAATTCTTTTTTTTTTATGTTCGTTATTGTCAGGACAAGGTTTGTATAAAAAAAAATTAAAAAAAAAAGAAAAATTTTAAAATCTATAATATGAGAAGTGAGTGAGTGAATGAGACAGAAGACTGTGAGAGATCTTCAATATATTGACAGAACATTTAAAAAAATATTGAAAAAAAAATTTTAAATCTCATAATATGAAAAGTGAGTGAGTGAATGAGACAGAAGACTGTGAGAGAATATATTGACAAAACATTGACAGATTAGTGGAATAAGAAGGGGAAGGTTTGTGTATATGTGCCGTCATTATAAGTCGAATATGGCGGATGTTCTACAATAGGAAATTACTTTTTTGTTTAACACCAACAATGTGGGTATTAAATGAAATGTATTACGCGGGGGAAGGTTTGTGTATATGTGACGTCATCGTACATCCAATATAGTGGATGTTCCACAATACGTACAGTTGTGCTCATTCCAAGAATACCACTAATGCCAACTGACTTTCCTTTTGAATTTAAACGTCTCCAGTTTCCAGTGCGCCTTGCATTCGCAATGACAATTAATAAATCCCAAGGCCAATCGAATAAATCTTGAATTGCCGTGTTTTTCGCATGGGCAGTTGTACGTTGCGTGCTCAAGAGTCGGGAAACCATAGGCACTATTTGTTTTCTCTCCAGAAGGAAAAACGAAAAATATTATACATTACAAAGCATTACAATAGATATGTTGTAAATATTCAAATACTATACTTTATTGTTTGACGCAATATAAACGATATGAATTTACCGGAAGTGTTACATTTCTTTAGTCCACGACTGTACACCACCTATGTGATGCTGAGGCGGGTATAAACAGTAGATAGTCTGAAATTCAGAAATTTTGAAAATATTTACGGAAAGAAGGCGGTACGAAGTTCGCCGGGTCAGCTAGTATTTAAATAAAATCAAAGTTAACAACAGACAATCATTTTTTATTCGGGTAGTATAATCTAATTATGTCATGTATTACAAAAATATTACGTGGTCTTTTTGTAAAAGATTTTGGACTGGTTTATTATAAAAATAAAGAATTCCAGTCGCAAAAAAAATATTAAATTTCATCTTCTGCTGCCCAGATTTTTTTCTTCCGATACAATGAAATTATGCTTACATGAAGGCTTTTACTGAATTGGTGTTTCAAAATTTTAAAATTTTATGTTGATAGAAACTGAGATCAAGTGAAACAGACACATTCCTGTTCAAAACATTTAGATAAAAAGATAGAACGCCATAATCACGTAAGAGCATTTATGTGGAAAGTATGACGGATTGGCTCTTAATTTAACTGTCTCAGTTACTGCACACTAGTACAATGGGCGATGTGAATAAAATATCAGCATATGCTTTTACTTACAATTTTAAAGCAAAACTCGAGTTTCGTGTGAATATACTTAAGCTTACTTAAGTATATTCACACTTTTTTTACTTTAGCAAATGCCAAAAAAATGATAGCGAAATCTATAGCTATCGCTTAAAAAGAGTAAATAAAAACCATCTATCAGTAAAATATTATTCACTTTTAAACGAAAGCAATTGCTATGAGTAAGATCTTACACTAACTAATAATTGCTAATGCTAATACTAAATATTAGAAGCAATTGTTTTTGTTTTATTCACCATTGATTTGTGCTAGTATATGTCTAGCACTTGGTAGTTTTTTGAGCTTCGGCTCGACCATTCCAAAGTGGCTGTGATCTCGTATTACCAGCGTCCTATTTTTAAATATTGATATTACTTTTAGTAAATAATATTTTTGTAAAATGTTATTCAGATTCAGTCCAATTACAACGAAAATAATTTATAGTATATTGACTTTTATGAAGCTCCATCGCACTATTCAAATTAAACTTCTATGAAATCTCTTCAAGTATTTTTGTTTCATAAAAATTTTATTCGGTATTACAAATTCTTGTAACAAAGTATAAAAGTAAGAACGGCTGTTTTTATAATATGAATCTTAGACAAAAAACCGGATAATAACCAACTAGTTACCTTTTCGGTTCGAATTGTGTTTAGGTAATAATGGCAATTCAAAATAGGCTAGGTGATTATTTTTTAACGACTTAGTTAAAAGATAGGGTCAGTAATCATAAACAAACACTTATTCGCTTTTAAACTTTAGTAGTGGGAACAGAGCGGGGATAAGTCCGTCCCTGTCACTCCTAGCGCTGCGCAATGTCACTGCGACTTTGTGACGTCACAGCTATGTAACGCTATCTCCCTCTATCATCTCCACTAGTAGTGCAAACAGACTACTGAAGTTTAAACACAACAACTCAGTTTCTGTCGATGCATTTAATTAGTTTTCAACCGACTTCCAAAAAAGAAGGAAGTTCTCTATTCGGTTGTATGTTTTTTTTTGTGTTTGTTACCTCATAACTTCGTCGTTTATGAACCGATTTAGGAAATTCTTTTTTTATTTGAAAGGATACACTTTCATATTAGTCTCATTGAAATTTCCCTGATATTGAAGCTTTAGTTTCGAAGATACACCAAATAACGCGACCTGGTTATAACCTTTATTCCTTTACATTGATGATTCTCTTGTATGTCATTTGTTAACTATCGTTATCTCCACATAGTATAATGGTAGTAAGCAGAAGATATAAATTGCCTGTGATATAATAAATTCAATCAGTAAAGTCAGTCTTGTGGCGGACAGAGAATACGGCTTTTGGCTGTCGTCTTCGGATTATAAGAATACTGCTAGGGTGTAATTATGATGTAAACTTTACATTGTTCTTTTATAACTGATTGATATTGACATGATATGAAATCGATGATATTGATAATGGCCATAATGGGCAATAATATCCCATGTTCGATCTGTTCGCATCTTTTATTGTGAAAGCCCACAGTTTGTGCTCTTCAATAGAATGGAAGTTAACACATTGCGCGCCAGAATTAGAAAATAAAGTGATTGTAGACATTCCCTAGATATTTATTAAGGCCAAGATCACTCAAAAGGGCGAAATAAAAAAAAATATAAAAAAATTAAACCGACTTTAAAAAGAACCCTGACAAGTATGAAATAACTATACTTTACTAATCAAAACATAAGTAAAAAATAACTTTATAAATACGATACAATTACCCATAAAATTAAATTTGACAGTTATTGAAGTCGGTGCCAAATCAATGTTCGACAACTGTCTGTTGTTGAACATTGATTTGGCACCGACTTCAGTAACTGTCAAATTTAATTATATGGCTATTTGTATCGTTATATGTTAGTTCATACTTTTCAGTGTTCTTTTTTGAAGTCGGTTTAATTTTTTCTCAATCGTATTCAAAATATGTAAGGATAATTATATCATGTATGTATGAAATATACCACATTTAAGTGCAGTGATCTGAATTTCTATCCTGTACTTAAAAATATATCTATGTAAATAAATATATAAATAATGCAATGTATACTTACTAATCTTGCAAAACAATAGAACCGAGTTTATAGTCGGCTATTTTAAAGATATTTTTGATGAAGTGTATCATTTATACATCAAGCTGTTCATAAAAGTATAGATTGAATCAATCTGAGGTAGACGCAGAAGGGAAATATTTCTATCCTTGATTCAACAGTTAGTCAGTTATTTAATTCACCAGTTAAATAATTTTTATCTTTTCGAAAAAACGTATAGTGATCAAAACCCAGTAATGTGTAAGAAAAGAAAAACAACTCCTGAAAAAGTAAGCTGACAGCATTGTTCACGCATGTTTTATAAAGGACATAGTACGTAAGCGCTAAGGGAGAGGTGGGGTTCCCCTAAAGGTCACATTAGCGGATCCGGTTCCGGTGTGCGGGGGTGTCGATTCCCCTGTATGGGAATCGGACCCCCCTCACCTTAGCCTACGCTTATACTCACACGATATCCACCTCTCGTATCTAAATATATAATATGTATAATTGTATATGTAATTTCCGATTTAGATTTTATTGGCGTTTAAAAGTCCAGCTTATATGCGGCAATTAGTGCTCGGCGTTGCTAATTTTCTCTTCATGATTTTTTGTTTCGAGCACTGCGATTTCATGAAAAAATAATTTGGTCATTATTCTATGTGTCTACTTATGAATATCAATCTGAATTTTAACCTGTTCATGACTGCATTCTCATTAATCACAAACTAATTCAGAACGTCTTTATTAAGAAGTCTCACCCATGGTTCATAGTCGGCATTGAAATATGAGTAAGTAACTATACAGGTATGCATTATATACAAACATATTTTCCTTTTCTGATATGTATTATTATTAACATTGTGATATTGAGCCCTGAGTTTTTGCGTCTTACTATTTTCTGTTTTGATTATCTCAGTTTTTCTCTTTCTTACCCCAACTATTTAAGCTCGATTTAAGGATTTGACATCTCGCTTGCAGCAACTATTTAGTGGAGGGCGTTAGCGAGATGTCAAATCCTTAAACTGGGTTTAAATAGTTGGTGCAAGCCACCCTTAATATTATGTATTGTTGCTCTGTATTCTGTCTACTGTCATGTGTTTTTTTTATTACTTTAGGTATGTGTAAGAGCAATGATAGTTTAAACTATGGATTTCGTAATCTACGACAAAATTTTAACGACAGTTTAATCCCCTGTACTAATATCAAATGGAAACAGTGAACGGATTAGTAAAGCCTAGATTACTATCTTGTACATGGTAATATTATTCGTTTCGTTCACCATTCGTTCTTTTTATGATTCTTTGTCAATATTCGATAATTTAATCTGCTCGTAATCGTTTAACTGCCATTGGTCTTACGAAATAATCGATGACAGAAGATTAAACTCTCTTCCGTCATTTAAACTAGCATTGATCTTACGGCCCTTAGGCCCTTAAGGGCGTAAGATCAAGCGCAGTTGAAACTATGGAGTTCGTAGTCTACGATAAAATTTGATCGACAGTTTAATCCACTGTCCTAATGTCAAATGGAAATAGTGAACGGATTAGTAAAACTTAGATTAATGTCTTACACATGGTAATATTTTACGTTAGTAACTAATTAATCTGTAGTAATATTATTCGTTTCGGTCACAGTTCGTTCGTTCTTTTCAAGATTCTTTGTCAATATTCGACAATTTAATCTGCTCGTAATCGATTAACTGCCATTGATCTTACGAAATAATGGAAGACTGAAAATTAAACTCACTTCTGTCTTTAAACTACCATTGATCTTACGCCCCTTTAGAGTGAGTCCATGAGGTCTAAATCAGTGTATAATTAGTGTATAATGTTATGTTATCATAAATTTATTTTTTCTGTCATGTATTGTACCATGCATTACCGTTAGTTATTTCAAATAATATAGAATGAAATAAAAAATAACATTTTATTTAGCGATATAATTGTAAATCCTCGGACCAAGAATAAAATCGGAGGGAGCGTTTTCTAAGAGCATATCCTTTCTTTGTTGGTCGAGTTTCTACACTAATGAACGTGATTAGGAAAGGTACATAGTACATAATACAACAACACAGTTGAACATGACACGCTTAAGATTTACGAATATTGTTTATATTGTATAATTATTTCAGTAATATACGTGAAGTTGGTCATGAGCTGAGACGTTTTACACCGACAGTGCGAGGTTGCCATACTTACTGTAGCTCACTGTTTCACTCGTGGTTATGCTCAATGAGACAGAAAGAGAGACATAAAACTTAGTTTGACAAACGGTGATAAGAGCGGCAACTTATTACGAATCCGTCCATTACGTTTCTAGGTCCAAGTATATAACCGTAAACCGGTATTTATAGGGTTAAATGATTGAAAATAACGTCTTATCTATATAATTTTGTTCCATTTTGAGATAGGAGTTTGAGAAACACATCGTATATTAACGTTAGGTTTTACTTACCAAGTAATTTACTTGTTGAGTTACAAATTGAAACTTTACTGGGACATTGTGAAACAAACCTTTAAAATTTTGAGGTAGGAGTTTGTGAAACGCATTGTATGTTAACGTAAGATTTACTTGCCAAGTAATTTACTTCTTGAATTACAAATAGAAACTTTACTTGGATATTGTGAAACAGACCCTTAAAATTTTGAGATTTTATTTGCCAAGTAATTTACTTGTTGAGTAACAAATTGACACTTTACTTGGACATTGTGAAACAGACCCTTCCTTTTAGGGATAGCCTGTACAGTAATAATTATAAAAAACGAAACAAATCAGTTCGTGAAAACAAAAGGATGTTAAGAGCGATCTTATCACACGAGTTGAATGAACATAAATAAATTAACACTAAAATTATAGTGATTCTACTTTATTTGTATACATAAGTAGTTGTTCTATATCGTGTTTAATTATTTACACCATATCCACAGTTATAGGACACAGTGGCAGTGCCATCTGTTGGTAAGTTACCGTTCAATGCAACCATGCCATACACTGGCATTTGGCCAGTAACAGCTACAGAACCTCCAATTTCAAGCGCGTCTGCCATAACTTGAATGCCACACGGCGGATTGCCAGGCGTACCACTTGCAAATGATAAACCTTGTCTGTTGCCAATGTTAAAGTTGGCAGTATTGCCATTTAGATAGATGCTATTGGAGGCAGCTAGTCCATTTAAAATGTTATTCGAATTTATTAAATTGTTACTACTTATTCCATTACCAAAATTGCCATTTGCCAAAGGATTAATAATACGGCCAGCATTTATTAAATTTGCGTTTGCCAGACCATTAGCTAAATTGCCGTTTGCAAATCCATTAGCTAAATTAATATTAGTTACGTCATTAACTAAATTTCCATTAGTTAGTCGATTTGCCACACTTCCAGTGCTAACCGAATTCGAATTCAAAATGTTGGTTGCGGCTCGATTTCCCAAACTGCTGGCATGTGGTATGCTTTTGGCGATCTGTAGATTATTTAATGCTAAGTTGTTTAATGCCAGTCCGTTGATTCCGTTGGCACTGATGCCAGATATTGGGTTTATCGTTTGTGTATTGAGAAGATTTGACGGAGATATGCCATTCCGCGATGTAAATATTTGAGATGTTCCAGTCTGAAAAGAAATAATTAAAATGTATATAAGTTAAGTTAAATAAAAACATAATTACATACTGCCTAGCTATCACGGCAGGAACTTTTTTGTCTCCTGTAAGACTCCTATTTAGCCCGCCCTGTAGTCCGAGCCAGAGAATAATTTTACAATTCCCTGCCTATCATAAGAGGTAACCGAAGGGTCTTCGAGATCGCAGTCCATCAGAGTGGAGAATCCAATCGTCCATCCTGCACGCCAGGTAATTAATAAGAGTCGACTTCAATTTGCACTGGCTTTTTTCTTTGGTTCACAATTATACTATTCTTATATAAGAAATAATAAGAAGATAAAACCCACGTCTAGGGTTGCCAGGGGTACGGAGGCCAGATATGATTTTTCTTTTAAATGTCTGTCCAACCAGATTAGGTGATATCTGGCCTGTCTAGTTTTTATTAGGTTTTTAATTTAGACTGAATTAAATTATAAATAATTAAGTATGGTTTTTTTATGTAAAAAATTCTAACTTTTGTGACCGGATTCGTTTGTTCAAATGTTCGACCTGTTCATGCTCGGACCTGTGCCATATACTTCAAAAGTGAAGTAACCAAAATCAGCAAACCTGCCCATAAATACGAAATTTTCATCAACGAAGCTAGTCGATTGCCATTTCGTTAGAAAATAATGCACCAAACTATGATTTCATTATTTAGAACGCTGTTTCATAGCAAAATGGCGGCCGATTGGGTCAATGTGTGTGTCGCTCTACAGGCTTATATAATTTTTGAGGTATCGAACGCGGAGTATATCTTTTGATTACCACCCGTTACCCGAAAATAAGAGTCTAAAACAGTTCAAATAATATACTTACGCGTATA
Organism: Zeuzera pyrina; assembly: GCA_907165235.1. NCBI lineage: Eukaryota > Metazoa > Arthropoda > Insecta > Lepidoptera > Cossidae > Zeuzera > Zeuzera pyrina. The sequence goes on from OU015645.1 coordinate 8,674,524, forward strand.
AATATAACGCAAATAAAATAAATTAAACAGAACATAATTGCAATTCCTTAACAAGACTTGGAGTAATATTGTAATTACAAATATCAACTTATATATCATGCCTTTATCGTTCATGTATTGGAGTTTCATAATTATTTCTCATTAGTCAACCAAACGTGATTTTTTCAATCAAAATTTGTAATTTATCATTAAAAAAGGAATTATCTTAGATTGAACTTCATGCTTGATAAAAGTCACGTGTACTTATCATATTCTTATACAGGGTTAATTTTAAAATACTAATAACCTCTTAGTGCAAAATTCCTGTCATCATACCTAACAACTTTTGTTCTACGACTTCTTTTCAAACTTCATACGTTTGTCAAAACATATTTGTTAAGTTTTCTTGTACTGTCTGAAACGTAATTATTCTGTACATATTTCCAACAGTTCAGTGCAAGCGCACCGGGCCTCAGCCCCGCGCTGCGCGTGTGCCGGGTAGAGTAGGTGCCATTTTCAGAAACATTTAATGTATTTTTATTTTTGTATGAAAGAAAAAACTTATGAATTTTAAAAGCCGTAGAACAAAAGTTATTGGGGATAATGTTTAGTACAAAATACTAAGAGGTTATTAGTATTTTTAAATTAACCCTGTATATGAATAATAATAATATACTTTATTGCAAATAAATCAAAAGAAATAAATGTTAATATACACATACACATATACAGGGTGTATATGAAAACGGGACAGTTACATTAATGGATGAAAGGGCATAACTTTAGTAATGTAGTTACAAAAAGAATTATCTAAAAAAACGTATCCGTTTAAGAGTTATGACCGTTTTAATTTTCAAGTATTATCCCCACCATTTCTCGTAAAATTGGGTTGATTATTAATTGAGTTACAGATTTTAAATCTTACGTTTTAAACGGATGAAATTATTACAAAATAAAAAAAACGTAAGATTTAAAATCTGTAACTGTACACGATCAACCCAATTTTACGAGAAATAGTGGGGATAACACTTGAAAATTAAAACGGTCATAACTCTTAAACGGATACGTTTTTTTCGATATTTCTTTTTGTAACTACATACTAAAGTTATGCTCTTTCATCCATTAAAGTAACTGTCCCGTTTTCATATACACCCTGTACATGTCTTCACCCTGTATCCCTAATGGGGATATAACTTAGTATTTATGTATAAAGTAAAATACAATAGGTGGGGTCTTATCGCTGACAGCGATCTCTTCAGACACCTTGGGATGGACAGAATAGTCAGAAATAACCGAAACGGTGGGTTTTGCTACAAACATATAGACATACTTATATACATTCACAACAATATATATAATACACACACGCACATATTATACACAAACAAATAGACATTCACCAAATATATACACACGCAACAACAATACATACTACGACTTGTAATGACAATACTCCATATATACACTTTATACACTATCAATATACACTTTGATAGTAATCCAGAACATGAATGTATATAGCAAAATATCACATTGACAAGTAATATTCTTTCACCAGAATTTGCATTCAGGGTGACTTGCAACAACTATTTAAATTCGATTTAAGGATTTGACATCTCGCTCGCACCTACTATTTAATAGATAGTGTAAGCGAGATGACAGTTCCTTAAATTGAGTTTAAATAGTTGTGTAAGCAACCCTTAATATGCATTTAATAAAAAATCTTCGTGTGAGGATTACGTTACAATTGACTTTTAATCAGTGCTTTCTAATTTGTTCTGAATTTATTAAGCAACCATAACTTAGACATTAGAATTGTCGTCTCTCAGTTTTAGAAACTGAAACTTGTTCAGGTTTTACAACCAAAATAGAACAAAAGAAACTGTTTCATTGTATTAACTACCTCTCTGTCCATACTTACTTGATACTTGATGACGGGCTTGTGTCCGCAAATCGACGTCTTAGGCGCCTATTTTGCGTGTGGGTAGGATCAACTACTCCTGCCATCCTAACTCCTCCAGAAATCCTAGCACCTTTGTTATATTGGTGAAGGCCTCTGGGAGCGATCTTGGTGTGCCAAGATGTTTTGCCCGGTAGTCTGCCACGGCTTCGCATTCCAGTAGAACATGGATGGCTGTTTCTTTTGCTTCTAAGCACCCCCTGCAAAGAGGACTGTTAGTAACACCCATATTAAAAAGATGTTTGTTATATGGACCATGTCCAGTCATAGCACCAGCAAAGACCCGAAGTTTAGCTCTCATTAGACCAAGCAGACGACGCGAGAGTCGAGGGTTTACCTTAGGTAAGGCTGCCCTGGCCTGTCTACATTCGCTGATACTAGACCAGTGTATGTCATGTTCTGTCTTAGCTAGTTTTCGCACTTGCGTGCGTGACCAGGCATATGGTAGCGGTGCTATAGGTTCAGGACCAGCTATCTTTAGACTTGATCCTTTCCTAGCTAGTTCATCAGCTGCGTCGTTTCCGCGCGATAGACTGTGTCCTTTAATCCATTGGAGAGTTACTATGTTGTGTGCACATACTCTTTCCAACGATTCATGACACTCATATATAAGACTAGAAGTAATTTTATTACTTTTAGGTCCTGTGAAACTGCCATACTGTCAGAAAGTATCCGAATATTGTCCCCGAATAACCTCTCTGTCCATTTGTTTGTACATTCTCTCCGAGTTATTTTATCATGTTTATACTTACAATACCAGCTGAACTTTGATACAGAAATATAATTAACAATCTAAATCCATAAATGACTAATAAAAGATTAAACATAGGTTATTTTTGATCCTTCTAAATTTTATTTAAATTTAACCGCAAATGACTAATAAATGATTAAACAAATTTTTGATCCCTAGAGGAATTTTATTTAAATATAACATTATTTAATAAAATAATAAATTTAAACTTCTCTCCGTTTTAATATCGGAGTAGAAGTTTAAATTAATAAATTTAAACTTAATAAAACGATACCTAAGTCAACTCAAATCGCCCTTGGCAGTTTTTTAATAAATTTAATGGAATGTATTTTTAAGAAATAGGTAAATTTAAACTTAGAAATAGAAATAAATAGTTAAAACAGCAATGAAAGTGTTTATTTTACTTTAGTAAATAAATTACTACAAATGATTTCCGCAGTTATAAGAAACTGCCGCGCTCCCAGAACTTGGTATGTTGCCAATGACTTCCACAGCAGCTGTGAATGGCAAATGGCCAGCGACTGCAACATTGCCATCCACTAGTAAATCATCACTGAAAAATGCTATGCCATATTCAACTATTTCACCACTTGGCAAACGAATACCAGGACTTCGCAATCCAGTCGAAGCAACATTGGTATTCGTTGGCACTATTATATTCTGTATAGTGTTGCCGGTGGGAATATTCGTAGCTCCAATGCCATTTCCAATAAAGCCGTTGTTGCCAATGCCAGTGTTAACGAAATTAGGTCCGGCTAGATTTTTGCTACAGCCCGACGTAACTCCATTGCTAAAGTTTGGTACTCCATGGTTAACTGGCATAATTGCAGGACCGTTTGCGTTAGCTATTTTGCCAGTGCAAGACGAGATTGAAGAACTGCTGACTGGTATGACTCCTAAATTTATCGCTTGTCCGTAAGCATGCTGAAAAAAAATCAGTAATTTTTTTTAAGTATTTGGAAATTTAGTTAAAACCGAGATTTATGTTGTGCCAGTACAGGTTGAATAAAAGTGTTAAATAGTCTATATTTTTGAGTAGCTGTGCTATTCGGTTCCATTAGCGTTTTTATTACTATATGGTAGTAGAATAGTCCTCTAAAACCAATTGCGAATGCCGTCAAAATCGGTTCAATTGTTTCGGAGATTAGTGCGAATGTATAAATAGCCAAAATGACAAAAATTTAGAAAACAGAGATTTGGATTTTAGTAACGTACAGAAAACTATACGAGCATAAGAAAAAAATTAAGAAAACAATTAAACCGACTTCAAAGAAAAACACTGCAAAGTACGAATTAACTGTTCTTTACTAATCTCAACTCAAGTACAAAAATAACGTTATAAATATGATACAAATACCCACATAATTAAATTTCTCTGTTACTGAAGTCGATGCCAAGCCTCGATGATTTGACATCGACTTCAATAACTGTTAAATTTGATTATGTAGGTATCTGTATCGCATTTATAAAGTGATTTTTGTACTTGAGTTCTGATTAGTAAAGCATAGTTATTTAGTAGTTTTCAGTATTTTTTTTTGTAGTTGGTTCAATTTTTTCTTAATTTTTTTTAATTTCTTCCTTATGACCTAAATAAATATCTAGGGTAGGTCTACAATTAACTTCTCTAATTCTGGAGCACAATGACATATGGTACAAGAGAATCATCAACATAAATAAGATTATGAGGAGTTAACGTTATTTGGTGCTATTTGGTGTATCTTCGAAGTTCAAGCTCCAATACCAGTAAAATTTAAATGGGACCAATCTGGAAGTATATCCTTTCAAATAAGAAAATAATTTTCCAAATCTGTTTACATAAATGACGGAGTTCTGAGGTAACAAATAAAAAAAAATCTTTTTTTGAAGTCTGTTAAAAAATCGTTTACATCGAAATTACAGACAGACACTTAAATTTTTTTCATTTGTATGGATTATACGGACTGTGTTGCTTCATTGGAATTTTTACCACAGTATTTAATCCATTGAGACTACATGTTTATATGCATTAATTTTAGCTTAGTGAGAGATTTTTGTGAAAGATTTTGAGAAAATTTTTGTTAAATTTCTCAAAATCTGCGCTAGCTACAATGTTAGTTATAATTCTTATTGAAAGTAGAATATTTTATAAAATATATAAGGGACACGCTCCGACAAATAATTTACCTGACATTCGCTAAAAAAAATATCTCGTGACTAAACCGTCACAATCAAACGGACGTAAGCATTTATATTGTATTTTGTACGTGAACAACACCTTTGATGTATTATAACTAGATTTAACCTCATACAGTACTTATATATGTAGTACGTATATAATTTTATGTCATTTCACACTCTAAAGCCACTTGAAAGAAAAAATAATTGGGCTTAAAGAGCCAAAAGAGAAGTGGAACAGGATTGGGAAAAGTTGATGCTTTTGTCTTCATTCATACGTACATACATATCTGCACGCTGTACCTTTAACAGGGTAGTCAGAGAGGACGGAACGCCAAGCTTCGCGGTCCTTACATACTTCTTTCGCTTCCTCAAATCTCATCATTCTCCTTAAACATTTTCGCGGATCATGCTTTATCGTTAATAATAATGACTTTTAAAGCCTTTACAGCATATAAACTTTTAAAACCTATCCTTGGCCGACGTTTATAATCTGATTGAGATAGCAGTTGGCACTTGGCACATTGTTCGTTCTTATTTCTCTAATTTCATGGTGGTAATATAGGTAGCAGATTTATGATATGTATAGAAGACAAACTCACTTGAATAAAATACGCCTGGATGAAAAGTAATAAACAGTATGAATTCATTTTGCTTACTTCACGTCTGATAGTAATTTCGGTATTCATTTTATATATAGGTAGCTAAGGCTTATTTATCTTTAAGTTACATAAGTAGTTTTGTATGCAATTGTTGAGCAAAAGTTTTGTATTGCCTTTAACACAATCAGTTGCGGATATTTATCGCTGTTGTCACAAGGGGCTTATCGCAAGGATGGCTGCCAGGGACGTATACTCCAGGGCTCTGTAATCTTACATGTTTATTTGTTTATTTATTCTTTGTACACCTTACTCCTAATACAGATACAAAAAGGAATACATGAAATTATAACTTTAGGTAATACAAAAAATTTATCGCTCTCGACGATTTCGTCGACGACGTACGATGGAAATTGCGCAAAATAAAATTTAGACATTTGTGTAGGTACTGATTTAGTGATGTATAGAAATATCGTCATAAATATACTTAACGAATAATATAATGCATAATAGAACATATATATAATGCAATAACACATACAAAACAATACATACTCGTATGTAGAAAAAAATCGAATGTTTGTTTGTAATGGATACACTCCAAAACTACTTGGGCGATTTCAAAAATTCTTTCACCTATAGAAAGCTACATTATCAGCGAGTAATATGGGCTGTTTTTTATTTTCAAAAAAACTTCTACCCTTGCTAATCAAACTATGAAACAGAACGCAGTAACCGCAACAATGTTTAGACGTAAATTGTTTTCATACAAAATAAAAGACATTGCCACTCTATAGGTTTAGTGGCTCCATGGTGGTAATAAACAGTAGTAAGTTCCTATTAAAATATAAACACAAACTTGATACCTATTAAAAATAATAAGATTGCAGCAATATTGCCAAATACTTTGTTGTCATCTGTATCCATACTAATATTATGATGAGGTAAACTTTGTTTGTTTGTATGTAGTGGACAAACTCAAAAACTAACCGATTTCAAAAATTCTTTCACCTGTAGATATAGATAGACATTATCAGTAAATAATACGGGTTATATTCTTCGATGACAAACAAAAAATAGATACACAATCAGCGCTCCAAAAATGTCCGAACCAAATGTGCACTCAAATGAGTATTTGAGTGCACTTCTGTTTTAGTAGTATTCGAAAACGCTAACAGCGAACATGTCAAACTGCTCCTTCAGAAATTGTAAAAACAACACATCTAGAACGCTAAAAAAAGACGGAGATTCTTATTTTCGGTTAATAAATTAAATAATATTATTTACGTGTTCATTATTTCGTTATAGTAATAACGTTACAATAGCTCTTTTTTATTAAACTCATCATATTTTTAAATATTGCCTGACGATATATGTCTTATCCTTGTCAATATCACGTAACAAGTCAAAATGACGTAAATAGCAATGCAAATAGATTATGTGAATTATGCTTTACGCGCGAGACGTAAGGTTGCATTTTAAATATTTTTCGAACAAACTTCGTTTCAGTGTCATGTAAGACTCGTTTATGAGCTTTTATTACCTTATGGTTTGACAGTAAGGTCTACTTTAGATTAATATTGCCGATAATACTACACTATATTAAAAACATGTACGCAATTCGGACAATAATTTGTTTAGATTTTACAGGAAATTGTGAACCTAGTTCTTTATTTGTGATCGAAGGCTATGTTTTATTTTCAAAAAATTTCTACCCGTGCGAAGCTGACGAGGGTCGCTAGTAATATGCTAATATAAAATACTTAAGGTACAGTGTACATGCAAATAGAATATATACATATTATAGTCTATGTCTAGAACAAGCGAACGAAATTGTATATCTGGGGAGTGCGTTTTCGAGGAATGGAAGATGTGAGTTGGATGTGGAGAGACGGATAGCAGCTGGCAATAAAGCGAACGGTGCTCTGTCCGCATTAGTGGGTAGTGTGAATATACCTAACTCAGCCAAAATGGCCATACACATTGCGGTGTTGGTTCCAACTTAATTGTACGGTAGTGTGGCCTAGATAAACCTGTAATCGAGTGAAAGTAAGATAAATGCAGTAGAAATGCGATCTCTTAGAAATATCTGCGGTGTCACTTTTGCGGACAAAATAAGCAATGAAGAGATACGCACTATGGCAGGGTTGCACGACAGTGTTACTGTAAAAATGAAGAAAGGAATGCTTAGACGGTTCGGGCACATAGAAAGAATGAGTTATGAAAGACTGACGAAGAAAAACTACAGAGCGAAAGTGAGTCGTAAAAGAGACCAAGGAAGGCCAAGGCTAACTTACGATGATCAAATAGCCAAAGTGCTAGCCGACGGATATGTCAAAATCACTCGCATATCTAGGCGAAAGTGTGTGAGAAAAATGTTGAGATTCGAGGAAGCGAGAGAAGTATGTAAGGACAGCGATTCTTGGCGCTCCGTCCTCTCTGACTACCCTGTTAGGGATACAGCGTGAAGAGGTATGTAGTATTTAATAAATAACATTAGTATTAGATAGTTTTCCTTCGGACGTTTCTTAGACACTTCCAAAAATGTTGTCATTCGATTTCTAGAACTGAGATGATAATGTCGTGCCTGGGCATTACGTAAAATATAACCATTTGATGAAATGGTCAACAAATCCCGATTTTTATTTACAAACTAGCGGTTCGTCCCGGTTTCGCCCGGGTTGAATGCATAGTATATATAGTCTATATTTCCGTCTGGAAAAATGTACCTTTCAAGTAGTGAAATACCAATATACACATATTATATCCTAACTATATAATATAAAAAATATATAATTAAAAAGTATGCAATAAAGTAGTGAAAGAATTTTTCAAATAAGTACAGTAGTTCTGGAAATTACCCTCGACATATAAACAAACTTACAAAGTCCGCTCTCTCTATCTTTATAATATTAGTACAGACAGTATTGATAAATAAAAGTTAATTCCAAGTCAGCAGGTGCCGCGGCCAGCACTGCCAAGAACTTGTAGCGGCGTAAGTATACGACTCATATTTACGCTCTTTGCAGTTGAAACTTCGGTCCCAGGGACCCCGAAGCCCATCGACTGTTTTCTGATATTTGTAAGAGACTGGTCGAGACTTCGGGAGACCGCCGGGCTGGCAGCTTATGTCTATTTATTTTGTAAAATTTTGATGAGAAAATGACGTCAAGTTTACTCACTTATCCCACCGCAAAGTTTTTAAATTGGTAAGTATTGGTAATTATCAATAGGATAAAAACTAGAGGTAGGATTTTTACAGTAATTTGGCTATGGGGGTCTGAGGTATCAGTTCATTTTGGAAAAGGGGTCTCTTGACCAATATAGTTTGGGAACCCCTGGGTCAGATGATTGCACTTGAAACATTGCAGCCGCAAGTGCTCAGTCCGGTTAGAATATTACGTCCATGGACTATAGTGACCACCTCTACGTAATATCTATAGTGATTTTATACCACAGATTGCGACAGTTGACATTTCTCTTTTTGGTTAAGGCACGAAGAGAATCTACAGAGCGAAAGGGAGTACGCAGCATAAGTTATGAAAAACCAAGGCTGATTTTTTAAGATTAAATAGCCAGTGTTAGCTCATGTAAATGTCAAAAGCTATGGGCATATCTAGACGTAAATGTGTGAGGAGAATGATGAGATTTGAGGAGGTGAAAGAAGTATGCAAGGACCGCGAGAACTAGCGTTCCCTCTTCCCTGTCTGCCCCTTTACAGCATGAGAATACAGCATGAAGATGTATGGTATGTATGTGAAAGAGAGAATGTAGCTAGCTCAGTGGGTTTATCCACTAAACAGTGAACTACACGATGGCTTAAATTTTTTCCGCCCTGCACAGTAATAAATTCAAACGTCGACAGACTACCTCCCCGAATTCTATAAAGAAACTGCAAAACTACGAAGAACATCAACTGAGCTACTTCTCAATTGAAGTCAAATAACTTAACTAATTTATTGATAACAACTAATAACATGGTACACTATCAGTTATATTACAACAGCCATTAATTTTAAATTATAATGAGTTTAAGTAAATAAATATTGAAACATTATCTACTAATAATATCTAAATATTACTGTCATCACGAAGGGTATATAAATATACCTAATATTATACGTCGATTCAAGAATGAACAGTATACTTATAACCATTAGTCAGTTAAGTTGTTTTTTTAATGATTTTGCAATATTCTGTGTATTTTACGTAATTTGTAACTAGTTTTGACTTATGATTATTAAGGTCATACATTAACATAGAAATGTTTACCTATTATTATGCTACTGGACAATTATTTATTTATGATATAGTGAATATCTAGGCGAAACGCATACCTAGGCGAAAATGTGTGAGGAGAATGATGAGATTTGAGGAAGCGAAAGAATGTAAGATCGCCAAGGAGGACGGAGTTCCTCTCTGACTACCCCGTTAGGGATACAGCGTGAGGATATGCATGTATATAGTGGCTTTTGGTTTGTAGAATTTCTCTTGAGAGGAAAGAGGGATCTATGCTCATACAGCTTGTAGGGTCCTAAAGGACTTAGAAATGACAATGGATTGTATTTACTTCTGGTTTATATTTTATAGAAGATTTAATATAAATTACAATAATGTACAAGTAACACCGTACGCGTACATTACGCATCGTACATTTGGCAAGTTTCTTAAAGTGTGTGACCATTAGCTCGGACCCCCACTGGTCCGAACTGTCCCGAGGATTCACGAGTTCGAAACAGCCGATGTCTTTAGTAATAAATAATTGTATTCTTCATATTATTTTATTAAAATGTCGACGTATTACATTTTAATGTTTCTTGGAGTTCTGGCGACAAACATATTGAGGCAGTCTTCCTAGTAGGATATAATGAGGCACACTAAGCCACTAAAAAAAATCTCTACATCATGCCAATAAATGAGCATTTATTTTAATAATTCCACATATTGCATCACAAAGCAGATACTTGAAAATCGAAACTATGCTAAGTTTGTAGCAGTCATATTGAGTCTCCATGGACGTGGAGAACAATAACTTATAATATTTATAGAGGCACGTAATTACTTAAAAGATAAATTAACATTTAACTTCTGTTATTTAGAAAAATAAAGCATTCCTTGGTTAGCCTAATTGTTTGCAAACAACATTCACTATGACAGACGGGCATGGACAACGTAGACCCGTTGAGCTTTCTTAAATCACGTTTGAAGGCATTATTATGCCAAATATGATTGTAATTGTACGATAATTAGTTTTTGAAATAATCGACCCTGACATACGGACGAAAAACTGACAGACAAACCGAAATCCATTCTTTAAGTTACGGAACCATAAAATACTGTCTCACTTAATTTGCGCATTCGAATAAACATGAAGTTTTTGTGACCTACTTACCCTATCTCAACGTGATTATTATTGTATTACATTTAATCATTTGCTGACCTCCGATAAATGTATTATCAGCTAAATAACTAAGCAAATTTACATAACACGCGAATCGCAGAATATTTAGTCGATTACATTTGCGAATTAATTACATAATGCAGAGATTTCATGTTCAATTGAAGTAGCAATGAAACATTGAAAATTTGCTCAGTTTTTTGCGGTCAATTGGCCGCAAAAAACTGCCATTAAAGCTGCCGATTGGCAGTAACTGATTTAGTTGATCATGAGCTCGTGACAGAACACGTCATCTACTTTGTTAACACTACGGGTGGATGAAAACTATTTTTTTAAATGCTTGTTTATGACCTAAATGATCTTTTCGATGCATTAACTGAGCACAGAGCTTATATGAGCTTATACTCGTAGTAATTGCTAGCTTTTATTTTTGTTAATTTTATTGCATAAGTATATATTTTATAAGGTAATTTTTTTTGTCTAACGTACCATAGTGTCCAATAAATATTTTTCTTTCTTTCTGTACATATTAATTATTAAATGGATTATTCAAGTTATATTAATAATTATAATAATATAATACTACTCCAGACAATTACACAGATTGTGTGACCCCAAACTAAGCAGTAAGCTTGTACTATGGGTACCACACAACGAACTCTGGGGGAGTTCCCAGTAACACCCAGACTTCAAGCCAATTTAGAAAAGTTTGTTTCCTAAATTGACCTGACTGGGGATCGAACCCGGGACGCTAGCTTGGAAAGCAGATGCATATGCCACTGCACCAACGGGCCAGTCAAATATTGCACCACAGTTGCATTCCGTATACACGCATTATTTTAAGTAAGTAACTAATTTATTTCTTATAGCTTTTACTCGTGATCTATATCATTAAAGAGGACTATTCCAATTATTTAATTTCATTTAAATACAATGTTCTAGATCGATTGTAAATCTAAGAATTATTCTAGTAACAGTCCCTATGCCCAATAACGTAGGGGACTTTATCATAAGGTTTGTGTCTGTGTTTGTATCGATTGTCTCGATTGATGATTTGGTGAGTCTACGGCGCCGCTCTACGAGTCCGAGATCCAGACTGGCACAAATTGAGTTTTTTTCGATTGTGAAAGTTATAATAGCGATGGTCCCAAACATAAGCACAGCAGAAGCAATAGCTTTTCCACTCGCATAACATAGTCACTTACATTTAATAAAGCGTTTGTGCAACATAAATAATTGTGACGAGAAATACCCAAGCGTTGAGAAACAGCGCGTGCCACGCGGAATAGTAGGCACATTAACGAGCCTTCAGTTGTCTCGCCGCGCGCGCCGGCCGGGTCCGCTAGAGGCCCGGCTCTCACCCGATAAGGAAGCCAGTTAAAATGCACGCAGGTGTGGAATGCTCCCCTGGCGACGCCTTCCCGAGGTTAGCCTTCCATACGAAGTGTCCCTCGGCTGGAGGAACCCTCAAGCGGTCGACCATCTGACAGGGCGCCTTTAGCGCTCACCCCAACTCGACCGGTGACGCTGTAAAAGTCACTATGACTAACAGCAGAGACTACGCCGACACTACTCAGTCGGCGTAGAGTCCAGCTGATTGTCCATGGGGATTTTTTCGCCTCTCAGAAAAAAAAAAAAATTAGCTACACGCATTCCACATCCAACATCCGAACACGCAACAAGCCTCCTGAGAACAAGCGACCGAGAGAGCGAGAAGACAATATTAGAAGAGACCGTACGAAGCGCGCTCACTCCGAATTCATTTTATTGTTTCATTGTAAACAAACCCTTAACACGTCACATCTTCCTCAAACAACACGCCGCTAAAACCTACGAACGAAAATTATACAGTCCACTGCTTCGGTGGAACACACGCCGCAAGATTCTACCACAGACGTAGTAAATTAGAAACTAGAGCGCGTTTGGCCAAAGGTTTCTGATACGCTGATTTTGAATTCGATCTCGGAATGACTCTATCAGGTCAGGTTTTCGAGAAATTCTAATCGCAAAGCGTTGAAAACAAATTTTCCTCTACATTATTTGAGATTGCGTTATACACGACCCGTTCTAAATTTAAAAGATGAATATTTAAGGAATCACCGGTGCCCGTTTGTCTGTCTGTTTGTCGTAGCGGGTTTGGTGGGTAAAAACAATTCGGATCTTGTCAAAATCGCTACCCACTGGTTCTAAATATAGCTAAAAATCATCCATGCGACCTCATAGGTACAAAAAAAACCATCAGAATCACTTAAGCCGTTTAGGAGGAGAAGACTTATAAACATACACACACCCGATATTTAAATATATAAATTATCACTACAGTGATTAATTTGCTGACTCTACTGTTGTGAAATATCCTTATTTCTCGTTCATTAAAGATATCTGCTTATTAGTTGTTTTTCGTATCGGGTTTTTTTTAAATAGTTTAATTTAATACGTTTTTAAATTCTCTCAGTGTAACACAGAATCAATATTATTACAATAAAAATGTCTAATGTTATGTTAATATAATACAGCCTGATTATCCAATCTTATATAAAGCTGTGTTTAAGTAGAACACTGCTTTTTAAATAAAATGAAATCCAAATTAGTAATTATTTATTAAAATAAACAAAAGCAGCGAATAATAATAATGTAAACCATTTTATTTATTAATAATAAAAGAGTACGTACGTATCCTAACGTTAACGTTAACGTTAATATTGGGTCCTTACATATGAAATTAGCGTTTTGTCGTACTGACCACTTTGATCTGAAATATCTCCTCTTTGGTTAAGAATTCCAAATTCAAATTTATAAATTCATTTAGCTGGTACATTTGAGTTTTGAAAACAGTCATTCATTTGTTTTTCTCCTCTTTATTTTCTTCTTGGCGTCGCTTATTACCGCACAATGGAAAACATGAAATATCGGTATATTTACGAGTACGAGTTCTACCGTGGCACCAGTGCTGCAGAAACAGCTCGAAGGATTAATGATGTGTACGGCGCTGGCGTCGCAAAAGAAAGCACGGTACGTTTTTGGTTTCAACGTTTTCGTTCTGGAAATTTCGACCTTCAGAACCAACCCCGTTGACGGCCGGAGACCAAAGTGGAAAATGAAGAATTAAAGGCTATTGTGGAAGCGGATCCATTACAAAGCACTTCAGAGATGGCTGTAGGCTTCGGGGTAAGTGACAAAACTGTATTAATCCACTTGAACCAAATCGGGAAAGTAAAAAAACTTGAACGATGAGTACCTCATGAATTGAGTGAATCGAACTTGCAAATACGCGTCGACTGCTGTGTTACTTTGCTCAACCGACACAATAATGAAGGGATTTTAAATCGAATCATTACTTGTGATGAAAAGTGGATACTGTACGATAATCGGAAGCGCTCGTCGCAATGGCTGAACCCTGGAGACCCAGCCAAATCCTTCCCTAAACGAAAATTGACTCAGAAAAAGTTACTTGTGAGTGTTTGGTGGACTAGCGCCGGTGTCGTTCACTACAGCTTTCTAAAATCTGGTCAAACGATTACGGCAGATATCTATTGTTAGCAACTGCAAACCATGAAGGAAGAACTAGCTTCTAAACAACCGAGATTGGTCAATCGCTCTAGGCCACTGCTGCTTCACGACAACGCAAGACCACACACTGCACAACAAACAACCACTAAGTTAGATGAGCTACAATTGGAATGTCTGCGACATCCACCGTACTCCCCAAACCTTGTTCCAACAGATTACCATTTTTTCCGGAATTTGGACAACTTCTTACAAGGAAAAAAATTCAACTCCGATGCGGCAGTCCAAACCGCCTTCAAGGAGTTTATTGATTCTCGCCCCCATGGTTTTTTTAGTAAAGGGATCAATGAACTACCTATGAGATGCCAAAAGTGCATAGATAACAACGGTGCATACTTTGATTAATTAAATATATTTTACAAAAAAAAAAATTGACTTTATATTCCTCCCTTACAAAACGCCAATTTCATATGTAAGGACCCAATATTTACAAACTTAAAACTACACATTATTATAAATAGTAGTTCTGTTGTTTACTAAAACAATAAAATGGTTGGCAGCTTCTTCCGCCAACGAATCAGTTTGGCTAATCATTGAGATAATACAGTCAGTCTGCTGGGCACCTTAAGCAATGACAACTTTCTAAGCGGCAACTTTGCGCTTAGAAAGTTGTCATTGCTTAAGGTGAACTGAACCAATCAATTCGAATTTGTACGCATAATGGCTGTGCCTCTGGTCAAAATATAAAAATAAATTTATATAAATACATATATTTATACAACCGAGCAATACCCGGAGAATAATTAGAATTTCATTATTATTATTAACTACTCAAGGTATGGCATGCTAATACATTATAGCAACGGACTCAGTTAATCACATTACCATAATATTCTATAGCAAAACAATTAGGTATTTCGTTTAAATTTTTTAATTATTAGAGTATTTAGTCAATTTCTTGGTTTGTCTAAGGTATTATTATATTATCAATGTAACTAAACTATAAATATCCGAACAAATAAAAAAATTAAAATTAAAACACTAGCAAATACAGCTAGCAAGCAAAATTAGCAGCTATAGTAACTTTGCCATGCGCACGCACGTTGCCAGTCAAAGGCAAAATATGATCTTCGTTTTTTGAATTTCCTTTCACCTTGTTCTGAACTGGCTTGTTGTCATTGTTCATTACAACAGGAATCTCTTTTGTCGCCGGATATAAAGTATCTGCAAAAAAATCTGTACTTTCACAAAACACTAATGCCCGATTTCACCGACGTCCCTAATACTTGGCGAACCCCTAAAACCAGGTACGGGTCCGCTAACGATGAAATTTTCATAGTAATTTCGGTTTTAGGGGGTCGCTATGTATTACGAGACTGGTGAAATCGGGCATAACAAACATGTCTGTAGGTAGTGTCCGTATAGGGAAGATACATACATATGTACATGCGTAATTGCGAATATTAGAGAGGATAGCATCACGGTCCTTACATACATCTTTCGACTCCTTTCCTTTCCGTAATAAATAATACATACATACATACATATCTTCACGCTGTATCCCTAAAGGGGTAGTCAAAGAGGACGAAGCGCTGAACATCGCGGGCCTTACATGCTTCATTCGCTTCCTCAAATGTCATCATTCTCCTCGTTGACTTATGAAGATCAAACAGTCAGAGTGTTAGCCGACGGGAATGTCAAAAGCACTCGCATACCTAGGCGAAAATGTGTGAGGAGAATAAATAATAATTAACTATATTAATTCCTGACAAATATTTACGGAGATCAAGCAGCCAGAATGTTAACAAATGGAAAGTTCAAAAGTACTCACATACCTCATCAAAAACGTGTGAGGAGAATGATCAGATTTGAAGAGACAAAAGAAGTAAACATACTTCTGTCTGTACACAGACGCGATACTCGGCACTCCATCTTGTCTGATTAGCTGTTAGAGATACAGCTTGAGGATATGCATATATATATATATATATATATATATATATACGTATGTACGCAATTTCTAGATTTTCCCTAGAGACTACAGCTTGGAGTTCTAAAAAAGGACGGGATTAGTTTTTTTAAGGTCGATGACATGCAGTTCATGCCCCAGATGTTGCAAGCGTCAATAGGGTAATAACTGCTTACCTTGTCTAATAGCTACCTTAGTGGTGTAAAATATGATATACATACATATCTACACGCCGTATCCCTAACGGGGTAGTCAGAGAGGACTGAGCGCCAAGCGTTGCGGCCCTTAGATACTTCTCTCGCTTCCTCAAATCTCATCATTCTCCTCACAGATGTTCGCCTAGGTATGCCAGTGCTTTTGACATTTCCGTCAGTTAACACTCTGGCGATTTGTTCTTCATAAGTCAGCCTTGATCTTCCTTGGCTTCTTTTATCACTCGCTTTCACTTTGTAGATTTTCTTCGTCAGTCTTTCATCACTCATTCTTTCTATGTGCCCGAAACATCCAAGCATTTCTCTTTGTTCATTTTTACAATAACACTGTCGTGCAACCCTGTCATACTACGATATAATGATATTATTTATTACTATAAACGCATTTAAACCTCCATTTCAAGAGAATTTATCTCAATATTGGCTAAGTGATTTAATGTTTATGTATCAGTAACTGAGAATTTTTCGTTCTTACCAATATTGCCAACAGTATTGGAATCTATCGTAATGGCATTAGAATCCTCCGTGATTATTATTGGTATTTCTAACACCTGTGAAAATCAAATCAAATTTAAAGTCTATGATCACATTTCAAAATAATTTTGGACACCAAATCTAGCACCGATTAGGAAAAACCTGTACTAAAATAATCCGATCAAAAACTCGGGTATAATTTATGGATATATAAGAGACTGTCGCCCGCGATTTCGTCTGCATGGAAAACGGGATAATATACAGCCTTTATCCACCCCGAGGGTCCATTCTAAATACTGGCGAAATAATTTTCGAAATCGCATGAGGAGTTGCGGAGATTAACTCCTATATATATATATTTTTTTTGATATTCATTGCACACACGAACATTACAAAAAAGATGCATACAGAAAGGATGAGCATAAGGTAGAGTCATTTCTAAAAAATTTCTTCCAGCAGACCCGGGGTATGCGACAAATTCAAAGTAGAAAAAGATAGACACTATGTTGTACTTGCTATATTAATATTAAAATACGCTAACACAAATTACATACAGAATAATACATACATATACTACACACAAATATAATACATATACATACATCTAAACTTACGAACTGTATCTCTTTTAATATTAGTATAGTAAAGTTTAGAAATATATATATATATATATATATATATATATATATATTCACTGGCCCGTTGGTGCAGTAGCATATGCATTTGCTTTCCAAGCTAGGGTCCTTGGTTCGATCCCCGGTCAGGTCAATTTAGCAAACGAACTTTTCTAAATTGGCTTGGAGTCTGGGTTGTTCGTTGTGTGGTACCCATAGTACAAACTTACTGCTTAGTTTGGGGTCACACAATCTGTGTAATTGTCTGGAGTATTATATTATTATTATTCATTAAAATGTTCTAAATAGATCCGGGAACATCATAACGAAACCGGATTAGTAAGTAACTTGCGCTGACTAAAAATCAATGACAGTTTTACGACTGGTAAGACCTTGTGCAGAGCGACTGGATCGGTACCATCATTTTACTCGCTAATCCTTAACTCTGTCGCTAATCCTTAACAACAGCGCTTGCATTGTTGTGTTCCGGTGTGGAGAGTGAGGCAGTTGCTTAAATTTCTGGCGCAAGAGGCACAACATCATAGTTTTCAAAGTCGTCAACGCATTTTCAATCTGAAGTGTTTTCTAGCTTTGGTATTGTAATTGTCCACGGGCCTCAGTCTACTTATTTTTTTATAAAAGAGAAGGCAAACGCACAAGCGAGTCACCGGATAGAAAGTGATTACCCCCGCCCCTGGATACCCGCAACGTCTGTGGAATCACGGATGTGTTGCCGGCCTTTAAGGGAAGGGAGGGGAAAAGGGAGATGGGCCACCGGCACTCTCACTTACCGAACGAAACACAACAGCAATAGATGCTGTTATTTCACGCCGATATTCTGTGAGAGGGTGGTATTTCACCGGACGAGCCGGCCTAATTCGCGCTGCAATGCAAAATGGCTCTGTCACACATATCACTTGACGTCAGTTGGACTATTAATTGGTTAGACTTTAAAAGAAGACTCATTGATGAATGTCAATTAGATATCGGATATAGGAAATCCGGATCGATCATACCATTGTGTCTGTTTTTGGTTCAGTGAAACTTCAATTAGAGATCAACTAGGTTTCTGAAAAGAATTCCTTTTAAAAATTACACATTTAGATTCAGATTGCAAAAGACACTCCGAAATGCTTCTACACTAGATGTCTCTGAATGCTCCTATAGCAACGTCACCGAGCGGTCTCAGGCGCTGGTTAAGGCGACGTTTTGATAAACAATAATTTACTCCAAAATAGACCTTCTGGTCTATGCAAAAGTGCGCGCGCTAGCTTACGAAAAATACGAAAAGGTAGTTATTTTCGTTTATTTTAAAAACTATAATTCATTAAAAAAAACCAACTGTCATTATGAAGAATATTTAATTCAATTTAGATTAAAACTATAAAGAAAATTTAGAAACATAAATCGGTCCCGTTACTCCTAAAAATGTAAATCTCTGTCTTAAAAGAGGTTTTTTATATTTTTTTTTGTGTTACAAAAGTTAACCATTCGTGTTTCGTAACTGTCAGAATAAAGTTACTAAAATGAAGAATCAGGTTACCAAATAACACTTTCATACGTTTTGTAGTAACTTAGAAAAATTTAGATCCCTACCATCAAAATTTCCAATGGGTCGCGCCTATTTCTAATTAATAACACATGGAGGCTGTTGCAATTATATAATCTCCGACTACCTTTATTCGACTACACTGTCGATCAATTGATGGCTATTATTTTGATAACTACTTGACTAAAACACAAAGACCTAAACTCGAACTCTCATATACCTACAGCCTCATTAATACGAATGCAATCTATTTTATCCTTAGAATTTTATTCCTTCTTTTTCTTTCCATTGTTACAAAATTATCACAGATGGCTATTTGTTGTAATTAAAATTGTTTGCTTACCATAATAGGTATCGGAATAAAATAATCCATTACTGCATATTTTATAACTGAGCTAGATGAATCTGCTGCGACACACTGAAAATATAAGAAAAACAAAATAGGGCGAATTGGAAATAATTGCTTTCATTGTACCCAGTTGTGAACCAATGATTGGTAACCTTTTACCAGGCAATGGCCACGCCGTAAAAGAATGAAATAAAGTCAGACTGCACTTGTTATATAAGCACATCATTTTGTTAATAGGTAACTACGCCGAAGAAATTAAAAATGCATAAGAAAAAAGCAAACCGATTTCAAAAAGACACTAAAAAATATAAAATAACTATCCTTTACTAATCAAAACTAAAGTACAAAAATAACTTAATAAATACGACACAAATACCTACATAATTCAATTTGACACTTTATTGAATTCGGTGCCAAATCAGTGTAATAGCCACAGAAAGTCTACTAGTCACTTACTATTGTACTTTTATATGTTTCATTATATTGTTAGGCTGTTAGGTTTCCAAATAAATATAATTAAAAATAATAGTAACCACGAGTAAAACAGGTATAGTAAGTATGGCAACCTCTCAAAGCAAATCACCATTTCATTTTGATTCTTGGTCTGAGAGCAACATTTAAGATTTATGAGTATTTTGTACATAATTATTATGTTTTGTACGGCAAGTCGGTTATGAGCTGACACGAATTACACTATTGTATAGAATCAGGTGTTACTTTGCGGAAATCCATTTCATGCGATAAATTCCTAAAATCTTTAGCTATTTTCCGCTCAAACTCCAAAACCACCAATCGACACGTGTTTCGCTTCTCAACGAAGCATCCTCAGGATACACCAGAGATAGGATTCGGTCAGCTAACCAGTAACGAATCAAAATTCGTGTCGATTGGTGGTTTTTGGAGTTTGAGCAGAAAATAGCTAAAGATTTTAGGAATTTATCACACGAATTACACTGACAATGCTAGGTTGCCATACTTACTATAACTAACTGCTTTACTCGTGGTTATACTCGATGACATAGAGTAGACACGAAAACACGGTAATAAAGCAGCAACTCATTATGGCTCCATTTTTATTTTTGGTCCGAGACAAAATCAACCAATAGACGTCATTCAGATCATTATTACTTTAATGCTACTTGACTTTACAAAGGTCGAAATTCTGACAGTAGGTTAGTGATTAGGTTTATCATACGACATTCAATCATGCGAAAGAAATACGTAAGAACCGCGATGTTTAGCCATCCAACCTACCCTAACTACCCCGTAGGTCAAGTAAAGTAACATTAAAATAATAATGCTCAGAGATGGTGGTAGGCCCATGAAAGTCATTAGACGACTTCATTTATTAGACGCTAGAGCCGTGTATTTTTGAAAATGGAATGTAGGCATTCAAGTCGTTTCCTTAGCTTAAAGTTTTTTAACTGACTTTTTAACTTTTTGACTTCGAAAAGCTCATCGGGCCACACACGGCCCACGAGCCATAGGTTGAGTATAGCTGAATAATAATAATAATAATAATAACTTTATTGAACAAAATTTACAAAAACACTATCAATATTTGACAACAAATTTGGAAGTATCCTATCAGTTTGGAAAATCTCCGTCACAAGAGAATGAAATCGTCACGTTGACATCGTAGTTGGAAAAATTAAGCAACTTTTTAACTAGTAATGGATTTGTAATGTTATAAAATTACATCGTATTACCGTAAATTCTTACCTGTGTAACAATTTGATAAAAAATACAAAATAAATAACACAGCATTGTGTAATATGTTACGGACTTGTTGCGCCGTAACAGAGTTCGTGATATTTATATGAATTTGTAATTTATTATCACATATACTACAATGTAAAGAAAAGTGTTCGTAAGTCTGTAAGTTTTTTTGCAGTTTTTTTTGTTTTAAATAATATAAGTATACTAACAAGCTGTGTTGTTCATTGTAGTTTCTAAGTTTTCAATCTAAGATTTGGTAAGATTTGGTTGTCAAGAATCGAGAAACATTAAAAAATGCAAACCATCCCCGTTTTTAAATTCTGTTGTGTTAAATTCAAAAAGTCCTCCAAAAAATAGGTTCATTCCTATACATATTTGTATGTAAACTATATTATAACGTTTCGTTCACAGACTTTGAGACAGTTTGATTTGGTAAGATTTGGTTATCAAGAATCAAGATATTTACATTAAAAAATACAAATCAATTCTCTAAACACATGGGAAATTAACGCGATTACCTTTTATTTTCTCTTGACGTTTCGGCCGAGTTTCATCGGCCGTGGTCTCAAGTAAACTGTCGCAGCAAGCTTCACTCCGTGTCAGAGGCAGATTTTATTTCATCTACCCCCGATATTTGTAAATAATTATTAGGGTTCCTACACACAACACTCACGGTGTCCACACACTGAACCGGATGTGAAAAACGAGGTTTTGTCATTTGAATCACAGGATTCCACGCTGTTGATAAATTGTATCCGCTTTCCCGATTGAAATTTTTGTGTCTCTTGATTTCAATTGCTTCACGCACGACTCTTGGATAAAAGTGGCGATCAGTGGAAAGGACTTGTGGGCGATAAAATTCTATCCAATGATTCGTATCCGATTGGAGATGTTCCGCTATCGCTGATTTGGTAGTTTGCTGGTTTTTTACAGCTGCAATGTGTTCCTTAATCCTTTCAGCAATAGTCCGCTTCGTTTGGCCAATGTCCTATTTTGTCCGTCACTCCTTTCACATAAGGCATATAGGCGGGTTGTCTGCTCACGTCCGGATGTCTGTCCTTCTTTTTAGACCGCCTCATTCGTCGGTTAATCTGATATCCGTTCTTTATCAGTACCTCCTGAACATAATCGAGCTCTTGCTCCAGATGTTCAGGGTCACACAGATCGTACGCTCTGTTCTTCAGTTAAGTTATAACAGATTGCAGATGACTGGGATGGTGATGCGACGTGGCGTGCAGGTATCTGTCTGTATGTGTAGGCTTCCTATAAACACAGTATGATAAAGTACCTTCTTGTCTCGCGGTTATTTTTACGTCTAAAAATGACAGTGATCTACCATTCTCCATTTCATACGTAAACTTTATACTTGGGTGAATGGAGTTTAGGTGTTTCATATACTGATCTACTTCCTGCGTGCTTCCTTTAATGATGCAGAAGATATCATCCACATACCTCTTCCAAAGTTTTACTGTCTTCGGTCCTAGGCTAAGAGCCTTCTGTTCGAAATGTTCCATCCAGATATTGGCTAGTACAGGGGCTACAGGACTACCCATTGCGACACCTTCGATCTGGAGGTAATATTGATCCTGGAAGAGGAAGTAACTGCCATCTAAACAATTTTTTAGCAGATCAATATAATTTAAAGGCATCTCACTGTCACTTAGTCTGCTTTTCACTACGTCCAGACATTCCTTAATGGGAACATTGGTGAATAGGGATTCCACATCAAAGCTCACCATGATGTCATCCGGTTCCAATGTAAGGTTCTGTATAATCTGAACGAAATGACGCGAGTCTTTTACAAAAGACGGTGTTTTTCCCACAAGAGGCTGCAATACTGATGCAACGTGCTTCGCGAGATCGTAAGTAGGAGATGCAATTTGACTTACGATAGGACGCAAGGGCACGTTAGACTTGTGTATTTTTGGTAAGCCATATAGTTTTGGTGGTTGATGAGATTGAGGTTTGTATAAGCTTTCGTACTCGTCTTCTGTAAAAAGGTCTTTTTGGTCTTGGATCAAAGCTCTTATCCTCCGTGTTACTCTGGCCGTGGGGTTGTATGACACTGGTTTATACACCTTGTTATCCCTTAACAAATTATGAATTTTCGTGTGATACTCTATTGTGTTCATCACTACAGTGGCGTTTCCCTTGTCGGCCTTTAGCACTAAAATATCTTTATTGCTCCGAATGTGTTTTAGTGCTAGACGCTCTTCTGTAGTAATGTTGCTAGTGGGAAGCTTTGATTTCCGTAAAGTGACAGCGATATCCTGTCTTAGCGTTTCCGCGTCACATGTGGGTAGTTTGTTACGTATGATAACCTCCTCAACACTAGCAATCACTTGCTCATACGGTATTCGTTTCGGTGTTACCGCGAAATTCATACCTTTGGCCAAGATGTTTATTGTAGGCTGATCCAAATTTGCAGAGGATAAATTAACGACCGTATCTTTCAGTTTTTCTTGTGCCTCTAATGTGTTTTTGTTTTCGGCATACCTTCGATTGTATGCTTTAGAGAATTTTCTCTCGTGGGTTGCACAACACAGTTCGTAGGTACGACTAGCTTGTAAATAAGTTAACCGATCGCATAATTCGAAATCCTCCCTTGAGAGGTCAACACTACACTTACTATGTAACACATACAAATCACTCTGAACACCGACAAGTTCTCTGTGTTTATTCCTAATTAGTTGCCTCAGGAGTTTTGCACTCGCGTTTGTTAGAATCCTACCGGAAAACGCAATGTCACTACGTGGCTTAATACGTACACACGTAGGTAGTAAGTCCCAATCGCGACACTTCACTAGAAATGACAACGATGCTTCTAAACGCGCTCGTTTTTTCCTGAGGAATTCTAGATCACGTACTTGTTTTACAAGTACGCAGGAAGTAGATCAGTATATGAAACACCTAAACTCCATTCACCCAAGTATAAAGTTTACGTATGAAATGGAGAATGGTAGATCACTGTCATTTTTAGACGTAAAAATAACCGCGAGACAAGAAGGTACTTTATCATACTGTGTTTATAGGAAGCCTACACATACAGACAGATACCTGCACGCCACGTCGCATCACCATCCCAGTCATCTGCAATCTGTTATAACTTAACTGAAGAACAGAGCGTACGATCTGTGTGACCCTGAACATCTGGAGCAAGAGCTCGATTATGTTCAGGAGGTACTGATAACGAACGGATATCAGATTAACCGACGAATGAGGCGGTCTAAAAAGAAGGACAGACATCCGGACGTGAGCAGACAACCCGCCTATATGCCTTATGTGAAAGGAGTGACGGACAAAATAGGATCTATTTTAAAAAAAGTATTCCATCCATACCGTGTACACACCGGGAACTAAGGTAAACAAAATAGTGGGCACACCGAAGGATGTCTTACCGTTGCAGACACCAGGGGTCTACAAAATAGATTGCAGTTGCGGTAGCTCATACATTGGCCAAACGAAGCGGACTATTGCTGAAAGGATTAAGGAACACATTGCAGCTGTAAAAAACCAGCAAACTACCAAATCAGCGATAGCGGAACATCTCCAATCGGATAGGAATCATTGGATAGAATTTTATCGCCCACAAGTCCTTTCCACTGATCGCCACTTTTATCCAAGAGTCGTGCGTGAAGCAATTGAAATCAAGAGACACAAAAATTTCAATCGGGAAAGCGGATACAATTTATCAACAGCGTGGAATCCTGTGATTCAAATGACAAAACCTCGTTTTTCACATCCGGTTCAGTGTGTGGACACCGTGAGTGTTGTGTGTAGGAACCCTAATAATTATTTACAAATATCGGGGGTAGATGAAATAAAATCTGCCTCTGACACGGAGTGAAGCTTGCTGCGACAGTTTACTTGAGACCACGGCCGATGAAACTCGGCCGAAACGTCAAGAGAAAATAAAAGGTAATCGCGTTAATTTCCCGTGTTTTTAGATATTTTAAATTGCAGCGCGAAAGTTTAAAAGTTTATACAAATCAATTCTGTTTTTAAACTATATTGTGTTCAAATAGTCCTCCAAAAATACATTTTCTTATATGTTTTCGATGAAACGTAACAGTTTCATTATTAAATATATTTATATTACCTGAATATATTATAACGTGTCGCTCACAGACAAAGTTGGGACAGTTCATTAGTATCTTTTGAAAAATACGTGACGAAAACAAAGAACTCATTTATCACACAAAAAATTAACAAATAATAACAGTTTGTGGTATTCTTTGGTGGTGCTATTGCACCATGGAATTTTCATTATCTTTTTTATGTAGGTACCTGTTTCTTTCATTCGTTCAGATAGATACAGTTACAGGTATAAAGAAAAAATGAGTCCATTTTAGTACAGAAATTCAGTACAGAGTTGAACCAAAACCACTGTTACTTTATTCTCATCGCTGAATCACTACTCCACGGATTCTTTGTTGTTAGGTTAGCTTTTGCAATAATAACAATAAATTACATAATTTTTTTTTATTTCCAATTCGTATTGTAACAGAAGAAAAACAAAGCACATGAAATGACAAAGATTCCACATGGGAATCAATATTACACTATGACAGTTTGCAAACATTATATAATAAATAAATAAATAATAATTTTAAATAATTTTTATTTGGGACACCAACAGTTAATTACATAAATGGTAATTTTAAAATTAACATTGTAACAATATAAACCAATTATAGGTATCCGCATATGACACAAAAAATAATTATACCTATGCGTTTAAAAGTTACATTATTTATTATTAATTAAGTAAGTAAGTAGTTGATTTATTGTAAACAATAAAGAATTTGTGTCTAACTACTAATTAGAACTAAAACAGAGATAGATAGGCATTTATATTTCAAAAATACGTATTTTATATCGCTTCTTTATATTTTTTGTTGTACATAGTTGTGGTTCTCCTGAAGTACTCATTGCTCTCATATTTTGTGCTAGTATTTTTCAAAGCAAATACTGGCCTAGATCTTACATTTCTCGAAATAACAGAAAAACGAACCTTATCTACCAGATCAGAGCTATTAAGATAATTTCTTATAATTTTGAAAAGAAAGCATTGATCAGCAATTTCTCTTCGTTTTGTAAGTGAAGAAGTGAAGAAGAATTTTCAATTTTTAAATATTATTAAATACAGAAAACTAAGTTAAATTATTAGTAGATAGTTAAAAAGCTAATCAAGAGGATGTGGCAAATGCATTAAATTAGGATTTCGTAACAATTTTAGAAAAATGGAAATATAATTGAATATTAAAAATTAGTAGGTCCAACTTTTTTATTCATTTCTAAATTTGAGTTACCATTCTACGGCAGTCACATACAGATACACAGATACAACATGAAGGTTTCCTTTTTACCATTCATGCTACGCGACTCTAAAAAGTTCATTGCTTTCTACACTTTATTTTCAATATTATATTATGATTATATTGATAATATTCCTGTTAAAGTTTTAGTTACTGATTTGATCGGTAGTGCATCAGTTAAATCAGATACTGCTGACAACGGTGCTGCTACTGACGATGCAGTGTTTAATAACGAATCTGCAGAAGATACAGATCCCAATACGGCGTCTGGAGAAACTGGTAGCAAATCATCAGTTACAGATAAAACTGGTTTTAATACTTTTCCTACTAATGAAGTGACTTCACCTAGAGCTGATTTTGAAGATCTGTCTTCCACAAGATCCGTCACTGATGACACTGTGTCTAATGGGTTTGACTTTGAATCTAAAAGTGATGTTGCATTAAGAGGTAACCCCGAGCTTACGGCATCTAATGGGACGACTGATGTAAGTGTTTTTACTACTGGTACAGAAAGAGGGGCAACTGGTCCTGATGTTACTGATTTAACTGCAGAAGATGCCGCTGGAGGTAACACTGGAAGTTTACTTGACTTTGTTGCCGTTAGAGCACTTAACGGCAATATGCCTTTCAGTGTTTGCAGTCTTTGGTGACGAAGTAATTTCTTTTTGTAAAGATTATCTAGAATTGCTTCTGATGATAACATCTGCAAAAGCGGAAATACAAACAATAAATTATACGGTTACGGTGGGAAAAACGATTAGAACTTATTTCTCGTTTATTTATTTCCGCAGGGGATTCTCTGTTCCTTTTCTTTTATATAGGTTCATATTAGTTTCATTTTATGTAGAGAATTTAAGACGTAATTTTTCGCGTATTTTAATTGATCCAACTAATTAGCAGTTGCCATGAGATTATTGCCTTTTATAACTTCATTTGGCTGAACATGTGTATCTATTTAACAACTTGGATTTATTGATTAACGGTAATAATTAAATACTTTTAATGTAATTGAAACAATGAAAGAACTAACTAATATATTTTTGCAAATGCAAATGCAAGACTAATGACTCTAAAACTATGATTTAATATAGGTAGAATTTCGATTCTAATTAAAAATTAAAAGAAAACATTATAGACGTACTTGGATTCATTAATAATATTACAGATAATTTCTGATTCCTAATTTATCTTACTGTGTGTGTCCACATCATGCATTATTGCGTAATGATAGAAATATCACAATTAAAGCAGTAAAAGTCGTAGACAGCAGTCGTAGATAGATGTGTGACGAAAGACTGAAGAAAATAATCAGAGCGAAAGCGAGTGGTAGCAGAAGGCTGACTTACGAAGATCAAATAACCAAAGTGTTAGATAAGCGGAAATCTGTGAGGAGAATGACGAGATTCAAGGAAACGAAAGAAGTGTTATAAAAGGACCACGAAGCTTGGAGCTCTGTCCTCTCTGACTACCCCGTTAGGTAGATAGCGTGAAGATATGTATGTATGTATGTTTTCGCAGCCATCGCAAATATTAGGTAGGTAATTCATGAAAAGTCTGAATAGTAAGCAATGTTAGGGTACTAACTGGATGACTCTTGATGGATTTTATTAGTAATCTATATACATGTGCGTCACTTTTAAAAACATGATGGTGTACATTTTTATTATCTTTTCTCTTACCAGGAAACAAAATGTGCAGAAAGAAATATATCCCCTCTTCATTGTTTCTTTATTTCAAGTAGTACATCGACAAACGTGATTCTACTACGGTTTCCTACATTTATAACTAGTTTTATTTCACAATTGATAATTTTAATGCGTTTTCAATATTGACACTGCTAGAATATATTCTTATTACGATTTCAGTTCTGTAATTTAAATGAGTAATACATTTGTCTAATTACACATCGATTTAGTTAATACATTGTGATAGACAGAAAATCATTGCACAATTTAATCGTGCTTCCCTGATAGCAATTTAAATTTGTACCACGCGTGCTTCAAGTTTGCCGCACGACTATATACACTTGAGCGAAGTTTGAATTAGACTTTCTAGTTTCCACGCGACAAAGATACAATGTTGACGTAACAAACAGAGGGTTTTGGGAGAAGGGAGAGTTGTTCAGATAACTACACTCCATCGTATTACCTGAAGGCGATTGTGCAATAATAAGAGTGCAGCCATATTGCCAAAATTTTGTTGTCATATTCGACATAGCAGTATTTAATAATTAATGTAAAAAATTGCGTCGTCATATTTGACATGGCAATTTATAATCAAAGAAAAATCAAGCGTTCAGCAGCTTTATATGCTATTTGGATTAGGATATCACTTCCTGCCACAAGGCTTTCAGATGCCAAGAGAACATGATAGTAACCGGCCTAGTTCCTTATAATAAGCTTTCTTATCTATATCTATACTAATATTATAAGAGGTAAACTTTGTTTGTTTGTATGTAATGGATAAAGTCAAAGACTACTCAACTGATTTCAAAAACTCTTTCACCTATGAAAAGTTACATTATCAGCGTACTCGCTGAAACTTTTTTGAAAATAAAATAGAGCCCATGTTACTAACATGGGCTCTATTTTACTTTCAAAAAAGTTTCTACTCGTGTGAAGCGGAGTGGTTCGCTAGTCTATTATATGTTATGTAATACTGTCTGTGCTTCGTGGCTTCAACCGCGTGTAGTTAGATTTCTTTTTATATCGTACAGTATCTTCACTCTACAGTGTTTTCTTAAAAAAGTAGTCTAGGCTTACTTTCTGAAAAGTCCTCTGCCGGCTAATAAAAGTCCTATCAAAATCGGTTCAGCCGTTTCGGAGATTAGCCCGGACAAACAATCAAACAAACAGACAGACGAAAATTTAAAATAAGTATGTTTGGGTTTTGGTTATGAGCAAATAATCATATTACAAGCCAAGAAAAAGCATTCCTTTTGAAATCACAGACAGACGCATCAATTTTATTTATATGTAGAGATTTTCTTAAAAAAATCCTTATTTTCCTTTCACCCCCAGCCGGCATGAAATAAGTAATATTGCTACAATATTACTTATTTTATGCATCATATAAAACATTAACATGGTTTTTTAAAACACAGTCGATATTGGTAGTCAAAATAAACAATGAAGAGATAGTCATTGCAAAATTAAGAAAGAAATGCTTAGATGGTTCGGGAACACAGAAGGAATGAGTGACGAAAGATTGACGAAAAAAATCTGTAGAGCGAAAGCGAGTGGTAGCAGAAGGCTGACTTATGAAGATCAAATACCTAGTGTTAGTTATCCGGAAATATGTGAAGAGAATGATGAGATTCGAGGAAGAAAGAGGTATTGTATAAGGACCTCGAAGCTTGGCGCCCTGTCCGCTCTGACTACCCCGTTAGGGAGATAGCGTGAAGATATGTATGTATGTATGTTTTCTCAGCCATCGCAAATAATAGGTGGGTATTTCATGAAAAGTCTAAATAGTAGTATTTCTTATACGACCTTAATGATAAATAACTTAATACAAATAAATAAATAATTTATTTCAATATCTACATAAAAATTTTTACTATAAAACTACTGAATTTTAGCAACCACATGGACCATTATTCAATGCTGGAAAATTGGTGCCAATGGGCAAATTATTTAATGTATTAGTGATGCCAGCTATGCCATTGAATGATGTAAATGGTAAATTTAAAGGCAGGTTACCGTTTATAATGCTATTTCCAACAATAAAATCGGGTTTGCCGCATCCACATCCTGTGCTAATCGGTAATTTTGTAAAAGGCGTGCCAAAGATTGGTAATCCTCTGGGCAGATTCGTAGGTAGTGTCAAACCGTTGCAATTGTTTCTAAATGTAGAGCTAGCTATTGGTATATTGTTGCCAATTGAAATTCCGTTGACGTCAGTTAAACTTTTTACAACCGAGAAACCATTGCCAACGGGTAACCTATTTACCATTTGTAAACCGTTAGAGTTTGCAATTTGCAAATTGTTTGTTATTAATGGATACCCGTTTGTATTTGCCAAGACATTGACAAATGGCATGTTTGTGTTAATTGGCATATTATTTACAATTGGCAATGAATTTCTTTGTAAAATTAGGTTGTTTCTACATCCGCAACCGGTGTTGGGCATTACTGGCACTTTTGGACAACCGCAACCACCTATGTTTATCAGTTGACAGTACATGCTCTGAAAATAAAATAATAATTATTAAGTAAATTGAATAAAATTAATTAATAGGTGGTTAATACAAAACTCTTATGTAAAGTATATTTTTAAAATAACTGTGTAGCTTGACATTAAAGAACATAGTTACAATCGTCTCTTTGTTCCAAAAATTAGTTAAGACTACAAGCTAATTATATAGAAAACAAAATATTTAAATTGTTTTGCACAGTTCGTGTTCTGTAACCTATAGTGCAAGTTCAGTGTCTATTTCAGGCTTTAAAATGGCTGTGACAATTTGGAGATTATTAAAATTTAAAAGGTTAAGCTTTTTTCTAAGTTAGATTAGAGGTCACATTTCTCGTCTGAAGGTACTTTGGATAATTACCCTCCACCTTCGTTGACGTCGTTAACTATCAGCAAAACTGAATCCTTTTTTTCAATCGTAGCTTTAGAACGGATAATATTTCGATCATTTAATCGGCGTCAACAAATAAACTTTTTGACAAAACGATCAACAAATCAACGATGTGCTTCGTTGAAGGAGTAGTTTACGGTTAGTTAGTCCCTGCCATCGCCCTAGACAAGATTCATAGTTCAACCGATGGATATCCGACATGATGAGGGCAGACCTCAGGCTATTGACCTGACAGGGTGCCTTCAGCGGTTGCCCTAACGCAACCGATGACGCTGTAAAAGCCACTAGTGCTAACAACAAAGAGAAGGATTCTTTAGACCTTTCAGTATTCAAATCCAACATTATTTAATCGGCCTAGTCCTACTGTTCGTCTTCTATAAATAAATATATACTCCAGATAATATACCAATGGCGTGACCCCAAATTAAGTACTAGACTTCTTCCTTGACAGAAATTTAAAAAAAAAGTTTTGTGGAATTATTATCCGTTACACGATACTTAATTGTTCGTTTTTTGAAAGAAAGGAATGTTGATTCTTTGACAAATCCTTTAAGTATTTCTGGCTAACCGATATCCGATTCCGGCCGACTGATATCTACTTTGAAAGCTCAGAGGAGACTAAATTTAAGCATGTAATTTATTATCAGGGCTAACGATAAAATAAAACTAAATACAATGTATGGTTACAGATAAAACATTAAAAAATATTGATACCTGAGCACACATAGCACAAAATAATATCAATAATACACTTTGTGCCATTGTAATTTAAATATTAATTAATTTAATTAATACTTCTCACTGTCAACAGTTTACATTGAAAATTAATTGAGGACTTAGGTTTTTATATATCATATAATATCGATATTATGTTCCTTATCTCTGCTATTAATCGATTTATCATTATCATTTAACGCAACCATAACTATTAACACGTACATATTCTGCAGTAAGAAGAATTTATAAGAGTTTTCTTATCTCCTGAAAATCACTAGTTGTGTAATAATGCAATTACACCATTTGCCATTTCGGTGTGAACAGAACATCAAGGCACAGCAAAATAACTCGATATATTGTGTTTTAAAGTTCTGTATCAGTGAAAAGAATGGAGTACGTTTAAATCTAACAAATAAACACGTGTAGCTGAAGTTCTCTCGCTCTTCCAAGAAATCCTTTATAACTTCAGTAAACCCTACTATCACTTTACTGCAGGAGTTTTACGATAAGAAAAAAATTAATTTACTTGTGATTGTGATTCTACTTATTAAAACGTTACATCGGCAAATGTGCTAATCTGTGCGCCATGCCATAAAGAAAGAAAAAAATAATAAAGTTTATGATTTTTTACTACGACGACATCCTTGAAATGTATGGGGTAGTCCCAGGGAAATAGTGTTTTAATTTTTATTTATCTAACCGTCCCCCTGACCAATAGACTTGAATTGTATCTTATTCGAAACATTGCAGCAAGTTGATAATTTTTAACTACGACGACTTCTTTGAAGTGTATGGGGTATTCCACGAAAAATGTTGCGAGGACTACCTACCCCGTCGAGACGTGTTACGGCATGGAGAGACTCCATTGCGTTCCAGAAGCATCCGTAGCCCTTCAACTACTGCAGAAGTTTTAGTGGGCAAAAACCCCATATAAACCAATACACTTTAGTCGTATTGGGCACCTGTTGAAGGTTTCTCTCGCATTACCAAAAAAAATAAAGTTGACATTATCATAAATATAATTTTGCGAAAGTCCTAGGATGGGAAATTATTTTTTTATTTTATTTGGGACCCCTTTGATATGGGCACAGATTAATTAGTTACTAATATATGGGTATGAAATGAAGATTGGCGAGTAGATCAAAAATTTTTTGATGCTATACTGTGATGATAGGAATGCTTTTAAGCGTGAAAACGTTTTATTTACAGGAAATCTCATTTGAAAATTGTAATGTAAAATGGCGTCTGTCAATCTGTCATCTTCATACAGTTCGCATAACAATAGTACCTTCTGGAATTCTAAAGTAAGTTTCAGGATTATTTCACCATTTACATTGACCTCCGCATGTTCCTGGACATGGTAGATACTTTTCGAATGACCCCCGCAAGTTATAATAATAATAATAATAATACTCAGACATTTCACACAGCGCCATCTAGTCCCAAAGTAAGCTGCATAGCGCTTGTGTTATGGGTACTAGACAACTGATATACTACTTATAATATATACATATTATACATAAACACCCAGACTCGGGACGGGAATCGAACCCGCAACCCCCGTTTTACTTTCCGACGCGCTAAACCGTTGCGCCACGGAGGTCGTCAATCGTCAAGTTAAGGACTATGTTCGTGATGGTCGTGATTATAAAACTTCTAGAGCATGGAAAACAGGCGTTAGTGTATTATGTGTCCACGATCTGTCTTGCGACAGAGACTATATACATATTTTGCATGATACTTTGCACCGCAGTAGACCTGATTTAGCTGATAATATTTTACAAAACTGACTAGTAGAGGTTTGTTTAATAAGTTTAATATTTTTAGGAGCTGCACTTTTAATGTTTGATAAGTATATATATTCTTGATTATTCCGTAAGTATATATTTTTTAGTAATCTTCCGCCTAAAGTTTCAAAAACATCGATCTATAGGTTAATCGGTATCGAGATCGATAGGTAGATTGATCAATTGAGATCGATTTCCGCAAAATCTATGCAAAATTATATTTCTTTTGCTTCAGGTTATCATGATTATATACCACAGATGCTGGCAAAGAGCCAATAATGCTTTTAGAGGAAATAACGATTACAATGAGGACAATGCTGTAGAAACATACGAGCTTTTTATTCCTGATTACGTAAGAGCACCAAATTCTTCTCGACAACTCGACGACGGCAATGCAGAAATGAAAATCTGAGACGAATCCCAGCATCTATGAAACTGTACTATATATAACTACCGCTTATATTTTCCACCAAGTGCACGAGTGTGTGAAGCACATTTAACAAGTAACAACTTAGAAGAATTGTTAGATAAGATGAACGTTTCACATTCTTTCAACGCAAAACAGACATAACGAATATGTTGATTCAAGCACTTAATAATAACCCAAGACTCGATTTCTATTCTTCAA
The DNA here is from genome assembly GCA_907165235.1 of Zeuzera pyrina. Taxonomy (NCBI): domain Eukaryota; kingdom Metazoa; phylum Arthropoda; class Insecta; order Lepidoptera; family Cossidae; genus Zeuzera; species Zeuzera pyrina. The sequence goes on from OU015645.1 coordinate 8,708,790, forward strand.
CTGGATTGGATACAACTAACCTTAATTTTTGGACCGGCCTGGTGTTTTTAGTGTAATAGTATTACTTCTATAAAAAACACCATCTCTACTACACAGAAGTAATCAACCGCGAACAGTTTTCGGGAACTATTTAACATAAATCAGGACGGGTGAAACAAATAAAAGGCTGTCAACTTTGTTCAATATGTCACGTCGACAGCTGTAATTGTTAAATTTAATTGTATAAAAATTTTGTAGGCAAACAATTACAATTACAAATAATTGTTTTTGTAATTACATTTTGCCCAACACTGGTTAGGGGGACGGTGCTCATATAATTGTCCCATTGTCCTTTTCTGTGTAGATCAATCTAAAGACACTCTTCAAAATACCAGCTGGATTTTTTAAATTAATCGTAGTTGTTAATATAAATGAAAATAACTTTTTGCGCAAGCTAGCGCGCGCACGTTTATATGGGCGCAGAAGATCTACTTTAAATAAATTATTTAATTATTATTTATCAGTGCGTCGTAACTTGCTAACTTCATAGTTAAAAGTGATGGAACGGCTGACCAATAGTAATTGATTTGGATATTCTCGGGATCTCAAAATTTTTGACGCTGTGTTGCGAGATGTCATAATTTTCTATTGCATTTTTTTTTAATACTCCAGGCAATTACACAGATTGTGTGACCCCAAACTAAACAGTAAGCTTGTACTATGGGTACCACACAACGAACCCTGAGGGAGTTCCCAGTAACACCCGGACTCCAAGCCAATTTAGAAAAGTTCGTTACCTAAATTAACCTGACCGGGGATCGAACCCGGGACCCTTGCTTGGAAACCAGATGCTATGCCACTGCGCTAACGGGCCAGTCAAATTTTTGAAGGGACAAAATTAACTAGTAAATGTGGAATAAAACACGAAATTGTATCAAGATCATTTATTGTATGTATCATTTGTGTATATTGTATAATAATATCTAAACTCATATTATGAAGAAGTAAACTTTGTTTGTTTGTATGTAATGGATAAAATCTAAAACTACTCAACCGATTTCAAAAATTCTTTCACCTATAGAATGCTACATTATTAGCATGTAACATGGGTTGTATTTTATTTAAAAAAAATCTACATATGAAGATAAAGAGGTAAAATTGTGTATTTGTTTGTACATTGAGGTTAATCTCTCCAGCTATTGTACCAATTTCAAAAATTCTTTCGCAAATAGGAGGCTACATTATCCGTATCTAATACAGACTATATTTTGTTTTATTACTACATCGCACGTGCAAGCTGGAGAGGGTCACTCACAGGGTTAATTGAAAAATACTAATAACCTCTTAGTGCAAAATTCCTGTCATCATATGTAACAACTTTTGTTCTACGACTTTTTCAAAACGTAATACGTTCATAAAAAAATATTTGTTAAGTTTTGTTGTACTGTCTAGAATGTTATTACTCTGTGTACGTATTTCCAATGATACAGTGCAAGCGCACCGGGCCTCAGCGCCGCGCCGCCTCCCCGCGCCCCGTTGTGCGTATGCCGCTTTAACGACCAGGTAGAGTACGTGCCATTTTCAGAAACGTTTAATGTATTTTTATTTTTGTATGAAAGAAATATTTATGAGTTTTTAAATGTCGTAGAACAAAAGCTATAGGGGATAACGTTAAGAACAAAATACTAAGAGGTTATTCGTATTTTTAAATTAACCCTGTATAATTGAACATTTCATATGATTCCAGTATTTCTTTGATAATAGTAATAAGCATACACACAAACAATATTAAATGAATGGTGGTGGTAGTGGCATGGTTTTAAAGCAACTCCTACGTCGAGGTGGTACAGCGGGTGGTAGCAATGCACAAACAGGATTGGCTAAAGCTGAAACAGGCGATGCAGGTGGCAGGAATGGGTTGCCACACGGTATGGGCAAGAACTCCAGAATATTAGTTGCAGGGGTGCTACAGGGTTCGTATGAGGCTGTCGATAGAGAGTAACTCCATGATGCATACTGAGACACTGTGCTCTGTAAATAAAAAGAAAATAATACAACCAAATTAACCGGGAAATAACGTTTCCTGCAAATTAATGAAGCGACTCGAGTAAGATTTTGTCACTCCGAGTCACTAGAGCAATTTTCTAAGTCACTCCAGTTTCACTCGCAATTTCGAGTCACTCTGCTCAACTGATTTTATCTACAAGCATTAATATTACTTATTATTGAACACTCAAAAACAACGCTAACTTAAACAAACTTTAAATGTAAGATCAAATCTTTAACGTCGTAATATGGTAAGAACTGACAACTAGCGCTCACCAACTTTGCTCGGTGCGGTGAGTTGAATCGGTAACTCGAACGCTAACGGACTCAAGTCAATATAAATATTCACTTTGAGTAAAAGACTATCCGTCTGTTTATCCACTGTTCGTTGACTTGGTTTTGTTTACTGAGCTAATACGTTGCATTTAGGGTCCGGATCGTAACACGTATTCATGCCACAAAATAGCGGTTGCGCGATTGGATGACACCTTTATGTAAAATAGAACTCTACCTTTCTAAGGCGTAAAGTCTAGTTCACTTTTGTGCATCGTTTGATCCTCCACGTGAAAGTTTCAGCTACGTCAGTACCTAAACTGATTGATAGAGAGATGGTAACATATCCAAATATAAAAAGCAAAAAATAAAATAATGGGTATATTGGACTCAGTCTTTTATAATTTAACTTTCGCTTGTCTTTAATCGCTACAAAATCCTAAGTAAAATCGATCCGATACACTAATCTATGTACTAATAATATAAACTGTAGTGTCTGTCTGTAATTACAATTTTACTTCAAAATTTTGTGATAGATAGTCATTTTATGACCGACTTCGATTCTACCATTTATAAAATTTTTGTCTGTCTGTATGTTCTTTTATAACTAAAGAACGGCTCAACAGATGAAAGGGGTGAAAATGAAGATGACACTTTGTATGGGAAATGCTAAACTGCTGAGCTGGTTATGACATGGCATGGAGATAGTTTGACACCTGGAAACGGACATAAGCTACTTTTTTATCAAAACCTTATCCCTAAGAGGGTGAAAAGAGGATGAATCTTTGAATGGAAAATGCTAAGCTGTTATATTAAACCGTTATATATAAAATGTTATAATGAAATTTGATACAGAGATAGTACGTGCCCGGAGGTAGCTCAACCTAGGTTTATTTTCAAAAACAATCTCTGCACATACATTCATACATGTATATGTAATCTAACCAAAACCTGGAAAGCCAAACGAAGACGCGAGTACCTAGTATATTTTATAAAATTATCAAAACAAAGTCAAGTGCAAAATTATTACATCTTGAAGTAAAGAAGAGCTGACAACGTACATCAAACAACATTGAAATAATTTCCGCCAATATTTATATTACCTAATCCAGTGATCAGGTATTGTAAATGTCGCGCAAAATATTTTTTTTAAATTAATTAATAATAATAGAATTTTCTTTTTGAAGTCGGTTAAAAAGTTCGAAAGCTACAGAACTACTCACCAATATAAATAATGTATTGAATAGTATATAAAATATGTAACGCATGTTGCAAGAATCAAATTAGAAATAACGTTACAGCGCTGTTACAGGCCTATATTTGTAAAGGCTATATCTAAGTATGATGAAATATTTACAAACCACATGTAAAAATAGGTCGTGGATAAGGCATTACAAGTAGAAAAATTCTTAGGAGTACTGTTACGAAATGTATGACACTTATAATGTACCTATTTGAGAGTGGCAACTCTGAACTATTATGCACCAACCACATTCATGGTTCCATTTTGTCGCTACACAAAGTTTTGCTCTTCCTTTCCTTCCTGTCATGGCTTCTTGTGTAGATAAAAGAGTACGTCGTGTCGTTGTTAGTTATTACAGTCATGTTCTTTATTTGTAACTAGCTGACGCACTCGACTTCGTCCGCATATTATTTTTAAAATAGCCTATGTCCTCCCTCAAGATTCAAGCTGGATCCATATCAAAATTCATCTCAATTGGATGCACGTTATAGCAGCCCATAAAATACGGACAAACAAAGACTGATTTCAATAAATTAGATAATAGTGTAATTGTCTGCTCTGAAAGTTTGTATATAACACACTGTATTAATATAATAATAATATATTGAAATTATATATAAACTGCAGGAACCCAGGAAACGATGACGTGACTGCTGAGATGATCAAGTATGGTCCTAGTCTGGGGTACTTTTTGTAAACTGTACAACCTTTGCTAGCTGAAGTTAGAGGTTTCGCAGGACTGGTGCACCTCAATCACAATAATTCTTCATCAAGCGAAACATTCTATGTTTTCAGCCAATTTGTGTACTGTTCGCAGAATGGCTGCCTGTATCTGATTAACGTGAACTTATTACTTTTATGTACAAATCAGCAATCATAAGGAAAAAAAACTTCTTTATAAAGGGAAAGGACTCTCTCTCTCACCGGATTGTGCGTTCTATAGAGCCATCAGCTTGTTCTGCTTAACAAGTAAAGTCTTCTCCAAGGTATTGACCGAACACATGAAAGGCATTGCTGAAAGATATTTGTGGGAGGCACAAGATGGTTTTAGGAACGGTAAAAGTGATCCATACTTTACTCGCTCCACGTGATCGTGAGAAGGTTTCTGGCCATAAGTCAGAAAATTTTCTGTGCTTCTATAGATCTAGAAAAAGCATTTGATAGAGTAGTGCGAAATAAATTGTAGAGTTGTCTGAGAAAGAGTGCTAGTTGCAGAAAGTGTCGAAAGCACTCGCATACCAAAGCGAAAGTGTGTGAGGTGAATGATAAGATTTGAGGAAGCGAAAGAAGTATGTAAGGACCGCGACGCTTGTCGCTCCGTCCTCTCTGACTATCCTATTAGGGATAAAGCGTGCGGATATGTATATTTGTAGTTATTCTGACAAGAATACTTGAAATTTATTGACGAAAGAATTTACCGAGTTTTAAATTTCAGTAGTGGGGACAGAGAGAGGATAAGCTAGAGGGAGATGGCGATACAGTGCTGTGGCGTCATAAACTCGCAATCTTTGCTTAGCGCTAGGAGTAATAGAGATTGTGGGACTGAATAACTGGAGACTGGTGATAGATATTTGGAATAGTTATGAAAAAAGGAAACATGCGTTTGTTTTTACCTTCGAACTGAAGTCCTTTAGTTTAGGTTCACCTCAAATTTCAATATGCAGTTCAGTACACTCGCGGCGAGTTTTGTATTGTATTTTTCGATATTATTTAGATTAGCATCCAGTGAGTTGCGTGCACGTTGCGTGCGCGCGCGCCATAGATAACACATATACTTTTTTTTTAGAAAGGGAGCGGAAGCGGGGGAAAGTGTATAATGTTGCTAGTGTAATAAATAATTATTTACAATCGGCGTAGACAGAGATGGAACTTATCCCCACCACGTTCCCACTACTTGAATTTAAAAGCAAATAAATATACTTTTCTTGAATGTAGCAATTTTGTTCACTATTACTAAACCCATGTTTTAATTATAAATGTATAAAAGGTAAACTTAAACAATATTTTATCAATAACATGTAATTTAGGTTGATGTAAAAGAGCATACTGTGAATGTTTCACCTCTTACCTGAAGCTACAAAAAAAATATACCGTCTGCAAAAAAATACTGAAAAGTACAAAATAACTATCCTTTACTAATCAAAACTCAAGTACAATAAAAATACTTATATAATTGAATTTGACAGTTACTGAAATCGGTGCCAAGCCTCCAGACTAATAAACTTTTATTGCACATTGATTTAGCACAGACTTAAGTAACTGTCAAATTTATTATTTACGTGCTATTTTTTCTAAAGAAATATTTAACGAGGCCATGACATGCCATCAAACAAACATGATGCAGCGATTAATGAAAAAAAAACTACAAATTAATGTATTTGAAAAATAAAATGGTTTCGATTAGGTACCTAAATCCTTTAATTACAGCCGTGCCCCAGTTATTTTGTCACGTGCCATCAATGGCACGCGTACCATTGGTTTACCATCACAGGCGTAGGTTTATGTTTGTGCAGTTGTTGTTTAAAAAAAAATAAAAGAAAATAAAACTGAAAAAAAATTAGGTCATTACAAGAAATAGTCATGAGCTTGTTGCAAAAAATGTGTTTATCTATTGTGTTCATACAATTTCCTTATTAAAAGTTTTATCATTTGGGCGACCTTAATGACCCGCGCGGAATAATATAAAGTTTCGAGCATCTAACTCCTCATATTTTTTTCTTCTTTTGCAAACCAGTGAGGAAATGAAAGTTAATGGAATAAATTAGAGAGGAAAGTAGTAAGTTGCATCTCAGAAGGATAAAAGAACACAGAACATAAAAGAAAGAAGAAGAAACAAAATTTTTAATTTCATTTATTATTTACATAAATAACTACAGATTTTTATGCAATAATAATTCAACTTATGCTCATATTTATTTAATAATTACATTTTTTTAGTTTAATTTTAAAGTAATATTCTATTGTGAAATATTTGTCCTAAATAGTAGGCGGTGGAATGGGAATTCTTTTCATATATTGGCACCGGCTTTGGCTTGGCATCACTGGCGGTAAACATGAAGCGTAAGGTGGTGCCAGCGAAGACACAGGTGAGGCGGCTGGCAAAAATGCATTAGATAAAGGCATGGGTGGTATTTTTGCCAATGGAACTTCTGCCACAGTCCCATACGGCGTTACTGCCAAATCTAAGCAACCAATTGCTTTATTTAAAACTGGTTCTGGCAGCTGCATTGGTAATACTGGCAAACTTAGAGGCAAAGTTGTCAGCGATTGTCTTAAGCATGGAGCTTGTTTATTTATAAAATTAACTGGCAATTGCCCAGTTGGCATACATGGTAGGCTTGGCACAATAGCTAAAGGTTCATTTTGTAATATTTTAACGGGTGCTCCTGGAGCAGTAACTGACATTGGAGTACTTGGCAATGCGGTAATTAAATTCTCACCGAAAGTAGGCAATGAAGTAACTAGCCTTTCGAAAGGAGCTGGTAGTGTAGTAATCACTCGTTCGCATGGAGGCATTACTGGCAAGTTTGGCAATAATCCAAAATTGGATAAAGTGCTTGGACTGGGGCCAGGTGGTGGTAACATGAAGGGTTGATTAGTTAATATTGACGCAGGAAAAGACTTAGCGCATGGTGCTGGCACGAATGGCATATTTACTAGCTGCTGCTTTTGTAGACAGGGTCCTGTTGGCAGGAACTGGCTATTTACCTGTAAATTAAAGCACAATGGAATTAGATTTTTTTATTAATTATGTTAGTTTTAGTTCGTTTTAATAAATTGTCGAAAAGGTATTTATTGTTTTATTAAGGTAAGGTAAGTAATATGACCTAAATAATAAGGAGCATAATATTTATGCCTCTATCGCATACATATTTTTTGAAATTAATTTTTCCTTATATGAACATGGCATGGAAACCTTTATGGCAAATTAACATTGAGTCGGTTATTGACTTCGCATTCAAGAGTAATTGTTGCTGACAGCTGACTTGGTGCTGCCATAATGTATGTATGAGTATGCCACTGTCGGGTCAGTGCTGACTTCAATATTCCCGCTAGATATTTTGAAATCGCTCAGCTCCCCTCGCCGCCCGCACCAGTGGTACTGACCATGTTTAAATGCCATAGTAGTTGGTCAGTAGCTGGCACTCCGTTGTACGGTAACCCTCCAGATAGCAATTTAAACTTGAATCAGGTGTGCACTATGTTTAGGATGCAACTGCATACACTTGATGCAAGTTTAAATTAGACTTTCTAGTCACCTCGCGATAAAGACACAATGTTGATATAACGAATGATATGTTTTGTGCTGGAATTATTCAGATAAATCACTCCATCGTCGTAGCTAAAGGCAATAAATACCTAATACACAGAAGCAGGCACCAAAATATAAACAAAAACTTGATACTTACTAAAAGTAACAAGTTTTCAGAAATATTGCTTGCCTCGTCATATTTGGCTTGGCAATTTACAAACAAAGAAAAATCAAACATGTGGTAACCTTACATCTTACATTGCTATCTGGGCCGCGTAGTATTTTTAAAATTTTAGTATTGCGCTTGCGCTAAAATCTTGGTTGCAGCATCTTTTTCAATCAGAGTCATGAATACGTAGCAAGCTATACTCTGCTAGTTGCTCTTGAAAATAAAGTTCAATACCTACATTTGTTACGCATTAGGTAGGTTCGGCTGCAATCGGAAATCAGTTACGCTTTTCTGTACAATCGGAAATTGTGGAAAAGAATTCTATTTTGGTTAATTTAAGGTTAATATCACAGCATAAATATAACAGTAGGATGTATCATAGAAAGCTAGCGTACGCGGTTTGTATGTGTGCGCGCTAATACGCACACGCCGTGGCACGCACACAACGGCAATATTTTGGGCGAATATGGGTAATTTATTGTAACGCCAGTCAGGGTCGCGCGCGACGCAAACATGCGACCGCTTCCGTTTGTCTTTAATTCGTTCTTCACATCGTGGCAAATACGAAAATGTTTAAATCACATGAACAAACGTATTATAATGTCTTTAGATACTAATTATTGAATACGGCTTCACTCACGTATTGGAGGTCCATCATCAGGGTGAGTGGGATGATTTCGCGGCCGCGCCCCGTCTCGCACTGAGACGGGGCGCGGCTACGAACTCATCCCATTTACCCTGATGATGGACCTCCAATAGGTCCGAAACTAATCGGTACCTATACCGATTATACGTGAGAAAAGCCGTATTCAATAATTAGTGCGTTAATAATGTCTCACGAACGTTTTAATAATTTAAGTCTTTAGATACCTAAATAATTTTAGTCATTCGAACGCGGAGTTATCATTATTCAACATAACTACAACAGTACGAGTCGGTTCTCGTTTAAACTGACGCAATGTGATCTGCCCTTATGTCCTGCCCTTTTCAGTAACATTAAATGATGTTCATAAACTCTTAACTCTTCAAGGCGTTTTTCAAAGGTACTTCTTTGTTATTAATCTGTTTATTATCGTTAGAGATACTTACACAAACAAAGATGGTCCAAAATAATATTTTTAACATGTTTATTATGAGTTTTTAAAAACACTGTGAACTGTGAACTCGGTATTTTCTATTTGTACTCATTCTTATCGATTAATTACTAATCTTATGTAATAAATTTTGATAATTATCACATAATATTGTTATATATAACATAGTAATAAATTGTGACGCAATTTATTACGAAATTGTGAATTTCGCTTTTGTCTAATGCTCAAAAAATGTTTTCAAGCCTCGATGGAAACATTGTCTGTGTCTGTCCTTCTGTTTGTTTGTCAGTGTCATCTGCAAAGATTTAGATGAAGTTCTTTTATTTGAAAGCTGCAGTTTTGATAATTTCTTGTCTTTGGGGTTTTAAATTTTTGAATTTGCAAATATAAAGCACGTGCAAATCGGTTCGTCAGTTTAGGAGATACAATAAACAGACAGCCAGAGCATCCTAAAATTACTTCAAACTTAATACATTTCTTTTACGTCAAAGCTTAAAGAATGATAACGAAGTTTGTCAATGATTCTCAGGACGTGTAGGTTTTTTCGAACCGAACAAAAAATACATACATATCCTAACGTCAATATTTACAAACTTAAAACTACACATTATCTTAAATAATAGAATTCCTCAAAGTGGCCGCTCAGAAATCTGTCATTGCTTAAAGTGCCCAGCAGACTGGCAGCATTATCTCTTTGAATATATAATCGTACATAAATATCTTCACGCTGTATCCCTAACGGGGTATTCAGAGGACGGAGCGCCAAGCGTCGCGGTCCTTACTTACTTCTTTCGCTTCCTCGAATCTCATCATTCTCCTCACACATTTTCGCCTAGGTATACTAGGTATACAAAAATTTATATCCACTCTCTTACCACGAATAATAATAATAATAATAATAATAATATTCTCAGACATTTCACACAGCGCCATCTAGTCCCAAAGTAAGCAGCAGAGCGCTTGTGTTATGGGTACTAGATAACTGATATACTACTTACATACTTTTTTCTTTTGTAAATAAATACATATAATACGTAGACACCCAAACTCGAGGCGGGAATCGAACCCGCAACCCCCGTTTACTTTGCGACGCGCTTAACCGTTGCGCCACGGAGGTCGTCAAGAATGTAAAGAAAAATTACGAAATCAACTTCTATGTTTGGATTATCATGACGCTGAGAGCCTGTTTAATAAAGTATCGTAAAATAATTCATATATACTCGCTAAAACTTTTGTCTTGTAAAAACGCTCAATATATTACACACACACACACACACACAAACACACACACACACACACACACACACACATGCACACTTAAACATTCACAATGACATTCACACATGCACTCACACGCGCGCGCATGCACTGCACTAACAAGCAAGCAAATGACATGCTGTTTCATTTAAAATGAGAGAGAACGTTGACTCCTGAGATACAGGTCTATACCTAGTTCAGGTTTCAGAGTTTTTACAAAAACATGTAAATACTGGAATGTCAATAATCTCTTCTTCATAAGTCCGCCTTGGCTTATTTTAACACTCGCTCTCGCTCTGTAGATTTTCTTCGTCAATCTTTCATCACACAGTCAAATATTTTTACTTACATTAAATTTGAATGACAAAAAGCGTAGGATTCAAAAGGGAATTTTTATTTCATAAGTTCATAACCATGTTCTTGTCACAGATTTACCTGAGGATTTAATAGATACCACCTGTGACGTCACACGTCACGAATGGTTAGACCGAAAGAAATATATGGCGTAAGCCTATAACAGAAAGGGATAGGAACACATATATTTTGTCTATCGGTGTACTCAATATTTTAAGATTGGTTATACTGTTCCATTTGACAGACCTAGGACATGTAATAAATCTTTGTTCGTTAGTATCTACCTACTTTTAAGTCTTGTAATTATTTTTGAACTTCGCAAGTGAAAAATTAACATACCTACATTTTTTTGTAAATATGTGTGAGATAGACTCTTCTGCGTAATGGTAGAAAAGCGAGAAAGACTGTAGTCTTTCTCTCTGCTCTACTTTTATTCGTGGCCACGTCAACGGCCACATCTATTAGTAAATCTGTGTTCTTTGCTGTGTTTCTCCTAGACACTGATTGCACTTGTTAAAATTATGACATCTTTCTAGATTTATTTTACTAGAACGATTCTGTCTATCGAGCATCAATTATTTTATACATACACAACATATCTTCACGCTGTTTCCCTAACGGGGTAGTCAGAGGACGGAGCGCCAAGCGTCACGGTCCTTACATACTTCTTTCGCTTCCTCAAATCTCATCATTATCATGATTTTATACGGTATTAAATTAATGATGTTAATATTGGGGTATTGCTGTCATACGAGAGATAGTCAACTATGGTCTCTTTACTAAGGGGAGACTTCTCATAGCAATAAATGCATTAAACTGCTATCAAATTAATAGACTGTTACGAAAATATATTAAGAAGTCGACCAAAAGAACAACCTTTTAGTTGACTTTAGTCTCATTTTTCCATCTGCAATTCAGATTTGATTTCTACTTGTTGTAACAGGTGGTATTAAGGTATGATTATGTCTTTCTTTGATATACTGTCCACCCCGAGTGTGAAATAACGTAGTTATATGTGTATCTTCATATAGGTACATACCATAATCAAGTAAAAGTAACAGAACACGAAAAAGCATTTTTAATTTTTTTTGTTTGTCTGTATGCACACGCTAAGCTCCGAAACTACTGAACGGATTTTCTTGCGGTTTTCACAGGTAGATTAAACTCAGCTTGGAGCAACATTTAGGCTTTGTTTCATTGAAATTGAATGACAGCGAAGAAAGTTAACAGGCTACTTTTTCAATCCCACGCGGACGAAGTCGCGGGCAACAGATAATTGTGAATAAAAAAAACGAAATTTGTAAAACTAATACTAATTTTATTTAGCTTATTAGGAAGGTAAGTATTTATATTATAATGCTATTAATTTACAAAAATAAATATAATTAATAATTAAATATGAACATTATCTACAACGTAGGAGGTGGTATAGGAATTTTTCTTAAATATTGACTTCTAGACTGACTCGGTAAAAATGGAGGCAAGTAATTCGACGTCGGTGGTGCAAATGGTGAAATAGGTGACGCAGCTGGCAAATAAGGATTAGTAATTGGCGATGCTGGCAAACATGGACAGCTTACTCTTTCTCGCGTTACTGGCAAAGATTGACCGTATGTGGTTGTGACCGGCGTACCTCGTAAAGGATTTGGAGCACTCGCTATTACGTTTGGATAAGCGTCTATTCTTGCCGGAATTTCAGGAATTTGCCGAGGTATCTGCATTGTTCTTTGAGGCGATGGCCTTGTATTTGCAACGGGTGCAGGCCTCTGGTTTTGAAATAATGGCCCGACTGGCAAAACTTGTCCATTTGACAAAATTGGACCTATTGGCACGACTACTTCTTCCACTACTCCATATGGCGTGTTGACGTATTCTATAGCAGTATTGCCAGGGTTGTGCATTCTTTTATTTCTGCTATCAGCGGCTGCTAGTCTCAATATTTCTAGTGCTTTATCTGCGCTGTTGGTAGATGATAACAGATTTTGTAGGAACTGAATCTGATCTTGTCTTGGAAGTCTTCTGTGACAAACTATTGGCCTATGTGTAAAATAGGTAACGGCGAATATTACCATTATTGTTTGTAGTTGTCTCATTTTTATTATTACTGAAACAAAATGGTAATATTAGATAACGTTATATATATTTAATACTTCATATTTTCCAAATAATAATATCTTTATTTCTTCACATAAAATAAAAACCAAATGACATGTCATAAAACATAGTTCAGTTTTGTGGGAGACTGGAGCCTAAAATAGGCCAAGCCTGTGTTATAGGTCTCCAGAACCCCACCCCAAAATTTGAATACTTAAAAGTAGACTAAGATTTATTTAACTTTAAAGAGAAACAATAATAATTTGGAGGAAGTTTCCGTCACAGTTTGATATAGAATGCATGTATTTGGGTAAGTGTAAGAGGGGTATGCCTGAAGAATGTGAGAGTAAGTAAAAGTGAATTGAGTGCGTGTGTGTGGCTGCATGTCTATAAGTATGGGTGTATGTGTGAATGATAGTGGTGAGCATATTGTTAGGTGGATCACTTCGAAATTTTTAGTTTCAATAATGTACTTAGGTATGATGAATAAATAGCTGTTAATTCGTTGTGTGGTACCCATAGTACAAGCTTGCTGCTTAGTTTGGGGTCATACAATCTGTGTAATTGTTTTAAAAAAAATTTAATAACAACTATGTTAAATTACTCAAACTTTCGTGAGACATTATTAACACACTAATTATTGAACACGGCTGTACTCACGTTTAATCGGTATAGGTACCGACTGGTTTCGCACCTATTGGAGGTCCATCATCAGGGTGAGTGGGATGAGACGCGAACGTGCCCCGTTTCGCACTCAAGTAGTCGGTACCTATACCGAATTAACGTGAGTACAGCCGTGTTCAATAGTGTTAACAACTATATTTATAACGACGTGTGCAGCACCGTACATATCTCATATCAAAAAACAAAATGGACGACGCCATAATATGTCGCCGCTCTTACCACCGTGTCAAACGAATTTTCCTGTCTCTTTCTATCTCATTGTGCGTAACCACGAGTAAAACAGTTAGCTATAGTAAGTATGGCAACCTCGCACTGTCAGTGTATCTCGTGTCAGCTTATGACTCGGTCATGAAATAATTATTTGGAAAATACTCGTAAATCTTAATTGTTTAAGCTATAAGTACTCACAAAAATAAAAATATGTCTTGTTCAGCTGTGTATCGTTGTACCGTGACCTTCCCTAGTCACGCATATTAGTAAAAATCTAGAAAGACGGTCAACAAAAAAAGGACACTTTAAGAATACGCTTTAGAGCAAATGCTCCGTACATCGTAATACTTGGTGCGAGGTACAGACACAGGTAGAGAGAGGTAGGTGAAGGAAGAGTGTTGCCCTATGAAAGAAACTAATTGCGAAGTTAAAGAAAAAATAAAATATACCTATATTATAAATATTTTGATTTTTAACATTCCACTTACAATTTATTATATACATTATTCATATACAAGTATTTTTTTTAATATTAATACATTATAATTAAGCTTATTATTATTTATTATATTATACTTAGGTCTATATTATATATTTAAATATATATGTATGTGTATACAAAGTTATTTCGAAAGTATGGGTAAATACGTAAGGGTATAAAAGTACCCATGACAACGGAAAACTTGCCTTCTACGACTTTGCCAAAAGTCAATAGTTTTAGTGCAAAACCTCAAAGTTTAAACAAAAAGGAAGGTGAGGGAACCCTAATATCAGCGTTTTCCCGTCGCTAGCAAACATTTGGAATATAGGGCACAATGATAGGGTTGTACATATTTTTTCCATTAAATGAATGTTTTTTTTGTATGCAAAAGAAAATAAAAAAGTATTCCGTAATTATTACATGTGCAATATAACAGTCAACAGTGACACGTTGGGACCCCGACGGATTAGTACCCCCTTTCAGAATAACCTTGTATGCGCATATACATATATTTCGTTGTCCTTGTTCTTGTCATCAATTGGTAGCAGAATACGGTAGTTCAAAATATTAATAACTAGGAAAATTTTCAGGAATCTATTAAATTTTTAAACAGAGAAACAGACCAAAAGTTCGAAAATGGTTTGTACCGCTTCGAAATTCAATCTATCCGTCGTACAGCATATCCAGTAAGGATAATTCGAGTGTTCATTAAAGATAGACCGGAGAGAATTACGACGTTTCTCGTGAATTAGTACACATTCATTATCGGCCCCCGGCGACGTAGATTTTAATTAATTTATATCACTTCTAATTTGCTAACTCCTATATGTCTTCTCAAGGGCATTTTTAATAAAAATTGTAATTCTTTATTGTTTCTTAAGTGCAGGCTAATTATTTTCTGTAACAGGGTTTGTTAAATTTTGATATTCATTTTTTCAATGTACGGATATGTCTTTTTAAATGTTTTCTTATATTATATAAATGTATAAATGACTTACCTTGCAGCTTAACACACACCGTTAATAGCGGAGTCAAATATTAAAAATAATAGCCACTCTTTTATAAAACGAATTACGTAATGACATAAATATTTATCAGCCAATATCAGTTTCTATTGTGATTCGAGATGTTATGATAATGGCGATCTTGAGATAATAAAATATAAGTTACATCAGTAATTATCATTTTTCTTTCAAAAGTTTCGATAAATAAGTAAGCAGATAGGTATTTATAACTTTTCAAGACAAAAATTAAACAGACTTTAATTTAAGAACACAGTACAATGAATAAGCTAGATGTCTATATGTTAACTACCTAATTGAAAGATAGGTTTAGTAATCGTAAACAAAAGTATGAAAAAATATTCCAAATACAACGAAAAACATAAGAGTTATTCGCTTCTAAACTTCAGTAGCGGGAGCAGTGGAGATGGTAACGTCTCTGTCACCCCTAGCGCTGTGCAATGTCATCGCGGTTTGTGACGTCACAGCTATGTAAAGCTATCTCCCTCTAGCTCTAAGTTTAAAACCCAATAACTCAGTTTTTTACGCCACACCATTAAAAAAAACCATTTTCTGTCAATGAATGTCGATTAGGTTTTTCTCAATTGTATTCGAAATGGTTAATTATTTCAAAACATTGTATAAAATACTAGCAAACCCGGCCCGTTTCACTGAGCGTTAGTTTCAATGGGCGTAAAAAACAAAAAAAAATTCTACTGAACCGATCGCTACCAAACTTCACAGGAACACCCGCTAGGCCAATCTGAAGATTCCCTGAAAATTTCATCAAAATCGGTCCAGCCGTTTCGGAGTCCATAAGAAACATACATACATCGCCTTTTATATATATAGAAGAAGATATCACATCTAAGAGCGGCCTCTCAGTCTTAGTCTCAGCTATTATTCTTTACTAACCAAAACCGTATAAAATTAGCACATAAATACAAAACGAATGCCCACATTTAATACTTAATTAAATTACAAGTTACTGACATTGGTGCCAGACCATATCGCAAATTGAACTTGAACAAGAGGTGCGCTAAGATTGCAGTCCATATTTATACACTTCAGGCAAGTTTGAATTAGACTGTTTAGTTGCCACGCTACAAAAATACAAATTCGACGTAACAAATAGTAGTTTGGGCTGGAGTTATTCAGGTACAACAGTCCATTGGCATACCAGAAGGCAATCGCGTGATAATATACAAATGTAGGTACCAAAATATAAACGAACACTTTATACATACTAAAAATTATAAGGCAATACATAGACATAGGAAGTTTTTAGTCAAATTTGACATTAATTTACAAAAAATAAGAATCAAGCATGCAGCAACTTTACAATATAATATCTCAGCCTAGGTAGCAATTTAAACTTGAAACAGACGTGCTTCAAGTCTGCCGTGCATATGTATACACTTAAGGCGACGCATTGATAAACAATAATTTAAACTAAAATAGACCTGTTCTATGCAGACGTGCGCGCGCGTAGCTTGTGAAAAATACTAAAAAATAGTTGTTTTCGTTTATTTTAAAAACTATAATTAGTTTTAAAAAATCCAACTGTCATTTTGAGGAATATATTTAAAGTAATACAGAAAATTTAGAAATATAAATCGGTCCCGTTGCTCCGAAAAATTTTAATCTCTGTTTTAAGAGATTTCTTTGATATTTTTTTTGTGTTACAAAAGTTAACCAACTGTGTATCGCAACTGTCAAAATAAAGTCATTGAAATGAAGAATCAAAACACCAAATATCATTGACATACGTTTTGTAGTCACTTAGAAAAATTGAGATACCTGGCGTCAAAATTTCCAATGCGTCGCCTTAAGACATGTTTAAAATAAATATATTTTCAATTACCGCGCAACAAAGGTCCAATTTTGATATAACAAACATAGCGTTTTGTGCTCATAACACTCCATCGTCGTACCTGAAGGTCATTGAGTGGCAATAAACAAAAGTAGGTACCAATAAAAATATAAACACAAACTGGATACCTACTAAAAGTAATAACATTTCAGCAATACTGTCAAAACTTTGTTGCCATATTTGATATAGTAGTTTTAAATAATTTAATGTCAAAAAGTTGCCTCAACGTATTTAACTTAACTACTTACAATCAACGAACAATCAAAATACAGCAACCTTACATACTATCTAGGAAGGATTGAGTATAGTTTCTTATTGATTTGTAAATAAAATATATATTTAGATGCATTAATTTTTATTTTCTTTTAAACGAGTAACTATTACAAACAGCCATTTTTCACAATTACCAAAACCAGAGAGAGCGAATCAAAATTAACATAGACTATATCATAACCTACTACCATGTTGCCACATCTACACATCAAACTGAAAATTGTATCTCAACAGTTCTGAACAAGGAAGGTTCATTAGTCATTACCTGAGTCGGGTTATCATGTTTAGTTATTTTCAATCAATTTTACATGAATAGGTAGGTAATTAATTACGAATTATTATTTTGCTTTTTAAAAATGTTACTGCTTAATGCTACATGCATTTTATTTCAAGGTTAAAACAAAAACGACTAATTTTCAGAAAATTAATAATTTTATTCAAAAAAATTAAGGAATACATTAAATTCACTTGACATTTAATTTAGTTTGAACATCACATAAAATCACCTCACAAAAATGGAGGTTGAACACAAACCTGCCGTAAAAATTTAGTACAACCCATCAACGGTGATAAAGATGAGCAGACACCACACCCACAAGATGGGATATCCACAACGGGAGATACAACTTCTACTGCAGGCGCTATATAAGATGACATTGGCATGGCAAATTCTACAAGTGAAGTCATCTTACTGCAACCGCAAGATCCCAAAGGCAAGCCTAATGTGACGTCTCCACATCCACAAGAGGGCACTGGCATAGTTAAAGGGAGTTCAGCGCATCCACAGGATGACATTGGTAGCGCTAAGTTGGACTCGCAACATCCACAAGTAGGCACTGGCATTTCTAATACTGGCCGTAGTAATCCGCAAGATGGAACTAAAGCAGGGGATGGCACTTCTATAGCAGCTGAAACGTATTCATAAGCTGGCATTTGCAATTCTACCGCTGGTAATACATCTAGAATAGGAGCTCGGCATCCACAAGTAGATACAGGAAAATTAGCAGAGAAAGGAATTCTACCAACTAGCGGCAAGTTTGCAGTGATGGGTAAGTTAGCAGCCACTGGCAAATTTGCTGTTACTGGCAGACTTGCTATTGGTATATTTTGCACAAATGGCAAAGGACCGCATCCTAATGATGATATAACTTTCGCTCTGGCCTGAAAAATAAGACATAATGAGTCAATATCTCTAGAACACTTGTATCCACTTTTTTTTAAAACCCTTAAGACAGCCTCTTGCTTATTTATCCCGGGTGCTTATACTTATCGTCATGTGAATCTCGAGAAGTAAAATACAAATAATTACAACCACGGAAGGTTGCTGCAAGCTTAATTTTTCTTTGATTCTAAATTGCGTAGTCAAATATAACAAGAAGTTTTTCACTAAAAAACTGCCATATTCTTACATAAACTGAAATTTTTGAGAAATATTACTGCAATATTTTAATTTTCAGTAGGTATCAAGTTTTTTCATAATTCGGTACTCGCTTTTGTACAAGGTTATTTCGAAAGGATGTGTAAATGCGAAAGGGTATTAAAGTACCCATGACAGCGGAAAATTTGCATTCTACAACTTCAACAACTCAATTTGAAAAAATATAAAGATGAGGCAACCCTAATATCAGCGTTTTTCGTCACTAGCAAACATTTGGAATGTAGGTCATAACGATATGGTTGTAATTTTTTTCTATTGTATTTTTTTTGTATGGACAACAAAATAAATATATCCCGTAATTATTATACCTGCAATATAGCAGCTAACATTGACACGTTGGAACCCTGGCAAATTTATACCCCTTTGACAATAACCTTAGCACCACACGATTACCTTTTAGTCCAAAGATGGAGTGTCATGCTTGAATAACTCCAGCACAATACGCTGATTATAATATTAACATTGTATTATTGTTGCGTAATAAATAGAAAGTCTAATTTAAACTCGCTTCAAGTCTTCTTCAAGTATATACAGTTGCACGCAAACTAGACGCACAAGTTTAAATTGATATCTGGGAAGGTAACGTTTTGCTCGTCCGGCGAGAATCTGTTGTAACTTGACGCATTTATACGTCCTCCCTATCCGATATTATTCGCGACTTTTATGTCAGATTGATTACGGTTCCGGAACTCTGCAAATTCCCTGCCACATAGTACCTACCTAGTTGTCAGACGATAACTTATACTCGTTCTTTAAAATTCCCTATTCCTTGACCTATTTTTACGTGAAGCAATTAGCATATTAAATATTTTTCTTTCGCTTCCAGACCGGTATAGAAGCATATTATGGTGGAATAGATACTTATTTGGTACTTACTTACAAAAAAAACTTACACAAAGAGAAGCAGCCAGCAATAATATTATACGAATCGAGTTCATTGTAAACTTCAATTTTAGAAACCTATTTCCTATAGCTTTATATATAGAAAAAAATGATAAAAGTCTTACACAAACATGTGGAGAAACTAGAAAATTTCGAAAGTTAGATAAAACTGTTACTTTGGTCAATATTTATTAACATAATTTTGTATTGTAACCAATGTCACAAGAGTAACTTGTGTGTAAATAAGGAATATGACTAATATAGTTT
Organism: Zeuzera pyrina; assembly: GCA_907165235.1. Lineage (NCBI taxonomy): Eukaryota > Metazoa > Arthropoda > Insecta > Lepidoptera > Cossidae > Zeuzera > Zeuzera pyrina. The sequence goes on from OU015645.1 coordinate 8,728,660, forward strand.
AAGTGAGGGGTAGAAGAAACAAAGGAAGACCAAGGCTGACTTACTAAGATCAAATAATCGAGTGTTAGCTGACGGAAATGTCAAAAGCACTCGCATACCTAGCCCAAAATGTGTGAGGATAATGATATTTGAGAAAGTCCCCGTTAGGGATACAGCTTAAAGTTATGTATGTTTGTATGTATTTAGTTTTCTTATGTACTTTTAATTTCTTCGATGTAGTTACCTATGGAATATATACAGGGTTAATTTAAAAATACTAATAACCTCGTAATATTTTGTACTTAATAATAACTTTTCTTCTACGACTTTTAAAAATTCGTTTTTTCTTTTATACAAAAATAAAAATACGTTAAAATGTTTCTGAAAATGGCACCTACTCTATCCGATCGCTAAAGAGGAACACGCATCGCTGAGTCCAGTACGCTTGCGCTGTACCATTGGAAATACGTATACAGAGTAATTACGTTTCAGACAGTACAACAAAACTTAACAAAAAATATTTTTTGAGGAATGTATTAAGTTTTGAAAAAGTCGTAAATCAAAAGTTGTTAGGTATGATGACAGGAATTTTGCGCTAGAAGTTATTAGTATTTTTCAATTAACTCTGTATAATGGAGCTATAGAATTACTAATTTTATCTACAAATCTCGATATTTAAAATTGACAATAAAAAAACGGTAAGCTTCAAAATTTACAGTTTTCATAATAAAATTTTGGTTACGACTTCAATCACTTAAAACTATAATGTGGTGTAATTATGATAATAAATGCTTGGGAGGAAATCGTGAGGACAAAAGCAGGGTAAGATTTAGATTGTTTCACATTGGGTAATATTTTGCAAATTTTTTTGTAACTTTGCTAGCCTAACTATCCGAGCGAGCGTGGCGAGCGTGCCTCGGCAGCGGCCGGCGAAGCGCCGAGCAGTATTCAAACAGGAATCCGCACTCTAAAGAGATAGTTGAAGTCGAGAAATTTAATCTTGAAAGATCACTATATCATTCCATCTCTTGCTGATGGTATATGTATATATAGCATAATTATACATATATAGTGTAGTAGGTGCATTTCCGAGTTATTTCCAGGAGTTAGGAAGAGACGTCGCGCAATTGCACCAACTTCATTAACTGCGCCTGATGTATCGGCATTGTCAGGATGACAGTTTGTCAAGTTTATTTCTTAATTTATAGATAATGTTATTTTTCATAGCTTAATCTATTATTTTAAATGATTGCTTTTTTATTGGCAATAATTATTTTATAGCGTCTTAAAATTGTTTAAAGCTAATATATTTTTTAAAAAGTACCTAGTAACATTTTATTGTACATAATTGTATTTTTATTAGCATTTCATAGCAAATTTTGTCTATATTTTATATTTTCACCAATTTTGCAGTGCCATTAAATGGCACTATAAATTATTAACAAAATCATGTGCCTATACTCTGCTGTATATGTATAATGTACTTATATGTATATATATGCACTAGCTGTTCGTGTCCGCGTCCGCGGACGTCCGCGTGGAAGAATTTTCCGTGACCTCTCCGGGTTACCGAGGTTACCCGAAGTCCTTATATAGTTGATATTAAACAAAAGTTATTTTCTATTATGGAACATCCGCCATATTGGATTTGTGATGACGTCACATATACAGCAACCTTGCCATGCGTATTCCATTTCATTTAATACACATATTGTTGGTGTTGAACAAAAAAGTTATTTCCTATTACGGAACATCCGCCATATCGGGATTTATGATAACGTCCCACATATACAGAAACCTTCTCCTGCGTATTCCGTTTCATTTGATATCCATATTGTTGATGTTGAACGAAAAAGTTCTTTCCTATTATGGAACATCCGCCATATCGGACTTATGATGACATCACATACATAAAAAACCACGTCGTTTTTTGAAACCGAAAGTAGTCTATTTGTTTTCAGGTACATACTGTACCGGCTTTACCGATACATTGTACCAAATTTAATCACAATCGGTTCAGCGGTTTAGCATTTCCCCTATAAAGTTTCATCCCCCTTTCCACTCCTTCAGAGGTTGGTTTTTGAAAAAAAAAAAGAAGTCTATATTTTATAATAGAAAAGGTTTATCTCTGTACTAAATTTCGTCTTAATCGCTCAGATGTTTACCATTTCCCCTATAAAGTTCCATCCCCTTTTTCAGCTCTTTTTTTGATTTTTGATATAAAAAGAAAACTATGTTTTTTAATAGAAGAGGTGTATCTCTATACCAAATTATATCTTAATCGGTTCAGCGGTTTAAAATTTCCTATACAAAGTTTCATCCCATTTTCACCCTTTTAGAGATAGATTTTTGAAAAATAAAGTAGTCTATGTCTATCCCCTGGTGTCAAACTATATCCATGCCAAATTTCATTAAAATCGGTGCGGCGGTTTAGCCGTAAAAACCAAGCAGACAGACAGACAGACAGAGAGACTTTCGCATTTAAATATTAGTATGGATATGGATATATCTCTATACCGGCTCTATACTATGCTCCGTCCTCTGTATTTAATATAGTTTTAAATTTTATAGGTATCGTATAAAGCACATCGATCACCGATTCTTCTGTTGTTTAGGTTCATAATCTAAACAACAGACTAAATAAAGTAATTTATTAACTATTTCTATATCTATCTAAACATTATAATAAGCGCCTTAGTTAAAGAAATGGCAAAAATCATACAAATATTATTAGAGTAGAAGTCTCATACATACGTAAAGTATTTAATAATAATAAATTGCCAGACAATACACACCAATCATCTGATCTCAAACTAGGGTATTCCCTGTGCTATGAGAACCAGACGACTACTGGGGGCGTCTCCCAGTACACCCAGACCCGAGACAATCTAGAAAAGTTCATTTCCTAAATTAACCCGACCGGGAATCGAACCCGGAACCTTCCGCGCTTGGGTATAACGTCTAAACCACTGCGCCATCGAGATCGTTTAGTTGGAAGAAAGAAAAACCGGATATCTCTTTTCCATATGCAATAATTTTATGAACGATGTATATTAAATACATTACAAACAACACAAATAATCCACAAATGGGATAAAAAAAAATTTTTTTAGTACTTTACTAGTATAATAGCCTCGGACCAAGAAACAACGGACGAAGCCATAATAAGTTCCCGCTCTTACCACTGTGTTAAACGAACTTTCCTGTCTCTTTCTATCTCATCATGTGTAACCACGAGTAAAACAGTTAGCTATAGTAAGTATGGCAATCTCGCACTGTCAGTGTAATTCGAGTCAACTTATGAGTCGGTCATGAATTATTTGCAAAATTCTCGTAAATATTGTTTTGGATCTAGTATTCAGATTATATTCAGCTACATATCATTGTACTGTGACCTTCCCTTATCACGCAAATTAATAAAAATCTAGAAACTCGGTCAACAAAAAAGGAACCTGTAATGTCACGCTCTTAGAGCAAATACTCCGTACATTGTGTTACTTGGTCTGAGATAATATCAGTATTTTTCGGTTAATAGAAAGAGATATAAAACTGGGGTAGTTAGAGAGAACAGAGCGCCAATCTTCGCGGTCCTTACATACCTCTTTCGCTTCCTCAAATCTCATCATTCTCCTCACATATTTTCGCCTAGGTATGCGAGTACTTTTAACATTTCCGTCACCTATACTGGCTATTCGATCTCCATAAGTCACCCTTAATCTTCCTTGGCTTCTTTTACCACTCGCTTTCGCTCTGTAGATTTTTTCGTCAGTCTTTCATCACTCATTCTTTTTATGTGGCCGAACCATCTAAGCATCCTTTCTTCATTTTTGCAATAACATTGTTGTGCAACGCTGTCATACTGTCATCTGCTTGGCGCCCTGTCCACTCTGACTACCCCGTCAGGGATACAGCGTGAAGATATGTTGTTGTTGATATAAAACTGATAGTTTCTCTTTTCCTTATTTAATGACACATGCGTATTAAATACATTTGATATAATAAAAAGGTAATCCAGACAGGAAAAACATAGAATTCATCTTTCATACTCTTCAAAATAGTATTTTTTAGCAGATAGAAAGAGACAAAAATACTGATAATTTTTCATTTCCTTATATGCATATTAAATGAAGACATGAGTGGATGAAGGTGATTACGTCACATTTTTTCATATTTAGTTTTTTGTCACAAATGAAGGTTTTATGAAAGTGAGAGGTAATAGAAGATCAAATAGCCAGTGTTAGCAGACGGAAATGTCAAAAGCACTCGCATACCTAGGCAAAAATGTGTGAGTAGAATAATGAGATTTGAGGAAGCGAAAGAGGTATGTAGGGACCGCGTCGCTTGGCGCTCCATCTTCTCTGACTAACCCGTTAGGGATACAGCGTGAAGATATGTATGTATGTATGAAGGTTTTATGTTCGTACATATATCGTGGCACTAACACATTTTACATTTAAGGCTTTAAATTGAAGATAACTAATGGTTGAAAGCGTTATGTACTAGATTAAAAAATATTCACAATAAATAAAGGTGTCAATGGCACTTAACGTTTTTGTTAATCTTAAAACTGTAATATCAGTAGACGAAGGTGTTATGTGTGGAGATAACACCTTTCTACGTTAGCTTAGTGGGCCAAAAGCGTTGGACTAAGTGAATGAGTTATGTTCTATACATGATTTTGTATATAGTTGTACATAATACACACATCAAAAAAGTCTAAGCAACACGCATCATTTACAGAAACTGCATGTTTTATTAATTGATACTTTATTTTTTTCTTAGAATAGTAGATTGGTATACAATCTTTTACGTTCTCGGAAACATACTGGCTGGTTTAAAAAAAAGAACCTTTTCGGTTGTGTTTTGTTTTCATTAAAATAAAAGCTAATTATGGACTTTTTGGCGGGAACGGGAGGTGAGGTTGTCATTTTATTTAGATTTTCTATTTTTTACATTTTTAGGAGTTTTAAAGTACAACAGTGATAGTATATTGTGTTTTAAAGTTCTGTGTAAGTGACAAGAATGGAGGAGATCTAAATAAACATGTGAAGCTGAAGTTTTCGCGCTCTTCCAAGAAGTCCTTTATAACTTCAGTAAAGCCTACTATCACTTTACTGGAGGAGTTTTACGATATGAAAGAACTTAACTTAATTTACTTGTGATTCTATATGGATTCTACTTATTCTGTGTCTGTATACTAGTTTCTGTTAATGCGTGACATTGGCAAATGTACTAATCATCTACTGAATTGTTTTCTCGCTTTACTTGACGTTGGCAATGTACTCACGTACGGTGCCATTTAAAAAAAAAAAGCTAATTATTGACTTTTTGGCGGGAACGGGAGAAGTGAAGTTGTCATTTTATTTAGATTAACTATTTTTTACATTTTTGGGAGCTTTAATGTACAAAAGTGATACTATATTGTGTTTTAAAGTTCTGTATAAGTGAATAGAATGAAGTAGGTCTAAATAAATGTGCAGCTGAAGTTCTCGCGCTCTTCCAAGAAGTCCTATAAAACTTCAGTAGTCTACTATCACTTTACTGGAGGAGTTTTGCAATAACGATTCTACTTATTAATACAATACGTGACATTGGCAAATGCGCTAATCTGTGAGCCATGCCATGAAGGAAGAAAAAAAAACTTAGTACAAAATATAACATATACTCAATGTGGTATTAGTTTTTTTACTAGTGTTTGACGAATATGTTCGCTACTTTTTAGTTCATTTTAATAGAATTAGATTACTATGTATATACTCGTATGTTACAAAAATTTCAAGAGTAAGAATACTGGTGGACGCTGCGATAAAGTCTATTCAAGAAAATATATTTGTATAAAAAATGTGAATACGATAATTCTGAATTCAAAAATCAAATCAAAGTTATATCATCTCTATATTAGAATTGTTTCATTTGCTGGTTGATGGGATATCTTGGACTAGGCTATACTATACTAACTACTGAACCAACAAATTACTAAATAATACCTTTATTAATATTAATAAAAAGTACAAATGATAACGTCAATTATATTCGTTATATTAGACTATCAACGTCTGGAATAAAAAGAAACAGTTTAAATACTCTTGTCTATTGTAATAACTGCAAAAAAAACCTTCAAAAATAGTATTATAAATGCAGTACAGTCTAACACCGCTTCTACAAAATAAAATTGATTATAACTTAAACTATCATTTGATTTTTCATATTAAGTATGTAGGTTGTAGGTGTATTTAAAACTTGAACACATCAAAAATATTTTACCCCAATATCAGTCACTGTTTGACGTTAATAACGTCACTCACAATAAATGTCATTTGTTTACATTCTAAGCGCATAACGGCGGTAAAAATAAGTTGTTCCTTAATTCCTTGGTAAATGTATTTCTTAACATTAGCTTTTCATTACCCATACAATATTTAATATAGGTATAGTGCTACCAACTTATCTGTGCAGGTGACCAAAATCCGAACTAAAGCCGCCATTTTGTAAATGTCACTTCGCTGTCAATCTCTTTTCAGACGAGTTAGACACAGATTCACGTGCATTTTCAATTAAAGGCGGCCACATACATTCGGAATTCCGTTTCGGATTCCCGATTCGAAATATCGATTCGGAATTTCGAAGGCAGCAAGTCCATACAAAATCAAGGATCTATCACAATCGTATGGTAGTTTTCCGTTCGAAATTTTTTAAGATTCGAAATTCCGCATGGTATTCGATGCATTCGGAACCCCGCAAGGAATAAAATCGTTCCGAATGCATGTCTTTCATAGATTTTGTAGGTGTCGCCTCACACATTCGTAAATTCCGTACGGAACATGCTCAATGTATACACAAAACCTTTTGTGTATACATAAAAGTTTTCATATAAAACTGGCTATCTTGTAATCTTTGGGTGTTCAGGGGATGCACTCAGTAACGGCGAGGCTTTTTGTTTTTTTTAGGAAGATAAGAATTCAGACTGCGTGTGGCCGCCCTAATTTGCAAATATTCCGTGAGAACATCATGCCAAAAGCAATCAAAAGTAATGTATCTACAGGTTGTTTTTAGATGCAGAAAAATTTAATAAAAAAATTAAACCGACTTCAAAAAAAGCATTGAAAAGTACAAAATAACTATATTTTACTAATCAAACCTTAAGTACAAAAATAATTTTATACCTACATGCGATACAAATACCCATATAATTAAATTTGAGTTATTGAAGTCGATGCGAAATCAATATGCAACAACAGAAAGTATATTAGTTTAGTAGCTTTATTTTTATCGTATTTATAAAGTCATTTTTGTACTTAAGTTTTGATTAGTAAAAGATAGTTATTTCATACTTTTCAGTGTTTTTTTTTTGAGGTCAGTTTAATTTTTTTATTACATTTTTTTGCATCAAAAAACAACTTATAACTTCTCGTATATCACTTTTGATTGCTTTAATAAAATTAATATTTTTTTTTTATTTCTCCTTTTTGAGTGACCTTGGCCTACATAAATATCTAAGGTTGGTCTACAATTAATTTCTTTTCTAATTCTGGAGCGTAATGCCATACAAGAGAATCATCAATATAAATAAATAAATATTATAACCAGTTCGTGTTATTTGGGATATCTTCGAAACCCAGCTGGAAGTGTATCCTTTCAAATAAAAAAAGAATTTTTCAAATCGGTTCATAAATGACGGAGTTATGAGGTAACAAACATAAAAAACAGAAAGAAAATACGATCGAATTGAGAACGTCTTCCAGTTTTTGAAGTCGGTTAAAAAAGAGCAAAATGCCTCTATAAATTCGTTCGTTGATGTGTACAAACGCGTTACTGCCACAAGTCAGTGTTACCATATTATTATAAATAGTCTCCCAAAACCGCTGCCTAACACTTTTAACTAAAATTTACTCATTTTCATTTACTCGCTACGCATTGCTATGGCATCTAACCTTCTTTATCCTAACTTGTCTTTATAAAATAAACACTTCAAATAGTTATTTATTTCAAGGGTGCCGTGTCCAAATGGTTAAAAATATGGAACCCTTATAACTTCATTATGTCTAGTGATGTCACGTCAAAGCAGTAATGTAGCACTAATTACACAACATAACAATACCCCAGAGATTTCGATAATCGTTGAATGTTGGCAGCACTTTTAGATGGTGACGCCCCCGCCAAATACTACAGATAAGTTGGTGGCACAATAATGTAATTGTGTCGGTTATAAATATTTATGCTACAAAATGGCTGCTTTTATAATTTACCGTTGAACGATTTTATTGCCACGATTTTACCGTTTGCGATACAATAAGGAAGCAAAATGTATGCAGTCGTATAGACGCTTTTAAATTTGCGACGACGATAATGTCATGCCGTAAACGTTGCAGAAGCGTCTTTAGAAACACGATAGGAAATTGCTTACCGATTGTATCGTAGACGGTAAAATCGTAGCGATAAAATCGTAGCGATAAAATCGTAACAGTAAATAATAAAAGCGCCCAATATGTACTTAAATGGTTTTGATACCAGAAAAGTCGAAGAAGACATGTTCTGTGCTTAATTAGTAAAAAAAAGGTAAACAATATTTTAAGTCTTTTTAGATGAAACGGGTGTATGACATAAAATTAATAGAAAAAAATCTTTCCATAAAGTAATTTATGCCAGAAACTATTTTATGTATTTCAACATATGTAACTTTGAACCATTAAATCTTATTTACCTATTTGGCAAATTGGATTGAACTGGACTATACAAACGTTTTATTGCTGCGCAGGTACCATCATTTTATAAACAAGCTTTAGAGTTATTAATAATACTAATACATAGTAAATAAACGTTTAACCAGTCAAAGATATATGTACACCCATTCAGTGACATTTATATTGATAACATTGCACCAAATTTACTGTTATGTAATTGCATAATATTATGTACATATCTACTATTAACAAGGATATTTTTCATTCATTTTTAGCTGGTGGCGGTTTACCACTAGCCAACACTTGCTTCATTGTCTTGAGCATTCCTGGGATCAGTCCTATGTGCTTATCGACGCATTTGACTGCACATTTTTCGAATTCTATCGTGCATTTGTCAATCTGTAAAAATATTTTAGTTTATTTCATTATCTTAATATTTATAGAGTTCGATCTAGATTTGTTTACTGAAATACTAATAGTACTCCAAGCAATTGGAGTTATTGTGTGACTCCAAACTAAGTACTATGGATAACATTTTATTTTATTTTAAATAAAATTAAAATAAAATAAACATACAATGAACTGGGGGAACTCCCAGTAATAACCAGATTCTAAGCCTTTCTATTGTAGTAAAAAAAAATAAACATATTAAACATGGACAATATTCAATCTCATTCTGCACTTGTTACCATCGACCTACAAGACTGGCAATGTGGAACTAAAAATTTGTCACCTAAAGATTAGTTAACTGGTTACAACTCCTTTATTCGATCACATGCAACTATGGGAACAGGTTGTCTGATTTGTGAGATAAATATCTGTGTCAAGAGTGTACTATTTGGCAGAGTTTTACATTCATACTGCCAATGTCACATATATATACATGTATAATTAATGTAAGTTTATATTATACTGTAAATGTAAAAATTGTATGTACTACTTTGTTATCACATAAATAAAAAGAAGAAAAATAAGCTGCTTGGACCAAACAGTCGCATAGGGTAGAGATTGTCACTAAAGAGTTTATATTATAAGTTTATGTGATTGAGCTGACCGAGTCCTATCTCTGGTATATCCTAAGGATGCTTCGTTCAGAAGCGAAACACGTGTCAATTGGTGGTTTTTGGAGTTTCAGCGGAAAATAGATAAAGATTTTAGTTTATCACATGAAATGGATTTCCGCAAAGTAACACCTGAGTCTATACAATATTATAAGTTTATATTTGTATAAACATATAGTTACGAATACAGCGTAAAGATATGTATGTATATTTATATTTTCGATTTTGCCCACTCGGCGACCTCTAGTATATGTATATAAATAATAAATAAACTTACTGTTTCTTGACTAGGATCAGGACCAAGTCTGTCTCTCGCTGAATCATTACAATCCATTACACATCTTTGTAGCCTGTTTTGAAGATGATTGATTTCACCCTGCAATAGAATACACCATACAATATATTGTGTTATGCACTTAGAACGAAACAGAATTATTCCAAGACTGATATTACAAATTTGATTTTGGATTGTAAAAATGAATCTACGTTCACTTTTTGGCACATTTGTTTAACATTTTGTAGAAAATACAGATCCCTCACTCAAACCTCTTGCGTGTATCTGGGTACATGATATTCTTTATATGACATTTTTTCTGTTTCCTGTTCTATAAACTGTTAATAATGCTATAATGTGACACTGTAGGACATACCAACTCAGTAATTTTTTGTTCGTATAAGTGTCTCAATCCATACTAATCCATACTAATATAATAAATGCGAGTCTGTCTGTCTGTCTATTTGTCTGGTACGTTTTCACGACTAAACTGTTGCACCGATTTTTATTAAATTTGGCATGGAGATAATTTGATACCAGGGGACGGACATAGGCTACTTTTTTTTAACAAAAATCTACCCCTAAAGCGGTGAAAAAAGGAATGAAACTATAAGGAAAATGCTACACCACTGAACCGATTATGATGAAATTTGGTACAAGAGCGTATGTGCCCGAAAACAAACGTGCCTACTTTGTTTTTTAAAAATTATATCTGGTTTTTATAAATGTGACGTCATCACAAATCGAATATGGCGGATGTTCCATAATAGGAAACATTTTTTCGTTCAACATCAACAATAAGGGTATCAAATGAAATGGAATGCGTATGGGAAGGTTTCTTTATACGTGACGTCATCATAAATCCAATAAGGCAGATGCTCCGCGGTAGAGAATAACTTTTTTTAAGACCTCCAACAATATGGGTATCAAATGAAATGGGATACACAGGAGAAGGTTACTGTACATTTGACGTCATCATAAATTCAATATGGCGGATGCACCGCGATAGAAAGTAACTTTTTCAAGACCTCCTCTAGCAATATAGGTATCTTGGATAACCTCACTAACCCGGAGAAGTTAAGGAAAAATTTATCATGCGGACGAAGTCGCGGTTACAGCTAGTAAATATATAGCTACACGCTACACAAGAGTACGCCAAAATCTTCAAACCTCTGTTTTATCATTGGTTTGTTAATATGTTCGATAATTTCTTATGTGATAATAACATTGTAAATGCATTTGTCATGTGTCTATACGTCTGAAAAGTTTTTAAGAAAAAAATTATGCTGACTTCAAAAAAAAAACACTGAAAAATATCTATCCTATACTAATCAAAACTTAAATACAAAAATAACTTCATAACTACGATACAATTAGGGCTACTAAATTAATAGACTTTCTGTTGTTGCACATTGATTTCGCACCGACTTTAATAACTGACAAATTTAATTGTATAGGTATATATTGTGTAGGTATATACAATTAAATTTGACAGTTATAGAAGTCGGTGCCAAACCTAACAAATTAATTAGTACTTTCTGATGTTGCACATTGATTTAACATAGACTTCAATAACTGTCAAATTTAATTACGTGGGTAATTGTATTGTATTTATAAAGCTATTTTTGTACTTGTTGAGGTTCATTTTTGTCATGTTGGGGTCCCTGATGTTAAGGTTTATTAAGTGTGTTCATTTAATCTTTTTTTATTGTAGATCCAAACAAATAAACCAGATGTCAGAGTCAAACATTATATTTCTTCTTATATACATACATATCTTCAAGCTGTATCCCAAACGGGGTAGTCATTTCTTCTTATATAATTATAAAAAGGGTACAAAGTGGCATGGCAGGTCAGCGGTATGTAAGCGACTAGTGAGCCAAGCGTTCGAGTTGCATTATATTCTACTTAAGTGCAATTTAGCACTTTAGCATTGCCAGGTCGCTACATGCTTGAGTTTTAGCAGTAGTAAAAGATAGTTACTTAGTACTTCACAGTGTTTTTTTTGAAGTCGGTTGAAATTTCTTCTTAAAGGTGGTTTATTTCTTCCTTTTGAGTGATTTTTTTTTTCTCTTGTGCTGTAGTTATCTACGATCAGTCTCCCGACTATAAGCAGATTGGTTGTATGAATATGGCGTGTAGAGGGGCAGCCAGCGCTGCATTATCTCCTCCTAATGTAAAACATGTGCCCTTTTTAACCGCTTCCTTCCATTTCTACGGGCTTCCAAAAGTTCTGCGACGAAGGGATTTGGGTGATTTTGTAAACGGGCCTCGTATGGCTTTTTGGATTTCACTATCACTTCAGCAATAGTAGGGGTGCTTAGGTATTCGTGAATCTCATAGTTCTTTGCAAACCAGGGCGCATTAGCAATCGTCCTAAGAATATTGTTTTGCACTCTTTGTAGGCAGAGTATGTTAGTTTTGCTGGCGACACTCCATAATTGGATGCCATATGTCCAGATTGGCTTTAATATGGAGTTATATATTAAGAGTTTTTGAGTGATTTTGAGTTAAATAAATATTTAGGCTACGATTAATTTCTTTTCTAATTCCGGAGTGGAATAAATATACGAGAGGATAATCAATATAAATAAGGCTTATAAACTGTTAGAGTCTGTATATCTTTGAAATCTAAGCTCTGATATCCATCTTGGAGCCTTTTCCAAGATGGTCCAAAATGCATCACTCCATCCAAAAAAGAATCATTGAAATCGATTCACAATTGACAAAGTTATCACTTATCAGTGCACACATATAAAAAAACATATATACAGATAAACATAAAACCTCATCTTTTTTTGAAGTTTGTTAAAAATAGGCATACCTGCACATAATTATTTGCTTGATTCAATGAAGACGTGCAGTTTTCTATGCACCCATGAACTCTTTCTAACGATGACTGTTGTTCGTCACAGCACTGTGCCGCACATCGATGCATATCTCCCTATAATACAAAAAAAACCAATAATAACCAAATCTGTTAACAATTTTACTATTGCTATTTAACTAACGCGATAAAATTTTTTATGACATACAATGAAATGTTAAGTAACGCAATTATCTAGTGGTCTCAATCAAATTGTCATAGTGAGAGCTGTGCGAGGCAGATTTTTCATCGTCTACCCCCGATATCTGTATTTTTAGGACTTTTCATCACAGTGTGAATGGACACTGTAAGTGTAGCTTATATTGCTGTTACAATTTAACAACAAATATAAAGCTAAAATAAAGGTAATTGCTTTAATTTTCCATGCGTTAGATATTTGAGGTTAATTAAAAATATAGGTACTAATACAAAAAATATAATCACACTATAAAATAAATATAATCCATAATAAAAATTATGATATAATAATAGTTTGTATTGAACACAGAATTTCATAAAATTTAAGGCAGTTATAAATTTTTAGTTCATTTATATATATACTACCAAACCCGGCCCGTTTCACTGGGCGTTACTTGAAGGTAAAATAAATTAAACAGTTTTTATAATTATTTTGATACTGCAAAAAAAAAAACAAAATAAAAGAAATCTACTGATCTACCAAACTTTACAGGAACACCCGCTAGGCCAATCTGAAGATTCCCTGAAAATTTCATCGAAATCGGACCAGCCGTTTCGGAGTCCCTAAGGAACATACATACATCGCCTTTTATATATATAGATATATATAGCTTGTTTATATATTTTTAGCTTATACATAATATAGTTAATGATTAAAAGCAGTAAATTTATTATAGAAACATTATAACACAGTGATAGTAAATTTTTTGTTCCTCTATATTTACTTTTTAATTGTTGGGTTTTAAACATGTGGTAATCATAATACAGCGATAAGCGAATAGACCATCTGAAATGGGGATGGGTAGGACACATGCTTAGATGCAAAATAAACAAATGGAGCAAACAAGTCACCCTATGGTATCCTAGAGAAGGAACTAAAAAACAAGGACGTCCAAAAACAAGATTGGTAGATGACATCCGCATAACCCTGGACTCTTACTGGTCTAGAGTTGCAGAGGACAGAGTGCAGTGGAGAAAGTTGGAGGAGGCCTATGCCAAAAGGCACACCGAACTGCGGGACATCATATAACATAATATTTTTTTTACCAAACATTTTCAGCATTAACCATTGCACCCAAGTTTCCAGACATGAAAGGCTAATAATAATAATAATAATGATATTATAGGAAATAGAGGAAAGAGGAGAGTGATCTATTATAATAATGTTATTCGATTCTGTAATTTTTAAAGAGTCAGGAGTCAGTCAGGAGTTTTGGCCCAGTCTCAGGTATTATTAGGACATTTCTAGTTCTATTAGACATTTCTAGACAACCTTCCATGAGTTGAACGTCTAGATGGGCCAACACACGCTAATAGCCATATAAAATATTATAACTGAAAATTTACTTTTTCTGTTGAACTGTTACAAAAAAGTGGGTTTGGGTTAATAAAATGAAGGCAGATACAGACTAAAACTGAAAAATACTAATATAACCCCACTGACATTTGAACCGGTGAAGTTTAGCTAGCAAATTAATTGTAGTTTTCTTTTAACTTAGCTTGGGTACTTATGTGAGTCAGAAAATAAAATGCTTAAGTGTTAGCATTATTCATTAAAATACGACCGCATGGATTATAATTGATAATCTACGCATTTACATTATTTTCTTAAGTGTAATTTCTTATCATGAAAGTAATGTATTGCATAAGATACTTAACGACCATAGGACATAACCTTACTTACCTGCATTTTACGTAAATAACTCCGATCGAGCTCATTTACCATATTGGTCATTTCCTGCTCTATCCGATATTTTTGTGCTTCAACCATCTTAATGATTTTTAAGTGGAAAAATTAGTAAAATAAGGGTTTTTTTATTACAACCACAAAACCAGTTTGACATTTAAAATTTATGACATTTCATTTCAACATTATATGACATTTCTCATTTTTTTTTAATATCAAATCAAAGGTTTTGAACCCATACAGCCTTTTGATTTATCCACCTATCTTAACGAATAACTTATTCCAACAAATTGGAGGTGATAATATCTATAATTATATTACATTAAAGTTTGTAAAATCGTGCTACAGACGCAAGTTATCGGATTAGTCGATTGTTTATCCCGACAAATTTTTAATTTTTACACGTTGGCTATATTATATGATACTATCATTATTATGCCATAAAGGTGGACTCGTCTGCTAGTAACAACTGGTGCCTTTACACTTTTTGTCATGTTGATTAGACACGAAGAAAGATATTCGCGCACGTTACAAAACTAATCTGCCCGCAGAGATATTTCAATGATTTATCGAAGGAGCAGGCTGTTTCGAGAAAAATTGAAATGGTCTTCAAGGTCTTCAATGGTCCTCAATTAAAGGTCTTCGTCTTGCAATTTCAAAGCAGAAAGGTATACAATGTCTATATGTAACCCGTTGGAGCCTCTACTCGCAACTGAAGCTACCCGCAGGCAGCCCGCAGTCAGTTTTGGCTTTAATGTAGGTACTATCATAATGTATAGCTCTAAAACTCAAGAGCACAAAAAATAGGAAATTTAAGCGAAGAAAATGCATACTTCATATTATGCTACTTTTCGTGACGTAATTTATGGATAGTCTTTTCTACGCAATGATTTTGCGTAAATAGATCTGTGGTAAACTTATAATTTTTGTGACTTTATTTATTAGCACTCCGTTAGGTACAGAGCGTGAAGACATGTATGTTTGTATGTATAATTGTATGCATATGTGCATACATATATGCATATAATCATACATTAATGCGTGCATACGTGTGCACTTATGTATACATGTATGTATGTATCTATTTGGAAGCAAAAATAATCAATATCTATTCTTATTTTATGAAGGTATAAGAATATCATCATATCATCAATAATAAACAAACACCATAATATTATTAACACACTTATTTATTAGATTCTTTTCATATTATTTTTTTACTTGAACAATAAATTACAAAATAAAATAAAATTAAGATTAAAATAAAATTTAATTAAATGCCTATACTTGACAAAAATCCATTCAACAATTGAAGATCTGGCCTGGAATCTACAATGGACTGGCAACTCATACAACTTGGATTTTGGCATGGCAACGATGGCAAGCTTGATAAAGATGGTGGTAAAGGTACAGGTGCATTATTAGAAACGCAAAGCAAATCAGAAGCAGGGGGAGGAGGTTTTATTGAAGAACGATCTATATGTGGATATTTTATTGAAAGTCGATCTTTCGAGGCATCGGGCAATAGTGGAGGTGGACAAGGTAGTGCTGGAGTCAAATCAGGAGTTTCTATTTTCTTTTCCAAACAGCTTAACGTAGAAATATCAAAGTTTGAGGGTAACATAGTAACTTTAGGTGAGACAGGCGGAGTTGGTAAGAAATATACTTTTGCAGGTGCCACATGTGAAGCACAAGTAGGTGTAGTTGGTATGTAGCTTTGCAATGTCATTAGAGAACTTGGTGACATTGGCAATGATGGTGGTGATGATAGAGGAGGGCACATAGGTGTTGGCGATAAATCGAGAGCATGCGGAAGGCATCTCGGTCGCGCTGGAAGGGAAGGGAATGTCGTTGGGAAAGAGGACAATATTGATGGTAACACATTCGGAGCTGATGCTGATAAAGATGAAATGGGAGATATTGGTGGCAACGCAGCAGAATAAGGAGATAATGGTGTGGCCGAAAAAGGTTTGGGTGTTGGCGGAAGTGATGTAAATGCTTTAGCGGTAGCGGCTAAACTTAAAGGTGATATCGCTATTGGATTAGAGGTTGCAGTCGCCGTTGGTATTGACATTGAGGCACAGGAACTTGTAGGAGGTAACACCGTGGGATATAACGGCTTTGGAGCATATTTGTAACAAGGCGGCTGCTGACCGTAACAATATTTGCAATGAAGCAGCTGAAACAAAAAATTATAAACAGTACTAATAACTACTTGTCTTTCGGGAGTTTCTTTATTATTACTATGAAAACATTTCATTTAGTTATTAGCTCTAACTTCAGTCGTGCAGTCCGAAATTCAAAAAATTTTACAATTCTTTTAGCGTGAATTGAAATAACCTACATGATGATAAAGAGCGGGATAATATCTTTGATTTTTGTGTATTATATAAAATATCCTACAAATATAAAAAATTCTTAGTTAAAATTAAAAAACTTCCGTATGTTTGTGGTCGTGAAACTCAAAAAGTAGTCGGTCTATTGACTTCAAATTTTGATACAACGTTGCATTCGAATAAACGCGTGTTTTTATATACTAATAAGTATCACCATATATAAATAAAGATGTAAATGTTTGTTTGTTCTATGCGCGCAACGGTGACGCGTGGTCGGGAACAGCTATAGTTTCATTGTATTATAATTATTCTTAATTTATTACTGGAGCCATATATTATACATATATATGAATATATCTACTATATTTATCAATACCAACCAATATAGAAACCGCAAAGATTTTCATAATAGGTTGATAATTTTAATAATTACAATCTTAAATAATAATTTGCCTAAAAGAATACATAACCGGCGTCTGTCTTTGAAGTGACAGAAAACACATTCCTAGATCGTTAAATTCATAACTTTATATAATTTCCATACATTTCTCAATGTAACGTACAAGTAATTTTGTTACAAAAATTATAAGAAGTGTGTAATAAAGTTAAGTAATTCGATATATGTTTCGGTTTCGAATGAAAATTGTGTTACAAATGTGTTACTACAATTAGTAACAAATTAGATAGGTCACATAAAGGTTATAGAAATAATATTATTTATGAAATTAAGTTTGCACTGTATGTTTCCACGTCATGTGTCTGGCGTAATTAAATTGAACAATTTAATCATTATGTCGAAATAATTTCTTTTGTTTATCGCTTCAACGCGAACTAGGCATGGGTGACAAATAACGTTAGAGTGAAAAAATCACTGCGATCAGCCATCTAAGAATGTCACAGACTCACAGTTATTTTTCAGAAAAGTATGAAGTTCTGAAACGATGTAGTTCCTTCGCGCCATCATGCTGTTTTCTCCGTCACTCCTGTGATCTGTCACTGTGACGCGAGCATAAGTGCGCCCACAGACTTTTAAATGGAAACAGGCTATACCCATCGATACAAAATGCGTGGCAAATTCACACTAACAAATATTACTCACACACATGCAGAACTCAGGCCCAGATTAAGGAGTGGGCGCTTATACTGCGTATTATCTTCGAACGGGACTATTTGGGACACTCCAAATTATATTTTTCATGTGATAAAATAAGAATTAAATTAACTACGTAATATATTAGTATTAGAGATTATTACTTTATTATATTCCTTCTTTTTGTAGATTGTTTTTGTCACATGAAGGATGTAATTTGGAGTGTACCCAATAACTCCATGATACAATATTATGATTGTTCGTTCGATACATGAGGCCTGACGGCTGTGCGCTGCTGGTCTTGGGCCGCATGTACATTGTGATGACCTTGCTTGCGGTTCGATTTATGTGGGTACATGAAGTTTAATAACATAAATGATATATTTTTAAAAGTCGGGAAAGTTGATAATCAGGCAAGTGAAAGTTTTGAATTTAGACTTTTTGGCGAGAACAAAAAAGTATGGTTGGCATTTTATTCAAAATTCAGATTTGCTATTTTTTTTGCTTTTGGGAGTTTTAAATTATAGTATATTGTACGTTAAAGTTGTGTGCAAGTGAGAAGCATTGGAGAAATTTCGTTTAACAGTCCTTTGTAACTCCAGTAAAGCCTACTTACCATTGCTTTACTGTAAGTGTTAGAGACTTGGTTATGAGAAAATAGAACAAGTTTTATACCAGACGAGTGTTATTGTTAAGTATTTTTCTATCAGGAGATAGTCGATGGGTAATCGATCACATTGAGAATAAAAACTAAAATAGCTTACACAATAAAACAAAGAATATTTTCAGTCTTTTATTGAACTCATTATAGATGTGCATCAAAAACATCATTTCACTGTTTTTCAATGTGTGCCAGATGTAACTAGCGCAGAATGTCAGATATGCTAAGGATTACCATTGCAATTAATTGTAGGTATTATTTGTCATTATTCGCCTCGAGATATCCATATTTGTTTTCACCATTTTTACATGTGAACACACAGTTTATGCGTAATAAAGGCCATCTGCGATTACCTGAAGCAAGAAAGTTGTATTATTTTATCATTAAATTAAAAATAATTTTGTAATTATTAAGTATGGTTTCCAGCACTGGCTTTTTTCTAAACAACACTGGTCCAGGTTCAGCCCAGCATAGCGACTAGATATTAATTTGGCAATAGCATGTTCATTTTTAATAGGTATGTTAAATTTCATGGTCAAACAACAACAGGGTTTTACGGGTATCTCTTTTACATAATAAATGGGGTTCAAAATGTTTTGAGCACTATTGGGGGTACAACACTTTTATATCATATTTTGCACTTTAAATAACCAAAATAATGTTTATACACCAAGAAATATTAAATCATCGAACATATGACGTACTACACAAGTAAACAAAGGCCATACTCCGCTTATTTTGGCTTAAGCGGAAGATGGCGGCTGCCACGGTTTCGGAATTGTCTATGTGTGCCGTTGTGTTGCAACAAATGAAAGAAAAGGATAAATATATACAATTCTAAACTACAATGAAAGTGACAGTGTATTACTTACACGGTATCTATATGTGAGTGAATTATGTTTGATCTGCTTCCATTTATAAATCTGTGAGTGCGCCATAAACTATACTATAACTATACTACTATACTACTACTACTAGAACTATAGAGAATAGAGCGAACATTATCTTTGAAATGGTCGACGCGATTTTTTTTTTTAATAAAATTAAAATCGAACTTGGAACATGGTCATATATTTATTTTAGGTACAGAATATTCGCATGGCTAAAAAAATATAACGAAAATAAATCAGCAGTGAATATCAAATTCTAATTCTTGTCTTTCGGTTAATTGACATAACAGAGACGCTAATGTCCTTGGCTAATGTATCACATTACGCCATTAAAAAAAAAATGAGCCATTGTGGGGCGCATGGCAGATGTGAAACATTGAAACCACTTCGTATAGAAAATATGCATGAAAGTAAGGTTTATTATAGGAAATGAATAATATGGCAAAATTTAAAAAAATATATCCAGTCTTTTTGAAGAAAATATTGTTCTTTATTAAAACACACAGGCAACGTGTTCCGAAATGAATATTATCAACACTCCATACGCTATAGTAATTCGAGCTCAGTAGCGCGTGCGCGTCGCCACGTCGCCACGCCAACGGCTGGTCTAACCTGCTGCATAACATGTTTCACATCAATAAGTAAAATGTTTCATCAATAATTATTTTATTTAAATATAATACAAAGTAGGTGTATCAATGTTACAAGATTATTGGTTTGACTAACGCAGCTAATTCAGGACATAATGGAGCTGCTATTGTGGCACAGCTACAATCAGTAGTCACTGGCAATGACGCCCTGGAACATAACAGATCCGTACCACTGTAACAGGAACAGCTATCACAATACGCCGCAGCAACTAACGGCAATGTCGAAGGAAAATAACCTAATCCAGACGGTAATTCAACACTTTGAGGAGGCAGTATAACATCTGGAATCGTTCGTCTAAGTGATTCCTTAACACAAGGCGTCGATAATTTTTCTACTACATTACAAATTTTACCAGTCATAGGTCTTTTTGATAAAACTGGAATAGCTGATGAGAAAGATATTGAAGGCGCAACAGTCATCATAGGCACAGATATAAATTGTGCAGATAAAATCTGAAAAAGAGAAAAATAAATCTGTACTAAATTCAAAATTCCTTAATCGATTCTGTTTAATACTTATCGATATTTTTCTGATTGCTCAAATACAGTTCTCTTTAATGTTATCTAATCTACGTCTAGCAATTTAAAAGAAATATACCTATTACATTACAATGCGGTATGAAATAATCGTTTAGAAATCACTTAGAAACTATATTAATAAGGTAAAAGTATTTTGAAATAATGAAATTCTAGGCATTACAACATAGTAAGTACCTAGTCATAGTTAAAATTAAAAAACTTACTTCAACAAAAATGGCGGTAACGGCTATAATAATTTTACCAGCCATGATAAATGAAAACTATAAATGAAATTATTACATATCCTACTGACCTATTTATATACCTGAACATTATCATAAAATATGTATAAAACAGGTATTTTGTAACTGGTTTTTATACCTAACTTACTCTTGCGTAAAGAAAAAAGTATAATATTACGTAACAATAATTACAACAAAAATATGAAA